>CM042695.1:350999951-351599951 GCA_023614405.1 Avena insularis
AACACCGACAGCCGCAGACAGGAGCACCAAACCGGCCGCCGCGCAGCCTGCACCACTCCTGCCTCCCACGCCCACTGCCGGCCCGCGCGGCCCAGTAGCAGCCTGGCCGCACACCATCGTCAAGCTCCTGCGGGATCCGCCTCCATCCGAAGACCATCCGTCGCACGCCATCGTCACTCCAGATCCGCCGACGGGCCAGAAACCACCGAGGCCTGCCGCTCATGGTCGCAAATTCGACGCCGAGCGCCAGCACCCAAGCCAGGAGGCCCACCGATGGCGTGCGCCGGCCACCAGCATGCCACAGACCTCCTCCCTCACAGCAGCATCGTGCTTGGCCCGCGCTGCACGACACACTGGAGGGGAAAAGAAGGCCCAACCGCCGCCGATGCCACACGAGCTTTGCCCGGCGGCGCCCTCCGGCGACGGCGAGGGGAGGAGGACCGGGAGGGGAAGGGGCTTCTCGCAGCGGCTAGGGTTTTCCCCGGGCCTCCCGCGGGAGCGACACGGGGGGAGGGGAAGGTGTTCTTAGCCTCTTAGAAATTAATTCCAGAAAGCTTATTTGATGAAAGATCTAATTTAGCAAGTTGTTTAAGGTTTCTAATTAGAGGTACTTCACCTTGGAGATTGTTGTTACTGAGGTACAAAGATGTGAGCTCTTGGAGGTTTCCAAAGTTCGGTGGTATATACCCTTCAAGATTATTGTGGCTAAGATCAAGCTTTATGAGCCGAAAGTTTCCCAAGCTAAGCTGGTATGAGGCCCTCAAATTCATTTTGACCTAGATAAAGATATGCTAGATGAGTAAGATTGCCAATAGAGGATGGGATTTGTCCACTGAAGTTGTTTGATATGAGATTTAATACTGTAAGGTTTTTTAGGTTTTCAACCCATCCTTCCATTGAACCACTAAAGTTGTTTGCACCAAGTCCTAGTGTAGTTAGGGCAGTAAGTTTTCCAATGCTTTGGGGCACTTGTCCCAATAAGCTGTTTTCAGTTAAATAAAGGTATTGAAGGCTGGTTAGGTTACCAATGGACTGAGGTAAGGATCCCTGCAGCTGATTGGTAGACAGCGAGAGCACAGTAAGAGAAGTGCAATTTCTCAATTCATTCAGGAATTCCCAGTCTTGGTCCCCCCTTGCTTCAAGTTGGTTATTTTCAAGGTTTAGAATACTTAGGTTTGAAAGCTTTCCAAAGAAGGATTTTTCCAGTGAAATTGTTAGATGATAGATCTACACGTTCTAACCCTAAAGCATTTCAAGGGAAGCTGGAACGTGACCTTCAAACGAGTTCCCAAACAAAGAAACTCTTTTGAGATCAGGCAGACGGTCACCAATATTCGGTGGCAATGTCTTCCCTAGCATATTCCTGTTCAAGCTTAGACTCTGGAGAGAAGAAATATTCAAGATGACACGTGGAATTCACCAGAAAGCCTGTTATTCGCCAGTATCAACCTTTGCAAATTCGTCAAATTCCCGAACTCACCAGGAACACTTCCCTCGAGTTGATTTGATGCAAAGTTAATACGATGTAGATTTAAGAGAAAGCCCAGTTTCGGAGGAATTGCACCGACTAGCAAGTTATAGGACAAGTCCAAGGAGACTAAGCTGGAGCAGTTTGAGAGTGCATCAGGATTTATCCCTGTCAAATTATTGTTGTTCAGATAAAAGGACTGCACTTGCTGGAGATGATTAAGAATAGGCACGGTACCAAAAAGGCTATTATGGGAGAGGTCGAGCTGAGTAAGGAAGCTCAGGTTTCCAAGAGAGGAGGTGATTTGGCCTTGTAAGTTTTGGGCTGTGAGGTTAAGGGAGGAGACGCGAAACGGTCGTGTCGTGGTGCATATGACACCATTCCACCGGCAGAAGTGAGTGTTGTTGCTCCAGTTGCTCAATGCTCCTCGTGGATCGTCGGTGATGCCCTTCTTGAAGTCGAGCAGCGCTTGCCGATCGACGCTGTTGTCGTGGATCGTTTTGCCATGGACGTTGCCAACTTGGTTACAGAGCAGGAGCAATGCCAACAGCAAAAGCATGGCGAGTTTCGCCGGTTGCTTGGGAGAACGCATCACACCTGCCAAATATGAATCATAAACTTGATGAAATGTCATGGGCTGCATGTTTACTAGCGGATGTAAGTTTCGCCCGTGCTGTATCCAGCAAAGCTAGCTAGTAGTATCAACAAGCTGTCGATCCCATCAAAATTCAAAAATATGTGCGATTGCGTGTGCTAGCATCAAGGGACTAGCGGCCAGTTATCTGAAGCGTTAAAGGAGTAACTGTGGCAAATTGCTAAATTCCACCCACAGTTGTGACAGGAAGACACAAGACAAGCGAGATAATTAAGGGGAGAGAAAGGGCACCTCTGCTCGGTTGGGGAGCACAGCAGTTTCTGCGTGGGTTTGCCGGGTGGGGGTGTCTATGAGTTGGATGCTCAGCTGGCTCATGGCCCAAGGGTTTAAAAACACATTTACAGCAGCCTCTCATCCACACACTTGCACCTCATCTGAAATTCCCATGCCTTATCTTACCTTGACCGCGGCTGCACCGAAGACCTGGAGTCCGTCAACCGTTCCAGTAACCGCTACTTTTCACCGCTCGTCGCCAACCGCTGTTGTCGCTGTTTGAGCTGGACAAGCTTGTTGCGGCATGGCCAGCCCTCGAATCCAACAGGTGGAACACTTCTCTGGCTATATACTTTTCAACCAGAAACTGACATGGATCTTTTGCAATGATGTGAGACCTATCTTGAGCCGTTTCGATGCTGACAAACATCAGCATGTGGACCGGTTTACTGGTCAAGCCTCTCAATTTTTCCTATTGTGTTTTGGTTCCTTTTTTTGTGGTGATCATGGTTTCAGAACATATTGTGTGGTTCTCGGTTTTGTTGGGCCCATTAGCGGGTCAAGTAAACTTGTACTTATTCGATGTGGACGACAGTGCCACCTACAAATGCCGTGGCTTCCACGAAGGTTATGTTGATGGTGAACATGGCCGTATTGGAAGAAATCTCTCGCCGCCTGCACCATGTGAGATTCTTTCGGTTTTGCTATACAATCATCCCAAGTACTTACATATTTCTGCGTTACATATCTCTGTTAAAAACTTGGTGTTTCAGGTATCAGATGATCGATAAGCGATGTCTTCTAAAATTTCCACACCAAAGGATTTCTCACACGTTAGAGCGATCGTGCTACTGTGCATTCACCACAAGACCCTCTGATGTATATCTCCTTGAAAGTGTGTGCGTTGGCATTTTGACTATGCATTTTTGTACTCCCTCCGGTCCATATTAATTGACTCAAATTTCTAGATTTGAATGAATCTAGACACTATTTAGTATATAGATTCATCCAAATTTTGAAAAATCAAAGTCAATTAATATGGATCGGAAGGGGTAGTTTTTATGGTGATATGTATTTAAAGTTAGAGTAGGGAGGTCGTCGAGATCATGGCACGACAGAATCCCGTCTTATTGTTTTCTTTCCTGACGTATATACCACAAAATTATCATCTTGTGCCTAATGTGCTCCCATTTTCTGCACCAACATATGCATGTGGATATTACATTAATTTTGTACAACTTAAATCAAGCTTAATTTTTTCTTTAAAAATGACTTACTTATTCTAGCTGCAGTGTCGATGTGATTTAGTGTGCCATGTGATGGTATCACTAATGGCTTACCCCTGCTAAACATGTGAACCGTTCATCAAGACATACATATTACACATTTTACCTTTTTCTTTTTCTATTTTAGAGGTCATTTTATTTTTCTTACAAACCACCCGGATGGCGTGCGTCAACAACATTCTAGGCATACTTTGAATATTCGACACATCTTATGGACTTATAATATTTTTTTGACAAGGAGAATATATTAATATCGTGAAGATACCAATTAGATCCAGTCTCTTTAATAACGCATGTCCTAGCAGTCTTACGGATGCACACAACCCAGAAAAAAGAAGAAAAATTACAAAAAAGAAAAAAATCTCGCTACGGCTATCAATTCGTTGTAGCAACGACACTAACACCACCAATACAACACCAGAAGTCCAACATCTATGATAGTGATGCCTTCAAAAAGGAAAAGGTGCACAAGCATAGGTCGTTGCACAATCAAAGATCATAGGTTTTCACCCTGGAGAAATTTCCCGCTCACAAAGCAAGCTTTTAACAAGGCCATTGCCAGACAAAACCAATTAAGGTCAGATTTTGGATTTTCATCATGCAAGGCAAGACCGTGACCACCCCCCCCCCCCCCCCCCAACTATCTATAGAACAGAGAAAGTGTAATTATTCAATGTCGATTGCTTTATCTTCCTCAAAATATCGATTAATAACTAGGCGAAAATCCGAGTAGATCATATTTTCAAGAAGAACATTTTGGAGTATGATAAATTTTGAAAGTTTTTTCACAAGTATACATGTGTATAAAATTTTGTGAAAAATGTGCTTAACCGAGGCCATACAAAAAAAACAAATATGTGGATTTGTAATAGATTACTACTTGCTATTGTAGATCCATACTTTTTTATAGTAGCGCATATATGATCGTTTCTGTTAATTTTTGCAAGGTATTTTGGGCACATTTCAATTTATATGTAGATTGAAATTTTCTAAAACTTCAAACAATATATTTTCCGCTGATTTTTTGTGGATCTGAACCACCGCACAGAGACAAGAGAGACTACTTGGCCACGGCCAATATGCACCCAGCGTGGATCTGTCTCTCCTTGTAAGTTGTGAGTGCATTATTTGCACTACATGATATATAGTGGGTACACTACTATTATTGAAATCGCATGTACTCCTACTAGCAAACCGAGCAGAAAATATACACTGCCAAAGAGACAGAGTATCTCCCCTATTGCTGGACCACGGGATGAATCTCCAACCTGGGAGGAAACGGTTAGGCAGTATGGCCAAGCCGGCCGATGTACGGTACCTGACGAAAAGCGGCCGGTGTTCCTACGCTGCACTCATACGTACGTGCACGTGAAAGCACAACTCATCCTCGGCCTGTACCGGCGTACGAGTTGCCTCGCCGACACGGCCTACGGGTGAGCCGGCAAAAGAATGATGTGGTACGATACAAAACACTGCTGTATCCTAGCTAGAGCACATACGTACATGTACACGTGCATGCATTATGGAACGCCGGCCGTCATGTGTTTTGGTCGGGCTCGAAAAGCTCGAAGGGGAAACCAGTGATTCGCCACAATAATGGTCGGAGAACATGCAGAGACAGCTCGGCTGGGCGGGGCACGAAAGGGGCGTCACAGCTACTGCAATGGTGGAACTGAGAGATTAGGTTACAAATTGTGTGGTAAGGTGTGGTGATTTTTCTTCCTAAGCTCTGGGAACCCGTTATTTAAAAAGAAAATTGAAAATCATATTTACATGTTTCATTTTTTTCAATAAAAAAGATGTAGGCAATGATGTATCGTACAATCGTGTAAATATCAATTTTAAAAAATTTGTGTTTTGAGTAACACAAAAATGAAAAAAAAAACTCTAGCTCTAAGTATGCATATGTATCCTTTGTTGGGATAACTATGTGATGATTATGCATGTTAATCGGTCATTGAGGACTTGAGGTACAAGTAACACAACTCCACCAAAACATATGTTGCAACCTCGTTGATGCCCATCATGCATCAGTGAAGATCTCACCTAGAAGTCTCGCCTTCTTCGTTGCTCCACCTTGGCCCTGATATAGCCCAACATAAGCAGTTTTCGTCTTCGGTAGACCTATACACTGCTCAACGTAGGGCAATGCGTTGGGCCTGGCCCATTTAGCAAGGAAACGGTTTCTCTTTTGACTTGTTTAGTTTGTAGTTTATTCATTTTTTCATTTTCGACCTTTTCTTTTTTCTAGCTTTTTATTTTCCTCATTTTTGTTTTTCTATTTTATGATTTCATATATTGAAAAGGTTTAGATTTGAAAAATGTTTGGATTGAAAAAAATGTTCATATTTTCTAAAAAATGTTCAGACTTCAAAACTATCGGTTATTAAATTAGATTTAAAAAAATTAGAAACATGCTCATATTTAAAAATTCAATAAAAAATGTTCAAATTTTAAAATGTTTTATTTTAAAAAATTGTTCAGCTTCTGAAATTTGTTTAGATTTAAAATATGAAAAAATATAAAATATTTAAAAAATATACAAATTTTGAGAAGGCCAAGAAGAAGTGGGAAAAATAGGAAAAAATATAAACAACTAAAATAGGAAAAATAAGAGGTGTCTGATGGGTCGCGGCCCAATTAACGCAGCCTCCGCCCAAGGAACACAACATGGGTAGATTTCACTGTGTCAAGCACTCAAGCGACATATAGGAGCCCCCGTCTCCTGTGGGAGCCCCTATCCTCCGCCCGACGCCGGAGCAAGGGGGCTCCGCTTGAAGTGGCATAGTTATGGGAAGTCTTACATGGCCCAACAAGAGGTATTATTCTTTCCTTTTCTATTTCTTCTTCTTTTTTATTATGTGTTTTCTGTTCTATTTTTAATTTGTAAAAATATTCAAAATTTTGGATTTGAAATTTGTTCTGGTTTAAATTTTGTATTTGAAATGTTTAGATTTACAAATTATTCGGAAATAGAAGGTATATTTAGATTTTGAAGAGTTGAAATTTGAGAAGTAATTCAGATTTGAAAAAATACTAGAATTTTTACAAATTCATATTTGAAAATAATAATAGAAAAACCATTCAAAAATAAAACAGCTTAGAAAGACCAAAAAAACTACAACTTGCTAACGGGTCGTAGCCTAGGTGGCTCCACGAGCGAGCGGGAGGCAACCGTAAAATGCTAATTTCCGCCGGGCTGCGGTGCGCTGCACAGGGGCTCTCCCCTGTTGGGCCGTCCCATTTCCGCGGTCTAATATGATTCTCTTTTTTTCCGTCTTCTTTTTTATTTTTTGTTTCTTTTTTCTTTTAGTTTTTTCTCGGGTTTTTTTCCTGGAAAATGTTCATTATATTTAAAAAACACTTTTTAAAAAAATTGGTTTATGTTTTGTAGATTTAGTTCATGACTTTTTTGAATTTGGTTTATGAATTTTGAAACTTTGTTCAAGTTGTTGAATTTTGGTTTATGATTTTTTGAAATCAGCTCATGTTTTTTTGAAATTCGTTCATGAATTTTGAATTTGGTTCTTTAAATTGGATCATGATTTTCAAAAAAATTATTCATGATTTTTAAAACTTTTGTTCATGATATTTTAAATAATGTTTATGATCTAACTATTGTTCAGATTTAAAATTCATTAAAATCCAAAAAAAATAAAAAAAGAAGAAGCGCTTGGTTGCAGATGCTAATGGGCCTACCCATCTACCGATGTCTTCACGCGGCGCTAAGCTGCTGGTGCCGCTGCGGGCGGCAACTAGCAGCTGCCGAGGCAATCTCCCGCAATGAGCGCTCGGTCTCTGCCATTCCTTGGTCAGATATATCTTTTTATTTTGAGGCAGCCGCCCATTTTGTAAGAGAGCAAAGTACTTGCGTGCTCCAACAGAAATGCCGATGTCCCGGCCTTGCATACTGTGTCGCCTCTATCCCGCATTCCTCAAGCCCGTGCGCCAAAGTCAGTTTCTCTGGCTACTAAACTCATTGTTCCGAGTCTTTTTTTTTGTGCCTAAACTCTTTGTTCTAAGTCTTTGACGCATGCCACACGGACACATGCCCGTCTAAAAAAACCCTGACCCACGCGTGCATACAATACAATGCATAGCGGGCTGTCAGAGTTCTTTGGAGGGGAGAAGCGTGAGACTGTGAGTGCGTGATGCCTACACACGAAGTCCAGGCTCCGAAGTCCGAACTAAGGGAGCTCCATGCTCTTTCTCCAATAAGGAAAACAAAAAATATTGGTGCAAAAATATTGGGGTGAGAGGCTCGAACTCTCGACCTCAGGATAACTCAATTTAGCTATGAGACCTACGCGCTAGCCAACTGCGCCACCACCCCATTGTGATTATCTGGATACGCGCTCTAATAAGAACTTGCTATCTTCACCTACCCATCGGGTCGACGTGTACTTGGGAGTTCAGATTCAGTGATGCACACTAGGACCGTTCGAGTATGGGTTGACCGATGGTTGCACTAACCGCCAAGACGGATATTATTTGTGTGTTCATACCCGTGCTACCAGTGAATAAATCATCCGTTCCAAAATTATCCATCAACAAAAGCCCATGCACTTGAGGCCGAAGCTCGGTCCAGCCAACCTCAAGGCCATAAGATGGCGTAGCCCGGTCCCGCTCGAGTACCAGCTCCTTTTCGTTTGGAAACGCGAGAAGCTTCTTGGCGCCTCAAACAAGTCCGACTCGCCATATGATTCGGTCGTCCGGGAGGCACCGCCATATGTATACAACACAAGCAGTATACAAGGGAGGAGTTGATCGAATTCGAATCGGATTGCAGACGTTCCCTTCCTTTTCGCTATATAAACGTACAATGCAGAGGCAGGGGTCTAGGATTGTTTCTCTTGGAGACCTGTCCAGAGTTGCCACATATTACGCTGGACTATCTAGCTCTCGAGAGGAGGCTCGCTCGCTAGCTCGATCTTTCGATCATCGATGGGATCGGCGCAGTCGACCGAGGGGCTGGTGCCGGAGCAGGCCGTGCACGACCTGCACCGCGAGGAGCAAATACTGCAGGAGCGCTCGATGTGCGGGTGCGGCATGCAATCGACGACTACTCCCCAGCAGCGCACCGAAGAGTACGTTCCTCCATCCCATCCATTATCCGTCTCCTTCTGCTATCTAATTTGCATTAGTCGATCTTAGTCCCCTAATTAACCCATCGGTCTGGATGAATTGCAGGGAGCGCGACGCCTCCATCATTTGCCATGTCCACCATGCTCTGCGCCATTACAACGCTGTCAACAAGGTAGGCCCCAGCGATCAAATGCCTGCTCATGTTATCAGTTACCAACAGAACTCACACGTAGTACTACTTGGAACGTTTCAGGGTATGGACTTTATACCTGTCAAGCCTTTGATGGCCGCGTACGTAGGGTTCAGAGGCCACATTTGGGTCCATGTCAGCTTCACGGCTCGCAAGACGAAGATTACCAGCGATCTGGATGAATTGCAGGGAGCGCGACGCCTCCATGATGTCAGCTTCACGGCTCGCAAGACGAAGATTACCAGTGGCAAGCAGAGACGGAACGACCCCGTCAAGCACTTCTTCGCCGAGCTACGCTACGACCACCACTTATCCACACCAACCGTCGAAACATGCGCCATCATCGGTAAGCGGATTGTAACCTTTCCTAGTAGTAGTGTACTACATTTATGTTTTTTTCCTTCGGATTATGCATAAACTGTTTGATACTACTAGTAGTAATTTGTATGTTTGAATTGTTCCCATCACGTGGGTGTCCTAATTTTTTTCGTTTCCTTCTGTTCTCTACCGACAGATGCCTCGTCACGCCACACCCACTTGAATAATGCGTGTGCATTTTGTCCCAAAAGTTTTGAGATTTTCCACCCTCTCGACGGAAAATTCGCATGCGGAAAGAAGAGCCAAGCAACTGAAGAGCAAGGCTTCTCACATTTCATGAATCTACTCGAGAAACCGTTCACGTGCCCCGCGGCAAGTGGTGAAGCCAAGGAGGATGTGGCAACTCCGGAGGAAAAACGTAGCATCATGAGCTGGACCCTTCTCCGCCCATTTGATTTTTGTCGTAATTTCGTAACAGGGTTTTTATGGGCCTTTGATGCAACGCTTAAGAAGCGGATCACCCTCGGAGCTACGCAAGAAGTCAAATGTAGTGAGTTCATGTGAGATCCATACCCAATGAAGTTGTGAAGAGTTGTATACGTCAATTTAGTGAAGTACTTGAAGATATTCGTCGTAATGTATAATGTTTTATTTTTCGACAAACTAGAACATATTGAGTCTATTTTCATCTTTTGGCACCTAATGGGATTTTATGATAGTGTAGTAGACCACCATTTTATTAACGTCTCACTGGCTGTTTATTGACTCTATACTTATAGGAGCTTATAAATTTTAAATTACAAAACAATACAAAAGAACATGGTTTGCAGTACAAATCCGTTCCCAATATGTTTTAAATAAATGTAGCATTGCGCTCAGCCTCTATGCGCCAATTAGCATGATGCAACTGAAGTATAAAAATAGTATTTTTTGCCAAATCTGCCCAGTTCAATCAAATATGACCCTTCTCCGAAACTAATTCGGAATCTGATCCCTGGGTCGGCGCCATTTTAAATAGCCCCGAAGTTGTACAGGTCAGCGCCAAGATAAAGCAGCTAGGAGGCAAACTAGGTAGGTCGGCGCCGTTTTAAACGGAGCCGACCTTCTTCAGTTCGGTTTTCTAATGTGTGTGCGCCGACCCAAGGGGTCAGATTCTGAATTAGTTTCGAGAGAGGTCAAATTCGGTTGAACTTTTTAGATTTGAACAGATCTGACAAAAAATACATAAAAATAGACAAACTCACAAGAGAAAAACAGATGTCAGGTTGCGAAACACAATACATGCCAAAGTTATCCCTTCTAAACCATATATATGTCGATGGTTACCAAGAGTTCATCCGCACACAATAGCAATCACGCACCTACATTAGGCGACGGTTTTTGTGTGCAGCTCAGTGCCAAATATGCTTATAAGTCCTTAAAAAAATGCTTACCTCTACTATCTAAAAAGAACTTTGATGTTCGGTTTTCTGCCAGGAGCACTACGTCATTTCGTTTCATCAACTCCTTCCACCCGTCCCCCGTCCCGTAAACCACGCCTCGTCTAAAATTCCCCTCCCATCGGCAGTTCGGCAAGCCGCCGCGCCGTCTACCTCCCATCCCCTCCCGCACCCGAACCCCCTCTCTCTGTCTCCTCCCACCCACGCCGCCTAACGCGCTCGCACAGGCCTCCGAGCGCCTCCACGTCCTCCTCCGCCCGAATACGTCAACTTCGTCCGTCGAACATTCATCCATCGTCCGACGCGGGATGCAATCCCCTTTATTCCCCATTAATCTCCCATTAACACACCCGAGGAAATTTTGGGACACGGTCCTTTCCCCATTAATCTCCCGAATTTATCTCCCGAATTTTAGACTTCGCCTCTGCATTTGGGTCCTCAACGAAGGTGTACTACCTGTTGTCCTAGGCGGCGGCGCGGCAGGTATGCGACCGAAAGAACGCGAGGCTGTCCGATTTCCATGGGTACACGGGCAACCGATTTGATCTGAAATCGCAGTTGATGCCGTCCTCTACCGGCAAAGCAGGCCGCCACCATAGATGCCGCTCCCTCCAGGAAGCGGCCTTGCTACACCTGCCAGCTTCCGAGTCGTCCCCCTACACCACCAGGGGGGTCGTCCCATTCCCCGCCTCTCAATTTTCGCCCATCTCTGCTACACCGCCTGCAGGCACGCCGGCCCGCCCTCCCGCACGCGCCCGGCTGCCGCCATCCGTTCCTGCACCTAGCATCGCCGGAGCACATCGTGCCCGACGGCAGTGTCTCGCCACCGTCATTGCCCTGGTCGAGTGTCCCACAGGTTCGTTATTTTCAACTTGATCGATGTAGCTTCAATTGTGTAGTATGTGGTGGTACACACCATTATGGTTTTTTTCAGTGTCAAGATAAATCTCACTTGAATATACAGGACGAGTTTGTGATCTCAATTTATAGGTACATGATGCATCCTTGGTATGTTTCATGTCTGATCGATGTTGTAAGTAGCTGACCGAGCATCTTGGATTCTAAACCGGAAAGAAGGATCACACGAGGAAATAGACTTGTAATGAAAGACCTGCTATTGTGTTCTGACGGCAACCGGGTTTGGTCATCCTGATTACTGTATTTATCTTGCTATATATAATCTCTTGATGGTAATCTTATTTTGCCAAGACGATTGGAAGTCCACTTATAGTTAGCTAACTTCAAATGCAGATCCATAGAGGTTATCTTGTTGATATCTCTTTCTTAAATGTCTGTATGTCCTCTTCTATTTTAATTTACTGTACTTCCTCTCCTATACATCATAAAGCAGCGGAGACCAGTGAGACGCAGACCGTGTTTGCCACGAGATCACCTGCGTCGACTGACTCAAGTGCATGCTCCACGGCATAGAACCTCCGGCATCATGTCCATCCACGTCCGCATTCGTGTTATCATCCATCACCCACGCAATCTGTACATGCCATGTTAACTGGTACAATTTTCTTTCTGCTCTAGCTTTGCTGCTTTCTACTGTCCACTGTGATCAATTTAGATGCAGTACTACTACTATTTTTTGATTTCTTGATACCCACAATGAATCTATTATCAATTTGATTTTATCTGTATGTGTATGTAACTATGTATATCCATCTAGGATGGTTCAGACATGAGAGATCAAACCCGAGAGCGCTCGAGTTCTTAATGTCCTAGCTGTCGGTGCAGGTCCATATCGCCTTTGTGGGTCGCGACATATTTGTGACAAGTCGGCATGTTGTAGGAAAAAGCTGGAATTTCCCGTCACCGAAGGCGCTTCTGAGGTTTTGCCAAAAGCTACTAGCATCGGCTATTATGCTTGTACTGTAATTTCTCTTAAGATAAATTATTTTCCATGTACTGAATTCTCCTGCTTCTTTCAAAGAAAGGGGGTTTCAGTGGAGCAAAGGGAAGGATTAGAGTGGACTTCAATATCTGACCAGAGGTTAGTACGAAAGGTAGATATCTGGAAGCACCAGGATAAAGAGGTTAGCATGCCACTAGCTCCTAATCCCAATCCAGTGTGCATTCAATTCAATACATGGATATGACATGTACAATTTTATTCTACTTAAAGACTTATCTTTCTGATTTGAATCATTGTGTCACTGTGAATTAAATATTGAAGTTATGTTTGTTGTTAATTTTTTCCAGAGAGATGTTTGTTGTTATTTGACCAGTAAAGGAATGGCTATTTGGAATATTTTTGTTTCAATTTCTTGGTACCATGAAACAATTTGACCAATAATTTAATTGTATCTTTGGGTAAACCACCACAATTTTGTAGTTTTACATAGATAATTCTTTGCAACGTCTACCCACGGACTCACTAATGATTTTCTTTCAGAAACCACTTGCTCTGAATATGCTCAGTCCGTTACATCCCGAGCTGTATGTTTGTTCCAAAACCTGCATTTTTATTTGTTTCAACTGCCTCTCTGCACATTGCATGTGAATTATTGGTCTTGTGCCCTTCGTTTGTCTTCTAGGGAAAGGGAAGTGATGTTGGCAGGCCATTCATTGATTTCATCTTAGGTAAATTTCCTACTTCTATTCCAAGATGTTGTAGGGGTGGTTTTACGTTTATAAAATCAATGCATATCCTGTAGTATAAGTTAAGATGTCTCTTCCAATGATAATCAGTCTTATTTCACGCTGGGTTTATTTGTGGCCCTCAAATTTCAAATGTTCACATGACTAATTCAGATCCTGTGTATAGGGGGGCTGGGGGGCTGGGAGTGAGAAAGGAACACAATGTAGTAGGATTGCTTCAGATTTTGGATTTGCTCATGTGAGTGCTGGCAATCTTCTGCGGAATGAAATATCTTCTGGTACTGATAAAGGGTAATAATTTTGTCGATTTGAATTACTGTGTAATCTTCTTTCTTATGATGACGCACATAGATTATCCAATCAATTGATTTGTTGGTATGCGTTCAACCAGTTCACGAATCTCACCAACAACGAGTTCCGGGCAGCCTAGGTTGGGGTCAAGGGCGCCGAGGTGAGGGAGCGAAGGGTGGTTGGGGAGAGGTATCACGACGATTGGGTGGAGGTGCTGAGGAGTTCATCGACTAGAGGTAGATGGGCGGCATCACCCCTGTCAAGAACCAGGGCTTGATCGATTTTATTTCCAGATAATTTGATTCCCCTGTTCTATTAACGGCATCTCGGATCTAATTATGCCGCATCACTTTTAGATTTGAATCGATGATGGAAGTGCTGCAGCAGTGTGCTAAAATTTTAATCTTTGTTGGTACTAATGTATCATTTGTAATGGTCATGTGTAGGATTTCCTGACACCTGTTCTTAATGCTGATGCTACTCTTGCTGGCAAATGTTGGTGTGCGTCAGGATAGTGGTACGTAGGTGTGTCCATAAACACATAGCAAAGGACGACATTGTGAAGATTTTCCCTGATCAGGTTACAGAGCAGCAGCTTAGGCTTGCTTAACTTTTTTTGTTCGAAAACTATGTAATTGATCTAACAGTAGTTCTCAGAAGTTATTCTAAAGATTGTTCATTACTCCTTTTTACAGTTTGATATTGTCTACGTAGTGATGTCAACATATATTATGTATTATTTGAATGATTTATGTCTCGGTTTTCCTCAGTGTATTGCTTTGTAGGCACTCTTACCAAGTTTGCACACGACATTAAGCTACTAGAGTACAAATCGCAACCAGCTATTATAGAGATAGTTAAAAACAATTGTTGTCATGTGCTTTTTCTTAAATATCTTAATTTTCCCATTAGCAATTCCACACTTTTATAGTAACTAACTTCAAATGTTTCTCATTTTCTTTTGTAGAACGAAACATGGTTTACCAAAATACAAGGTTCCAAAAACCTAAAAGAATAACATACCTATAAGGCTAACTCAATTTTTTTACAATCTTATCTTCTTACTTTCTCAATACTGCATCTAAGGAGGCCAGAAACATGACATCATTTGTACAGAGATATCTAAGAGAGATGATTGTGTTAACTCAATACATCTCTTCTAGAAGCAGAAAATTTATTCTCGACAATGCATATGAACAAGTGCCTTCTTGGAGTAGCATATGCAACCAATACTCCTGAAAGTAGTACTGTTGAAAAAGATACTCCTATGAGTACATATATTGATCTAATAATTAAGAACAATAAAGCACAATTAAAAAAGAGATACCCCTGAAAGTACATATATTGATTTAAAAATAAAGAACAATAAAGCACATTTATACTTGACTGCAGAGAAAAATGGACACATACCAAAGAAAGATATAATGTCTTGGTGAACAAATGATAGCATATGACCCAACAAGAAATCGACCCTAATTTTTGGCGTTAGGCCAGAGTTCCTCCTCCTACGAGGACATCGTGTGACGAGCTAACTCTTCTCTAATTGCCACGGCCGGCTGTTCGAATGGACGGCAAGCTCTAGCAGGAAACTGGGGAGGCTGTTTGTCTGTTGTGGAGCACTACCATGGCGAGTATGAACGGGTGGAAGAGAATAAGGTTCCTTTATTTCTATTTTGTCTGTCACCCTCTCCCCCAACCCCACATTGACATCGGTTGAATTTAATGAATTTGGCGATGAAGGTCTCAGTGTTGCTGCTGTTAAAGCGGATGATCGATTAAGTGAGATGGTGATGAAGGTGCACGGTTCTGGTGGCATTTGCGCATAGGTACCAGGTGGCCTGGCAGAAACAGTGGGAAGGGGATGCAGCGGTGACACGCTTGACCGTGGAGCACAACGTGAACGCTCTGAATCTAGCTGGTTTCAGCGGCAGGCAAGTTTGTACCAACGATAACTTATTTTATGTCTTCGCGACACATCTCCCGTTGCAACGCACGGACACGTTTCCTAGTAAAAAATAAAAGTTTGAATACTCTCTGTGATGAGGTCCTGATCCGGGTACTCCCACGTTGGACAAAGGCGGACCACTAGACGTAGCGAAGCCCAGCCCAATGCCTTAGCGGCTCAGTGTGGCGCATTACCTTGGGTACGATGAGTACGAGACAAGTACTAAATATTACTGTAACAGGCCGGGTGAGCATCTTTAGCAGGTACGGCTTATTGGCTGGGCCATAAAATTTTGGACCGATACGCATATTAAGGCCAAAAAATAGCATTTTCACACTGCATTTTTTTTTCTTTTCCGCAAAACGGCCTTTGTCCGTTCCGTATATATTCAGAACTGGAGGGCTCGGATGTGGTAAACCGTATCTCATTTCTCCCCTTCGCCCACGCGTAGAAACCCTCGCCGCCGCCCGCTCCAATTCCGGCCACCTCCGTTGTCATCCATCAAATCGCCGCCGTCCACCAGCCTCCAGCCACCCCTCCTAGCCATGGCCAGACAATCGTGCCCGAATATGGCCGGACGAGGTGGCAGTTCGGCGTGGTCCGGAGGGAGCTTCGGCGCTCGAGCTCCCGCGTCGCCGCCAAGGAAGGAGGAGGTGCGCCGACGCCGGTCCGAGAAGACGCGCGCGACGCCTGCTCGCGCATCCGCTCGACATCCCCGGCATGGGCCGGGTTTGGGTTTGGGCCTGCCACGCACGATGCGGAGGCGGGAAGCTCCCGGCTTGCCGGCGATCCCTAGCCCGTGCCTCCACGCGTCGTCGTCGGTGGTTCACGCGCCGGCTCCCGCTCTTGTGCCCACTCCCTCTCCCGCATCGGCTCGGTGAGGCCACATCTCGGATGACGACAACGAGAAGGAGGAGGACGACAGCAGGGAGGAGTATGATGGGGTCCGCGAGGCAAAGTTCAACTCGCTCGGGACTCTCGTCTCCGACGTGTGGGGGCGCGCGAAGCGCCGCCGCAACGAGCACGCCCGCGATCAGCGCGAGCTCCGTCGTGTCTGTCGCAGCTCCGCACGTGAGCACCAGAACCGGCTAGGCTTCTTTGTCATCGACTACTCCGACGGCACCACCGACTCTGACGAGGAGTAGGCCTCCGCCGCCATAGATGCTCAGGTGAGTAGGTATCACCAATAGATGCTAGGCTAGATTTAGGGCGCGTCATCAATTTTTGTTGTAAATATGAGATCGTGATGGTCAAAACCTCCTTCATATGTCAAACCACGTTTGCAGTACGTGGGTTTGCGGTATCTTATAGAGATGCTCTTAAGGGATAATACTTGGCCCATCTAGAACCCTACACCCGACCAAGAATCTAAGGCATGGTAGGAACCTACGGAGAGGAAATCAAATCTTGAAATCCCTTGCACTCTAAACCCTAGAAGCTAGAACCTCATAACATTCACCATAGTGTGATCATGATTACATATAAGCACACAGAGATAATTGAAAGAAGCTATAAACATGAGTACGATCTTTATCGGACGGTGTTTTTCGAGGTCTGAATATGTCTATATCTTATCTCCATGTGCTACCATCGAGTCTATCTGGATGCTCCACCTCCACCCCTACCCGACCAAATATTGTCGGGAAATAATGACACTCGGTCTCTGCACCAACTATGATGTTGCCATTAGAGTAACAAAATGGATAACTTAACAAAAAACAAATGGTGGATTCCCAAGCGGAATACTACTATGCCAAGGTCGTGATTGCACCTCCAGCAAATTCGCAAGGGGGCTGGCACTTCGTCTCTAGGCGTCGTCACTCGTCACCTTTAGAAGTTGTGTACCCTGATGGAAATATGCCCTAAAGTCAATAATAAATTTATTATTATTCGTCTCTGGGCGTTATCACTCTTCACATTTAGACGTTGTGTACCCTGATGGAAATATGTACTAAAGGCAATAATAAATTTGATATTATTCATATTTATATTTTATAATTAAGTTTATCATTATGTGCTATAATTATATTAGTTTTAGATAATGTGTATTTGGAGGAAAAATCTAATACATGTGTGGAATGATAAACACCATATAAAAATATTCCTAGTCATGCCTCTATGACTAGTATGTATGTCAATGATAGTTTTAGTTTTCTAACTATGGGCAAAGTGACAGTGTGATTGTGGTGTTGCCAAAGACATATGTGATCAGAGTTGTTTGGAGAACAATGATGATGGATAGACCCATACATGAGATACTGTAAAACACATCGTCAATATAGTTATCGGTTTAATCTCATAATATATTGTATTGCCTTTACTAGAAATTGTTTGACCTCGAGACACATGTAAACTTGGGAACAATATGGATGTGGCAAGATTCTCCAAACGTTGCTTTTAACGGAGTAATTATAAAGTTGATGATTGTTCATACCGGATGGTTCACCAATCATTCACATGGTCTGCTTGTGAGAATTGATACTCCTGACAATATAGAGATACACTCTGGGCCGCTCACGTGATCAAGTTGTTGAACACGGGAACATCCATAGTACGGGATGAGTAAAGATTACATGCCAGGAAACGAGAATAAGCTAGTGTTTCATCTCGGGCAATGTAATGTATCGATGAATCAATACGATATGTCTCGTACTCAATACTACGATTTACACGATAAAGAACTTTGTGTTATTTGCGGAGGTTGCTACTTGTATCACGACACTGATAATAATCATTGTTATCGGAATGAGTTCTGGACATGTCCGCAAATATCCGAACCTATCGGGTCACACACTTAAGACGTTTACGACATTTTAGAATGTGAGTGCAAATGAGATAGTTGAATGAAGTAATTCTGAAAGGATGTTTCAGAGCGTCTCGGAATATTCTGGAGTTCGAAATATCGTCAAGAGTGGACAGAATGGTTCCGGACATTAAAAGCGAACACTGGGAATATTTTAGGAAGGTTCGAATTAATTGGTAGGTGTTCGAAAGTTAATTCGGAAAGCTTCGGTATAGATATTTATATTAATAATAAATAAGAAATTATTATTTATTAATATTACAGTGGGTCCCATGGGCCCACTAAGCCACACGCGCGGGGGGAGACCCTGGACGATTTGGCCAAGGCCCTCCCCTAGGCCGACGGATGGAGATGGCGGGGTGGGTCGAAGTGGTGCATGATGTCATATTTATAACCATCCAGTTACGAAGCGGTGTTTGATGTCATTAAATCATCCATTCAGTGATGGTGATTAACATGATCTCATGGTCGAAGGATTTAGGTTACTATGTATCTAAAAGCTTATAGCAAATGAACTATTTGAATGACTTGATCTTATGGTACGCTTAACTATAGGAGTATGTCCATCACATTATTCTCCTAATGATATGACCTTATTGTTAATAACATCTCAATGTTCATGATCAGAAACCATGATCATATATTAACCAACAAGCTAGTTTAACAAGAGGCTTTATTAGGGACTCTTACATGTTTACAAATCACACAAGTATCAGTGTTTCCAATTAATATAATTATAGCATGGGATATAAAAACTTCATAAGATAAAGATATGATAATAACTACTTTATTATTGCCTCTTGGGCATATCTCCATCAGTCTCCCACTTGCACTAGAGGCAATAATCTAGTTTCAAACATTTGTGCTTTCAACACCTATGGCTTTTCGGTGTTGTATATACACGATTTCTAGTGGTTTACTGATCTTCGGATCCGACACTTTTAGGTCCATGTGTAATTGCATGTCTTTGCGTCTCTATGCATCACTCATTCTCTAATGAGATGGCTTTGTATAAATTTGGTCCTTTGGTGAGACCTTTAGTTCCTTAGGGTCAAACCATGTCGATACAATCAATATATCTTCATAGTACTAGCATGTTGTGAACCACACCTAGTTTGATAACTAACTGCTTGACACAAATGCCCACTTTTGTTGTTACAATGGCGGTCATATACTTAGCCTTTTGTTGTAGTATATGTCACAGTGTCTTAACTTTGGAACTCATCCAAATCTGTTATGAAACTTTCTTTCCATTACATTGTGCCACTCATAGTTTTAATTTGAGAAAAACTTAATTTGTACTTTGTGACAAAACTAGTATTAATATAATACTTTACAATGAACTATCTATCTATTTGTCACCTTTACAAGAATAACATATTCTTAGTTCTTCCATAAGATCATAAGAATATCCTTACTATCGTCCAATGATCATCTTATGAATCATTCTGGTATATGGTCATAACAATTAGAGTATATGACATATTTGGATGTGTGCATATCACAGTATGATTGATCAAAAATACTCTTTATGACTTCATTCACCAAGTATCAACTATACTTGAATCTTTGTTTCACTTACCAAGTGGCGATACACTTGAATTTTGATTTAATCCTTTCTGTGTGGCAAGAACCTTTCTTGTCATTTTCATATTGAACTCATTCAATATCTCATATATGTACTCTTGGCACAATCATATTAGCGTCTCAATCTATCCATATAAACATTGATGCCAAATATTCGGGTTTTGTCTAAGTCTTTCATCGAGATGAAATTCTTAACCTGTATCAATAAAATATACATCATTTCCAATCAACAATATGTCTTTCACATAATGTATTAGAAATATGTCTTAGCGCTCCCACTTAATTTCTTGCAAATGCAAGCATCTTCATCGTCTCTGATGAAATTAAACCCTTTAACAATTTCATCACGGTGAAGATTCTAACTCCTCGATTCTTATTTCAACCATTGAAGTTTGCATACGCTTTTAGCATCCTTTGAATTAACAAAACCCTTTAGACCATGTCATGTACATGTCCTAGGTAACCATTCTATAAGAACTTGTTTTGTTTATTCAACCACCACATAACAAAATTATATATAGTGGTTGCTACATTAATCTATCTAGACTAAATATCGCTATGAAAGATCAAATATTATCATAGTCAACTTCTTGAAAATTGTCGTAAACTCTTTCCTGACATGTCGAGTATTTCATAGATGTGAAACATCTATGTCTATTTCTTTATAGATCCAAATATAACTGTAAGGTCTTACACCTTTCCAGAGGGTCTTCCAAGTTCAAAGCTTGATTTCTCTTGTATGGAACTATCACGGATTGTATGGCTTCAAGCCATTTAGACGGAGTTAGGGCCCATCATCGCTTCTTTGCATACAGTATGTTCATCATTGTCACACAACAATAATTTACTTTTAAATCTTAGTATTTGATTGTTTTACCTAACCTACTTGGTTCAATAAAAACTTACACCTCCATGACCACAACCATTGAGGCACTGATGGCGCCTGATAGCGCTTCGTCGGGAAACCCCAAGAGTAAGGTGTGAAGAGCACAGCAGCAAATCTTCCCTCAGTAAGAAACCGAGATTATCGAACTAGTAGGAGGAAGGAAATGTCTCAAAGGTGTTGCAAGCAACTTGGAAACCTGCACAACACAAACTCAAGACTTTGCCCCAACGAACAGTGAGGTTGTCAATCTCACCGGTTGCTATAATAAAGGATTAACTGTATGGTGTGGAAGGTGATAGTGGTTTGCAGAAAGTAAACAGGAACAGTGAAAGATGTATCAATGGTAAAGATTGGACCGGGGTCCATAGTTCACTAGAGGTGTTCTCCTTAGATAAACAAACATGACATGTTGGGTAAACAAATTACAGCAGGGCAACTGACAGGACTGAGAAAGGCATAACAATGAAATACTAGACATTCATGGTCCTATGAGATTCGATTGGGCAATACAACAAGATACATAGACCGCCATCCAACTGCATCTATGACTAGAAATACACCTTCAGGTTATCATCCGACCCCCCCCCCCAGTATGAAGTTGCAAGCAACAGATAACTTCTTTAAGCAAAGTGTGTAAGGTAAACAATCCACTTGTTCCATGAACAAGAGACCGTTGTTTTCTCCCTAGTGGCAACATCACATCTACAACCTTAGAGATTTCTGTCACTTCCCTTAGATTAAATAGAGGCATGAACCCACTATCTAGCATAAATACCCCCTCTTGGAGTCACTAGCATCTACTTGGCCAAGATAGCTACTAGAAACGGAGAGCATGCAAGATCATAAACAACACAGACATGATAGAATCAATAAGACAAAACCATTAATCAATCTGACATTGTAATCTCAATACCCATCGGATCCCCACAAACACAACATGCATGATTACAAATAGATGACCTTGATCATGAACAGAGCTCACAAGATCTAAACATGGTAGCACAAAGGAGGAGATACAACCATCTAGCTACTACATGGACCCGTAGTCCAAGGTGGAACTACTCACGCTTCATAACTGAGGCTGGCATGATGAAGAAGAAGACCTCCGGGATGATCTCCCCTCCGACAGGGTGCCGAGAAGAGCTTCAGATCCCCCCGATCTAGGGATGATGGTGGTGGCGACTACAGACGGTTTCATGGAATATTGATCGGGTACTTAGGGTTTATGGATTGGGGGGTCTTTATAGGCGAAGAGGCAAGGTAGGGGGGTGGCTAGGGTGGTCACACCCCCAGGCGCGGCTAGGATTAGCCCGCGCTGCCATGGGGTGTGGCCCCCTGGTGCCTCCCCTCTGTCTCGTACTCTGGCTCCGTGTTCCCCACGATAAAATGTTGACTTTGGCTTTTGTCCCGTCCAATTCCGAGAATATTGATTTTTTGCCTTTTCGGAACCAAAAACAGAAGAAAACAGGCAACTGGCACTGTGGCATCTTGTTAATAGGTTAGTACCAGAGAACATATAAAAACACCTCAAAGTGTAGACAAAGCAAAGCAAAGTAGATACTAAACAAGCATGGAACATCAAAAATTATAGATACGTTTCCGACGTATCAGGCATGTGAGCCATGAGCATTGTTGTTGCCTCCGGTACGCTTTCCGGTGCTGCGCAACTCAGCACATATAGCTAAGGTTCTTATTAACCTTATCCAAGTTCTATTGTCGTCCCACTTAACTTTTCATGAAAAAATTCTTCTCAAGAAACTTGACGTTCTAAGCGACAAACACTTTTGTCTTTGGTGTTATGGAGGAGTACCCAACGATTATCCGAAATAACCTTCAAAGACATGCTCATCCGACTTTGGTTGTAAACATCTTACTTATGCATAACATACCAATTTTTAAGAAAGGACAACTTGGGTTTTATCCCAAACCATAACTTTATATGATGTCATTTCAACGGATCATGATGGAGCTCTTTTTAGTGTAAAAGCGATAATCACTAAAGATTTAATCTTTAAAATATAATGGCAGTTTTATAAATGGCATCTTTGATCTTACCATGTTAAACAAGGTTTCATTACATATCTCGAATACTCCATACTCTTATGGTGTTTCAGGAAATGCAAATCCATGGAATGATTCCTACAATCTTAGGTGTTTTTCTAAACTCTATAATTAAAATATATTCCTCTATGATCGAATCATAAACTCTTTATTTTCTTGTTACAATGATTTTCCACTTCATCTTGAAAGTCTTTGAACTTTTTCAAATGTTTCATACTTAATCCTTATCAAGTAAATATCCATATATTCACTCAAATTTTCGGAGAAAGCATATGAAGTTGAAATCCATCGCTCTCGACTACACATAATGAGATTCATACAACAATATGTACAAGTTCCAATAATCTAGTCATTCATTCCCTTTTTGTCCTATGAACGGATTTTTAATTATCTCTAGGAAAGTTTTACAAGCGTCATTTGATCAAAAATCAAAAGACTCCAAAATTCCATCTACATGGAGTTTCTTCATGTTTTCTTTCCATTATAAATTAAATGGCAATATCACTTCCTAAGTGATCTTTCAATCAATTGTCTTTTGACATTTTTAGCACTAGTTTTATGGATGTGATTTCTCCAACGAGATTTGTAAATCATCCATTTTCTATGGATTACGGCAATTATTTGAACAACCCTTTTATTCTCATAATACCAGATAAAACAAATTTGGAAGGCAAGCTTTGATTTCAACGAGAAACAAATCAACACTTTATTTGTTCTTGATGAACATCATCACATATTCTCTTGCTAGTTACTTAGGCCATTACAGTTCATGAATTGTGTTGTATGATAATTCACACCAACAAATTCAGTATCTAATACTTAAGAACCACATTGTTTAACAAGCAAGGAATACAACCATAACATGTATATCATCTATATACCTAAGCTGAACGATTCTAGTCTTTTCTTTTCTGCCAAATATTTCTTAGATTTCTCTTTCAGCATTTCCATTCCTTTTAAAAGAATCTATCAACATCAATAGTGGCACCATACACATGACACATAGTCTGATATGTGTATAGTAAAATACTAATATCTTTGGACTTGCACTTTGAAGTAGATCACCATCATCAAATGTTTGGCATTCTTTCGAAATCCATTCTTTAGTAATCTTTTAGTGCAGTAAACATTTTACCTACATCTTATATTCATCCTTATCATGGCAATTTCCATGATCAAGCTACTTTAGCTTATAACGATGAATCGTGAGTATAATGTTGCTCTCCAAAACCTTTTGGAGGATTAGGATGATACGTCATAAATGTATCTATAATTTTTGATGTTCAATGCTTGTTTAGTATCAACTTTGCTATGCTTTGTCTATACTTTGAGGTATTTTTATACATTTTCTGGGACTAACCTATTAACAAGATGCTGCAGTACCAGTTGCATGTTTTCTGCTATTTTTGGTTTCAGAAAAGCTAGTAAGGAAATATTCTCGGAGTTGGACGGGACAAAATCCAAAGTCAATATTTCACCGAAGAGAACACGGAGTCCAGAGGAGATACGGAGGGGCTCCACAGGGCGGCCACAGCCCCCAGGTGCGGGCCCATCCTAGGCCGCGCCAGGGCAGGGTGTGGGCCCCTAGCCGCCCTCCTGCCTCGCCTCTTCTCCTATAAAAGCCCCCGATGAAGAAACCCTAAGGACCCGATCAGATCTCCACGAAATATTCCATAGCCGCCGCCACCATCATCCCTAGATCGGGGGGATCTGAAGCTCTTCCCGGCACCCTGCTGGAGGGGAGAGATCACCCCGGAGGCCTTCTTCATTACCATGCCAGCCTCCGGTATGATGCATGAGTAGTTCACCCTTGGACTATGGGTCCATATAGTAGCTAGATGGTTGTTTCTCCTCCTTTGTGCTATCATGTTTAGATCTTGTGAGCTCTACGTTCATGATCAAGATCATCTATTTGTAATCATACATGTTGTGTTTGCGGGGATCCGATGGATGTTGAGATGCTATGTCAGATTGATTATTGATTCTATCATGTCTTATTGATTATTTATTCTATCATGTCTGTGTTGTTTGTGATCTTGCATGCTCTCCGTTACTAGTAGCTATCTTGGCCAAGTAGATGCTAGTGACTCCAAGAGGGAGTATTTATGCGCGATAGTAGTTTCATGCCGCTAGTAATCTAGGGAAGTGATAGGAATCTCTAAGGTTGTAGATGTGCTGTTGCTACTAGGGAGAAAACAACAATCTTTTGTTCATGGAACAATTGTATTGTTTACTTTACACACATTGCTTAATGCAGTTATCCGTTGCTTGCAACTTAATACTAGAAGGGGTTCGAATGATAACCTGAAGGTGGATTATTAGTCATAGATGTAGTTGGATTACAGTCTATTGATGGCCCACAAGTATAGGGATCGCAATAGTCTTCGTGGGTAGTATTACCTAATTTATTGATTCAACACAAGGGGGGCCAAAGAATACTTGCAAGCCTTAACAACTGAGTTGTCAGTTCAGCTGCACCTAGAAATAGTTCTTGCTCACAGAAGTTTATTAGTAGCAACAGTTTGGTAGTAGTAACAGCAAAGCAACAACAGCAATAACAGCAACAGCGAAACAGGAGCAATAGTAACAGTAACAAGTAGGATTCAAGTGTGGTAGGCATAGGGTTGGATGGACGGGCGTTGCATGGACGATTCTAAACATGTAACTTCAAGATCTAGGGCATTGCAGATAAATAATAACAAGCATCCAAGTACTAAACAATCCTAGGAATGTGCTCCATATATAGTCATACATGCTCGCAATGAGAACTTGCACAACATCTTTTGTCCAGCCAGCCCGTGGCAGCGGGGTCTCTAGGGAACTACTGGCAATTAAGGTGATCCTTTTAATAGAGCACCGGAGCAAAGCATTAACACTCCATGAACACATGTGATCCTCACACCACAGCCATCCCCTCCGGTTGTCCCAATTATTGTCACTTTGGGGCCTTTGGATCTGGACAATGATATGTGTACACAACTTGCAGATAAGATCACAAACAATACTATCATAATGATTCAATAATAAGTTCAGATCTGAGATCATGGCACTCGGGCCCTAGTGACAAGAATTAAGCACAACAAGTTGCAACAAAGTCAAATAGCACTAATAGAGATACTAGGCACTATGCCCTAACAGATCTTATTTGATTACATGATAGAACTCATCCAATCCCTACCATCCCCAAGCCTACAGCGGGGGATTACTCACTCATGGATGAGGGAAACATCGGTGGTTGATGGAGATGCGTTGGTGATCACGATAGCGATGATCCTCTCCAAATTCACCGTCCCGGCAGGGTGCCATAACGGAGTTTCTGGATCCGAATCTTGGTTTCTGGTGGCGGCGGCGGAGCGGAACTCTCTCTGGAAAATTATCGAACCTCCTCGGTTTTTAGGTCGAAAGGAAACTTATAGGCGCGGAGGGAGGCCAAGGGGGTTCCTAGGGTGGCTGCACCCCCTCCAGGCGCGGACAGTGGTGGGCTCGCGCCTGGGGTGGGTGTGGGCCCCCTAGGCCTCCTCTCCGTCTCATCTTTTGGCTCCGTGGATCTTCTAGTGAAATATAATTTTTGGCGTATTTTCCGGGATTTTTCCTGATAGTTGATTTTCTGCACAAAAACAAGACACCAAGGTAATTCTACTGAAAACAGTGTCAGTCCGTGTTAGTTGTATCCAAATCACACAAGTTTAGAGGAGAAACAATAGCAAAGTGTGCGAGAAAGTATATACGTTTTGGACGTATCAACTCCCCCAAGCTTAGCTTATTGCTTGTCCTCAAGCAATTCAGTTGAAAACTGAGCGCGATAAAAGAACTTTCACGAAGACTTTGCTTCATATGATGTATATATTCTCAGCACAGGAGTAGATGCTTAGACAGTTCATAATAAGAAGTATGCAACTAAGTCTACTCAATAGTCATTGCAAGCTATGAAGGGAAACCAACTCAATAATAAGTATCATGAAGTATAAACATAAGCAACATTGCAATGCTCATAATAAGGTATGATAGAGTGGTATCTCGCTTGCCTTTGTTTGAAGAGAACTATATGAATGCCAAGGCACCTCTGAAGTTCAAGTGAAGACTAGAGGTAAAGATATCAGAGATACAAGCTTCAAAGTCATGACATAATTAACCAAGTTTTGGAACAAACACAAGAATGACAACTATGCTCTCAAGAAGGTGCTCATAGAATAAGTGGTGACTCAACAAAGTTGTGAAAACGGTTTTGTGAAGGTTTGAAAGGCTTCCAAATGCTGAAAGGAAAGTACTCATTAACTTTGAGCTCTCATTGCCCCTATCATAGGCATCTTCATGTGGTTAAGGTGAAAGTGAGGTCCACTCTGAATCATATGCTTGACAGACCATAAACTGGAAATCCCAAGTCCCTTGAGTACGAGGGTCGCTCCGCATGCTACTCAACTTTGGTCACCTGAAAGTTCTTGTCATTGTAAATACATGCATATCATCGAGAACCGCCAACGGGGTACCCCTTGCACATGGTAGATGAACTTTCCCATAACCAAAATGACAAGGCAAGTAGACAATGAGCATCTCAACAATCTTTTTATTTACCATATGCATAGCTTTTTATTGAGGATGCTTCATAGATGCTCAGTATGGTGATGTTGCAAGTTTCCACCATGATTAGGCATGGCTTAGGCTAGCGGCCCAGGCATTTCTCTAACACAATGTATAAACTCCATGAAATCACAACCTGCCCTTTTATTTCACATCGTCGACATCCGTAAACAAAAGAGCAAAGTATCAACCGGATAGGATATCCAACAAGTGTTGAAAGCGTTCCCTGTGACAGCACGGTTCTGCTGACTCCCAACATATAATTTGCAAGCATATAACTTTCATGGACTAGTCACAATGGTTTAGGATTATTAAGTGCAAGGAATAAAGTGTGCCATCAAGTTCGTGAGAGCTTTACTAACTAACTTTCTCAAAACAGACAAACATTTTATTTTGGAAAAAAACACGGCATATAGAATATGCGCTGAAATAGCAAATGGTGATAATAGGTAGGTATGGTGGACACAGCTGGCAATACTGGTTTTGGGGAGTTGGAAGCACAGGTGGAGCACATACTCAGTGCAAGTGAAGGATATCAATAGAGAGGAAGCGACAAATGAGAGAGCAATAGCTGTTATAATCATGCATGCAACAAAACATGACTAATTATGGCATGAAAGTGATACAAGAACTCTGAGGTAAAATAAATCATCGAGGCTTACTGACTATTGATTAGTCATATGCATGTGTGAGCATGTGCTAAGTCGATTCACATGAACAGTCATAGGAGGATACCACAATATCATACCAAAGTATGAATAAAAAATGCAAGCAAACATTCATATGACATGCTACAAACTATTAGTTAGCTGGAACTAATCATAGACAAGCAAGAACTACTAAGCATCCATAATGACATACACCTTACACAAACAGGCTAAGCATGCTCACAATGATGAGTATATGTACAAAAATGAAACAAATAGAGTTCGTTACCAGCCTCTTACTACACCTCAAGTTGTCTTAATCTTCATTATTGCCCTTCACTTGTGTGACTTGAATAATAACATGAAACCAAAATCCACTAAGGACGGCCGAACCCTGCAAAGAACTCACAAAACCAGAGAAGAGCAACAAATATTTTTGGTGTTTTCGATTTGTTTTAAAGCAAGCACACAAAGCAAAAACAAACGAAGAAAAAGAAAACCAAAAACAAAAACTAAGACGCTCCAAGAACAACACAACTGTGCATGAAACAATAAAAACGAAGTGTCTAGAAAGACCTGAGATTTTTATTGATGAAGAAGGGGATGCCTTGGGCACCCCCAACCTTTGACGCTTGTACCTCTTAAATATTTCTTGGGGTGACACGAGGTGGCCCCCCAAGCTTGAGCTTTTGTCCATTCTTCATATTATTACATCATTCTCTCTCTACACCTGAATTTTTTTTTCTTCATACAAAACTTCACACAATCTTCATTAGCAACATTAGTGTATTCAAAAGATAATAGACCTTCGGGTTTAGCTTTGGAACAGCAAAAAATTTCACTAAAAACACAAGCTATTGTAGCAACTCCTTCAAAAATCTCAATTTCCCAAAAGAGAACTCAAAAAGGAATCAATAAGAAGCAAATGCAAATAATGGCAGAAATCTGTCAAAACAGACCAGCAGGTAGAAACCTATTTTTTCAAAAATCTTGTGTTGCTCAAATAAAAAAGTTCTGAACTAACGAAAGTTAGCTAACATTCTGGGGGATTTATTAATAAATTTTCAGCACAATCGAACTTACAGAGACTCCTCACGAATTTTTATGGTGGAGGACAGAAATCTGTTTCGGGACAGCAACTCCCCAAATCTTACTTCCCTCTCATTAGAGGTCATTCTTGGCACAAAAAGCAAACAAAAAGGATAAGGAGAGGTCATTACTGAAGTAATAACTTCCAAGACTCAAGGAAACTCTTGGGTTATCTCCCAACAAGTACTTCCTTTAACACCTTTAAGTTAGGCATGACAAAAAGCAAAGATTGGAAAGGAGAAAAATAAAAGAAAGCAAGTAAAACCATAGTGAAAAAATTATTTTGTTTATTAAAATCCTGTTGTTAACAAGGTTGATCAAGTATTGTTACCAGAATAATTTTATATGAAACAAAACTTTGTATTCCACAAGGTGATTATGTTACCTCATACTTGATAGCAATGGTCCCAATCATAATAGTTTCAAAATTTTCTTCTGGAATGGGACAATATATTTCTCCAACCTTGATGCTCTCAATATTTTCAATGGAATTGAAATATCTCTTAACAACCTTCTTGGGGAAATAGACAGTATGCTCTTTGTCATTAATATTTAATGTTACTTCCTTGATTGCAATTAATGACAACACCTGCAGTATTAAGAAAAGGTCTCCCAAGAATAATGGATATATTATCATCTTCAGGCATTTCAAGCACCACAAAATCAGTCAAAACCAAGCAATTATGAGCCACTTGAACAGGAACATCCTCACATATACCAACATGAATAGTAGTTGACTTATCAGCCATTTGCAAAGATATATCAGTTGGTATCAACTTTTCTAGCCGGAGTCTCTTGTAGAGAGAAAAAGGCATAACACTAACTACAGCTCCCAAATCACATAAAGCAGTTTCAACATAATTATTCTTAATAGAGCAAGGAATAGTTGGTATACCTAGATCACCAAGTTTCTTTGGAACCTTACCATTGAAGGAATAATTAGCAAGCACAGTAGAAATATCCTCATTAGAAATCTTCCTTTTATTAGAGACAATATCCTTCATATACTTTGAATAAGTAGGCAATTTAGTAGCATCAGTCAAAGGAATTTGCAAAAATAAAGGTTTCATCCACTCACAAAACTTGTTGTAGTGTTCTTCCTCCTTTGACTTGTGTTTCTTACCTAGAAAAGGCATGGGTTTCTGCACCCAAGGTTCTCTTTCTCTAACATGTTTATTAGCAATAAAATCTTCCTTAGTCTACCTAGTGTTCTTAGTGTGCTTCTCAGGTTCTTCCTCAACTTCCTCCTTATCAGGAGCATCATTATTACCATTACCACTCTCAGTTTCAGCATCAAATACAGATATACTATTATGATCTAAAGCAGGTTCAAGTGGTTCCTCAACTATCTTATGTTTCTTTTTGTTTCTCTTACGAGGACTATCACTATTCTCACCTTGTTGAGAATCCCGCTCAATTCTTTTAGGGTATCCTTCAGGATATAAAGGATCATGAGTAGCTATACCACTCCTAGTTCTAATTCCATAAGCATGTTTATTCCCTGAAGCATTAACTAGCATATCCTTTTGTACCTTAGCAAGTTGATAAAGTTGGGTTTGAACCATTTGAAAGTGTTTACAAAGCATTTTAATATCATTAGAAGTTCTTTCCACAATATCTTTCAACTCATGGATAGCTCTAGAGTTTTCCAATAAATGATTCTGAACTTGTTTATTAAAATTACCTTGTTTAACAATAAATGTGTCAAGTTCCTCTAAGCATTGATCAGGAGGCTTACCATAGGGAATATCACCTTCATTAAAGTGGAGAGAGTGTACCCCAATAGTAGATGAGTGGGGAATTGGCTTGCATAAATCTTCTATAGGAGGTAGATTCTTCACATATTCGGCTCTAATACCTTTCTCCTTTAGACATTTCTTAGCTTCCTTCATCACTTCATCATTTAATTCCATAACTCCCCTCTTCTTTGGTGTTGGTGTTGGAACTGGTTCAGGAACAATAGTTTCAGGTGTATTTAACTCAGTTGAAGTCCAATCATCATAATTCTTTCTTATTTTAGCCATTAATTCTTCAGCATATGTAGGAGTTCTTTTCCTGAAAACACAATCAGCAAAGCTATCTAGGTAGGTCCTAGAATCATCAGTTAGTCCATTATAATAAATATCAAGAAGTTCATTCTTAGGTAATGGACATCCAGGATGTGCATGAATCAAGGCACAAAACCTTTTCCATGACTTAGGCAATTTCTCTTCTTCTCCATGTTTAAAATCAAAAAGTCTCTGCAAAACAGCATGTCTAGCACTGGGAGGAAAATATTTCTGGAAGAAACAAGCAATCAAGCAATCAGGGCTATGAATGGAACTAGGAGGTAATCTATTAAACCAAGCCCTAGCTTCTCCTTTTAGTGAAAAAGGGAAGATCTTAGTAACAAAGTACTTGCACATCTTAAAATCATCAGAGAACAAAGCACTCATAGTAGAAAGCTCATTCATATGATCCACAGCACTCTCATTTTTAGTCCCATAGAAAGGTTCTTTCTCAACAATATCTAAATAAGATAAATCAAGAGAGAAATCATAATCTTCATCTTTAATATCTATGGGAGAAGTGGCAAACTTAGGATCAGAGGACAACTTAGGCATGATAGTACGTCTAGCAAGGAGACTCTTAATAGCACTAGTACCATGTGTGTTTCGTCACTCTTCAACAAAATCATCAGTGAACTCAATGTAACCATCATTAATATCATAACTCTCACTAGACTCGGGTGAGCTAACAGGTGTAACAGTGTCTTCACTAGGAGTTTCGGTATTTCCTAGACTATCCATAGTAGCATCTAGAAAAGGACCTAATGAACCACTCGCATCAAGCACAGTAGAAGTAACATCATGAGCATCAAAAGCAGTTTCAGACTCAGCAGTAGTAGCAGTGTGTGTAGCATGAGTATGTGGTGGTGGTGTGACAAGCTTATTTATAACAGATGGTGAATCAAGAGCAGCAGAGGTGTTTAAGACTGTACCTCTTCTTTTAGTGGATGGTAAAATAGGTAACTTTCCATCACGAGACTTCCCCATGATGAAAGGAGTAGCAGTGAACAATAATAGATCCAAGTGAACTTACAAATAAAGCTATGCTCCCCGGCAACAGCACCAGAAAATAGTCTTGATGACCTACAAGCATAGGGGATCGCAACAGTCTTCGCGGGCAGTATTACCCAATTTATTGATTCGACACAAGGGGAGCCAAAGAATACTTGCAAACCTTAACAACCGAGTTGTCAGTTCAGCTGCACCTGCAAATAGTTCTTGCTCATAGAATTTTATCAGTAGCAACAGTTTGGTAGTAGTAATAGCAAAGCAACAGCGATGTAGCAATGAAAGCAGAGCGATAGTAACAAGAATATGAATAAAGAATGGGATTCAAGTGCGGTAGGCATAGGGATGGATGGACGGGCGTTGCATGGACGAGTCTAAACATGTAACTTCAAGATCTAGGACATTGCAGATAAATAATAACAAGCATCCAAGTACTAAACAATCCTAGGCATGTGCTCCATATATAGTCATACGTGCTCGCAATGAGAACTTGCACAACATCTTTTGTCCAGCCAGCCCATGGCAGCGGGCCTCTAGGGAACTACTAGCAATTAAGGTTCTCCTTTTAATAGAGCACCGGAGCAAACCATTAACACTCCGTGAACACATGTGATCCTCACACCATAGCCATCCCCTCCGGTTGTCCCAATTATTGTCACTTTGGGGCCTTTGGATCTGAACAATGATATGTGAGATAAGATCACAAACAATACTATCATAATGATTCAATAATAATTTCAGATCTGAGATCATGGCACTCGGGCCCTAGTGACAAGCATTAAGCACAACAAGTTGCAACAAAGTCAAATAGCACTAATAGAGATACTAGGCATTATGCCCTAACAGATCTTATTCGATTACATGATAGAACTCATCCAGTACCTATCATCCCCAAGCCTACAGCGGGGGATTACTCACTCATGGATGAGGGAAACATCGGTGGTTGATGGAGATGCGTTGGTGATGAGGATGGCGATGATCCTCTCCAAATTCCCCATCCCGGCAGGGTGCCAGAACGGAGTTTCTGGATCCGAATCTTGGTTTCTGGTGGCGGCGGCGGAGCGGAACTCTCTCTGGAAAACTATCGAACCCCCCTCGGTTTTTAGGTCGAAAAGCAACTTATAGGCGTAGAGGGAGGCCGAGGGGGTTCCTGGTGGTTGCACCTCCCAGCGCGGACAAGGTGGGCTGCGCTGGGTGTGTGGGCCCCAGGCCTCCTCTCCGTCTCGTCTTCTGGCTCCGTGGATCTTCTGGTGAAATATATTTTTTGGCGTATTTTCCGAGATTTTTCCTAATAGTTGATTTCCTGCACAAAAACAAGACACTAAGGTAATTCTGCTGAAAACAACGTCAGTCCATGTTAGTTGTATTCAAATCACACAAGTTTAGAGGAGAAACAATAGCAAAGTGTTCTAGAAAGTAGATACGTTTTGGACGTATCATCTATGTATATTGTTGTAATGCCCAATCAAATCTCACAGGAATCATGATGTCTAGTATTTGCATTATTATGCCTTGCTCAGTCTGTCAATTGCCCCGCTGTAATTTGTTCACCCAGCATGTTATTTATCTTAAGGAGAACACCTCTAGTGAAATGTGGACCCCGGTCAAATCTTTACCATTGTTGCATCATCTACTATTACCGTTTACTTTCTACCAGCAACCATTACCTTCCACACTATACATTTAATCATTTATTTTCAGCAAACCAGTGAGATTGACAACCTCACTGTAAGTTGGGGGCAAAGTCTTGATTTTGTGTTGTGCAGGTTCCAAGTTGCTAGCAACACCTTGGAGTTGTTTCCTTACTCCTACTAGTTTGATACCCTTGGTTTCATAACTGAGGGAAAACTTGTTGCTGTGCTCATCATACCTTCCTCTTGGGGTTTCCCAACGAAGCTCTGCAATCGACTGAGCCACGGCAAGACTTTTCTGGCGCCGTTGCCGGGGAGTTAAGGACGGCTTCACAAGGGGAGTCTTTCACAACCATTCTCTTTACTTTGTTTTTGTTTTGCTTAATTCCTTTTGCTTTGTTTTTATTGCTTATTTTTATCAAAAATTACAACAAAATTAGTTTCGTTTGGTTTGCTTTTTCTTATAAAAACACAAAAAAATCAGTTCCTGCTCTAGCTGATGCTGCTATGGGCTTGCTCCACTTTTTCAAAAATGAATTCTGATGAGAAAAGCAAGTTGTGTGACTTCACTAGAACAAAAAACAATGATTTCCTGTTTACACCTATTGCTCCACCTGCTCCTGATGCTACCTTTTATGAAATTAAGCCTGCTTTGTTGAATATTGTTATGAAAGAGCAATTTTCTGGTGCTAGTTCTAATGATGCTGCTGCCCACCTTAATAACTTTGTTGAACTTTTTGAGATGCAGAAATATAAGGATGTAGATGGAGATATTATTAAGCTCAAATTGTTTCGTTTATCTTTGAGAGGAAAAGCTAAATAATGGTTGCTATCCTTGCCTAGAAATAGTATTGATTATTGGATTAAATGCAAAGATGTTTTTATTGGAAAATACTATCCTCCTGCTAAGATTATATCTATGATAAGTGAAATAATGAAATTTAAACAACTTGATAATGAACATGTTTCTCAAGCTTGGGAAAGAATGAAATCTTTGGTAAAGAATTGTCCCACTCATTGACTGACTGCTTGGATGATTATCCAAACTTTTTATGTAGGGTTAAATTTTTCTTCAAGAAATATGTTGGATTTTACTGCTGGAGGTATCTTTATGACCATTACTTTGGGTGCTGCAACAAATCTCCTTGATAATATGATGGTTAATTATTCTGAATGGCACACTGAGAGAGCTCCACATGGTAAGAAGGTAAATTATGTTGAAGAAACCTCCTCCTTGAGTGATAAAATTGATGTTATCATGTCTATGCTTGTTAATGGAAAAGCTCATATAGATCCAAATAATGTTCCTTTAGCCTCTTTGGCTGCTCAAGAAGAGCAAGTTGATGTGAACTTCATTAGAAATAACAAGTTCAACAACAATGCCTATAGGAATAATATTGGTAATAATAATTATATGACTTATCCTCCCAATAATGGTAATACTTATGGAAATTCCTAAAACAATAGAAGTGCTACCTCTGAACTTGAAGTCATGCTTAAAGACTTTATTAGTAAACAAACTACTTTCAACAAGACTATGGAGGAAAAGCTTTTGAATGTTGAGAAAAATATTTCATCTTTGTCTGAAGCACAATCCTCTTTGATTAATAAAATGGCTGCTAAACCTCAAACCTTGGAAAGTACCTTTGTTGCTACTCATGTCATACAAGTTACTATTAATGAAAATGTTAGACTGTTAGCTAAATTGCATGCTAAGTGGGAAAGAGAAGATGAAATGCTAGAAACAATTGTATTTGTACTATTACTACCACCAATGTTGATGCTAGCAAACCACAAGAAATCCCCATTCCTTCTACAACAATGCCTAAACCCAATAAGAATGCTGAAATTTTTTGAACTATGGGAAACAATAAGTCTACTACCTATGATGCTAAGTTTGATTTTGACCTTGATGGCTGCAATATTTTGTAAGTGATTATGTTCTTACAAAAGCTTGCTAGAAGTCCTAATGCTAGTGCTATGTATATGGCTTTTACAAAACACATTACAGATGCTCTCATTAAAATTAAGGAAGAAAATTTGAAACATAAAGCTTCTATTCCTAGGAAAGTAGAAGATAGTTTGGAACCCATCATTAATATGCAAGTGAATGATTTTGATCTTAAAACTTTATGTGACCTTGGTTCTAGTGTCTCTATTATGCTTAGAAATATTTATGAAATGCTTGATTTGCCACTTATGGAAGATTGCTATTTAGATGTCCCACTTGATGGTAATGCTAAAAAGAAACTTATGGGGAGTGTTAATGATGTTCTTATTATGGTTAACAATGCATATATCCCTGTTGATTTATATGTTTTGGATGTTGAATGCAATGCTTCTTGTCCTATTACTTTGGGAAGACCTTTTCTTAGAAATGTTGTTGCCATTATTGATATGAAAGAAGGCACCATTAAATATCAATTTCCATTCAAGTAAGGTATAGAACACTTCCTTATAAGGAGAGATTAGTTACCTTTTGCTCCCCCTTTTAAAGAAAAATTTGATGTCAATGCTTCTTCATTTGAAAATACTTGATTCTTGCTTCTTGTGCCTAACTTAAAGGCGTTAAAGAAAAGTACTTCTTGGGAGATAACCCAATAGTATTCTTGAGTCTTGAAAGTTATTACTTATTTAATAACCTCTCCTTATATTTTTGTTTGATTTTTGTGCCAAGAATAACCTCTAATGAGAGATAAGTAAGATTTGGGGAAGTTGCTGTCCCGAAACAGATTTTTGTGCTTCACTGTAAAAATTCGTGAAAATCTCTATATGTCAAAATGAGCTGTAATTTTCCGAGTAAATGCCCCAGGTTGTTATCTAACTTTCTTTAGTTCAACACTTTACTATTTGAGGAACAGAAGGTCTTCGAAAAAATCGGTTTTTACCTGCTGGTCTGTTTTGACAGATTTCTGCCATTATTTGCATTTGCCTCTTTATCGGTTTCTTTTTGAGTTCTTCTTGATCACTTGAGATTTTTAAAGGAATTTCTACAGTACCTTGTGTTTTTAATGAAAGTTTTATTGTGTTGAAACTAAACCCAAATGTTTATTATCTTGAATACACTAATGTTGCTAATGAAGATTGTGTGAAGTTTTGTATGAAGGAAATTTTCGAGTGTAGGGGAAGAATGATGAGATGAAGAATGGACAAAAAGCTCAAGCTTGGGGATGCCACCCCGTGTCACCCCAAGAAATATTCAAGAGGTACAAGAGTCAAAGCTTGGGGATGCCCAAGGCATCCCCTTCTTCATCAATAAAAATCTCAGGTTTCTTTTCTAGACACTTCGTTTTTATTGTTTCATGCACTGTTGTGTTGTTCTTGGAGCATCTTAGTTTTTGTTTTGGTTTTCGTTTGCTTTGTTTGCTTGAATAAAGTAGTTGGACCCCCGCTTTCGCTGTGATGTTTCAAATAAGTTGATTGGTGTTGGAAAAGAGTAGAAAGTTTCATGCTTATAGTGGTACAAGAGGGAGCTTGCTTTGACTATGGCTTAGACTTCATCATGTCATGCTAGATGTTGTTTTGACCTTATGCTTAGTGATTATTGCTATAGCATGACTTGTTCCAAACAATTGAGATTGCTTAATGTGCCTTGAAAGAATCATGCGTTGTTTTAGCATACAAAAACATAATATTGTGGTATTCTCCTTTGATGCTTTGTTTGGGTTGACTTGGCACATGCTCACACCATGTTATGACTATGAACCAGTCACCTTAGCCTCTTTGATAATTTAGTTTTTGACTTGTGATACCGCTTTTTTGCTTTGATTGATAATGTTTTGTCGCTCTGTACGATTATGGCCATTATTGCTCTCTTAGTTGGTCGCTCCCAGTCTTTTGCTAGCCTCCACTTATATTGAGTAAGCTCTACTCATGCATCCAACTCCCAAGAAACCAAGTTATTCCAAAGATTCCACTATAAATTCCTATGCATGGTGTGTTACACCATTCCAAGTATATTCTTGTTTTATCTATCTTCCAAATTAAACTTGTTATGTGAAAATTAGTGATTAAAGCTCTCACAAACTTGATGACACACTTTATTTTTCTTGCCCCTAATAAACTTGAACCATTGTGTCATCTATGTTGTATATGCTTGCACTTATAAGTTGGGAATTAGCATAACCGTGCTGTCACGGGGAACGCTTTCAACACCTGTAAATATATACCCAGTTGATATCATGCTCTTTTGTTTATGGATGTCGGCGGTGTGAAATAAAAGGGGAGCTTGTAAGTTCATGGAGTTTTGTATATGTGTTAGAGAAACGCCTAGGCTGCTAGCCTAATCCATGCCTAATCATGGTGGAAACTTGCAACATCACCATAGTGAGCAATCCTTGAAGCATCCTCAGAAAAAAATATAGAAAAAAAGAGAGAGAAAAAGAAAAAAATATGCACCATTCTCATGGTAAATAAAAGGATTGTTGAGATGCTCACTGTTTGTTGCCTTGTCATTTTTATATGGGTTAGCTCATGTGTCATGGGGCAAGGGGTACCCCGTTGGCGGTTCTCTATGATACACATATACTTACAATGAGAAGAACTTGCTTGTGACTAAAGTTGAGTAGCATGAGGAACGACCCTTGTACTCAAGGTACATGAGATTGCCAACTTATGATTTTTCAAGCATATACTCCATACTTTCTTCACTTTAACCTTAATCACTTCAAGATGCTTATGATATGGGCAATGAGAGCTGAAAGTTAACAAGTACCCCAATTTTTGGAAGCTCTTTATGAAACTTGAAATCCCCGCTTCCTTGTGAAGGGCCTTTCTTCCTACTTTTATATTGAGTCTCCACCTTCTATATTTATGCACCAATTAAGAGCGCATAGTTGTCATTATTAGTTATCTGTGCACTTTCCCAAAACTTATTGATTGATTCATAATGTTGATATTGCTTGTTCTTAAACTATTTGTATCTAGTCACCCTTATGAACTTCAAAGGTGTCCTATGCATTTATGTTTTGCTTTACCATGATGGACAAGCTGAATACCACTTTGCTATGTTTTCTATATATGAAAAAAACAAACGTCTTTCAGTGCATTGTTATTTATGATCTTTGTTTGTATCCTTTCATGTTGCAACATAGTTACTATGTCTTATTGTTAGAACTACATCTTTCATGCTCATGTTTAGAGTACTTTGATCCCAGCTTTCAATGCTTTGCAAATGGTTTGATCAAGATTGTGATGGTTCTTGTCACTTAAAAATTATTCTTTTTATTACTTACCTACTCGAGGACGAGCAGGATTTAAGCTCGGGGATGCTTGATACGTCGTAAACGTATCTATAATTTTTGATGTTCCATGCTTGTGTAGTATCAACTTTGCTATGCTTTGTATACACTTTGAGATATTTTTATACATTTTCTAGGACTAACCTATTAACAAGATGTCGTAGTACTAGTTGCATGTTTTCTGCTGTTTTTGGTTTCAGAAAAGCTAGTAAGGAAATATTCTCGGAATTGGACAGGACAAAAACCAAAGTCAATATTTCACCGAAGAGAACACGGAGTCCAGAGGAGAGACGGAGGGGCGCCACAGGGAGGCCACACACCCCCAGGCGCGGGCCCACCCTAGGCCGCGCCAGGGCAGGGTGTGGGCCTCATAGCCGCCCTCCTGCCTCGCCTCTTTGCCTGTTAAATCCCCTTGATGCAGAAACCCTAAGGACCCGATCAGATCTCCACGAAACAGTCCATACCCGCCACCATCATCCCTATATCGAGGGGATCTAAAGCTCTTCCCGGCACCCTACCATAGGGGAGAGATCATCCCGAAGGCCTTCTTCATCACCATGCCAGCCTTCGGTATGATGCGTGAGTAGTTCACCCTTGGACTATGGGTACATACAGTAGCTAGATGGTTGTTTCTCCTCCTTTGTGCTATCATGTTTAGATCTTGTGAGCTCCATTCAGGATCAAGATCATCTATTTGTAATCATACATGTTGTGTTTGCGGTAATTCGATGGATATTGAGATGCTATGTCAGATTGATTATTGATTCTATCATGTCTTATTGATTATTGATTTTATCATGTATGTGTTGTTTGTGATCTTGCATGCTCTCCGTTGCTAGTAGCTATCTTGGCCAAGTAGATGCTAGTGACTCCAAGAGGGAGTATTTAGGCTCGATAGTAGGTTCATGCCTCTAGTAATCTGGGTAAGTGACAGGAATTTCTAAGGTTGTAGATGTGTTGTTGCTACTAGGGAGAAAACAACAATCTTTTGTTCATGGAACAATTGTATTGTTTACTTTACACACATTGCTTAATGGAGTTATCCGTTGCTTGCAACTTAATAATGGAAGGGGTTCGGATGATAACCTGAAGGTGGATTATTAGTCATAGATGCAGTTGGATTATGGTCTATGTATATTGTTGTAATTCCCAATCAAATCTCATAGGAGTCATGATAACTAGTATCTGCATTGTTATGCTTCCTCAATCTATCAATTGCCTCGCTGTAATTTGTTCACCCAGCATGTTATTTATCTTAAGGAGAACACCTCTAGTGAACTGTGGACCCCGGTCCAATCTTTACCATTGTTACATCATCTATTGTTACCGTTTACTTTCTACTAGCAACCATTACCTTCCACACTATACGTTTAATCATTTGTTTTCAGCAAACCAGTGAGATTGACAACCTCACTGTAAGTTGGGGGCAAAGTCTTGAGTTTGTGTTGTGCAGGTTCCAAGTTGCTAGCAACACCTTGAAGTTGTTTCCTTGCTCCTACTGGTTCAATAACCTTGGTTTCATAACTGAGGGAAAACTTGCTGCTATGCTCATCATACCTTCCTCTTAGGGTTTCCCAACTAAGCTTTGCAATCGACTGAGCCACGTCATAGGACGACTAGCGTCTCCATCCTTTTGCAATTTCTCATCAAATATGAGAATATAAATTTTGCCATATTATACTCTATCATGTTGTAACCAAAACATCGTTTCAGATATCACAAAATCTTCCACACATGATGGTTTCTGAAAAAATCTTTCAGCTCCTAGATAACATTGATATTAAAACAATCTTTTGAATATCAAGAGTCATGGAGACAAACATGATACTTATATACTAACATTGGAATTGTTACTCTTGATTTAATACCAATTATTAAACTTCACGGAGTAAATGGAGTTTGCGTAAAGTTTGCAATAGGACTTTTAAACTTTACATTAACACTTCAAAACAATACGATACCAGTTCGTAAAGTTTTTATCTAGAATTCTATAGTTCTATTATCTCAATTATAACTAAGCGTAAGGTGGTAAACGGATGCCAATGACTACAACAACTATGCAAATTCACTTTGATTTAATTTATGATAAATAGTGTTCAACTTTTAACCATATTATTATTGAACTCCCACTCAAAACAATATCCCTCACATTGTTTTAGTGATCACACAAACCAAATTCACTACACCAAGTCCGATCATCACGAGAAATGATGTAGCTTCAAAGGCGAACAATCAACATGTTCATCGTATCATCTATATGAATCATGCTTTACCTTCCGGTATTTTTTGTTCCGAGACCATGTCTGTACATGCTAGGCTCGTCAAAGTTAACCTTAGTATCCGCATGTGCAAATCTGGCTTGCACCCGTTGTATGCACACGTAGAATCTATGACACCTGATCATCACATGATGCTTCGAAATGACGAGTCTTAGCAACGGTTCCTACTAAGGACGAACACTTTATTACTTGATATTTAGTGAGAGGGATCATCTTATAATGCTATCGTCGCGATCTAAGCAATACAAGATGCATAAAAAGGATTAACATCACATGCAATTCATAGTATGTGATATGATATGGCCTTTCTTCTTGTGCCTTCGATCTCCATCTCCAAGCACTAGCATGATCTCTATCATCACCGGCATGGCGTCAAGGTCAATGGCGCCGCTCCATGGTTGTCGTCCACCAGCATCAACTATTACAACTAATTTGAATAATAGACACGCAGGTCTTAATAAAATTTAAAGACAACCATAAGGCTCCTGCCGGTTGCCAACTTACAATAAGGATCATTGCATACATCATATATAATCACAATCATGGCCATATCACATCACAACATAAGCCCTACAAAAAAAAGTTAGACGCCTCTAATCTTTCTTTGCATGTTTTACATGGCTGGGGATTTTGCATAAGAACCATTCTAACTTACGAACATGAACCATAACATTGATACTAGTATTGTCAATCGCCCGTTGTAAATTGAATCTTCACTATGGTGGGAGAGACAGACACCCGCAAATCCACTTATGCAATATAAGTTGCATGTTGAGCATGGAGCAATTCTCATAAACGATGTCATGTAAGGTTAGACCGGGCCGCTTCGTCCCACCATCCTGCAAGATGCAAAGTACACAAGAAGCAATAGGCAATAAAAGCATCAACGCCCATAATAACCATTGTGTTATACTCGTGCAACAGATCTACGCATAGACATGGCTCTGATACCACTGTAGGGGTTCATGGCATGGAAAACAAAAAATTCTATCGCATGAACACACACAAGCCAAGATATAATCTAATAGATCGGTGCAACGAGTCAATAGAGTACTAACCCTTGAAGATCCAAAGCGGTTAACAAGATCGGATTCTCGTGGGTTATGTAGTCGTTCACTTGCTGATCTCAAGATCATGTAGACGATCCTTCTGGCGCCACGTTAAGCCTAGGCGCTCCCGATCGGTCACTGCTAAGATCGATGAAGACCTTCCTCTCCCTTGTTCCAGTAGGCAGCGGAGGTTGTAGATCTCTCCTCGCGATTCCGGCAGCATGACGGCGTGGTGTCGGAACTAGAGGGGAAATCCCGCAGGGCTTCTCCTAAGCCGGAGAGGGTATGGTGGAGTAGAGAGAGCCTCGGCGATCTAGAGTTTAGAGGGCCGAGGGGTAAAGGTAGCCGGCAGCTAGGGTTTAGCTAGACGGCTGTTTAGAGGAGATCTAGGGCGGATGCAACTAGAGAGGAGGCGCCGGCCGACCTAGGGTTTCCAATGGGGGCAAGGGGTGCCCCTCCCTCTATTTATGAGAGGGGGAGATGGTTTGGGGGGAGGGGAGTCCTCACCCAACTCCACCTTTGTAACGTCCCAGTATTAGAGCTTAGAAATAAGCTGAACCCAGATGTATGCATTGTATTCATGCATAGAAAATCCGAATAAATTTTTACGCTTTTGAACAAAACTTGTCAACATGATTGAAGCTTCTCTCAACTTGATGAAATTGAAGTAGATCATCAAGTTGACTGCGATATGTTTCAATATGACCTTTGCTAAAACCTTATTTGGGAAAATATGATTTGATCTAAGGGTAGATCAAATATAATAAAATTAAATCATAATGCATTGCTTAATGATTAATATCTGATCCTTAAGGGACCATATCATAATATTCCTCACAACAACTTATGAATACCAAGTTATAAACATAACTTAAGTAATAGGAATGTAACAACTAAATCTTGATCTATCTTAATCTCATCGGCTTATACCATGAGTATCATGGTAATACCTAACCTTAATTCTTTAGTGAGATTGAGTAGGAAGGAAACCAAGTCAAGACCATTCACCATATATCTTTCTTTCCATATCAATCTTTACTATCTCTATTGAACCATATTTTAATAGCTGTTGTTCATCAATGTTGAGAAATCAACTATTGATTCACCAATTCTTAATCCATCAATACCTGATCTATTAACTCTTGTTTTTATCATAGCATTCACTTAAAATCCTTTAGAGAAGGAGGTAAGGAAAGATAAGTGGTAATGCTAGATTTTAATATCATCTATAGGATGGCAGTGTTGGAAGAGGATTGAATCAATAGGATTATTGATGGTGAATATCCTTGTAATATTAGTGGTGGATGATTATGGAAGAGGATGAATGGAGTTAGAAGTAGCTACTTGTTGGATTGGAGGTTATCGGCAGTAGAGTAGTTGATATAACCAAGTATGGATATGAGAGGATTATGAAAGCTTTAGTGTCAAGCTCATTGGATCTATATATGGATTTAGAAGAATAAAAGGTGGATAAGAATATTCTTGTAAAGTAAAGCTCATCATGTGAGCACATGATGATGGATATGAAGGAGTAATATATCTAGGAAAGGAATTCTTTAAAGCAGAAGTCAAGACTTCTGAATTAGGGAAGATAGGAAATCTTGGTAATCACTAAACCCTAAATCTATGATCAAGCTTAACATCCATCTCATCTGTTGGATAAATCATTTTGTCTTCACAATGTTTTATAGGAATATTTCCCTATAGCAAATCATTTAAGCACATCTTTGTTATTCCCAAATATCTTAACCATTTGTGCTTAGGAGTTATTTTTATCAATTCTTTTTCATAAGCCATTCCAGAAAATAACTTTCTATTTTAAAGGGTGATACCATTAAAGATCATAAACATAAAGACAATATGTTTAGTCATTAATTTTTATTCACATCAATAAAAGAGTATAAGAATATTAAGAATGCTAAACCCTAGGGTAAGAATTTACAATTCAAACCCTAATTCCTATATTAGTTATAATAAAATATATATACCTTATTATTCCCTAGATTCCTGGGAGTAAAATTAACCATATTAATTCTTTTTTATATCATACAACAAATAATGATATAGGATCATAATATAAAAATTTAGCAAGAAATTCCATTAAGAAAAGTCTAAATAATTGCTTAAATAAAAAGCTAGAAAATAAAACAGAATATAGAAAATATAAAAGAAAAAAGAAAAGGAATAGGTTTACCCAATCCTGGTCGTGGCCCATTTTCCTTCTTCTCTATCTGCTGCTCATGAGCAACTCATAACAGCCCAGCATCGGCCCAGTAAGGACAACGCTCAGTAACTATCTCTGGCTGACGGGTGGGACCAAAGGAGGACTATGGATCGAGACAGGAAAGTGCAAGGGGGTTTTCCACAAAAATGTCATCGTCGTCTTCCTCCAGCTGGAAGCAGCTCGGTGGCGATGCCGAGGCCGTCCGCCGCCGTCCTTGCGTCAAGATGCACGCCGCCGTCACCGGGAGAGGATAAGGAGGCCACGGCGACATCCCCGCTCGTCCTCATACTCATTTTCCCTCTAAAGATCTCCCTACCTCGTTTTCCTCTTTTAAACTGAAACCCTAGCTTAGACTTCGCCAGAATTGTCTTTGTTTCCGAGCTCCCCTTGAACCGCTGAGTCCACCGTTGAGATCCACTTGATCAACTGGTTTGATTGCCCCACGAAATACAAGCCGAAGAATCTCTAGTCGCACCAATCATCACCTCCAACTTCAACGGGTTCCGCGGTCGTCTCCATTAATTCCGACCACCTCCGGTCATGCTAACCCCTCCGCTGCAATGCTGGTGAGTTGCTGATGCTTGGGCATCATATACTTTGTTTGTTTTCATCACAGTTTGCTTTCTCGACGATCATCTGCCACCGCCGCTGTTAGCCACCGTCGCAACCACTGTTCCGGTGATCATATACTAGCGGTGCCACCACTATTAGCCTCACCGTAGTGTACTGGTTCGAACCATAGCCGTCACTTTTGCTAGAAGCCACCAGATCATCGCCGTCGTTCGCCGTTTGAGCGTCACCGGCGAGGTGACGTCATCATGACGTTGGGCTCACGTCGAGTTAACCAGTCAACTACTTTGACTAGTCTTGCCCATGTGGCATGTGACATGGCCTAGGGCCCATATGTCAATGACTGTGAGTAGAAATAGGCTCAATAACAAATGAATTTACTAAAATGGGGTAAGTGATGTGGCCACTGGCCCACCAGTCAGTGACTGTCTAGGATTAGCTCGGTATAAAAAGTATTTCTTGTTTACGAAATAAATAAATGATATAAACCCAAATTGAAATATTCCAGAAATAAATAAAATCATTAAATCTTATTAAATCAATAACTTTTGTTTGATAATTTAGAAAAATATGTGTAATATATGAAAATGTTTAGAAAAATAAAATCTACAACTTAAAACTATTATCAAACATTATTATGATAATTATTTAAATAAATATTATTTAATAAAGGTTTTATAAGTAATAAAACTTAGATAATCCATATTTTAATATTGGTAAATATTAAAAATATAAATAAAATATCAAAAATCTTAGAAAAATAAAAACAACACTTTAAAACTATAATCATACATTATTATTTCACTTACTTCAATATTTATTATGTATTAAGTATTTATAAAGTAATAAATTTTACAAAAATCATATCTTATTATTTATAAATCACAAAAAAATAAATATAATATACCAAAATGATCACAAAAATAATACCTACATGTTAAAAATATAATATTCCACTTTTGAGGTAAACAAAATTTTTAATACTTTAATGACTTGAATTTAAACCTATTTCCTTAGTTGTTAATTCATATAAGGGTAGATAAAATTTGTTAATATTTCTAAAATTAGTCAATGAAGTCTAATAAATAGTATTAGTCTTAACTATTAGTAATATGAAGTCATAATGGTTCAAAACATTATAAATACCATTTTATTGAATTATCTTTCAACCATAAGTGTAGATTATTTTCTAAAAGGATCCTTATCCAATATAAAATCTCCAAGAATGATTGTGACTAAATTATATCTTTTCCATTAATTTTACCAAAAGCTTATCAACATACCAAAACACTATAGTGAATTCATAAAGAGTTAAGTAATATTATTACCTTAATTATAACTTATAACCATTCATTCACAAAAAGATAAATGATTATATTCCATTATAAAATCAAGAAACCACTGCACCAAGTAAAAGTATAACCATTCTTAAGTAACCTTAAGGAAACATTATAAAGTACACAATGTACAAATATCATAAGCATTACACCTTAAATCCATCCATGTTTTTAAAGTTAACTTTAGTCTACAAGACTTTAAATATAAGGCTAAAGACTTTGTTATATGTTTTATAATTAACTTTGGTCTGTTATATTTAAGTCGTAAATCATCTCAAGTCCGGACTATTCAAGCAAGCATAAACAATATCAATCACATTCTATCAATCATATACTAAAAACTATCAGAAATTGTTCAAACCTTAATAAAGAAATCTTTTCTTCAAAATTTATTCGTTTTGCCACTTCAGTCAACATATGACAATTAATTAGGATCACATTACTTTATCCTTTGCTTGTATACCTAGGATTGTTAACACTTAAGTTCCTTATTAATTCCATTATTTGCAAGGTTAAACTTGAAGATAAGATAATTCTTATATAAGCATTCCTTGAATAGCGTACCTCAATGGTATATCCTATTGTTGTATACCATTATGTTTACATGATGTTTCACACACACTCACAAGCCTTAATTAGAAGCACAAGTGTGAAACTTATCTAAAAGGACAACACATTCTAAAGGAACCAATTCCAGTTTCCAAACTCTAGGTCAATGTTATCCCCGGGATCCGCGTTTATAAAGTGCATCACATTACTTATGCATAAAAGCATATTGCTTCTTTAAACATTAGTCCTTACCGGACCAATGATGCTGATTTCAGATATTGGATCTTATATTGTCTTGAAGACCGTGAGTGCATAATCTTGCAATCACAAAAGGCAAGTTCACACTTGCTCATGTCCTTTGGTTATTTTCTGTAAAGTATTTTACAAATCCAGTGTTGTCATCACTTGCATTTGAAAAAGGTCAGAAAACACTATTTTCATAATAATGTGATTATAGGTTATTTACCATGAGGTAATAACCTACTATGAAAGTTTCGGTGATAAAGGAACATATTATCTAGGACTTAACAACCAATGTCGCTAGTGATTCTTGCGCCGTATATCACGCGTTAACCATGAGATTTGGAATGGGACAGAGAAGTCAGCTGTATCTTCTTCCTCTCGCATGTAGCCGGATGTGCAGGTCGTGGATGTTATCACTCGTAGCGTGCATATTAATTGGTAACTCGTAGAGGATATGTAGCATATGGGTGGGAACGCTCAATGTCCCACGATAGTTCTGGCATCTAACGGTCTGTACAAACCATTGCCGTAATTCAATATGTGGGCATGGTGTACACCAAGGAGGCATGCGAGGTCGCGAAGGGGGCAGTGATTGGCTTGGATCATCTTCTGGGCCCCACATCATGGATTTGTGGACGTGAATAAGCTACCCGATTGTGCAACAAAGAGTTGATCTCTCATGGGTAAAGTAACGCACCTCTGCAGAGTAAAAGAACTGTAACTTGTTACTCCCTGTTCCGAGAAGGAGCTGCGAACGCGGCAGGAAAGGAACTCCATGAAAGTTCTGGTAAACCCGTGAAGGCTGACGGACATAGTTTTTCAGAGTAAAAGCAAACTTTGAAGAAATGTTTAAGAAAACTTGCATTGCCTATGACCTACGGTCTGTGGCTGTAGATATAGTGCATCAAACACTCCTTTTCTAGTGGACTTGCTGAGTAAGCTCGTACTCAACGTATCTTCTTAACCCTTGCTAGATTCTGAAGCCAGTACAGACAACATCTACATCAAGTTATGCTCCAGGAATCATCATCCAAAGCTAAAGCTCTTCAACAAAGACAAGGAAGTCAACATGTACATCAACTCAAGTGAAGACGAAGTTACTGATTAGATAGGAATATAATCTCTAGCCAAAAACCTATTTCTGGAGTGTATTGCAATAGCAGCAATGCCAACCCCTTAGTTAAAATACTAGTCTTAATAGTATAATAGTTTTTGCGTTGTTTATCTTTTATTCTTCTTTGTAAGAAGTTCTTTCTCTCTCTTTAACCTAGAGTGTTCTCTAGATCTTGTGTATAGAGTGAGTTGTAACCTTTAGCCATGTATTGGACCTGTTGTGTTTATGTTGTACCACTCTGAGGGATGTAATACTAGTGAACAGTGTTTCATTGGTGTTATGTCAACAACTATAGTGTACTACATCATGCAGTGGTATGCTGGGTCACTGCAGTTGGTATCAGAGCATATGCTTTGACCTTAGGTTGGAAACCTAGTACATGGGTAGAACCTGTAGGACATATATCAACAATAATAAAGAGTTCTCTAGTGTTATGAGGGATATTCAACTGAGAATAATCCTATCATGTTATTAGTGTGATAATTATTTAGTATAATTGCAATCCGATTGTTACCCAAGAGTTTTAACTCTATGTGACTGATGATAATTTCTTATCTGCAGCTCCACATGGCACCTCGGTATCCACCCCGGAATGTTCAAGTGATGAACAGGACGTTGAATGACTATGGAGGGGATTGGACAGATAATCTCCGAAAACTTCTATGGAGTTTGTAATGTGAATCGAGACTTTTGGTCAAGATTTACAATTACTATGATGGGCAGGTATTAGCTAAATACTGTGTCATGATCATGTTACCCAAGAAGTTAGGACTTAAGGGGAAATGCCATCAGAAGAGGCAAGGTGCATGGCATCTGCATATCATATTGTCATAGCAGCAGCCATAACCATGATCCGAGAACAGAAATCCCAAGCTCTAGAAGGTAGTACTCACACCATTATACCCCATGAAACCTCAAACCAGGAGAATGAGTTAGATCACTCTACTCTAGTCCAAACTGAACCTACTCTAGCTGTAGAGTATATGGATCGTTATCGGTATTTGCTAAACACTTATCATAACACTCACCAAGTCTTAGTTCAGGAACTAGATACGGTCATTGAGGATTTTACTAATCCTGATAAGGCAATGGCACGTAGGAAGAAGTTATATAAAGAAGCTAGGCATCCCAAATACATACCTTCAGGAGAAGTGTATGAGGAAACTAAGTTTGATGATCCACACTCAGAAAACTATGCCTACTACCAAAATAAACCCCAGCCACCTGAAGATCTATGGACCAAGTACAACTCTGAACAAAAGGAATGGGCTGAAGCTATTCCAAATAACCCTGAGCAAAACCAGTATGAATGGGGAGTAGAATCTCAAGGTGGAACCATAGGAAATCCTATACCTTGTGATACAGGTATCGGAGAAGAGACCAATTATAACCATATAGAGCCTTATGGACCATATGGGGGTAATACTAAACCAATCGATTTAGAAGAGTATTCTGGTAGTTACTATACCAATATGTATGAATGGATCCAAGAAAAGGCGAAAGAGCCATATTACTTTGAGGAAGCGTTGCCGGAAAACCAGGAATATCCTATAGAAGATTACGCCAACTCTAGTCATTTTTCAATGACTAATCTCAGTCTCGGTACTTCTAATCAAGAATACGCACCTCCTGGATGCTCTTACGCTCTAGAAGGTAGTCATAGGACTTCACGTCATCATGGACGGAACTCCAGGAAGCACTAGAGGAAGATGAAAGTAAGAAAGGAACGACATCCCAAGGGATGAGTGCTTGAATAATGTACATAGAGGGTAATGCGTATTGTAGTTTGAAGGATTTGCCTAAATAAGTGAGGACATACTCACAAGAACAGGAAGTTCTTGTAAGGTAGTTGTGTAATGTATATAAGGGGCAAACCGTTGGAGTGGTCAGTTGTAACATCCCTAAAATTATGTTTTCAAAGATTGCATATCATCCATGCATGCATATCATTTAGGAATCAAATTTCCAACTCATTTGAAGAAAACAGAAGCACTTGGTGCCATTATTTTATGTGAGCAAACACTAATCAAATGCCACTCTCAATTGAGAGTATAATTGTTTTAAAACCAAGCTTTGTGGCTCTCAGGTTGTTTTGGTTGAATGTTAGTGCTAGGACCAAAATTTACAAAACAAATATGGTTTTAAAACCATTTTCAAAACTTATTCAAACCAAGTGCTATGGCACTGTTTATTTTGTTTAATCAAAGGGACCAAGCTAGTACAGAGAGACAACATGGTTTTGTGCCTAAAAGTATGAGTGTTACACTCTACAAAAATCCAGAAAATATTTTGAATTCATTTGCTTTTAAATTTATTTGAAAATGATTCCAGAAAATCGAATTAGAAAAAGAAAAGGAATTAAGAAAACCAATTGGGCCTGGCGCCACCAATCTAGCCTAGCAATAGACGTAGCCCAGCAAGCCCACCCGGGGATTTTCCCTCCTTCTCTCACGCGGCACAGACCCAACCCAGCGATCGATCATGGACCCTCCACGTCGTCCTTCTTCCCCAAATTTTGCGCCAGAGCCTTCCGTCACTGCTTTCTTCCCCTTCAATGCCGCGATTTTAATCCACTTAATTGGCTGTAACATCCCAAAAATCATGATTTCAAAGATTGCATATCATTCATGCATGCATATAGAATTGAGATCAATTTCAAGACTCATTTCAGAAAATCAGAAGCACATAGTGCTATCATTTTATGTGAGCAAACTTAAATCAAATGGCCATTCCCATTTGAGAGTTTGAATGTTTTAAACCTAGATTGTTTGTCTTCCTTGTTGAATGGATTGAGTGTGGAATTTGAACCAAGCTTTACAAAATGGACATGGCTTCAAAAACCATTTTTCAAAACATTTGCAAATCAAGTGCAAAGTCCCTGTTATTTTGTTTCCCCAAAAAGTGACCAAGCCTTTTCAAGTAACCACATGGTTTTATGCCTATATTTGAGACTAGTGCACACTGCAAAAATCCCAAATTGATTTGAATTCAAATAGGACTTGAATTCATTTGAAAACCATTTCAGAAATTCGAAATAGAAAAAGAAAAGGGTAAAGAAAAGAAAAAGGCCAGGCGCTCCTATTCTAGCCCAGCAACAGAACCGGCCCAGCTAGCCCACCCGGCCTCTCCCTCACTCGCTCGCACGCGCATACGCACCCACGCGGTCGCTGACACCCAGACCCCACCCCCTCTCCATCTCACTCGCTGACTGGTGGACCGCGACAGCTCACCCTCGTCTTCCCCAAATCGCGCCTGACCCCGTCGCCAGCCGTTTCCTCTGCCCATCACTGCCGCGTTGATTCCTCGTGTAATTGCCCTTGATTCCGCGCTTAATCGCCGCTCTCCTCTCGCCTACATAACCCCCTCTGCACCATGGCCATTTCCCCCCACTCTCCTCGCTCACTCCGCCACCAGGCTGCGCGCATTTGACCTCGAAACCCCGTAGTACTGACGACTCCGGCGACTAATTCCGGTGAGCCTCGACCGCCCCCTCTCTCTCGTTCAAACCACTGCAACCAGCATGATCTTGTGCATCTGCTAACGCCTCTGGTTTGTTTGCTTGTGACCCAGGTCATCGTTTCTGTTCACGCCTGCAACCACCAGCACCGTCGCTCGACTCCGGCGAGCAATAGCGGTAAGTCCCGAGCGCCCCTTGCCCCCTCTTTCATACGAGGATGTTCGCCTTCGTCTTGTGCATCTCCTGATCCCTCTGGTTCGTACTAGGGTGACGCCAAACCTCGGCAACAACCTCGACAGCAACCACCTGACGCCGTGCATGACTCCGGCGAGCTCCAGCAGTCCCTGCCGTGCGCCCCTTCCCAAACCAGCGCCACATTGAGCTTCAGCACGCCATCACAGATTCTGGTAAGCCCTTCCTCAAGACGACCTAGAACGCCAGCGCCTTGGATCGACCGACCACCGCCAGTCGCCGCCGCTAGCGCCGCTCGTCTTTGGTCAAAGCGTTTAGGATCGTTAGATGCAGATCCTACGGCTGAAATTAGAACTTAAGCGAAGGGGTAAGCGCGCATCTGAGCCACCAGATCTGACTTAGATCCTACGGCCCGCAGAGCTCGATCCGTCCGAACCGGTACGCGCCAATAGGGTTAAGACACGTGGCTAGGGTTTGATTCAAAAACAGATTTGAAATCAGATTTAGGTTCAATTTTGAAATGGCTATAACTTTTGATTCCCACGTTAGATTTTTGCAAATTTTATATCGTTGGAATCAGGAAGGCAAGCTCTTTCTGTTTATGCAATGTGTTTAGTGTTTAGTTTCTGTTAAAATGAATTTATTTGCAGAAACTTGTTTGAGACTATTTTGAGTATAGATTTTTTTAAAAAAAATTGTTTTAGGGTAAAATAAACTTGGTTTAGCAAGTTTTTGACTTGTTTATGGTTCAGTAGTATGCACTTGCTTGGTTGGGTTTCAAAAATCATCATTTAGCATTTTGCATGCATGCATATATTTATGTTTGTATATGAATTGTGTGTAATTTTGTGCTACCATTTTTGTGTAGACTTTGGTGCTAGTGATTGTGATTGTGAGGAGTGCTACTCTCCCAACTACCAAGGCAAGTGGTACTTCATGAATATTTCCCATCCCTATATTTCATACAAGCATTAGAATTATTTTGCTAAGTCTTGCATGTGTTACTAGTTTTGCCAAATGCCATGTTGGGAAATCCTAAGTAGTGTAGAATTGCTAGGAAATTCCTAAGTTAAATTACTATGCCATGCTTAGCCTAGCTAGTAGCAAACAAGGGTTGGTAAAATACTTACTTGCTATGAAGAAAATAATTCTAAGTCTTTGGACTTATGCTTTTCTTAATAAAACAACTAAGTCAATGAATCACCTGGGTGGAATGGGACTTGCTTGGTGGTTTTTGGTTGAGTGGTTACACAAGGCCCATGGATATGGTTTACCTTGTGTATCTCACTTGTGGTATGCCACCCAGGAATAAAGGGATTTTAGAGGCCAAGTGTTGAGAAGCTTATAGTGCAGCCACTTGGCAATATGGGCTCTGCCTGGATCACATAGGTTGCTACAACTTAGTCATTTGGACAGTTGGTGGTAGTGGGATGATAGGTTGGAACGCGTCCATTTGGCTAAGGGAAGGCTTCTGAAAGGTCCTGTCTTGGTGAAACCAAGTCTGGTGGGAAAAGTGCACAACCTCTGCAGATGGAAAATCTAAGTACTTAGCCAAGTCCATGGCAATGGACAACTTGAGCATCAAGACATGGAAGCTATCAAGAATCTCATCAATCCAACTTCTAAGTAAAACTTGTGGGTGAACAAGGGTGAAGGACCCCAATGTCTATTGGTGGTTTCTTGGGAAAAGTTTTTGACAAAGAAAAACTTAGTCATTTCAACTAATAGGAAAAACCTATTTTGAGCAAAGCAAGCCAAGCTACACTTAGCCAAAATGCATATAGTAATATAGTCCACTTAAAAATTTACTAAGGTATCACTTGCCAATACTATTCCAAAGTATTGACCCATTGTGGCTGTAACTTGTGATGTTGCAGGTTATTCTGATGATGATTAGGTGTCATGAGTCTACACTCAACATGCTTGCCTGTGGCACATGAAGATGAAGACTTATGTTTATTTACTTATTCCAAACTCTTATATTAGGCCTGTGGCCTTGAGTTGTAAAATACTATGTTTTATCTCTGGAATGGATGTAATAAATGACCTTTGTATCTGTGTACTTCATCTTAAACTGTGGATGCTAGCATTGATCTAGCATTGCAATCACAGGGATCCTTTTCCTTTACAAAGGAGGGATCTTACATTCACCATGCCACCAGGCTGCCCGTAATCTTGCTCACACCGCCACAGACAGAGCCAGCTCCGGCGAGGTATTCCGGTAAGTCTAGTGTTCGCGCCCACTCCTTGTTCACCCTGGAATGATCCCCTGATCCTTGCGCACCTCCTGATCCCCTTTGTCCGTCTGCTTGTGATCCAGAGCGTCGACTTCGACGAGCACCGTGGGCATCCGACGCCGTCTCCAACTCCGGCGAGAGATTGAGGTAAAAACCGACCGCCCCACGCCTTATACTTGACCATGTCAGGTTTGCCTGAGCGTTGTGCACACGCTGATACCCTCGGTTTGTGCTAGGGTGGCCAGTAACGTCGCCTTCGTTGCCGTCCGAGCAAACCCGACGCTGCCTCCAACTCCGACGAGCCCCAGCAGCCTCTCCAGCACGCCCCCGCCCACGCCAGCAACACCTTGAGCATCGTCGTGTTCCCGCGAGTCTGGTAAGCCACTTCTCAACCCATAGCCCCCTCTGGAATCACCGGTGCATCGCAGGCAGAAGCGCCGCCGCCGCCAGCAACCATTCGCGCCGCCATTCTTTGGTCAAAGCAGCACACGCCGTTAGATATGTATCGAAGGGTTTAGATTAGATCTGGAGCGAACCGTTTTCTTCATATCTGGCGCGTTGGATCTAACTTGATCCGACGACGCGGAAGCGTGATCCTGAGTGAAGCGGTATTGTCCAATCAGGAAGCGCTGCGTGGCTAGGATTTAAATTTAAAAAATCTGGATTTAGATCTATTATATGTTAAACTTGTAAAATTCATAACTTTTGATTCCCACGTCCAAATTTGACAAATTTTATATCATTGGAATCAGGAGAGAAAATCCTTTCTGTTTATGCAATGTGTTTAATGTTTTGCCTCTGTTAAAATGATTTTTTCATAGAAACATTTGTAGGCTTGTTTTGTGTATAATAATTATTTGAAAAATGTTTTAGTGTTCAAATAAAGTTTATTTGGCAAGTTTTGAACTTGTTTAAGATTCAGTACTGTGAACTTGTCTTTTTTGGTGTAGAAAATCATCACTTGGCATTTTGCATGCATTCATATATTTTTGCTTGTACATATTTTGTATGTGATTTTGGTGCTATTATTTTATGTGTAGATTTTGGTGCAAATAGTGATTGTGGTTGTGAGGATTGTTGCTACTCTCCAAACTACCAAGGCAAGTGGTGCTTCATGATTTTATTCCTATGTTTTCAACTATGCATTAGAAATATTTTGCTAGCCATGCATGAATATTTTGATCTATATGGTATGCTTGGGAAATCCTAGTAGTTGTAGAATTGCTAGAAATTTCTAAGTTAAGATTCTTATCAATGCCATGCTTAGCTTAGCTAGTAGCAACCAAGGGTGGTTATATATTCATGCTATGAGAAAATATTTCTAAGTCTTTGGACTTGTGTTTTGTTTAATAAAACAACTAAGTGAATGAAACACCTGGGTGGAATGGAAGGAATGGTTTGTGTTGAGTGGTTACACAAGGCCCATTTCTATGGTTTACCTTGTGTATCTCACTTGTGGAAAGCCACCCAGGAACAAAGGTATTTGAGATGCCATATGTTAAGAAGCTTCTAGTGCAGCCACATGGCAATATGGGCTCTGCCTGGATCACATAGGTTGCAATAACTTAGCCATTTGGACAGTTGGTGGTAGTGGGATGATAGGTTGGAACGCGTGATCTAGAGATGGGATTGTAGATAGACAGATTGCCTCTAGCAACTGAGTCATGTGATCTAGACTTAGCAATGGAGTCATGTGATCTAGATAGACAGATTGCCTCTAGGGATGCCCTGTTAGCTAACTTGGCAAGTGATATGGGATTGTAACGTACTTCGTTAGTTGGACCACCACTTTCATTTTATTTCCAAATGTTGTTTAAAATAAGTTGAACCTTGGATGCTTGTACTAGGTTTATGTATGCCATGACTTGTGTGTTTTGATTTCCAAAGTTATGCATGTGATGCTTTGTCTTGTGATTCATCTCTACGTATGTTGATTCTAACTTTTTCTATCTTATAAAATAGATGCCTAATGTTATTATCAGCGCGGCTGAAGAGTTCAAGGGAACTCGTTTTGGCACTCGTCTTATTGAGCTCACTAGTTTGCTCAATCTCCCACTTCCTTCGATCATGATGCTTCCCCTCACCAAGTTCGAGAGGAAGGACCTTTGGGGCTTCAAGGTTATTCAGCCAAGACGCCAGACTGAGCCAGCCACGGAGGCCATCACCTTCAAGCTCATGCATGATGACAAGGAGAGAGGCCTAGAAGTAGTCATGCAGGATTTGCTTGGACGCTTGGCAGGGAGACACTCTCGGGAGGTTAGAGGTACTCACTTCCACGCCTTCGGCAGACGTGACGAGGATGGTGAGGCCATTGACTTCGAGGATACTGCTAGAGAGATAGCAGAGCCGATTCGTCTGTACCTCAAGGACTTAGAGGTTCTTCTTAGGCACCTAGACACTAATAGGACCAACTTCATACTTAGCAATGATGAACTCCAGGTGCAGCTTCGTGAGAAGGACAAGCTCTTCACGGAGCAAGATGAGATAGTCAAGGAAATGGAGGCCAAGTTTGAGAGTCAGGATAGAAAGTTCAAGAGTCAAGAGAAGAGAGTCCAAGATAGGAACAAGAAGATTCGAGACATGACTACAGAACTAGAGGCCAAGGACTTAGAGCTCGAGCATCAACAAGGTGTGATTGAGAGACTTCGTGCACAGAAGAGGGATCTCAAAGCCAAAGTAGAGGCCTTGACCACCAATGTCGAGGAATATAAGACCGCGATGGAGAATGCAGGTCTTACACTTGTTGATGAGGAGGTTGATGCAGAGGAGTAGTGATTGACTACTCATTTACCATTTATTTACCATGCTTTTGATTATTGAGTCGCAATGACCATCCAACATGTGGATGGCTTGCTATTTGTGTGTTTACTTTTCCAAAAACTTGTTGTCTGTGTTGTTGAACTTTTACTACTATGATGCATGATTGTGGTTTGTTATGTGATGTATTGTGCATGTTAGCATCTATGGGTATATCATTCTTATCCTTATTGAAAACCACAGATGCCTCCCCGACGTGCCAATCCCAACCCCAACAACAACAACATCACCCCTGAGATGCAGCAGATGATGACAGCTCAGACGCAGCTGATGCAAATGATGACTACTTTCATACAGAACCAGAACAACAACAACAACAACAATAATAACAACAATCAGAACAACCCACCGGGTTTTGACATGCTTACCAGGTTCTTAAGACTGAGGCCAGCAAAGTTCTCAGGAACTACTGATCCTATGGTGGCCAATGATTGGCTACGCTCTGTGAACAAGGACTTGGTAACCGTTGGCTGTACTGATGAAGAAAAGGTCAGATTTGCAGCACACTTGTTGGAAGGACCAGCAGCCACTTGGTGGGATAACTTCCAGATTACCACTCCCATTGCGGATGTGACATGGGATATCTTCGAAGATGGTTTCCGTACTGCTCACATCTCATCCGGAGTGACGAGTCTGAAGAAAAAGGAATTTCATAACTTGAAGCAGCGCCACCGCAGCGTGGCCGAGTATATTGAGGAGTTTAACAATCTGGCGCGTTATGCACCGGATGAAGTTGACACTGATGCTAAGAGAAGAGAGAAGTTTCTCGAAGGACTGAACGATGAACTGAACCTGCAGCTATTAGTGGCCTATGTCCCCACTTACTAGTCTCTTTGTGACAAGGCTGCCATCTTGGAGAGCAATATGAAACAAGTTGAAAGCAGGAAGAGAAAGCACAACTCTGACAAGCACAGCTCGGGATCGTCTCACAAACATTCCCATTATGATGATAGTGGGAATTCTGGATCCCACAAGCATGGAAATTACAATAACCACCACAACCACAACCGTCATCATGACAACAAGCATCACCATAGTCATGACAATGACAGGTACAAAAATCACAAGAGTGGATATAAGAGCCACCACAATGGAAGTGGAAGTGGTAGTGGAAACCAGCCTGTCAAGAAGGATCTTAGTCAGGTTGAATGTTTCAAGTGCAAGAAGATGGGGCATTATGCAAATGAATGCCCAGAAAAGAAAGTTGAAGGACCGAACAAGCCCAACCCTTTCCAAAAGGGACAAGTGAACCACATCAATGTGGAGGAAATCTATCAGGAACCTGATGCTGTTGCTGGTAAGTTCAAACTCAATTCTGTTCCAGCATTTGTTCTCTTTGATACTGGTGCATCTCATTCATTCATATCAAGGGCATTTGTTGAAAGAAATGAACTACCGGTAGAAACTATTGGGTGTCCTATAAAAGTAAGTTCTCCTGGCGGAGAAATGATAGTGAATTCAGGATGTCATGATCTAGTCATAGAGTTTGGGAAGTATAAGTTTCCCGTTAACCTGATAATCCTAAACTTCCAAGGATTGGATGTTATTTTGGGAATGGACTGGATGACTAAGCACAAGGGAGTGATAGATTGTGCCAATCATACTGTCTCACTCACAACTCCAGAAAACAAAAGGATCAGATTCAAAACCAACTTTGAATCAAAGAGGAGGAAGCTAAATTCTCTTAAGGGGTTAGCATGGACAGTGTGCCAATTGTGAGTGAATATCCGGATGTGTTTCCGGAAGAATTGCTGGGAATGCCACCAGATAGAGATGTGGAATTTCCTATTGATTTGCTACCAGGATCTGGACCAATAGCAAAGAGACTGTACAAGATGTCAGTTGATGAGTTGAAAGAACTCAAGAAGCAACTTGGAGAACAGTTGCAGAAAGGTTTTATCCAACCAAGTTCTTCATCTTGGGGAGCACCAGTTTTGTTTGTGGAAAAGAAAGATAGAAGCCAAAGGTTATGCATAGATTACCGTTCACTCAATGAGGTGACTATCAAGAACAAATACCCTTTGCCTAGAATCAATGTTTTGTTTGATCAGTTAGAGGGAGCTTGTGTGTTCTCAAAGATTGATCTCCGGTCAGGATATTTCCAGCTCAAGATAAGGGAACAAGACATACCTAAGACAGCTTTCACCACAAGGTATGGATTGTATGAGTATACCGTGATGCCATTTGGTTTGACCAATGCACCAGCTTATTTCATGAACATGATGAACAAAGTGTTCATGGAGTTCCTTGATAAGTTTGTTGTCGTTTTCATCGATGACATTTTGATCTACTCCAAGATCAAAGAAGAGCATGAAGGACATCTACGTTTGATACTTGAGAAGCTTAGAGAGCATAAGTTGTATGCCAAATTCAGCAAATGTGAATTTTGGTTAAATGAAGTTGCTTTTCTTGGACACGTTGTGTCAGGAGATGGTGTAGCAGTTGATCCTGCTAAAGTTTCAGCTGTAACTGAATGGGAATCTCCTAAGTCAGTGAAAGAGGTTCGTAGTTTCCTTGGCTTGGCAGGATACTACAGAAGATTTATTGAGAATTTCTCCAAGGTAGCTAAGCCTATGACAGAATTGCTAAAGAAAGACAAGAAATTTGCTTGGTCTGAAGGATGTGAACTCAGTTTTCAAGAATTGAAGAAGAGACTAGTGACAGCACCAGTCTTATGTTTGCCAGATTTGGAAAAAGATTTCCAAGTGTATTGTGATGCATCTCATCATGGATTAGGTGCAGTACTTATGCAAGAAGGGAAAGTTGTGGCTTATGCCTCGAGACAACTCAAAACTCATGAGGTAAACTACCCTACTCATGATTTAGAGTTAGCCTCTGTTGTCCATGCACTCAAAACATGGAGACACTATCTTTTGGGAAAACGATGTGAAGTGTTCACAGATCACAAGAGTTTGAAGTATATCTTCACCCAGAAAGAAATTAACATGAGACAAAGAAGATGGTTAGAACTCATCAAGGACTATGACTTGAATCTGCAATACCACCCCGGTAAAGCAAATGTTGTAGCGGATGCTCTAAGCCGTAAAGTTTTTGTGAATGGCCTTACTAAGGGAGAATTGCCAGAAGATCCGTGTGCCCAATTCAGAGATCTCAGATTGGAGATTTTGCCTGAGGGACATCTCATGTCTTTGGATGTTCAACCCACTTTGTTGGACAAGATCAAAGAATCCCAAAAGACAGATAAGGAAATAGAAGAGATTAAGGAAAAGATTGGCAAGGGAAAAGCCAAAGGATTCCATGAAGATGAACAGGGTACTTTATGGTATGAGAAACGTATCTGTGTTCCACAAGATCCGGAGCTTCGGAAACTGATTTTACAAGAAGCACACAACTCACCGTATTCCATTCATCCGGGTAACACCAAAATGTACATGGATATGAAAGAAAGATTTTGGTGGAATAATCTCAAGAAGGACATCGCCGAACATATTGCTTTGTGTGATGTATGTAGTAGAGTGAAAGCGGAACATTAGAGACCAGCAGGATTGTTACAACCACTACCTATTCCTGATTGGAAGTGGGACAAGATTGGCATGGATTTCATTACCGGATTGCCAAGGACCTGGTCAAGATATGATTCTATTTGGGTAGTACTGGATCGCTTGACTAAAGTGGCTCATTTTATACCCGTGAAGACAACCTATACAAGTGCTAAGTTATCCAAGATCTATATGAGTAGAATTGTATGTCTACATGGAGTAGCCAAAAGTATTGTGTCTGATAGGGGAACTCAATTTATTTCTCATTTTTGGAGGCAATTACATGAGTCATTGGGAACGAGGTTGGAATTCAGCACTGCTTTTCATCCTCAGACTAATGGACAGACAGAAAGGACCAACCAGATTCTTGAAGATATGTTGAGGGCATGTGCCCTAGACTATGGAGCCAGTTGGGATGAAAGTCTGCCTTACGCAGAATTCTCTTACAATAACAGCTATCAAGCCAGTATTGAGATGGCACCATTTGAGTTTCTCTATGGGAGAAAGTGTACCACCCCATTGCTATGGAATGGTGTGGGAGAAAGAAGTTTGTTCGGAGCAGAACTAATCAAAGAGGCTGAAGAGAAAGTCAAGCTAGTTAAGGACAGATTGAAGATAGCACAGTCCCGACAAAAGAGCTACGCAGATCCTAAGCGTAGAGAAGTCACCTATGAAGTGGGTGATAGAGCTTATCTTAGAGTGTCACCACTTCGTGGAGTGAAGAGGTTTGGAGTCAAAGGAAAATTGGCCCCAAGATATGTTGGACCATTCAAGATTCTGAGTCGTAAAGGAGAAGTAGCTTATGAGATTGCATTGCCAGAATCTTTGTCTGTTGTTCACAATGTGTTTCATGTGAGTCAGCTTAAGAAGTTCCATCCAGAGATGGAGGAGACTTATTTGAAGGATACCATACCTTTGGAGGAGTTTCAATTGGAAAGTGATCTCACTTACGAAGAGAAACCTATCAAGATTCTTGAGACTGCAGAAAGAGTTACTCGGACTAAGACTATCAAATTCTGCAAAGTTCAATGGAACCATCATTCCGAAGAAGAAGCAACATGGGAAAGAGAAGATGATCTTCGGAAAGACCACCCTCACCTATTTGCTAGCCAACCCGAATCTCGAGGGCGAGATTCACCTTAAGGGGGTTAGATTTGTAACATCCCTAAAATCATGTTTTCAAAGATTGCATATCATCCATGCATGCATATCATTTAGGGATCAAATTTCCAACTCATTTGAAGAAAACAGAAGAACTTGGTGCCATTATTTTATGTGAGCAAACACTAATCAAATGCCACTCTTAATTGAGAGTATAATTGTTTTAAAACCAAGCTTTGTTGCTCTCAGGTTGTTTTGGTTGAATTTTAGTGCTAGGACCAAAATTTATAAAAAAATATGGTTTTAAAACCATTTTCAAAACTTATTCAAACCAAGTGCTATGGCACTGTTTATTTTGTTTAATCAAAGGGACCAAGCTAGTACAGAGAGACAACATGGTTTTGTGCCTAAAAGTATGGGTGTTACACTCTACAAAAATCCAGAAAAGATTTTGAATTCATTTGCTTTTAAATTTATTTGAAAATGATTCCAGAAAATCGAATTAGAAAAAGAAAAGGAATTAAGAAAACCAATTGGGCCTGGCGCCACCAATCTAGCCCAGCAACAGACGCAGCCCAGCAAGCCCACCCGGGGATTTTCCCTCCTTCTCTCACGCGGCATAGACCCACCCCGCAATCACTGATCAGTGGACCCTCTCCACGTCAGCTCCTTCTTCCCCAAATTCCGCGCGTAGACGCCGTCGCCGCCAGTTTCTTCCCCCTTCACTGCCGTGATTTTAATCCACTTAATTGGCGATGAATGCGTGCGTAATCGCTGCCACTGATTTAAATTTAAAAAATCTGGATTTAGATCTATTATATGTTAAACTTGTAAAATTCATAACTTTTGATTCCCACGTCCAAATTTGACAAATTTTATATCATTGGAATCAGGAGAGAAAATCCTTTCTGTTTATGCAATGTGTTTAATGTTTTGCCTCTGTTAAAATGATTTTTTCACAGAAACATTTGTAGGCTTGTTTTGTGTATAATAATTATTTGAAAAATGTTTTATTGTTCAAATAAAGTTTATTTGGCAAGTTTTGAACTTGTTTAAGATTCAGTATTCTGAACTTGTCTTGTTTGGTATAGAAAATCATCACTTGGCATTTTGCATGCATTCATATATTTTTGCTTGTACATATTTTGTATGTGATTTTGGTGCTATTATTTTATGTGTAGATTTTGGTGCAAATAGTGATTGTGGTTGTGAGGATTGTTGCTACTCTCCAAACTACCAAGGCAAGTGGTGCTTCATGATTTTATTCCTATGTTTTCAACTATGCATTAGAAATATTTTGCTAGCCATGCATGAATATTTTGATCTATATGGTATGCTTGGGAAATCCTAGTAGTTGTAGAATTGCTAGAAATTTCTAATTTAAGATTCTTATCAATGCCATGCTTAGCTTAGCTAGTAGCAACCAAGGGTGGTTATATATTCATGCTATGAGAAAATATTTCTAAGTCTTTGGACTTGTGTTTTGTTTAATAAAACAACTAAGTGAATGAAACACCTGGGTGGAATGGAAGGAATGGTTTGTGTTGAGTGGTTACACAAGGCCCATTTCTATGGTTTACCTTGTGTATCTCACTTGTGGAAAGCCACCCAGGAACAAAGGGATTTGAGATGCCATATGTTAAGAAGCTTCTAGTGCAGCCACATGGCAATATGGGCTCTGCCTGGATCACATAGGTTGCAATAACTTAGCCATTTGGACAGTTGGTGGTAGTGGGATGATAGGTTGGAACTGTTGGAATTATGCCCTAGAGGCAATAATAAAGATGTTATTATTATAATTCTTGTTCATGATAAAGTTTATATTCCATGCTAGAATTGTATTAAGCGGAAACTTTAATACTTGTGTGGTTTGTGAACAACACCGTGTCCCTAGTATGCCTCTATGGACTAGCTCATTGATTAATGATGGTTAAGGTTTCCTAACCATAGACATGAGTTGACGATTAATAATGAGATCATATCATTGGGAGAATGATATGATGGACAGGCCCAAACTATGCGGAGCAATTAGATCGTGTCATCATGTTCATCTTTGTGAAGCTTTTCTTATGTCAAATATTGTATTCCTTAGACCATGAGATAATACAACTCCCTGGTATCGGAAGAAAGCTTTGAGGTCATCAAACGTCATCCTATGAGAGGGTGATCATAAAGGTGTCTCTCAGGTGATTGGAAAGTACCTGTTGGGTTGTATGTATCGAGATGGGATTTGTCCCTCCCAAGTCGGAGAGATATACTTAGGGCCCACTCGGTAATCGATATCAACACCGCTTGCAAGCATGTGGTTAAGGAGTTAATCACAAAGTGATATCGGATTACGGAACGAGTAAAGTACTTGCTGTGAACGAGATTGAACTAGGTATGACTTGCAAGACGATCAAATCTCGGGCAAGTAAAATATCGCGAGACGAAGGGAATATATATGGGATTGATTGAATCCTGGCATCGTGGTTCATCCGATATGATCATCGATGAATGTGTGGGAGTCATTATGGGTTTCCAGACCCCGCTGTTGATTATTGATATAAGATCATGTCTGCATGTTCTCGAACCCGAAGGGTCACACACTTAACGTGTCTCGACGCTAGGATAGATTGGATAATTGGTTTATGAGTTTTTGTTAGGAGTCTCGGATGAGATCTAGGACGTCACGAGAGGTTCCGGAATGGTCCGGAGAATAAGATTCATATAAGGCAATGCAGTTTTTGGAGTTCGGAATTGTTTTGGGTTAATCGGTATTGTACCGGAAGCTTCTAGAACCTTCCGGAGGGGGACCAACGTGGCCCCACCAGCCGGGAGGGGGAATGGGCCTATGAGGGAGTGCCCTGGCCGCATTGGGCCAGGGGCACAAGGCCCCATAGGGCCCATCCGGCCAACCTAGGGCAAAACCCTAGGAGAGCTTCTAGAAGGGGGGGAACTTGCCCCCCACTCCTCCCTCCTTGGCCGCCGGCCCTAGGGTTTGGGGGAGGGGCAAGGGCTGGCCGCCCACCCCTCTATATAAAGAGGGCTGGGGGCTCACCCCCTCCCACACCTCCTCCTCAAGCCCTAGCCGCCCTGCTGCCCTCCTCTCTCTCTCCCTCCCGACTGCACGTAGGCGAAGCCCTGCTGCAGAAATTCTCCACCATTTGCACCGCGCTGTCGCGTTGTAGATCCAATCCGTCTCTCCACCATACTTGCTGGATCGAGGAAGTATGATACGTCGAGGTGCCGCACGTGTGCATATCTCGGAGGCATCGCCACTTGCGATGTTAGATCGGATCGGATCACGAGGAGGAGAAGCGAGTACGACTACATCACCCACGTTCCGACGAATGTTCCGCTGTGCGAATCTTCAAGGGTATGAAGATCTCATCTATTCCCCCTCGTTTTTTGCATCTCCTAGATTAGATCTTGACTTCTCTGCTCGCATCCATAGAATTTTTTTTGATTTACTATGCTGCGAAACCCTATAGTGGTATCAAAGCTAGATCTATGCGTAGATGTGTTTCACGAGTAGAACGCAACATGGTTGTTGCGGGCATTGATGTTTTCTCTTGCAAGCCTCTTGTTTGTGTACTTCTTATGATGCGGGATAGTGAGATCGAAGCGGTCTAGGCCAACCTTACGCGACGTCGTTCGCGAGACCGGCTCCGCACTTGACGTGTGGCTTGTTCCACACATGCGGCTGGTGGATGCCAGTTTTTCTCACTATAGTTGTCATGGGATTTACACCGGAGTTTGGCAACCATAATATCACCGTTGTGGCTTTCCGTAGGTAAGAATCGTTCTTAGCTTGCTACTCCCATAAGCCACGTAAAACATGCAACAACAAAGTAGAGGCGTCTAACTTGTTTTTGCAGGGAGTGTTTTCTGTGATATGGTATGGCCCAAGATGTGATGTGTGTATTGTATGCGATGATCATGTTTTGTAATGTTTCACGACTTGCATGTCGATGAGTACACAACCGGCAGGAGCCATATGGTTGTCTTTATAATTGTGTATGACCTGTGTGTCAACTTCTTATACGCCATGTAATAGTTTTACTTTATCGCTAAGTAGTTAGCAATAGTTGTAGTTGCTATTCATGGTGGAGGCAATCATGCTGGAGTGATGGAGATCATGTCGGCACGCACAAGATGGAGATCATTGCGCGAAGATTGGCTATACCATGCCACATAAAGTTATATGCATGTGATGTTTATCCTTTTATGTATCTTATTATGCTTAGATCGCGACGGTAGCATTATAAGATGATTCCTCACTTAAAGATCAAGATAAAACTGTGTTCTCCCCATGTATGCACCGTTGCGAAAGTTCGTCGTGTCCAAGCATCACGTGATGATCGGGTGCTATAGACTCTACGTTCACATACAACGGGTGCAAGCCAGTTTTTGCACACGCGGAAATACTTGGGTTTGACTTGACGAGCCTAGCATGTACATACATGGCCTCGGAACACATGAACCGAAAGGTTAAACATGAGTCATATGAATGATATGATCGACACTCCGTTGTCCACCATTTAAACCACATCTCTTCTCGTGAAGATCGGATTAGGTGTGGTGAATTTGGATCATGTTCACTAAACAACTTGAGGGATGTTGAATTTAGTGGGAGTTCATCTAGTAATTTGATTAAAGTTGAACTAGTTATCATGAACATAGTCTAATTTGTACTTGCAAATATTGTCGATCAAATGGCTAAGTCCAACTTCAACTTCAACGTTTTTGCTGAAAAAGAAAAGCTTAAGAACAATGGGTCTAACTTCACCAACTGGTTCCGCAATCTGAGAATCATTCTCTCTGGCGGTCAAAAGGACTATGTCCTTGAGAATGCGCTAGGTGACGCCCCTGCTGTAGATGCGCCGGCTGATGAGAAAGCTGACTATCAGTCGCGCAAAGATGATTATGGTGTGATTAAGAGCACCATGTTGTTTGCTATGGAATCGGACCTTCAAAATTGTTTTGAAGACTATCCCGGGCCCTTTGAGATTCTTGAGGAGCTGAAAACTATGTTTCAGACTCAGGCCCATTCTGAGAGATATGAGATCTCTGAGAAATTCTTTAACTGCAAGATGGAGGAAGGAGTTACATTAGTGAGCACGCCATAAAGATGTCGGGCTACACTCAACGCCTTGAGCAAGCTGGACTGCAAGATTCCGGAGGAGCTCAAGATTGACGGTTACGCAATCACTCCTCCAGCTACAAAAGTTTTGTATTGACTCATAATCAGATTGGTTCCTTGATCGATCACCGAGCTCTTCGCAAAGCTGAAGGCTGTGGAGGTGGACATCAAAAAGGATAATCATGTGTTGATGGTCAACAAGCCCCCACCTTTAAGAAAGGTAAGGGTGCAAAGAAGCCCTTCAAGAAAGGCAGCGGCAAGCGCGTTGCCCCTGCTGAGAAGAAGCTCAAGTCTGGACCCAAGCCGGACACTGAGTGCTTCTATTGCAAGGACAAGGGTCACTGGAAGCGCAACTGTCCGAAGTACTTAGCGGACAAGAAGGCTAGCACCATCAAAGGTATATTTGATATACATGTTATTGATGTTTTCCTTACTAGCCCTCGTTTTAGTGCCTGAGTATTTGATACTGGTTCAGTTGCTAATATTTGTAACTCGAAATAGGAGCTACGGAATAGACGGCGGCTTGCGAGGGATGAGGTGATGATGCGCGTTGTCAACGGATCAAGGGTTGATGTGATGGCCGTCGGCACGCTCTCCTTAGTTTTACCTTCGGGATTAGTTCTAAACCTCAATAAATGTTATTATTTGCCTGCGTTGAGCATGAACATAATTTCTGGATCGTGTTTATTGCAAGACGGTTATTCATTTAAATCTGAGAATAATGGTTGTTCTATTTATATGAGTAACATCTTTTATGGTCATGCACCTGCTGTGAATGGTTTATTTCTTCTGAATCTCGAAAGGGATGAAACACACATCCATAACATTGAGGCTAAGAGATGCAAGGTAGATAGTGATAATACTACTTATTTGTGGCACTGCCGTCTAGGTCATATTGGTGTAAAGCGCATGAAGAAACTCCATTCTGATGGACTTTTGGAGTCTCTTGATTTTGAATCATTTGACACATGCGAACCATGCCTCATGGGCAAGATGATCAAAACCCCGTTCTCCGGAATGATGGAGCGAGCAACGGACTTGTTGGAAATCATACATACCGATGTATGCGGACCGATGAGTGTTTCGACGCGCGGTGGATATCGCTATTTTCTCACTTTTACCGATGACTTAAGTAGATATGGGTATATCTATTTGATGAAACATAAATCTGAAACATTTGAAAAGTTCAAGGAATTTCAGAATGAAGTGGAGAACCATCGTAACAGAAAAATTAAGTTTCTACGATCCGATCGTGGAGGTGAATATTTGAGTTATGATTTTCTCACGCATCTTAAAGCAAGCGGAATCGTTTCGCAACTCACACCACCCAGAACACCACAGTGCAATGGTGTGTCTGAACGCCGGAATCGAACCCTATTAGATATGGTCCGATCGATGGTGTCTCTTACTGATTTGCCGTTATCATTTTGGGGTTATGCATTAGAAACCGTTGCATTCACTTTAAATAGGGCACCATCTAAATCCGTTGAGACGACACCGTATGGACTGTGGTTTGGTGCTAAACCCAAGTTGTCGTTTCTTAAAGTTTGGGGATGTGAAGCTTACGTCAAGAAGTTGATGCCGGACAATCTCGAACCCAAAGCGGAGAAATGCGTCTTCATAGGATACCCTAAGGAAACTATTGGGTATACCTTCTATCACAAAACCGAAGGCAAAGTGTTTGTCGCAAAGAACGGTTCCTTTCTTGAAAAGGAGTTTCTCTCGAAAGAAGTGAGTGGGAGGAAAGTAGAGCTAGACGAGGTTGTTGAACCTTCTCTTGAGTTGGAGAGTAGCGCAGCACCTGAAATTGTTCGATTTGCGCTGCACCAACAATAGAGGAAGCTAATGACAAGGATCATGAAGCTTGATGATCTGCTACTAAGCGTCAGCGGTCGACAAGGTCGCGTGCCCTCTGAGTGAATGCAGCAGCCTGTCTTGGTGTCTTGTTGGTAGAAGACAGTGAACCTACGAACTATGAGGAAGCAATGATGAGCCCAGACTCTAAGAAATGGCTAGAAGCCATGAAATCCGAATTGGGATCCATGAGCGAAAACCAAGTATGGACTTTGGTGGACCCTCCTAGCGACCGAAAGGCCGTTGAGTGCAAATGGATCTTCAAGAGGAAAACGGACGCGGATGGTAATGTTACCGTCTATAAAGCACGACTTGTCACGAAAGTTTTTCGACAAGTTCAAGGTGTTAACTACGATGAGACTTTCTCTCCCGTAGCGATGTTTAGGTCCATTCAGATTTTATTAGCAATTGCTACGTTTCATGATTATGAAATATGGCAGATGGATGTCAAGACTGCTTTCCTCAATGGCAACATTGATGAAGAGTTGTATATGATGCAACCCGAAGGTTTTGTCGATCCTAAGGATGCTGATAAAGTGTGCAAACTTCAGCGTTCCATTTATGGACTGAAGCAAGCATCTCGGAGTTGGAACCTTCGTTTTGATCAAGTGATCAAGAGCTTTGGATTTGTTCCAAATTGCTACGAAGCTTGTATCTACAAGAAAGTGAGTGGGAGCTCAGTGACATTTCTGGTACTATATATGGATGACATATTGATTATTGGAAATGACATTAACATGCTTAACGATGTAAAGAGTTATTTGAACAAATGTTTTTCAATGAAAGACCTAGGTTAAGCTGCTTATATACTGGGCATCAAAATCTATAGAGATAGACAAAGACGCCTGATAGCTTTAAGCCAGAGTACATACCTAGACAAAGTTCTGAAAAGGTTCAGAATGGATAAGGCAAAGAAAGGTTCAGTGCCTATGTTGTCGTAAGATATTGAGCAAGGCTCGGTGTCCACTACGTAAATGATAGAGAAGCTATGAGCAAAGTGCCTTATGCCTCGGCCATAGGTTCTATCATGTATGCCATGATGTGTACTAGACGGATGTGTCCAATGCTCTTAGTTTGTGACGGTACCAAAGTGATCCAGAGTGGAACCTTTGGACAGCCGTGAAGAACATCCTAAAGTACCTAAATAGGACTAAAGAAATGTTCTTAGTCTATGGAGGTGATGAACATCGTCGTAAAGGTTACGTCGGCGCTAGTTTCGACACCGACAAGGATGATTCTAAATCTCGAGACGGGATACGTTTATATTTTGAATGGAGGCTGTGAGCTGGAGAAGGCTGCAAGCAAAGCGTGATCGCGGGATCTCTGATGAAGCAGAATACATGGTGCCTTTGCGAAGCGTCAAGTGAAGGAGTTTGGATCAGGAACTTCATCACTGAGCTTGGCGTGGTTCCAAGTGCATTGGACCCACTAGAGATATTGTGTGACAACACTGGCGCCATAGCACTCACTAAGGAACCAAGATATCATCCAAAGACCAAGCATATCAACCGCAAGTTTCATATAATCCGAGATTATATAGCAGATGGAGATATGAAGATTAGCAAAGTACATACAGATCTGAATGTCGCAGATCCATTGACTAAACCTCTTCCACGTGCAAAACATGATCAACACCTTAGTGACATGGGTGTTAGATTGTTGCCAGATGTAAACTAGATTATTGACTCTAGTGCAAGTGGGAGACTGTTGGAATTATGCCCTAGAGGCAATAATAAAGTTGTTATTATTATAATTCTTGTTCATGATAAACTTTATATTCCATGCTAGAATTGTATTAAGCGGAAACTTTAATACTTGTGTGGTTTGTGAACAACACCGTGTCCCTAGTATGCCTCTATGGACTAGCTCATTGATTAATGATGGTTAAGGTTTCCTAACCATAGACATGAGTTGTCGATTAATAATGAGATCATATCATTGGGAGAATGATATGATGGATGTAACCAAACTAAGCGAAGCAATTAGATCGTGTCATCGTGTTCATCTTTGCGAAGCTTTTCTTATGTCAAATATTGTATTCCTTAGACCATGAGATAATACAACTCCACGGTATCGGAAGAAAGCTTTGAGGTCATCAAACGTCATCCTATGAGAGGGTGATCATAAAGGTGTCTCTCGGTGATTGGAAAGTACATTGGGTTGTATGTATCGAGATGGGATTTGTCCCTCAAGTCGGAGAGATATACTTGGGCCCTTTCGTGTCGATATCAACACCGCTTGCAATCATGTGGTTAAGGAGTTAATCACAAAGTGATATCGGATTACGGAACGAGTAAAGTACTTGCTGTGAACGAGATTGAACTAGGTATGACGGTACCGATGATCAAATCTCGGGCAAGTAAAATATCGCGAGACGAAGGGAATATATATGGGATTGATTGAATCCTGGCATCGTGGTTCATCCGATATGATCATCGATGAATGTGTGGGAGTCAATATGGGTTTCCAGACCCCGCTGTTGATTATTGATATAAGATCATGTCTGCATGTTCTCGAACCCGAAGGGTCACACACTTAACGTGTCTCGACGCTAGGATAGATTGGATAATTGGTTTATGAGTTTTTGTTCATAGTCTCGGATGAGATCCAGGACGTCACGGGAGGTTCCGGAATGGTCCGGAGAATAAGATTCATATAAGGCAATGCAGTTTTTGGAGTTCGGAATTGTTTTGGGTTAATCGGTATTGTACCGGAAGCTTCTAGAACCTTTCGGAGGGGGACCAACGTGGCCCCACCTGCCGGGAGGGGGAATGGGCCTATGAGGGAGTGCCCTGGCCGCATTGGGCCAGGGGCACAAGGCCCCATAGGGCCCAGCCGGCCAACCTAGGGCAAAACCCTAGGAGAGCTTCTAGAAGGGGGAAAACTTGCCCCCCACTCCTTCCTCCTTGGCCGCCGGCCCTAGGGTTTGGGGGAGGGGCAAGGGCTGGCCGCCCACCCCTATATATAAAGAGGCCTGGGGGCGCACCCCCTCCCACACCTCCTCCTCAAGCCCTAGCCGCCCTGCTGCCATCCTCTCTCTCTCCCTCCCGACTGCACGTAGGCGAAGCTCTGTTGCAGAAACTCTCCACCACTTGCACCGCGCCGTCGCGTTGTAGATCCAATCCGTCTCTCCACCATACTTGCTGGACCGAGGAAGGAGGAGACATCGAGGTGCCGCACGTGTGCATCTTTTGGAGGCATCGCCACTTGCGGTGTTAGATCGGATCGGATCGCGAGGAGGAGAAGCGAGTACGACTACATCACCCACGTTCCGACAAACGTTCCGTTGTGAGAATCTTCAAGGGTATGAAGATCTCATCTATTCCCCCTTGTTGTTTGCATCTCCTATATTAGATCTTGGCTTTCCCGTTCGCATCCGTAGAATTTTTTTTGATTTACTATGCTGCGAAACCCTACAGGAACGCGTCCATTGGGTCTAAGGGAAGGCTTCTGAAAGATCCTGTCTTGGTGAAAATCAAGTCTTGTCGGGAAAGTGCACAACCTATGCAGATGGAAGAATCTAAGTACTTAGCCATGTCCCTGGTATTGGACAACTTGAGCATCAAGACATGGAAGCTATCAAGAATCTCATCATCCCAATTTCTAAGTAAAATCTTGTGGTTGAACAAGGGTGAAGGTTCCCCAATTTCTATTGGTGGTTCCTTGGGAAAGATTTTATCAAAGAAAAACTTAGTGTTTTCAACTAATAGGAAAAACCTATTTTGAGCAAAGCAAGCCTAAGCTACACTTAGCCAAATGCATATAGTATCTAGTTGCCAATATTATTCTAAGGTATCACTTGCCAATACTATTCCAATGTATTGACCCGCTATGGCTGTAACTTGTGATGTTGCAGGTTATTCTGATGGTGATTAGGGGTTATGAGTCTACACTCAACATGCTTGCCTGTGGCACATGAAGATGAAGACTTATTTATCTTATTACATATTTAAACTCTTGTACTATGCCTATGGCCATGGAGTTTGTAAAAGACTATGTTTGTCTCTGGAATGATTTGTAATAATGACCTTTGTTTCTGTGTACTTCATCTTAAACTGTGGATGCTAGCATTGATCCAGGGACTAGCATTGCAATCACAGGGATCCTTTCCTTTATAAAGGAGGGATCTTACATCAGTCATCTGTAAATTATTTAAAAAACCTATGTATAATACATGGTATATGTTTTGATGTTTATCGACTTTTGGATTTTCTTGAATCTTCTTGATTGGCTAGATCTGTACATGAAGTTTAATTAGGTGTGCAAATGCATGATGTAACACCCAGTTATTACTTGATGCTATAGACCTAGATAGGAATGGGAATCCGTGTAAGGGAGTGACGAATTCCGTATATTAAGGAGGTTTACACATAGAATAAAGCAACAAGAAGTAGTGAAATTAAGTTCACCAGAAATGGGTGGTATCCAAACTCGAATAAGTTATAGTGAATGCTAGAAATATGTCGGAAATATGTCGGAAATTGCGATCGTCTTTCAAAGCGTTTCGCGAAGTCAGCTTACCAAAGCGAAAATGTCCAAATAGTAAGTAAGACTAATAATGTTAAAATATTTGCTTCGGAAATCCACAATTGTGTGGATACACCGTACAATCTTTCGTAAGACCCTAACTAGGTAGAGTATAAGCTGAAGAAAGACCAATATTCTAACTATAAGGCCAGTGGTTACTATATATGCAGTTTAGAGACTATTAAGTAAACCCTAAGGGGGAGAGTAAAACAGTAAACAGAAGTGTTATCTGAATCCTAGAGTAAAGGCTAGGAAAGAAATACTAACCTATGACAACTTAAGCCTTATTTTCATAGGGTTAAAAGAAGTCATCATTATAAAAGTACTCCTAGAAGAATTTAAGATAATAATAAAAGATTATCTAAAGCCTATTAAAGTAAAAAACTTGAAGGTAGTAAAATAGATTAGTCTTAATAGGCTAATTCTAGAGGAAACAATCTTAAGTGATTCATAAGAGAGAATAAAGCACATCCAATTGGACAGGTATAGAGGAACAAGAAATTCCAATAGGTATGAACTAAATGAATTCAAATCCAATTTTGGAAGGAATTCCAGTATCAACCATACTATAACAGAACAAAAATATAGTCTTTTGACCACAACTATTGGCAAATAGAAATTTAAAACCTGTTTTAGTGAGACTTCCTATACCTTACATAATATAGTAAGAAAGTTCAATGATTAAGTGAAAGAGTTGGATTAGGATACCTAATCAGGATATGGAACTAAACAAGAGACCCCAAAATTAAGGAGTTATAATAAGTACACATCTCTAAAGGAGGATTGTAAAAGGAACCTGGAGTGTTGAAGAAAACAAGTGGGAGATTGCCAAGAATGATGAGAATTCAAGGAAAAGATTTGGAGATGGAATACTACAAGTATTTCCATTTGAGGTTACCCTGGAGTTGAGGAAGGTCATCACCAATACAAGACAATTCCTCATTCCGAAACGTGAGAGTTTGCGAACTTCGAGGACGAAGTTTATTTTAAGGGGGAGAGTCTGTAACGTCCCAGTATTAGAGCTCAGAAATAAGCTAAACCCAGATGTATGCATTGCATTGATGCATAGAAAATCCGAATAATTTTTGCACTTTTGAACAAAACTTGTCAAAGTGATTGAAGATTCTCTCAATTTGATGAAATTGAAGTAGATCATAAAGTTGACTGTGATAGGTTTCAATATGACCTTTGCTAAAACCTTATTTGGGAAAACATGATTTGATATAAGGGTAGATCAAATATAATAAAATTAAATCGTAATGCATTGCTTAATGATTAATATCTGATCCTTAAGGGATCATATCATAATATTTATCACAACAACTTATGAATACCAAGTTATAAACATAACTTAAGTAATAGGAATGTAACAACTAAATCTTGATCTATCTTAATCTCATCTGCTTATACCATGAGTATCATGGTAATACCTAACCTTAATTCTTTAGTGAGATTGAGTAGGAAGGAAACCAAGTCAAGACCATTCACCATATATATTTATTTCCATATCAATCTTTACTATCTATATTAAACCATATTTTAATACATGTTGTTCATCAATGTTGAGAAATCAACTATTGATTCACCAATTCTTAATCCATCAATACCTGATCTATTAACTCTTGTTTTTATCATAGCATTCACTTAAAATCCTTTAGAGAAGGAGGTAAGGAAAGATAAGTGGTAATGCTAGATTTCAATATCATCTATTGGATGGGAGTGTTGGAAGAGGATTGAATCAATAGGATTATTGATGGAGTTAACCCACTCCTGAAATGATAGAAGAGTATCTGGGGTAAAGATTACAAGGATGAATATTGAAGATAGTTAATAGGAGTAATCCTATGGGATCAAGTATGTATAGTCCATGAATCATATCTCTTAGTTCAATAGAGATAAACAAAAGATAATTATAATACAACTGTAATGTTGTATGAATGAAAGCCCTGATTAGCCAGCTAGAAACCTAAACCATAAATGATCAAAGGATTATAATGATCATGCCCTAGTCACCAAGATTGAATGATTATATCCAGTATAAGTAACATTAGTGGGTAAAACATGATTGAACTCTAATATGAGATATTGGAGTCAAGTAAAGATAAGATTGTATGATTAGGATGATGTTAGAGCAGCATTGAATTATAGAGTTAGTACTTTCCTTTGGGAAAATAGTAAACACTTGAGGTGAAGTAGGATTTGATGTATGTCTAATTATAAATACATCTACTGGAGTAATATTAGTGGTGGATGATTATGGAAGAGGATGAATGGAGTTAGAAGTAGCTACTTGTTGGATTGGAGGTTATCAACAGTAGAGTAGTTGATATAACCAAGTATGGATATGAGAGGATTATTAAAGCTTTAGTGTCAAGCTCATTGGATCTATAGATGGATTTAGAAGAATAAAAGGTGGATAAGAATATTCTTGTAAAGTAAAGCTCATCATGTGAGCACATGATGATGATGGATATGAAGGAGTAGTATATCTAGGAAAGGAATTCTTTAAAGCAGAAGTCAAGAATTCTGAATTAGGGAAGATAGGAAATCTTGGTAATCACTAAACCCTAAATCTATGTTCAAGCTTAACATCCAGCTCATTTGTTGGATAAATCATTTTGTCTTCACAATGTTTTTTAGGAATATTTCCCTATAGCAAATCATTTAAGCACATCTCTGTTATTCCCAAATATCATAACCATTTGTGCTTAGGAGTTATTTTTATCAATTATTTTTCATAAGCCATTCCAGAAATTAGCTTTCTATTTTAAAGGGTGATACCATTAAATATCATAAACATAAAGACAATATGTTTAGTCATTAATTTTTATTCACATCAACAAAAAAGTATAAGAATATTAAGAACCCTAAACCCTAGGGTAAGCATTTACAATTCAAACCTAATTCCTATATTAGTTATAATAAAATATATATACCTTATTATTCCCTAGATTCCTGGGAGTAATATTAACCATATTAATTCTTTTGTATATCATACAACAAATAATGATATAGGATCATAATATAACAATTTCCCTCCAAACTATAAGATAGCTAGAATTAAATTCTATCATTAAATAAAGAAATATCATAATTTAAATCCATGGTTTATTATGGACAGAAAATTAATAACAAAGGCCCTTACAAATACTAAAAGGAAAGATTTATATAAGAAAATAAAGAAATGTAACATTATATAATAAAACTTCACAAATTGATAACTTTATGATTGCTGCAAGTATTTAGCAAGAAATTTCATTAAGAAAAGTCTAAACAATTGCTTAAATAAAATTCTAGAAAAGAAAATAGAATATAGAAAATATAAAAGAAAAATAAAAGGAATAGGTTAACCCAATCCTGGTCGTGGCACATTTTCCTTCTTCTCTATCTGCCGCTCACGAGCAACTCATAACAGCCCAGCAGCGGCCCAGTAAGGACAACACTCAGTAACTATCTCTGGCTGACGAGTGGGACCGAAGGAGGACTGCGGATCGAGACAGGAAAGTTCCAGGGGGGTTTCCACAAAAATGTCATCGTCGTCTTCCTCCAGCTGGAAGCAGCTCGGTGGCGATGCCGCGACCGTCCTCCGCCGTCACCGGGAGAGGATAAGGAGGCCATGGCGACGTCCCCGCTCATCCTCATCCTCATTTTCCCTATGAAGCTATCCCTACCTCGTTTTCCTCTTCTAAACCGAAACCCTAGCTTCGACCTCGCCGGAGTTATCATCGTTTCCGAGCTCCCCTTGAACCGATGAGCCCACTGTTGAGATCCACTTGATCAACTGGTTCGATTGCCCCATGAAATACAAGTCGAAGAAGCTCTAGTCGCACCAATCTTCACCTCCAACTCCGACGGGTTCCGCGGTCGTCTCCATTAATTCCGACCACCTCCGGTCACGCTAACCCCTCCGCTGCAACGCTGGTGAGTTGCTGATGCTCGGGCATCATATACTTTGTTTGTTTTCATCATGGTTTGCTTTCCCGATGATCATCTGCCACCGCCGCTGTTAGCCACCATCGCAATCACTATTCCGATGACCTCATACTAGCGGCGCCACCACTAATAGCCTCACCATAGTGTACTGGTTCGAACCATAGCCGTCACATTCGCTAGAAGCCACCAGATCATCGCTGTCGTTCATCATTTGAGCATCACCGGCGAGGTGACGTCATCATGACGTCGGGCTCACGTCGAGTCAACCAGTCAACTACTTTGACTAGTCTTGCCCATGTGGCATGTGACATGGCCTAGGGCCTATTTGTCAATGACTATGAGTAGAAATAGGCTCAGTAACAAATGAATTTACTAAAATGGGGTATGTGATGTGGCCATTGGCCCACCAGTCAGTGATTGTGTCTAGGCTTAGCTCGATATAAAAAGTATTTCCTGTTTAGGAAATAAATAAATGATATAAACCCAAATTTAAATATTCTAGAAATAAAATAAAATCATTAAATCTTATTAAATCAATAACTTTTGTTTGATAATTCAGAAAAATATGTGTAATATATGAAAATGTTTAGAAAAATAAAATCTACAACTTAAAACTATTATAAAACATTATTATCATAATTATTTAAATAAATATTATTTAATAAAGGTTTTATAAGTAATAAAACTTAGATAATCCATATTTAATATTGGTAAATATTAAAAATATAAATAAAATACCAAAAAACTTAGAAAAATAAAAACAATACTTTAAAACTATAATCATACATTATTATTTCACTTAATTCAATATTTATTATGTATTAAGTATTTATAAAGTAATAAATTTTATAAAAATCATATCTTATTATTTATAAATCATAAAAATAATTATAATATACCAAAACGATCACAAAAATAATACCTACATGTTAAAAATATAATATTCCACTTTTGAGGTAAATAAAAATTTAAATACTTTAATAACTTGAATTTAAACCTATTTCCTTAGTTGTTAATTCATATAAGGGTAGATAAAATTTGTTAATATTTCTAAAATTAATCAATGGAGTCTAATAAATAGTATTAGTCTTAATATTAATAATATGAAGTCATAATGGTTCAAAACATTATAAATACCATTTTATTGAATTATCTTTTAACCATAAGTGTAGATTATTTTCTAAAAGGATCCTTGTCCGATATAAAATCTCCAAGAATGATTGTGACTAAATTAAATATTTTCCATTACTTTAACCACAAGATTATCAACATACCAAAACACTATAGTGAATTCATAAAGAGTTAAGTAATATTATTACCTTAATTATAACTTATAACCATTCATTCACAAAAAGATAAATGATTCTATTCCATTATAAAATCAAGAAACCACTACACCAAGTAAAAGTATAACCATTCTTAAGTAGTCTTAAGGAAACATTATAAAGTACACAATGTACAAATATCATAAGCATTACACCTTAAATCCATCCATGTTTTTAAAGTTAACTTTAGTCTATAAGACTTTAAATACAAGGCTAAAGACTTTGTTATATGTTTTATAGTTAACTTTGGTATGTCATAATTAAGCCGTAAAGCATCTCAAGTCGAGTCTATTCAAGCAAGCATAAACAATATCAATCACATTCTATCAATCATATACTAAAAACTATCAGAAATTGTTCAAACCTTAATAAAGAAATCTTTTCTTCAAAAGTTATTCATTTTGCCACTTCAGTCAACATATGACAATTAATCAGGATCACATTACTTTATACTTTGCTTGTATTCCTAGGATTGTTAACACTTAAGTTCCTTATAAATTCCATTATTTGTAAGGTTAAACTTGAAGATAAGATAATTCTTATATAAGCATTCCTTGAATAGCGTACCTCAATGGTATATCTTATTGTTGTATAGCATTATGTTTACATGATGTTTCACACACACTCAGAAGCCTTAATGAGAAGCACAAGTGTGAAACTTATCTAAAAGGACAACACATTCTAAAGGAACCAATTCCAGTTTCCAAACTCTAGATCAATGTTATCCCTGGGATCCGCGTTTATAAAATGCATCACATTACTTATGCATAAGAGCATCTTGCTTCTTTAAACATTAGTCCTTACCGGACCAATGATGCTGATTTCAGATATTGGATCTTATATTGTATTGAAGACCGTGAGTGCATAATCTTGCAATCACAAAAGGCAAGTTCACACTTGCTCATGCCCTATGGTTATTTTCTATAAAGTATTTTACAAATCCAGTGTTGTCATCACCTGCATTTGAAAAAGGTCCGAAAACACTATTTTCATAATAATGTGATTATAGGTTATTTACCATGAGGTAATAACCTACTATGAAAGTTCCGGTGATAAAGGAACATATTATCTAGGACTTAACAACCAATGTCGCCAGTGATTCTTGCGCCGTATATCACGCGTTAACCATGAGATTTGGAATGGGACGGAGAAGTCAGCTGTATCTTCTTCCTCTCGCATGTAGCCGGATGTGCAGGTCGTGGATGTTATCACTCGTAGCGTGCATATTAATTGGTAATTCGTAGAGGATATGCAGCATATGGGTGGGAACCCTCAATGTCCCACGATAGTTCTGGCATCTAATGGTCTGTACAAACCATTGTTGTAATTCAATATGTGGGCATGGTGTACACCAAGGAGGCATGCAAGGTCACGAAGGGGGCAGTGATTGGCTTGGATCATCTTCTGGGCCCCACATCATGGAATTGTGGAAGGGAATAAGCTGCCCGGTTGTGCAACAAAGAGTTGATCTCTCATGGGTAAAGTAACACACCTCTGCAGAGTAAAAGAACTGTAACTTGTTACTCCCTGTTCCGAGAAGGAGCTGCGAACGCGGCAGGAAAGGAACTCCATGAAAGTTCGGGTAAACCCGTGAAGGCTGACAGACATAGTTTTTCAGAATAAAAGCAACCTTTGTAGAAATGTTTACGAAAACTTGCATTGCCTATGACCTACGGTTTGTGGCTGTAGATATAGTGCATCAAACACTCCTTTTCTAGTGGACTTGCTCAGTACGCTCGTACTCAACGTATCTTCTTAACCCTTGCTAGATTCTGAAGCCAGTACAGACAACATCTACATCAAGTTATGCTCCAGGAATCATCATCCAAAGCTAAAGCTCTTCAACAAAGACAAGGAAGTCAACATGTACATCAACTCAAGTGAAGACGTAGTTACTGATTAGATAGGAATATAATCTCTAGCCAAGAACCTATTTCTGTAGTGTATTGCAATAGAAGCAATGCCAACCCCTTAGTTAAAATACTAGTATTAATAGTATAATAGTTTTTGCATTGTTTATCTTTGGTTCTTCTTTGTAAGAAGTTCTTTCTCTCTATTTAACCTAGAGTGTTCTCTGGATCTTGTGTATAGAGTGAGTTGTAACCTTTAGCCATGTATTGGACATGTTGTGTTTCTGTTGTACCACTCTGAGGGATGTAATACTAGTGAACAGTGTTTCATTGGTGTTATGTCAACGACTATAGTGTACTACATCATGCAGTGGTATGCTGGGTCACTGCAGTTGTACCACTCTGGTACCACAACCTTGTGGCCGGCGACAAGGGAGGGAGGGAATCCTTCCCTAAGTGGGATTACTTCTCTCCCTCCACTGGGCAACCATGCTGGGATTTGACTTTCAAACTAGAGTTTGATTTCTCTCTTCCCATTGCCCAGCCAGGTGACCTAGGACATGATGCAACCATTCCACTTTGGTATGACACATCCAACACATCCATGTACCCTTCCCACTCTGAAGTGATGGACCTTCTAGACCCTTCTAGAACATTCCGGTGAAAACACCAAAACCATTCCCGAACTCCGGAATTGAACTTTCCTTATATGAATCTTATTCTCTGGACCATTCCGGATCTCCTCGTGATGTCCCGGATCCAATCCGAGACTCCGAACAACATTCGGTCTCTGTACTCACATTCCATATCTACCAAACAACATCGAATCCTTAAGTGTGTCTCCCTACGGTTCGTGAATTATGCAGACATGATCGAGACTCTTCTCCGATCAATAACCAATAGAGGAATCTGGAAATTCATATGGCTCCCACATATTTCTAAGATTAATTCGTGATTGAATGAACCATTTACATGTGATACCAATTTCCCTTTGTCCCGCGATACTTTACTTATCCGAGGTTTGATCATCGGTATCTCTGCATACCTAGTTCAACCTCGTTACCGTAAGTACTCTTTACTCGCTCATGTGATATGTGATCCCTTATGAGCCAGTCACATTCTTGCAATCCAATTGGATGACATTCCTCCGAGAGGGCCCAGAGTATATCTATCCGTCATATGGATGGAAAATCCCACTCTTGATCCATGTGTCTCGACACATACTTTCAGAATACTCAATGCCACCTTTATAACCACCCAATTATGAAGAGGTGTTTGATGTCATCAAAGCATCCATCCGGTGATGGTGATTAACATGATCTCATGGTCGAAGGATTTAGGTTACTATGTATCTGAAAGCTTATAGCAAATGAACTAATTAAATGACTTGATCTTATGCTACGCTTAACTATAGGAGTATGTCCATCACATCATTGTCCTAATGATATGACCTTGTTGTTAATAACATCTCAATGTTCATGATCAGGAAACCATGATCATATATTAACCAACAAGCTAGTTTAACAAGAGGATTTACTAGGGACTCTTACATGTTTACAAATCACACAAGTATCAATGTTTTTGATTAATACAATTATAGCATGGGATGTAAACATTTATCATAAACATAAAGATATGATAATAACTACTTTATTATTTCCACTTGGGCATATCAAAGAATTAACAACATTAGACACATCTGGTGTCGAAGCAGAATGGCTTCGAGGTCTTTTAATGATTGAAAAACCAGTACCGGCTATCCTTATGAACTGTGACAATCAGACAGTTATTGTCAAGATTAAGAGTTCAAAGGACATGCAATCCATAAAACACATAAGAATGATACTAAAAGCTTTGAGACGTTTAAGAAACTCTGGAGTGATAACATTGGATTATATCCAGTCGGCTAAGGATCTGGCAGATCCCTTTACTAAAGGGCTATCACGTGTTGTGATAGAAAATGCAGCGAGGGAGATGAGTATGAGACCCACATGAGTTGCCATGGTAGTAACCCAACCTATATGATCGGAGATCCCATGAAGTAGGACCTGGGAAGACAAGCTAGTGGTTAACTGAGGAGAGTAGTTTTAATAACCCACTTCTTTGGAGATGCAATACTCTTAGAAACTATATGGCAGGTTGACTTTTGTATTAATGTGTTCCAAAGCTTGTATAAGCAAGATGCTATCCTACAGGGCAACCTAAGACATTTGGTGAAACTACTTTACGCCAACTGACAATTCAAGGTATAATCCATTGTTCAGTTGTGAAGGAGTGTAGCTATTTTCTTTATGTGGATGTTCAACCTTAACAGGTATCCACTGAAAATACCGTTATATAAAAACAGTTTTTGGAATGGAGTACAACATCATGGGCCTTTGGGATCTGGGCGGGGATTGCTAAAATATTGGAGTGGGCTTTAGGCCCATTTAACAATTTCAGAAAAATCCCTAAAGGCCCATGTTCTCATGGCAAGAGGAGTGGTGGGAGCTTAGTATCACATGGCTAGTTGGGAGAGATTTTCATCAACAATATAAGGTGAGCTCTTCTCCCACGAGTATGAGTTGGTGTGAAGTGAGGAGAGGTGTTCTACACGCGTGCTCCTCCTCCTCCTCTGTCGCCTGCCTCGTCACGACGTGCGCGCGTCGCGGGTTGCGGGAATCTCGCTGAGCCGATGTGTTCTTTTTGCTGCGCAGGAATGGAATATGAGCGGTTGCAACCAGTGGCAGAGCTAGAGAAACGGTGATTGGGGTGCACGGTGGTGCCCCAGCTGCAAAATTATTTGTATTAGGGGTTGTACACATGGTGGAAATTAGCTAATTTACAAAGGAATTAAGCTTTACCATGTGTCCTGTGCACCCTCAAGGCTGCACATGGATCCGCCCTGGTTGCAACTGAAACGTTTTGCATTAATGGAGAATGAATCCATGCTAAAACATTTTGTCTTAAGTATGTCTTAAGTATATATGTTTCTGTATTGATGGCTTGTGTTTCTGTTGGCTCTCGTCTCCGACTCTGTGCCTATATAGGGGAGAGGTCGCTCCTCTCCAGATCATATTAGAACACTACTATGCCTCCACTCGTTTCCGCCACTGTTGTTCCTTTCGCTGTTGCTGTCGCCGGTGATCTCATCCTGTCCACCGCGTACACGGATGATGGGAGAGTAGGCCTCCGAAACCCCGCCCCTCCAGATCCTATATGGGAGAGGGCGATTGGGTTTTTGGGGAGCGTCTTCTATGCGACTGCTCACTTTCGATCTACTGCATCCACTACTTCCATGCCTTCCTTATCACCATGGCCACCGACGCTGACAGGGCCACTGCCGAACAGGCCACTGCTGACAAGAGGGTGGCCGACGAGGCTGTCGTCCCTAATGCTTCGGCCAACTAGCCTACCAGAGGGTATAATATGTTTATCCCTCCTACTTATTTCTATGTGCACAGTACTAGTGATTTGTGTAGATGTTTCTATGATCTATCTAATACTACATGATTGCATTATCAAATACACTATGTGCACATCATGCTCATCATTTATTTCTAGATTAATATAATAAAAAAATGCTAGTTTCTCAACAGATGCTCACAATCTTGCTAGGAGTTCCCTTTATCTTTAGTTGTGTAGACATGTTTGGTTTAGTGAGCAACCCGAGTATTGAATTGTATACACTAGCCAACGCAACCAAAAGTCTAAACTGATGGAAAGAGTTAGGCAATATATTTCAATACTCACCATATGTTTTTCGCCATTTGGTCTATTATGACATATGTTTGGGGAGCCGTAATGTTTGTTTTTAATTTTTGCGTTGGCCAGGATTTAATCCTATGACTTCGTGCTCTGATACCATATGTAATTGCATACACTAGGCAACGCAACCAACAGTCTGAACTGACGGAAAGTGATAGGGAATATATTTCAACACCGGGGGTGTTTGTAATCAGCCGATTTTGAGTTAAATAAAAGGGGTGGAATTTCTCAACAAAAAAAACTACTACGATTAATTTCATCCAAAATTGACGTCTCACCATTATTCTCTTTTTTTGGTCGCACGAGTATTGAGCCAAATCATAATTAGACTATAGCTGAAACTATAAAAAAATATTTTTTAAGAACAAATCGTTGTTGCTCGCTCCTGCACCATTTATAGGTGGAAAGTACTTGGCACTGAACAGTTCAGAGGGCATGGAACGCATGTAAAAGCATTCACATATCACATCAACAACCTAACATACGGCAAACACACACACACGCCGTATATCAAAATCGAAAGACAGAAATAAAGAAGAACTCGTGTGGCGCGACGTGTCGATTTTCCCGTTCCAGATATGCTCTCCGTGCCCCGCGTCGATCCGGTCAGACACACAGAAAAACAACCCGTCCGTCCATTGATCACCAAATTAATGCACACGCCGCTGTCGCCCAATTTAAAAGTCCCCCCAGCCTCAGGTTCAACTCTTGGCTTGTTTGCTCGTTCCGTTACGTTGAGCTAGTCAGGCATTCAGATTTCCTCCCCCCGCCGGCCTAGCAACGTTCCGCGACACACACACGCGCACAAAACAGGATCATCGACCGGCCGGACCCGCGCCCCGAAACCCACAGAGCATCGCCATTTTCCATGTCCACCTCCCAGGCACGTCTCGGGTCGTCCCCCCGGTAGGGCAACGTATATAGTATGGCGCTATGGCTCACGCTGCTCCTCGGCGTGGCCCTCCCCGTCGCGGCGATGGTCGCCGCCGCCTTCTACGTGTACCGGCGGCGGCGCCTGCCGCGTAACGCGCCGCCGGAGCTACCGATCGGAGCTCCTGGCGCGGGCGCGGGGGCCAGCCCCGGGCTGGAGAAGCTCAACGCCAAGTACAACGCCAGCAGCGGCCGCGTGGGCGTCCGGTTCCAGCAGCTGCACCATCACCACCACGCGCGCGTCGTCGACGCCAAGCACCGGGCGGCGCAGCAGCAGGGGCCGTTCCAGTGGGCCGACCACCCGCGGCTGGTGATCGAGGCGGCGGAGAACGGGTGGGCGCAGTTCGTCTTCGCCGTGGCACCGCCGCGGGCGAGGTCGTCGGCGGCCTCGTCGCCGCTCTGGGGGCTCTGCCCGGTCTGCGACGCCGGGACCAGCGGCGAGCTGGCGGACGCCGCGTGGGACGTCCCCGTGGGATCGTCCGAGCGGATGCAGGCCGTGCGGCTCAACCCGGCGACCGCGTCTGGCGCCCCCGCCGCCGCCGCGTCCAGCAAGAAGTGGCTCCCCGGGAGCGTCACGAGCCCCCTCCGCACCGATCACGATCCGACGAATACCAACGCGCTCTGCGTCGCCAGGATGAGCGTGCCGCTGCCGGGGCCGCCGATGGCCGGCACGCCGTTCCCGCAGGACGCCTACTTCGAGATCACCATCATCTATCTGAACACGCGGCGTCCGGAGTGGTCGACGTCCCGGACGAGCAGGCGTGTCAAGGACGGCTCGGCCGAGAGCGACCGCGTCAAGCTCATCGATTTTGCACCGGCCGACACCAGCAGCAACCCGATCCCGGAAACCAGAGCCGCGAACGATGACCACGGAGACAAACAGAGGCGCATGGTCATGTCGCTGGGCCTCGCCACCGGCTCCGCCACGCCGCCACGGCCGTCGTTGGCCGGAACGTACGCGTCGTCCATCGGCTTCCACTCCAACGGCGCCGTCTACCTCGACGGTAATACTAAGCGCGATCCGTTTCGAGAATCAATCCATGCGTCCGTCAACACAATCTGTTCCCTGCTGCAAACCGTGAACTAACTAAAAACAGTTCCGTTGACCATTCATTCAGGGATGAAGCTGGTGTACGATTCGGAGGAGTCGTCGTGGGCGGGGGTGGACAAGGTGGTCGGCTGCGGCTTCGAGCCGGCGGCGCGGAAGGTGTACTTCACGGTGGACGGCCAGCTGGTCCACAAGGTGAGCTGCGGCGCCGACGCCTTCGCCAGCCCGCTGTACCCGGTACTGGCCTCCAGCTTCGACGTCATGGCGCTGGTCAACCTCGGCCAGAACAAGTTCCGCTACGCGCCAGCCAACGCGCGGCGCACGGCCAACCCGTGCTTCGCGCGGTCCGCCTCGCTGGGCGACGGCCGGAGCGGGTCGGTGGGGCTCGACTTCGACGACGACAGCGGCGAGCTGTTCTCCATGGGCCGCGTGGACTCAGGCTGGACGGACAACTCGCGGGCTAGCAAGTGCAGGAAGGAGAACGGCGGTGTCAGCGCCGGCGACCTCGATCCCGAGTCCGACCTCTTCGAGATCTCATTGTGAGGCTGATTTACGGACCGCGACAGGTGGCTCAGTGGTCAAGCAGGGGTTAGCGGCTGTAATGGCCAATGGTGACTTGGTGAGGCCGACGCTAACACGTGCTTAGGAAGGAGATAGGACATCGCAGCTGCAGGTTTTTCCCATGGCCGGCCGTCGCTGAATCTTCTCGCCGTTGCTATCTACTCGTAGATGCTGTGGAAAGTGTTAGGTTCAAAGGATTGAAAGCTTGTCTTATTGCAATGAGCTTACGATTCATTCCTTCTTTTCCACTTTCCTCCTTCTCTCCTTACTTTTCTTGTGAGGTTGTAAGTATTTGTAGAATTGATATAGATTCTGTAATTATAAGTCTGAATAAAGAGAAGCTAATCCCCCCCGACCCATATTAATCGATTTAAATTTATCTAGATTTAGATGAATCTAGACACTATTTATATATAGGTTCATCCAAATTTTGCCAAATCTAAGTCGATTAATATGGGTCGGAGGGAGTAGAAAAAGGTCAGGGAAAATGGTACCAGTTAAGAAGTAATTAAATTTCATAAGGTACCAGTGTTGAAGTGTGAAAATTCATTTTTTTTTAAACTTCGCTTATTGGCTTCAAAATATTTTCAAAAATATATAAGAGTACATATGGATGTTTATCATGCATGATAAATTCCCGTAATAAACATGGTAAATGTAAAGACCAAAAGGTTTCTTTTAAGTACCATATATTCCATGAGACAATCCGGTTACATAGATTACACATATGGTCAGTAAATGAGACCACATGTCAAGACATAAATAATTGAAAACTTAGTTTTTGTTTACTTCAAAATATTTCCAGAACTATACATACGGATGTCTATCATACACGATGAATTTCTATAGAATTGTGGCATCATACGTGACCTACATAAAAATGGCAAATATGAAGACCAAAGATAATTTTGTTTAATGCATACTTGGCGCCGTGTTTTTATGTGGCTCAAAATGTAGTTTTCTACAAAACTTTACAGTCGTAAAAATCAGCTCTATTATCTTTGTAAATGAAAAACAGATTTGTTTTAAGCCCTCGAATATGAATATCATTTTTTGAAAATGCCGGGCTCCCTAGAGTTACTGGGCATAGCACTCTGCAGAAGCGCGACGGAGAAATTGGACAACATTGATACAAAATAATAATCCATTTAAACTCAGTCAAATTCTGGCTATTAGTCAAGAGAGAGAGAGAGAGAGAGAGAGAGAGAGAGAGAGAGAGAGAGAGAGAGAGAGAGATTTTGATGTGCATAGCTGCCAAGCTTTTGCAAGTTAGTGAACGCATTTTAAACAAGTGACTTGAGGAATGCATGGTACTGAAAAAATAAAGGCCCTTAGGGCATCTTTACCGGGCCCACCCAACCCGTCTTTGCCCGTCCAAACTCATCCGAGCGGACTGGCGGACAGGTGCGCGGCGGCCCCAGCAGGACTATCCATCTGAAAAAACACATGCGGACCAACCTGTTTATACATTAAATTTGGACCTCGCTTGGGCGGCCTGGACAACGCACTTGTCCCCGCGCGTCCTCTCTTTACCTTTGGCGTTCCCTTCCGCCAGTGGCATATAAACCACTCCACTTCTTCCTTCAAAAACCCTCTCCCAAATTTCCACTGGCGGTAGTGGGAGGGAAGGCGATGGATCCCGCCGCCATGGCTGATGCTGCACCCTCTGGCGTTCCCGCCGCCAAGAAGTGCAGCCGGCCGAAGAAACTCGCTAAGGACCTGACGGCGGATGAGTGGAAAGTTGAGTCAGATAAGTGCGCTGGCCGGCGGGTAGTTGTGAGAGCTCGACTCATCACTGCCAAGCTCGACAAGGAGCGCCGGGAGGAGAACGAGCGCTTCCTCGCCAACCAGAACAGGGTCGACACCAACGAGCTGGCAGTGAATGCCGCCAAGCACGTTGTCAACATGATCAAGTAGGAGGCGATGACCGCCGCTTTTGGTGGTACCGTTGCTTTCGATGGCGCCATCGCTCTTCCCGACCTGGCCATGGCCGGCACGTCCTGTACCAGCTCCGTCACTTCCACGCCTAGCGGCCGGCCACCAGGTAAGCCCAGGACGCCAGGACCGCACACGCCCTCGCTTGGAGGCCACACTAGGATCGTGGCCTCACTTTCCCGGTTCGTCCACCCCACGGCATTGTCGGAGGTGGGAAAGCTCGCCATAGACCTAAACCGCACTCCAACAATCGTGGATGCAACCCCAGAGGCATCAAAGAGGCGACGGTCCATCTCCACCGCGAATATGCCGACGCCAGTCAACCTGTTTGACGAAATGCCCGACGAGCCGTCGACCGCCGATGACACGGTGTGGTTGCGATATTTCTTCGCCATTGCCAATATACTTATAGCCGCTTTATGATGGCCAAATTGGGTGTAGGATTTCATGGCCAACGATGATGAGGATGCCATGCACGACATGATCAACGAGAGTGGCGATGGCTATGTCGATGATGGCAAGACCCAGCCAGAGACGCGGCAAGAGACCCAGCAAGACACACAACAAGATGCCTACAACATTGTGGACGAGCCATTGTTTGGAAACAATGGCACTTCCATGGACGAGGGGGTCACGGCCAAGAGGGGACGTTCCTGGCTTGTGGTTGATCGACGAGGACGTCGATCTTCTAAGGGTGGGTGTATGTGAGACCCTGACACATGGCTCAATAAAATTGATAGGAAACTCATACCAACAAGTTGCGACTTCTTTTCCGGAAGCTCATTCGAAAAGAACTCTAAGGTTAAGCGTGCTTGGCCTAGAGCAATTCTAGGATGGGTGACCGACCAGGAAGTGGGTACCGGGGGCGCACGAGTGAGGATAAAGTGCACAGAAAAGACTAGTGTTGGTCTGTGGGATTAGTCTAGAGATCCTATTGAGCTACCAGGAGTGACAGCCATCGATCCGAAGAGAGCGGGGGTGTTACAGGCACTTCCATGGACGAGGGGGTCACGGCCGCATCACTGGCCGCTTCACTTGCGGTGTCACTTGTCGATACCAAGAAGTTGAGCCATCGAACCTCGAGTTGCACCACCTACGAGCACAAGATCCTATGCAAGGCATGGATGGATATTTCACAAGATCCACTATGCGGCGCTGAGCAAAAGGGGTTTTCCTATTGGAAAAAAGGTGGGCAAGTTCTTCCATGAGCATAGGAAATCCAGGAAGGACGCCTTCTATAACGATCAAAATGATCTCTCCCTCTCCAAGCGTTGGGGCACCATCCATGCCGAGTGTAGCAAGTTCCAAGGCCTGTACGAGATGGTGATCAAAAGGAAAATAAGCGGCATGATGCCGGTTGACATGGTAAAACTTCTTCCTCTCTTTGTCGATGTCTTGCATTTGCGTTGAGCCATTGTTGGCATCCATATGTGTAGGTCATGAAAGCAATGAAGAACTTTAAGAAGGTGAATGATAACAAGGCCTTCATGTTGTCCCATTGTTGGACATTGATCAAGGACACCAAAAAAATGGGAGACTAGCTATGCCCTTTGGAAAGAAATGGACAACAACAAGAAGGGCAAGATCAATGCTTCGACGGGCGGTATCATCGACCTAGACGATGGCAATGACGAAGGTTTCATCAACCCTGCAGGCGATGGGACTGCCGGTCGTGCCCGTCGGCCTGGTGTCCACAAGGATACGAAGGCTGACCTCGCCCGCCAGGATGGTTCCTTGGCATTCCAGGAGACCTTGAGGAAGATCCTGGAGAAGAAGGAAGAGGCCATCGCCAAGAGGAAGGAGAGGCGGTGTTGGGAATCTGCCCTAGAGGCAATCATGTATGATATAATTCCCATTGTATTCATAAAGTTATTAAATTATCCTTGCATGAACATCTGATGTATATCATTGAATATGTGATTCAGTTATGGAACTATATATTCATGTTGTTCATACTAAATATCCTTTGTCATTGAGGTTGTGCTGGACACACAACTTAGACTAATGTTAACGTCGGCCGATGACTCAGTTCCACTTGTCATGGGCATGGTGATGCCATTCCGACTTACACAGATTCGGCTAAAGAGTTTAGCAAGTCGGATTGACCCATATTGTGATACAACGAACAAGTCATTATTTGTTTGTCTTAACCAATGTAATCCTTATACCTGAGGTTGTTGCACAATCCGAGTTGAGGACCACCGACTTAGATTCTTTCAAATGTTGTTCCGTCACAGGGCAGTTATAAAGGCAGAGTTCGGGTCGACTGAGAATCAAGCTGCGTGATGTGAATAACCAAGATAGGATTTTGCCCCTCCACTTAGAGAGATATTCTCTGGACCCTCTCAGATGATATGATTCGGAAAGCATGTCCATGCACGACTTGATTAAGTATTAACCGAGGTGATCGAATAAGAGTTAGTCGGATGAATCACTTATCTTGGATCGAGAATTTAGAGTCGGATTATTTAAGGGATGAACATTATTCACCTATAGTCCAACAAGGTATATCGTAAGGCAAAAAGGACTCGGACGTAAGTCGCATTGTAAAGGCATGTCGTCATGACTCTTTGGTAATTGGGAGTCGGCATGTTATGCTAGGAGCCGCTACCGATTGATCGATTGAGTCGGACTCCAATCGTGTCCAAGTTGCCATCAGGCTACGGGGTCACACACTTAAGAGCGGGAGAAAGTTCGGATTAGATTTGAATCGGAAATCTGGTTGGGTTAGACTCGAGTCGGATTTGGACTGAGTCAGTGAGTCGGGCTCACTGTGACTGATATGGACTTTAGTGAATGTGACACAAGTGAGTAGAGCCCACTTTCACTCCCTATATATAGTTGGGAGCAGATACCTAGGAGGGTTGACGGTTAGGTCATTTCATGCGTTGGAAACCCTAACTCCACAACAGTACTACCGATGTAACAAACCTAGCAGTTCACCGCGGCACTCCTCCTTGTACGTGTGGATACCAGCAGCGGTGTTGTATGATCATCACCTCGACAATCGGATCGGATCGTAAGGACTGCACTACATCAATTGATGCGTTTCATCAGTAATCCACAACCGCGCATCTAGTGATAATCCTCGTGGCCTTCTACCTCAGCTAGTTCTTGGGATAACCGCGTAAGGCAAAAAGTTCTGTTTTTTCTCCTCGCGGCCCAACAAGCGGCGCAAAGATAAAGTGGCCACCGCCAAGACCTTTGTCGAGCTACAAAACGAGGTCTATCGAGGTGAAGGAGGCCAACGCCAAGGCCAGGCTAATAGAGATCGAGTCCAAGGCAAAGGTGAAGGAGGCCGAAGCCAAGACCAAGGAGACCGAGGCCAAGTCTAGGGTGCTGGAGGCAGAGGAGAAGGCCAAGGAGACCGAAGCCAAGGTCATGGCTAAGGATAATGCCATCATGCTCACTGATCTGGATAGCATCACCGACCCCGATCAGGGCTTGGGTCGTGAGTAGGCAGCATACCATCCGGGCTTGTGATGCTTGAACGGCAATGGCAACGACGAATGCAACTTTTTGGCTAGAGAAGCTGCCATTTTTTGGACATTATATTGCCCCTTTTGCATATTTTAGATCCACTGGCCATTTGTTGGCGATGCCCAAAGGGCGATGGCACACATCTGCCATATTATTTGATAGTCAATTTGTGTGTTTTTGGCTTGTCAATTTGACCGTTTCAACTGATTGGAAATGCCTTGCCCAGGGATGGCGCCAACGATCGTCAGGGCGGACAGATGAGTCAAGCCGCTGGGCACGATCGACCAGACAGGCCGGACCGCGATCCAAAACGACTGTGGCCCGATCAAACGGTCTGTTTCGGCCAACCGTTTTAGGTCGGCCCAGTGAAGATGCCCTTAAGCATCGTGCACAGAATTCTTGTTTGCGATAGCGTGGACAAGTCAAGCGCATTAAAGGCCTAGCGGCAACTTCTTCCTTCCAAACTTCTCCAGACGTGGAACCGCTCCAGCGAAAAAGCGATCTGGGACATCGCCTACCTCTGACTACGGCAGGCGTCGGTCCCTGCCTCCTTTGTCTGTCGCTCCGATGACGGGAAAGGGTGGGGACCCCCGGGCTCCAGCCTGTAGTTAGGGTGGCCTAATGGTTTCTTGAGGAGCTGCTTTCATAAAGTAGACTGCGCCGTGTCAGAATAATTTTCCCCTGCTATTCCTCCTTCTCGGCATTGCTCTTACCGGTGGCGTCAGGGGGCAGGTGGCCCCGTCTTCTTGTCGGTCTTTGGATCCGGTGAGATTTGTGTCTGGTGGTCGGCGGTCATCACTCTCACGGGTGACGGCCACGTGGGTTGTTGTAGTTGTGTTTGGCGTCTTGCTGTTGTGCGTGTGGAAGACGACATGCAACGACTTTTCTCTTCTCCGACTACGTCAGATGAAGATGACGGTGTTGGGATCTAGTTATGATGAGAAAGATCCCTGGCCGACGTGCCACAAAGACTCAGACTCGTCGCTTGCAACGACCCGGTTCATCGACGCGAAAAACATCCTGGTATGCGACGATGTTCTCCCAGATCCAGGTATAGCGGTTGTTCGCCTCTTTTTCCGGCGTTGCCGTGATGGCGACAGAGGACGATAGACGATGGTACGGCGAGGCACAAGTTTCTTCAAGAATGGAATTGTAATTTCACTTACAGGGTTTTTTGTGCAAATTTGCCTCGCATGCATATTTATCATGTGTGAACATAAGTGTAATCTCTGTAAAAAAATGTCTAATAAAATATATGGTTAATAAAAAAGGTACAACAGGACAGATGGAATGTCATTCGATGTCTCAACGCCAACGGACGATAATTACGCACGCCAAGAAAAGAATATAGAATTTGGCTAAGCCGCAGCGCAAGCAAGCAAATCCCACAAACTCAAGAAATGCCGTGGCGAAAAGCAGAAGCAGCAGCGGCAGTCCCCCCACTACACCAGACGAAACGGAAAGCATCGGAACAATCCCACAGGCGGTGCCATTTGGCTCCTCCGCTGCGAGGTCAGAAGCCCTAAAGCCACGAGATAAGATATGCGCGTGCTCGCGACGCTAGCTAGCTAGCTGCCGAATGACGCTATCCGGCACAGAAAGTGTACAGAGAGGAACCGGAGAAGTGACGACAATCGGTTAACCGTCGGTCTCTTCGAAGTCAGAATACTACCGTAAAGCGAAGGCGGAAAAGGACAAGGTCTTGCCGTCCCAGGCGTCACCAGGCGGATGCAGAAAAGAGATTCTACCGTGCACGGATGAGGTCCGCTTATGGCTGGACGATAATCTAAAAATGTCACGCGTCCCATCCATGTGTCTCCTGGCCTGGTGCGAGGGCTTGCGAATTTCGCAATTAATTGCACGCAGAAGCAGTCCCGTCCCTTTTTTTTGTATTCGGCGGCACCTAACACTCGGTTCTGATCGTCTCTTTCTCTTTGCAACAGGTCAGCGTCTGGAATTCGTGGTGCTGTATTATGTCAGGTCACACCCTAGAATATAGATAGCCGTCCTAATGTAACCTGGACGGCCTCTTCTAGAATGTGAGATCTGAGAGCTAGGCCAATCAGGTTCCAGCTTTTTTTTTAGATCAGCTGGGTTGATAGATTATGATGTAAGATATACTACTATTACATGATTAGTGTGTACCACCACGACACGACATGATCTCTGCATTATGCCACTGCTTTTAAGTAATGAAAGTCAAAGAATCGCCTCCACGTGACAGCGATCCTTCTTGGCACGACCACTTGCAGACACCCGAAGAATCTTGAAATGCTTTGGCATCCAAATACCGATCGACGCCGACAGTGATCTAGTATCTCGACCGCGATTCAAAACGCACGAACGGATATCTGCTCCGTGACAAGCACTTTGTACGAGGCTACATCGTTTTGGTGTATGCCATGTTTTTCGAAACGGAGACTAAGCTCCGGTCTCTGCATATACTAGTGCATACATTGTTTTTTGTTAATTTATGCAGAGTTGAGTCTTATAAAAAATTACATCATGGATCACAAGAATCGATATAGGATCAACCATAAAAAAAAAAGAAAAAACATGAAATGACTCCGCACTTCACATATCAACCTACGATCAAAACGTCAGCTACACTAGCTGTATAAATCCTGAGTAACCACCTATAGAAGGCTGCACCCAGGCCAAATCATCGCGCTTCTCTGTTGATTGCAGAAAGGACAGCATACGGATCCAACAAGGCAACGACACGACACCCATTTGAGTACTGTTTACGCTATTTGATTGAAGTTAATGAAATTTAATGAATTTGGCACAATACTTTGTATGCATACGGTGAATATGGCGCTGACTTGTGTGAGTTGGTCAAGCTTTTTCTGTCCGAAGAAAATAATGAAATGGGTAAACGATGTCACAAGGTCGCTACAACTATGAGGTGAACTGAGGAAGGTTTTATAAAGGTATAAAATCTAATACAACTATCTCAAAAACACAATACAACTACCAATAGCACTATTAAATAAAGAAGGTAATTCGTGGCAGCGGTAACATCACCTCGCTTTTCACTTCTTGCAAGTATGCCCCCACTGACCAATACTGTATCCGCGAGATTAATTTTTGGTTTCGATGTGCAAAAGCAAACCATTTCTATTGGAAACATTCCTATAATGAATTCCTTAGGAACCTTTATTATAAATGGAATATGCCGAATTATGATCAATCAAATATTGCTAAGTCCTGGTATTTACTACCGTTTAGAATTAGACAAGTCTTGGATAAGAATCTACAACGCACTAGAACGGACTCATAGTGATCATTTCTCTTTAGCAAAGAATGACCTTTGGTCTTCTCCTGGAACCAATGAAAAAAAGTGGATCCCTTCTTATGTACTCGCTCAGAATGATTCTTCTCTATCTATAGCTCATGGCCACCTCCAAACAAGCTATATGCTCAGATTATCCTGATCGGTTCTTTCCACCAACTCCCTCCACAATCCAAAAAAGGCTCAGTTTGCGGTTGTTGATCTCTTTCGTGTTGTTCTTAATTCTATCACCAATATTCAAAATAAGTGACAAAAGTACGAAAAATCAGGTTAAACACACACTAACATAGGTAGTACAAAATATAATCTAAAAATAAATATATTAAATAAACATTTACACGATAGCAGATTCCATAAATACCCAAAGGGAAAACATGTTCATGTCAAAAAAAAGTTTTTTACATTTACACTAAATGGTGGTTTTCTTGCAGCTGTGGACTCCTCTCTGTCGCAACTCGGAGCGGGAAGCGATGGTATCCTTAATTGAGGCCATCAGACTCAAGATCTCGGAGCTGCGAGCCATGCTAGAGGAGTAGATGGACTCGTGCTGCCTTCGCCTTAGGCTTCTCCTTAGGCTTCACCTCATGCCTCCCCTAGTTTTTCTTGAGTTAAGCTGTATTCTTGCCACTCTGTATTGAGTTGTGGTTGAACTTGTGCTTGTGTGGGTGTTATCCTGGCTTGGCCAGTTGATGTGGTGTATTGTGTAAAACCTTTTTCTTGGTCCTCTAGGGCTTTATCTATAAAGCCAGGCCACGTGCCTTATTTTAGAAAAAAACCTCCGCCGCACCAGCTCGTCCACTGCCATCGGGTGTGCCTGTCTACGGGAATGCCGCTGCTCGCCCCTACACGATCTATTTTCTCTTTTATCACCAACTAAATCGCACGTGCTGCTGTGTTAGATTATAGCAATCATACTTCTAAACTCTGATCATAATCATAATGGATGGATTTATGACATAAAGTAGTGTATATGCTCCCTCCGTTGCATAATATAAAATGTTTTAACTTTGTAACGTAAATGTATCTAGACTTCTTTTAGTATCTAGGTTCACTTAGATTTTAAATAAATCTAGACACTAAAAGAAGTCTAGATACATTTTATTTATAAACCTAAAACATCTTATATTTTAAAGCGGAGGAAGTATATAATATATCCTGGACGACATGAAACCATTGATAGATCGTGTCAGATTTCCATTAGGTGATGTCCTGCGAGAGAGCACCAACGAGACGCCAGAGGTCAAAGGTGTGCAGCCCATGGCGCTGATTCCCGCCGGCGGCGACAACAATTCATAGACGGATCTCCTCCTGGGCTCGCGTGTGGGGGCTCGCCACACCACAGACGCTGTCTGTGGTCCGGCGGCCGTTCCAGCGAGCGGTTCTGAGGGCTGCTGTGCTGGGAGCCTGTCGACAGGGATGGCTCGTTCATCCTTCTCGCCGGCGTCTTTCACATCGGGATCACGGTTCCAATGCCTAGGATCTGAATCGGGTTCGGATGGGGAAGATGCGAGGACGGCTCGGGAGAACTTGGAATCGTTGGAAGATGTGGGTGGCGAATTGGGCTGGACGAATGCCTCTTGCCGCCGTCAGTTGTCGGAGGAGGAGCTGCGGCAGCAGTTTTGGGAGGACATCGGCTTTCCGACGCCGGCATCGCGGTTCTGGGAGAGGTCACCAGTGGTGTCTACGCCGCCGCATCCTTCGACCTCGCCAAGATGCTCGCCGAAGCTTTCCTGCAGGTCGTTGGTCAGATCGAGATCGCTGTCCCCTCCGGTGGTGGTTGCTCATTCGAAGATCAAACCCTGGAAAGGGCCCATCCCTCGGCGGAGATCGTCGGCGCCGATTCTTGGCCATTTCCTTGAGGCGGCAGAGCTGGCGCGATTCTCGGATCGAACTCCGAGTTCTTCGCGGATTGTTGCCAGGGTGGACGGAGCCTGCTCGGGGGTGAAGGCGGACTCGTTCGTCGCGTCCGGGGACCAACCTGTTACGGTCCGTGCAACCGAGGACGTGGCTGGGTCGGGCTGCTCTTGGTCAGGCTTGGCTTGGCGTCTTCGGGCCTTGTAGACCTGGGGCAAAACAGATCGCATCTCCTGCTCGACGACGAACCCGTGCCTTCCTTCTCAGCCGTCGAGTCCGTGTTCTTCGCCGCTCTCGCCGTCTTCACCGCATCCAAGGTCTTCGCTGCTGTCGCCGATTTCGCCGTGCGCTTCCCCCTCTGCGGTGGTGCCCGGCCGCTCCTTCTCGGCCGTTGTTTCTTCACCTGGGATGGCTGGCCAGTTCTCTGGGGGAAACCCTAGGGCTTCGGTCGTTCAACCAGCACAGCGTGCAGGGACGCCGGTGCAGCAGCAGCTGGGGCATTCAGCCCAACCGGCTAATGCACAGGTGGTTGTTGCGGCAACCGGACCGCAGCCGAGGGCGCCTCCCCATCCTTCTGCTCCGATTTCTGCTAGGGGCATGCCGCAGCCGCCCTGTTCGTTGGGTTCCCCCCAGGGGTCGTCTTCCGACCTCCGGAGACGTATTATGCTGCCGCGCAAGGGAGTCAGATGCAGCCGCTTCAACCTCTGTATCAGGGTCCGACGCCGCAGTTTGCTAGTGGTCAAGGGACGGTGCCAGGTGGACACATGTTTCAGCCTACTTCCTTTGCTGCAGGGGCTGTTTCGTCCGGGGTGCCGGTGCCGAAGAGGAAGAAGAAGAAGAAGCCGGTGCAAGGTGTGGCGCAAACTCAGATTGCGCATGGAACAAATCTGCAGCAGCCTATGAATCTTCAGCATAATGCCATGGCTGGACAACAGCACTTTGGGTATTCACTTGGCTCAGCTGCTCTTGTCTCACCTTCGTTTCCACCTACTAGCCAGTTTCAAGGTAATATCAATGATAATCAGATGCATTTTAATTCTGATGTGGTGGATGCACCTGTTGCTGCGGAGATTGTGCCTGTATCAAAGAAGAATAAGAAACCAGTTAGATGTTGGAAGTGCGCTGTGGACACTCATGCTTCCAAGGATTGTAAAGCTATTCATTATTGTTATATTTGTGATGTCAAGTCTCATCCAACCTTGAGGTGCCCTGTGTTGAAACAGCCAAGACCAAATGCTTTTATGACTGGGATTGGACATGAAAAGACACTGTGTGCACAGATTCCTGATAGTGTGGTCCGTAAAAGTTTGGAGTCTACTCAGACACCTATTGCTTTGATCAAAGTTTCAGGAGATGCGGTCTCTGCTGATGTCGTACAGCAACAGATTGCCAGAAGGTGTCCGTTACAATCACAGTGGAAGTGGGAAGCTCTATCTTATGGGAATAATGATTATTTGATAAGCTTTCCTTCTTTTGAGGTGCTCGACCGAGTGGATGGCAGCCAGTTCTCGATGCCCCTGGGTAAGACACAACTTGCTATTTCGGTGTACAGGTCTCAAGAGGTTCCGCACAAGATAATCCTAGAACAAGTCTGGGTACATGTTGAGGGGGTTCCGCATTCTCTGGGAACTTTTCTTGGTCTTTGGGCTTTTGGTTCTCTTATGGGTACTACCTTGGATGTGGATCTTATGAGCCTCCGTCGACAGGGTGTCGTTCGCATACTTGTTGCTATGTGTGATATTTCAGTTTTCCAGAAGAAGAAGGATGCTATAGGTTTCTTCTTATTATCTGATGTTGTGGTGGATCTGAAAGGATATGAGCTTCGCTTCAGATTGGAACCTGCTGATTATGTGCCGGAACCTGACTTTTCACCGCTCCTTTGGAGGAAGAGTAAGGATGATTCTGAGGACGATGGATCTGGAAAGAATGGTGATGATGCCATGGATACTTCTTGACCAACGGATATCAATTCTGCTCATGCTCCGCTGGATGCCAATCGGTGGTCGACTTCCGCAGGGGCATCGTCTACTCATTCTCGTCAGGTCACGGGATCAGTTTATGCGGTGACTCCATTTAATGCTGCTCCTACTACTTCGCGTGGAAAGGAACTTCTAGACTCTCTTCCATCGGATTCTCCTCTTCGCGGGAAGGCTTGTGGATCACCTAGGGTTTCTCCCTCTCATCTTTCAACTACACTTCAGGCGGCGAACATGTCGGCTGGGAGAACTTCGCCTATGGGGAGTTCCCTGCCTGATGTTTTGTCGCTGCCATGGCGGGCTGCTGGTGCATCGATGGCCCAGGAGGGGTCGTCGCCTGCTGCGGAGTGGCTAGGGTTGCCCACTGCCGCTGCCCATGGCGGGAGACCTGCTGCTTCTTCGTTCGAGGGCCCAACCGCCGCTGACCAGGAGGGGTGGGGTGTCGAGGGTAAGGCTATGGAGAGGCCGTCCTCGGACATTGTTCCAGTGGCCTAGGCGGGGTCGCTGTCCGACATGGCCCAGACCATGAAGGGGCCTGTGGGCCTCGGACCCGTGACCCAGGAGGGGCTGCGGGTGGGCGCCATTCCTGCCCAGGAGGGGCGATCATCTGGGGGAAACCTGGCCCAGGTGGGGCTGGGTGTTCCTCTAGAGGTGGTCATGCTGATTCCGGAGACACCGGCGAGGCGTAGTTCGCGCCATGGGATCGATGCTCTTGGGGCGACGGTAACGGATGAGGACTCGATGGTCAAGGCAATGCGCGGGAAGGCGGCAATAAATATTGATTCTGATGGTATGAAGTCTTCCAATTCATTTCTTTCTTTTTCCACACCTGTAATGACTAAAAAAACTAGCAACGTTGGTGTTAGTCTAGGTTCTTCGGTCAAACAGGTTAATTTATCTAGTAATGTACTTAGGCATATGGAGGTTGACCGTTTGACGGTTACTCCTAAGGCCTCTATTATTCCTGATTCTTTATCAGCTGAGGAGGAGGAGTTGCATGCCACAATAGATGGTCAACTGCTCTCTCATTTAGTTGGTGAAGTATCAGAGGTTGGCTTTGATGAGACAGAGTTGGGTTCACTGTTTGAACTAAAAGCTTCTGATCGTAAATCAAAGAGCCAAAGGTCCAAGAAAAGGACCCGTGTATCCAAAAGCATTATTGTTTCTCAATGAATGGAATGTTTTCAAACAGCAAAGGTCTTCGGGACTTGGCTAAACATCTATTCTTTGCCGATTGTGTAAGAGAACATAACTTGGACTTTTTGGGTATTTCTGAAACCGGTAGACGTGATTTCTCACAAGCTCTGCTCAATCGCCTATCTGGTGGAGTGGACTTCACGTGGGTATCACGTCCTCCACGTGGTAGATCCGGGGGGGATCCTGTTAGGCGTCAGATATGAGACTGGAAGTCTTGGCCAGTTCGGTTGGAGATTTCTTTATTAAACTCCATATCCGGAACAAGACCGACGATTTCACATGGTCTCTAGTCGCTGTCTACGGGGCTGCCCAGGATGTTTATAAGGCTGACTTTTTGCGTGAGTTGGTAAATCTAGCTAAGGATAACCCTTATCCTATTCTTATAGGTGGGGACTTTAACCTGCTAAGATTCCCTCATGAGAAAAGTCAGGGCAGGTTTGATGAGCATTAACCTTTGTTATTCAATGCTGTCATAGATAGCCTGGATTTGAGAGAGGTTAATATGATTGGGAGACAGTTCACTTGGGCATACGACATACAAGAAATTAGATAGAGTACTTATGGATACACTGTGGGAGGATAAATTCCCATTAGTAACCGTTCGGGCTCTAGAGCGTATTGAGGCCTTATCGGATCATGCTCCTTTACTTTTATCTGTTGGAACACCATCACAAAGATCCAAACATAATTTCAAGTTTGAACTTGGATGGATTGAAAGATATGGTTTTTTTAATTTAGTGAAAAACGTGTGGGAAAAACCGGTGGGTGGTCAAACGCCTATACAACGATGGAATAATAAAATGCGAGCCCTTCGTAAATTCCTTCGTGGTTGGGCTAGACATACGACCGGTATCCTGAAAAAAGAGAAAATACGTCTTTCAACTATTATTAATGATTTGGAGGCTGCTGCGGAAATTAGGCTTTTAACTGCATCTGAGATTGAGCTTAAGAAGCAATCGAATGCAGAGATAGCCAGAATTTTACGCGAGGAAGAACTCAAGTGGTACCAACGCTCTAAAGCAAAATTCATCCTTGAAGGAGACATGAATACAAGATACTTCCATGCTATTGCCAATGATAAGCATAAGAAGAAACTTATTCACTCTTTGGTTCAGGATGAAGGTATCATTGAGGGACAGAAGCAGCTAAAATCTTATATTACAAAGTATTACAAATCATTGTTTGGGGCATCACCAGAGAACTCTATATCACTGGAGGAATCCCAAACAGATGATATTCCCCAGGTATCTGTTGATGAAAACAAGTTTCTAACTGCCCCGTATATGGAGGAAGAGGTTAAGAAAGCTGTTTTTCAAATGGAACATAATAAAGCACCAGGACCTGACGGCTTTCCAGCTGAATTTTATCAGAAATTCTGGGAAGTTATTAAGGAGGACTTGATGCACTTGTTTCATGTGTTTCACGAGGGTCAGCTTGATATCTTTAGACTGAACTTTGGCAACATTATTTTACTTCCTAAAGTTAATAATGCAGAACTGTAGGGGTTCGTAGCATGGAAAACAAAAAATTTCTACCGCATGCAAACAAACAAGCCAAGATCTATCTACTAGATTGTAGCAACGAGTCGATAGGGGAACTCACCCTCGAAGATTCCAAAGCATTTAACGAGAGCAGATTCTCGTGAGTGATGTAGTTGTACTCTTGCTGATCTCAAGATCGCGTAGAAGATCCTTTCAGCGCTGCGTTCCGGCAGCACTTCCGCAGTCGATCACACGTTCGGTACTCGATGAAGACCTTCCTCTCCCTTGTTCCAGCAGGCAGCGGAGGTTGTAGCACTCTCCTCGCGATTCCGGTAGCACGACGGCGTGGTACCGAAAGTAGAGGGGAGATCTCGCAGGGCTTCGCCTTAAGCCGGAGCGAGTATGGCGGACTATGAGAGAGCCTTGGTGATCTAGGGTTTAGACACACCAATTAGAAGGGGCTAAACCAGCGGCTAGGGCAATTAGAAGCTCTAACTCGGCGGCTTGGGAGAAATCCCTAGGCTGTGGCTAGGGTTTAGGTTTAGAGGGAGGCAACTTGTGTGTCTAGGAGGGGAGCCCTGCCCCTCCTTATATAGGTGGAGGAAGGCCGGCCAAGGGAGGGAGTCCCTCCCAACTCGGATCCCTAGTGGGCGGTGGAGGAGGAACTCCTCCCCAACTCGGTTTCCACTTCTTCTCCACTTTCCAAAATAGCCGTTTGACTTTTCAAATTGGCGTTTGACTTTTCAAACTAGGATTTGATTAAACCCTTTATTTTGTACAGCGATGACACCTAGTACATGATGCAATCATTCCAACTTGCAATGACACATTCATGTACCCTTCCCCTCCGGAGTGCCGGACATTCCGGAACCTTCTAGAACATTCCTGCTGAAAACACCGGAACCATTCTCCAACCCCGAAACAGGACTTTCCTTATATGAATCTTATTCTCCGGACCATTCCGGATCTCCTCGTGATATCCCGGATCCCATCCGAGACTCCGAACAACATTCGGTCTCTTACTCATCATTCCATAACTACTCAACAACATCGAATCCTTAAGTGTGTCTCCCTACGGTTCGTGAATTATGCGGACATGATCGAGACACTTCTCCGATCAATAACCAATAGAGGAATCTGGAAATTCATATGGCTCCCACATATTTCTACGATTACTTTGCGATCGAATGAACCACTTACATACGATACCAATTTCCCTTTGTCTCACGATATTTTACTTATCCGAGGTTATGATCGTCGGTATCTGCATACCTAGTTCAACCTCGTTCGATAAGTACTCTTTTCTCGCTCCGTGGTATGTGATCCCTTGTGATCCACTCACATGCTTGCAAGCTAATTGGATGACATTCCACCGAGAGGGCCCAGAGTATATCTATCCGTCATATGGATGGACAAATCCCACTCTTGATCCATGTGTCTCAACCAATACTTTCCGAACACTCAATGCCACCTTTATAGCCACCCTGTTACGGTGTGGTGTTTGATGTCATCAAAGCATCCTTCCGGTAAAGGTGATATGCATGATCTCATGGTCGAAGGAATTAGGTTACTATGTATCAGAAAGCTTATAGCAAATGAACTATATTAAATGACTTGATCTTTATGCTACGCTTAACTATAGGAGTATGTCCATCACATCATTCTCCTAATGATATGACCCTGTTGTTAATAACATCTCTATGTTCATGATCAGGAAACCATGATCATATATTAACCAACAAGCTAGTTTAACAAGAGGCTTTACTAGGGACTCTTTTATGTTTACAAATCACACAAGTATTAATGTTTCCGGTTAATACAATTATAGCATGGTATGTAAACATTTATCATAAGTATGAAGATATGATAATAACCACTTTATTATTGCCTCTTGGGCATATCTCCAACAGTCTCCCACTTGCACTAGAGTCAATAATCTAGTTTCAAACCTTTGTGTATTCAACACCTATGGCTTTACGGTGTTGTATGTACACGATTGCTAGTGGTCAACTGATCTCCGGATCTGACACTTCCAGGTCCGTGTGTAATTGCATGTCTTTGCGTCTCTACGCATCACTCATTCTCTAATGAGATGGCTTTGTATAATTTTGGTCCTTCGGTGAGACCTTTAGTTCTTTGGGGTTAAAACATGTTGATAATATTGTCGTACAATATATCTTCATAGTATTATCCCGCTGTGAACTACACCTAGTTTGACAACAAACTACTTGACACAAATGCCCTCTTTAGCTGCTATTATAGCAGTCATATACTTAGCCTTTTGTTGTAGTATCTGTCACAATGTCTTAACTTTGGAACTCATCCAAATCCATTATGGAACTTACTTTCCATTATATTGTGCCACCCTTAGTTTAGATTGAGATAAACTTAATTTGTACTCTGTGACAAAACTAGTATCAATGTAGTACTTTTACAATGAACTAACCATCTATTTGTCACTTCTACAAATAATATACTCTTAGTTCTTTCAAAAGATCATAAGAATATCCTTACTATCGTCCAATGATCATCTTATGAATCATTCTGGTATATGCTCATAATATTTAGAGCATAGGACATATCTGGATTTGTACATATCACAGTATGATTGATATAAATACTCTTTTTGATCAAGTATCAATCTATACTTGAATCTTTGTTTCACTTACCAAGTGTCAATATACTTGAATATATCATCAATATTGAACTCATTCAATCCTTTCTGTGTAATAAGAACCTTTCTTGTAGTTTCTATATTGAACTCATTCAATACATCATCTATGTACTTTCGGCACAACCATATTAGCGTCTATTGATGCCAAATATTTGGGTTTTGCCTAAGTCTTTCATCAGGATGAAATTCTTAATATGTGTTAATAAAAGATACATCATTTCTAATCAACAATATGTCCTCCACATAATGTATTAGAAATATGTCTTAGCTCCACTTAATTTCTTGCAAATGCAAGCATCTTCATTGTCTCCGATGAAATTAAACTCTTTTAACAGTTTCATCATAGTGAAGATTCCAACTCCGCTATGCTTACTTCAACCATTGAAGTTTGCATATGCATTTAGCATCCTTTGAATTAACAAAACCTTTTGGACCGTGTCATGCACACGTCCTAGGTAACCCTTCTATTAGAAGAACTTGTTTTGTTTATTCAACTACCACATAACAAAAAATTATATGTAGTGGTTGCTACATTAATCCGTCTAGACTAAATATCGCTATGAAAGATCAAAATCTTGTCATAGTCAACCTTTGAACATTTTTGTGAACTCTTTCCCAACATGTCGACTATTTCATAGATGTGAAACATCCATGTCTACTTCTTTATAGATCCAAACACAACTTTAAGGTCTTACACCTTTCTCGAGGGTCCTTCAAGTTCAAAACTTGATTTCTCGTGTATGGAACTATCACGGATTTTATGGCTTCAAGCCATTTAGTAGTCGGGGCCCATCGTCGCTTCTTTGCATGTAGTCAGATCATTATTGTCAAATAATGATTTAACTCTCAAATCTTGGTATTTGATTGTTTACCCGACCTACTTGTTTTAATAGGAACTTAGATCTCCGTGACCACAACCTTTGAGGCACTTGAGCCATGATCATTATTGCTGCCTCCGGAACACTTTTTTCGGCTAACTTGCACATATAGCTAAGGTTCCTTTAACCTTATCAAAGTTCTATTGTCCTCCCACTTATCTTTTCACGAAAAATTTCTTCTCAAAGAAACTTGACGTTCTAAGCGACAAACACTTTTGTCTCCGGTGTTTATGGAGGAATACTTAAGAATACAAAGAGGTTTATCCGACTTTGGTTGCAAACATCTTTCTTATGCATAGCATACCAATGTTTAAGAAAGGACTACTTGGGTTTTATCCCAAACCATAACTTTATATGGTGTCATTTCAGCGGATTATGATGGAGCTCTTTTCAGTGGAAAACGATAGTCTCTAAAGCTTTTAATCTTTAAAATATAATGGCAGTTCTATGAATTACACCTTTGATCTTACCATGTCAAACAAGGTTTTAATTGCATATCTCGAACGCTCCATACTCTTATGGTGTTTCGAAATGCAAATCCAAACGATTCCTTAAATCTTAGGTATTATGCTAAACTTGTAACTCAAATATCTTCCTTTATGATCTTTATCATAAACTATTTATATTCTTATTACAATGATTTTGCACTTCATCTTGAAAGACTTTGAACTTTTTCAAATGTTTCATACTTCATCCTTATTAAGTAAATATTCATATATTCACTCAAATTTTCGAGAAAGCATATGAAGTTGAAATCCATCGCTCTTGACTACATATAATGGATTTCATACAACAATATGTACAAGTTCAATAAGCTAGTCATTCGTTCCTTTTGGCCTATGAACGAAGTTTTAATTATCTCTAGGAAAGTTTCTGGCGTCATGTGATCAAAAATCAAAAGACTCCAAAATTCCATCCACATGGAGTTTCTTCATGTTTTCTTTCAATATAATTTAAACGGCGATGTCACTTCCTAAGTGATCTTTCAATCAATTTGTCTTTCGACATTTTTAGCACTAGTTTTATGGATGTGATTTCTCCAACGAGATTTGTGAATCATCCATCTTTTATGGATTACGGCAATTATTTGAACAACCCTTTTGTTCTCATAATACCTGATAAAACAAATCTTGAAGGCTAGCTTTGATGTTTAACGAGCAACACAATAACCCTTTATTTGTTCTCGATGAACATCATCACATATTCTTTTGCTAGTTACTTAGGCCATTGTAGTTCATGAATTGTGTTGTTTCGTATGACGATTCACACCAACAAATTCAGTATCAAATACTTAAGAACCACATTGTTTAATAAGCAAAGAATATAGCCATAACATGTATATCATCTATATACTTAAACTGAACAATTCTAGTCTTTTCTTTTCTGCCATATATTTATGAGATTCTCTTTTAGTATTTATTTTCTGTTTGAAAGAATCTATCAACATCAACAGTGGAGTCATACATATGACACATAGTCCAAAGCGTGTATAATTAAATACCAATATCTTTGGACTTGCACTTTGAAGTAGATCACCATCATCAAATGTTTGGTGTTCTTTCAAATTCCTTTCTTTAGTAATCTATTGGTGTAGTAAACACTTTACCTACATCAAATATTCACCCTTATCATGGAATTATACATGATCAAGCTACTTTTAGCTTATAACGGTGAACTGCGAGTATAATGTTGCTCTCCAAAACATTTTGGAGGATTAGGACAACTAGTGTCTTCAACCTTTTGCAAATTCTCATCAAATACGAGAACATGACTTTTGCCATATTATACTCTATCATGTTGCAACCAAAACTTTGTTTCAGATATCACAATATCTTCCACACATCATGGTTTCTGAAACAACTCTTTCAGATCCTAGATAACCTTGATATTAAGACAATCCTTTAAATATCAAGAATCATGGAGACAAACATGATACTCATACACTAACACTTGGAATTGTCACTCTTGATTTAATACTAATTATTAAACTTCATGGAGTAACCGGAACTTACTTGCAATAGGACTTTTAAACTTTAGATTAACACTTCAAAACAATACGATACCAGTTCGTAAAGTAACTAACCAGAATTCTATAGTTCTATCATCTCAATTAAAACTAAGCGCAAGGTGGTAAACGGATGCCAATGACTACAACAACTATGCAAATTCACTTTGATTTAATTTATGATAAATAGTGTTCAACTTTTAATCATATTGCCGTTGAACTCCCACTCAAAACAATATCCCTCACATTGTTTTAGTGATCACACGAACCAAATCCACCACATCAAAACCGATCATCACGAGAGTTGATGTAGCTTCAATGGCGAACAATCAACATGTTCATCATATCTACTATATGACTCATGCTTTACCTTTCGGTGATCCGTGTTCCGAGACCATGTCTGTACATGCTAGGCTCGTCAAGATCAACCTTAGCTTCCGCATGAGCAAATCTGGCTTGCTCACGTTGTATACACTCGCAGAATCTAACACCCGATCATCACGTGGTGCTTCAAACAACGAGCTTTTAGCGGTGCTTACTAAGGATGAACACTTTAAAACTTGAAATTGTGTGCTTGAGGGATCATCTTATAATGCTACCATCGTTAACTAAGCAATACAAGATGCATAAAAGGATTAACATCACATGCAATTCATAATATGTGATATGATATGGCCTTTCTTCTTGTGCTTCCGATCTCCATCTTCAAGCACGAACATGATCTCCATCATCACCGGCATTGCATCAAGGTCAATGACGCCGCTCCATGATTGTCGTCCACCAGCTTCAACTATTACAACTACTTTGAATAGACAAGCGGGTCTTAACAGAATTTAAAGACAACCATATGGCTCCTGCCGGTTGCCAACTTACAATAAGGAACATTGCATACATCATATATAATCACAATCATGGCCATATCACATCACACACCCGCAAAACAAAGTTAGACGCCTCTAATTTTCTTTGCATGTTTTACGTGGTTTGGGGCTTTCAATAAGTGTCGTTCTAACTTACGAACAAGAACCACAACATTGATACTAGTATTGTCAATCACCCGTTGTAAATTGAATCTTAACTATGTTGGGAGAAACAGGCACCCGCAAAGCCACTTATGCAATACAAGTTGCATGTCAAGCGTGGAGAAAGTCTCATGAACAATGTCATGTAAGGTTAGCCCGGGCCGCTTCATCCCACCATCCCGCAAGATGCAAAGTACACAAGAAGCAATCGACAACAAAAGCATCAATGCCCACAATGACCGTTGTGTTCTACTCGTGCAACAGATCTACATATAGACACGGCTCTGATACCACTGTAGGGGTTCGTAGCATGGAAAACAAAAATTTTCTACCGCATGCAAACAAACAAGCCAAGATCTATCTACTAGATTGTAGCAACAAGTCGATAGGGGAACTCACCCTCGAAGATTCCAAAGCATTTAACGAGAGCAGATTCTCGTGGGTGATGTAGTCGTACTCTTGCCGATCTCAAGATCGCGTAGACGATCCTTTCGGCGCTGCGTTCCGGCAGCGCTTCCGCAGTCGGTCACACGTTCGGTACTCGATGAAGACCTTCCTCTCCCTTGTTCCAGCAGGCAGCGGAGGTTGTAGCACTCTCCTCGTGATTCCGGCAGCACGACGGCGTGGTACCGGAAGTAGAGGGGAGATCTCGCAGGGCTTCGCCTTAAGCTGGAGCGAGTATGGTGGACTATGAGAGAGCCTTGGTGATCTAGGGTTTATACACACCAATTAGAAGGGGCTAAACCAGCGGCTAGGGCAATTAGAAGCTCTAACTCGGCGGCTTGGGAGAAATCCCTAGGCTGTGGCTAGGGTTTAGGTTTAGAGGGAGGCAACTTGTGTGTGTCTAGGGAGCCCGCCTCCTTATATAGGTGGAGGGAGGCGCCGACCAAGGGGAGGGAGTACCTCCCCAACTCGGATCCCTAGTGGGCCGGCGGTGGAGGAGGAACTCCTCCCAACTCGGTTTCCCACTTCTTCTCCACTTTCCAAAATAGCTGTTTGACTTTTCAAATTGGCGTTTGACTTTTCAAACTAGGATTTGATTAAACCCTTTATTTTGTACAGTGATGAAACCTAGTACATGATGCAATCATTCCAACTTGTAATGACACATTCATGTACCCTTCCCCTCCGGAGTGCCGGACATTCCGGAACCTTCTAGAACATTCCTGCTGAAAACACCGGAACCATTCTCCAACCCCGAAACAGGACTTTCCTTATATGAATCTTATTCTCTGGACCATTCCGGATCTCCTCGTGATATCCCGGATCCCATCCGAGACTCCGAACAACATTCGATCTCTTACTCATCATTCCATAACTACTCAACAACACCGAATCCTTAAGTGCGTCTCCCTACGGTTCGTGAATTATGCGGACATGATCGAGACACTTCTCCGATCAATAGCAAATAGAGGAATCTGGAAATTCATATGGCTCCCACATATTTCTACGATTACTTTGCGATCGAATGAACCACTTACATACGATACCAATTTCCCTTTGTCTCACGATATTTTACTTATCCGAGGTTATGATCGTCGGTATCTCTGCATACCTAGTTCAACCTCGTTACTGATAAGTACTCTTTTCTCGTTCCCGTGGTATGTGATCCCTTGTGAGCCAGTCACATGCTTGCAAGCTAATTGGATGAGATTCCACCGAGAGGGCCCAGAGTATATCTATCCGTCATATGGATGGACAAATCCCACTCTTGATCCATGTGTCTCAACCAATACTTTCCGAACACTCAATGCCACCTTTATAGCCACCCTGTTACGGTGTGGTATTTGATGTCATCAAAGCATCCTTCCGGTAAACGTGATATGCATGATCGAAGGAATTAGGTTACTATGTATCAGAAAGCTTATAGCAAATGAACTATATTAAATGACTTGATCTTTATGCTACGCTTAACTATAGGAGTATGTCCATCACATCATTCTCCTAATGATATGACCCTGTTGTTAATAACATCTCTATGTTCATGATCAGGAAACCATGATCATATATTAACCAACAAGCTAGTTTAACAAGAGGCTTTACTAGGGACTCTTTTATGTTTACAAATCACACAAGTATTAATGTTTCCGGTTAATACAATTATAGCATGGTATGTAAACATTTATCATAAGTATGAAGATATGATAATAACCACTTTATTATTGCCTCTTGGGCATATCTCCAACAAGAACGTATACAACAATACCGCCCAATTTGCCTTCTTAATGTAAGTTTTAAAATCTTTACAAAGGTGGCAACGATTAGGCTAAATTCAATAGCTGATAATGTAGTGCGCCCTTCTCAAACGGCTTTTATGCAAGGAAGAAACATCTTAGACGGTGTAGTAATCTTGCATGAGACAATCCATAAACTACACTCAAAGAAATTGAATGGAGTTGTGTTAAAGATTGATTTTAATAAAGCGTACGATAAAGCTAATTGGTCTTTCCTTCAGCAAACACTCCGTATGAAAGGTTTTTCTCAGGAGTGGTGCAATCTCATTCAGTCTTTTGTTTCTGGGGGTAGTGTTGCTATAAATGTCAATGATGACATAGGCAAATACTTCCAGACACACAAAGGATTAAGACAGGGAGATCCACTTTCGCCTATATTATTTAATATCGTGGCGGATATGTTGGCTATTCTTATTGAGAGAGCTAAGGCTGATGGCCAAATTGAAGGATTAGTTCCACATCTGGTTGATGGTGGATTATCAATCCTTCAATATGCTGACGATACAATACTTTTTATGGAGCATGATCTTGAGAAGGCTAAGAATCTGAAGTTAATACTTTCAGCATTTGAGCAATTATAAGCTAAAAACGAGGCACATCTATATGCTGAGTTATTTGGTTGTGGCCATGGAATCTTTCCTATTAACTATCTGGGTATACCGATACATTATCGGCGTCTCACGATAGCTGAATGCAGAGGGATTGAGGAAAGACTGCAAAAACGGCTTAATAGCTGGAAAGGAAAACTATTATCTCTTGGTGGAAGACTTGTAATCATTAATTCAGTACTGACTAATATGGTACTCTATATGATTTCATTCTTTCAAATACCAAAAGGGGTCTTGAAGAAAGTGGACTATTTCCGCTCAAGATTCTTTTGGCAAGGGGATGAGGTGAAAAAGAAATATCGACTGGCCAAATGGACTGTGGTTTGCCGACCAAAGTAATATGGTGGACTTGGCATTCATGATTTGCAAGTCAAGAACACTGCACTTCTTGGTAAATGGCTATTCAAACTTCTTTCAGAAGAAGGAGTCTGGCAAACCATTTTGTGGAGGAAATACATTGGATCCAAAGCTTTGTCCCAAGTAGTCTGGAAGCCAGGCGACTCACACTTTTGGGCTGGGATGATGGCAACCAAAAGACATTTTCTACGCTTTGGTTCTTTTAATATTAAGGATGGATCACAGATTAGGTTCTGGGAGGATAGATGGCTTGGCCAAATGCCCCTTAGAGAACAATATCCTGCTCTATATTCGATAGTTAGGCATAAAGGGGATACACTCTCCAGGGTAATGAAATCTAATCCTCCTAATGTCTCTTTCCGTAGAAGCCTTATAGGTCCTAGACTACTATCATGGAATAATCTCTTATTGAGATTGTCTACGATAGAGTTGTCGGAAGGTGTGGACGAATTTAACTGGAAGTTATTACATGATGGTAAATTTTCCGCTGTTTCGTTTTATAGAGCTTTGATCCAACCAAATATTCCAGTTGATGATAATAGTAGAATTTGGAAAATAAAAATACCCCTGAAAACGAAAGTATTTGCTTGGTATCTTCGTAAAGGGGTAATTCTTACAAAAGATAATCTTGTTAAGAGGAATTGGCAAGGAAGTAAACAATGTGTCTTCTGTAATCATAATGAGACAATTAGACACTTATTCTTCCAGTGTAAATTTGCTCGTTCTATATGGTCAATCACCCAAGTGGCCTTTGGTTTATCTCCCCCTTCATCAGTTGCTAATGTTTTTGGCAATTGGTTGAATGAGATTGATGATAAATATGGGACTGTTTTTAGGGTGGGAGCGCTTGCCATTATTTGGTCACTATGGCTATGTAGGAATGACAAGATTTTTAATAATATGATGTCTTCTCCATTACAGGTTATCTTCCGAGCAACGACAATCCTACGTTCATGGACAATTCTTCAACGTATGGACTTCCGAGACTTCTTTGCGGAAGGGTGTAGACGTTTGGACGCCGTGGCGCTGGACATTTTTTCTAGGCATGGATGGCAGCGTGACCTACGATTAGAGTTATCTTAGTCACAAACTTTTGTGTTATCTATGCGTTTATGCTCTTATTTGATTATTTCTGGTTGTAACTTGAGAGGATTTTCGGCTGTGTGCATCCTAGCTATGCAGAGGTCAGGTGTAAACATTGCTTTAAGTAATAAAACGCCCATTTCCAAAAAAAATACGGAGTGACCTAAAATAGATCAGGCCGGCACCGCCGCTTGATTCGGATGAGCGACTCGAAGATATTTCGGCTAACAAAATGATCAAGGGAGTAAACGAAGGTTGGGAAAATTACTAGGTTGCCCTTCACCATGGACGGCTAGATCTAATTGGTACTCCGTTGTATACTTTTGAAGTAAGTGGATAAATATTGTCATAATATCACAACTATCAAGAAATGGGCGTACTCCGTTGTACTGTAAAAACTGCCAAGAAATGGGCGTGGCAAGACTTCTAGTAAGGGGATAAATATTGTCATGATATCACAACTACTATAGAGTGACACACTGAAAACAGATCTAAACCTGCTCCTCCCGTGGCGCACCCCTGAGCGTCGCTGGGATCCTCCTGTCGCTTACTCCCTCTCCTGACCCCTCCTCTCCGCTGTTGCCGGCGCATGATGGCGCCTGGTACCGAACGGTGCTAGGGGAGGTGGACGCGGCGAACGTCCCCATTGGTGCGGCTGGGGCTGGGTCGTCGGGGATGGACGTGGGCGGTGGTCGGGGCGGCGTTCCCCAGCATGGCGGCGGCGGCAATCTTCCCCGAGTTTGGCTTCATGGGAGGTGGTTTGTCGTGGGTCTAGGCGGCCCGCCTAGACCAGCCGTCTTCCTGGCGGCGCGAGCGGGTGGTGGGCGGCGTGGCCAGGGCACTGGTCTGGCCGGCACTCACGGGCGGAGCGACCTCGTGGAGACGGCGGTGAACCACCGGTTCGGACTTGGATCCGATCCGTGGCGATCTAGGTTGTCGGTCAAGATGGGCTTTTGGGCCAAGATCTGAGCCGAAGTGGTCCATCCAGGGAGCTCTGAGTACTGTTGTTGGCTTGACCACGCCGACAAAACATCACTCTGGATTGCCATCTCTTTGATTTGCTATGCTCGAATAAAGGAGGTGGTCCTTTGGTTTCTTTCACAAGAAGACGAAGATCTGCTTGATGTCTGCCCTCGTTGATCTGGTCTGGAGAGACGGGTTTCGGAAGACTCCGTCGACGAACTCCCATGGGCGTATCATGCCTGGAGATTGCTGAATCGGAAGGTATTCGGTCGTGCGCACCTTGTTTTTCTGGTTGTTTGTTTCAGCGGGAGCGTTGCGAAGCTCTGTTGTTTGTTTCTACCAAATGTCATTCTTAGAGCCATGGCGAAGTCAGATACGGAGAATGTCAGGAAAGAGGAAATATGAGGGTAGCGATGGTGATTTTTGTTCTTGTGGCGACGGAGAACTGGCTGCCTGATCTGAGACTCGTTGCAGCGACTGTTGGTGCGGGAAGACAACACATGGGGAGTTCCCAGTTTTATCTTGCAGGGTGAAAATACAAGGTCTGGCCTTAAATGGTTGTGTCTGGCAATGACTTTGTTGAAGGCATTGTTTTGTGAGTAAGGACTTTCTCCAGGATAAAAACCTATGATCTTTGATCGGGCAACGACGGCGCTTGGGCACTGTTTCCTTCTTGAAGACGTTGTTATTGGAGTGGAGGACTACTGGTGTTGTTCTGATGGTGTCAGTGTCGTTGCTTTGAGGATTAGTTCTCTGTAGCGGGACTTTTCTTTTTTGTAATTCTTCTTTCTTTTTTATGAGTTGTGTGCATCCATAGGGCCGCTAGGGCATGCGTTGTTGCAGAGGCTGGGTGTAATTGGTATCAGTGTGATATTAATATATACTCTTTTCCAAAAAAAACAACTACTATAGAGTAAAATACAAAATATAGTAAGTCGCCGCCTCCACCTCCGCCTCCTCCATAGATCGGTTCCTCCTCCTCCGGCCGACCTAGCCGGTAGGAGGGGTGGGGAACCCGATCTATGGGTGAAGTTTTCAATAAAAGTTGTGTTTTCTGAAGATTTGATTAGGGTTTGGTAGTCATCTTCTTATTGGGCATCTATGTCAATGGAGATGGCATCATTCATAATAAGAGAACTTCGACCCTTCCTGCGACGACGAGATCTTTTTCCCGGCATCAATGATGGTGCTATAAGATTCAAGTTCTATAGGTACGGTCTTTCAAATCTTGCTTCGTCAGATCGGTTTTGGAGCTTTTCTCAAGGTTGTCGCGAGGATGATTATTCTCGTAATATTTGTCCCGGCTGCTACGTTTTCGACAATGGTGATTCGTACTCTCGGCTTCCCGGCGACGTCGACCAGGTTGTTCGGTTTATTTCCCCTAGAATACTCATGTTGGTACTCTTGCCGATGTTGGTTGATTATTTTAATGGTTGCGTGCGTGCACCTTGGCACTGCGTCTCAAATTAAAATTACGGGAGAACCGTCGTTGGTATTTACAGGTCTGTTCATGTTTCTTCGGCTACCTCAGTAAAGTACAAGATCGTGTCATGGAAGAAGAAGAATCTGAAGACCTCGAAGAGTTGCTTATTTTTTTTAGACTTTATTTTGCAAACGCTGAAGTCGGCTTGTGTATCTCTACCATGTACTATTTATCGGTATAAATATATATGGTATTAATTGTCAAAAAAAAATACAAAATATAGTCTGAAAATAAATATAATTTCTTATTAAATAAACATTTACACGATAGCGGATTCCATAAATACCCAAAGGGAAAACATGTTCATGTCAAATGCACATTATGTGCCAGAACCTCTCTCGACACCAGTCTTCAGACTCTGCAATGAAACATATGGCCAAAAAGGATGCACCCTAGTACTAGCCAGATCACACACTCGCACGTACGACCAGTGCGTCACTCAACAGTCTAGGAGGAGCTGCCTTCCACTCTCTTCCTGAAGATCATCCTGCCCAGCAAGCTCGGACCCCGCTTCTTCTTCCTGGGATCAGCAGGCGTCTCGTCACGGCGCGGCTCCAGTAACACCGGCTGAACTGCAGCTTCCGCCGACGCCTCGCCGTCGGCGTCAACAGCTTGCTCCTGTGCCATGCTCCTCCGTGGTGCAGCGTCAACGAGCTCGCCTTGTTCCTTCTTGGTGTGCACTTGGTTTGGTGCGGGAGAGCTGCGAGGCTCTGTTACGCCGGTGCCCTCATCGGCAAGGATGCTTCCAAGTGACTGGGGCTTGTAGTCGGCGGCCGAGCTTGGCCTCGGGCTGTACAATGAGAAATCGAGAGCCTGCAATTGTTTACTCAGATTTGTGATGGTCTCCTGGCACTCTGCAAGCTTGTCCGCTGCTGCAGATATCTCCGAGTTCTGCTGAAGCACAAAAATTTTGTGAAATAACCATATCAGGTACAGTACGCTTTTGTTGTTTTTATTACTGGCAAAAGAAGGAGCAGCATGAGAACATACTGTTGCTAGCTGTTTCCCTTCTTGTTCCAAGTCTTCTGTTCCATCATCAGTGGGGCCGCTTTACAATCGATATCATAATTGAAAATTATTTTCATTATTGCGATGAAAAAATTATGACTCGACACATTTAAAAATATATACTAGAAAAAAGGTTAGTTACCTTTCTATCTCATAGTATGATGACTTCCTCCCTGGTTCCATATCATAATTCTTATGTAGCATCACTCTTGCAAGTCCTTCATTAAGCTGTCTCTCTTCAACCTTTTCAGGTAGCTGACCTCCTGATTGAATAGGTTCTTGATGTGCTTCTGTTGGGATGTCTAGTGCTGCTGTGGATGTTGCACTCTGCATGTCATGTTCTCCATTTGTGTTTATTGTACTTGACGACTCATCTCCATCAAAATTCTTCGTGTTATCATCCACGGTATTTGGTCGAACTTGGTTAGAAAAGTACTGGTTCACTATATACTCTAGCACCAGGCATACCTCTTCAATGAAATTTTCAAGCTTGGCCTTCTCATGCAGCACATCGTGACAGACATGAACCAGGTACTCAAGGCGAGCAACAAATTCAGGCTTGTCATGCAACAACGATCCATATCTTGCAACATTATCTTTTGCAGAAACACGAATCACGACGGTGATCTTTTCAATCACATTGCTCACCATATTTCTTACTTTGGTCCGGTCATACAGTTCCTCGGAAGCATCTCCTTTGTTATGATCAGGACTCTGGTCCAATGCACGCCTGATTTCGTCAAGAATGGCGCCAATGCTTTGCCCACTTGCTTCATGCTTTCGGTTTACGAGTTCCCAAACATCGTGAACCCATTCAGGATGACCATTGGAGACGCTGCCATTCTGATCAGGAAACTTGTCGTTCTTCTCTGACATAGCCGATCCTGATGCCATCTCTAGCTTCTCAATCTCAGCGAAATCATCGAGCAAGCTCATGTCAGACACCATGACTGACGAAGCTCCCTGTCCATGCTTCCCAGCCCTGAGGTGGTCCAGTTCCGAGACCAAAGCAGAGGCCCACGACTCGGTCTTTGCATTTGCATCGCACAGCCGTTTGCTCTCCTCCGTCAGCTCCTTGAGCTGCCCCTGCACCGCCGAGAGCTTGCAGACCTCGTCGGCGTACTTCATCCGCGCGAACTGCAGCTCGGTGTCCCTCGTCGCCAGCACCCGCTTCAGCGCGTTGTTCTCGTCCTCGATCGCGCGCAGCCTGACGGCGTAGCTCTGGTCGGGAAGATCAGAGGGACCGCGCCGCGGCGTCACGGACCGCGGCGACATGCTGGGCGTCACAGACCTGGACGGCGACATCGTCGGCGTCGCGGAACGCTGCCTCCTCGGGCTGGCCCCGACGGCCCTGGATGGCGGCTGCTGCTGGTCGACCTCGTCTCTCATCTTGACCAGGGCCGCCGGTCCGGGGAGCCGCTTCCGGACCATGGCGCGCAGCCGTTGGCACTCGGCCTCCAGCAGCGCGATCTTCTTCAGGCTCTCCGCGTGCTGCGCGCGGGCGGCGTCCACGGACTTGAGGTCGTACTCCCGCTCCTGGCTCCTCACCTCCAGCTCCTTCTGCAGCATGCGCGCCTCGTACCGCAGCGACGCGCTCTGCTTCTGCGCCGCCTCCAGCTTCGCCGTCGCGCCGGCGAGCTGTTCCTCCGAGGCTGCCTTGGACTCCCTCAGCTCTCTGGCCAGCGTGTCCTTGGCGTCGATGACCTTGCAGAGGCTGTTGTTCTCGGCGGCTAGCTTTGCGGCCTTCTTGTTCGCGACCTCGAGGCTGTGCTGTACATCCAGCAAATTTTTTTGCTGGGAGGATATCTCGCGGGCTGCTTCCACGATGATTTGCTCCCGCTCTTCTCTCGCAATGAGCAGCTGCTCCATGCAGGATCTCAGAGCATCCTCCATTTCAGCCATTGTTCTTAAGAGAGATGAATCACCCAACAATTTTTACGAGAGCAACGGTCTTCTTAGCATATCATTCGTCTCAGCCTGAAAATAAATCACATGGAAGAAAGACAACCAACATCAATATAGCCAAGCAAATTGCACAGGACCGGAAGCTTTGGACTTGCAGATCTAGAGAAAGTTCAGCTGGGATGCTCCTTTGGGCTGGCAATATTGTAAATTTACTTAGTCTCTTTTTTTCTTTTCCTTTCCCAACCGGAGCTCTACCGGATGTAAATACTTTTTTTAACCGCATAAGGTAGAGGTTTTCTCTACCTTCTATATAATAAAAAAAATCAGATTTGACATTTCTGATATTAGCGACAGAGTACCACATTAATTATAACAAGAGCCCCTACATCTTTTAACCGCTACTCCCTTCGTTGGGAAATATAAGATGTTTTAGATTTGTAAAACTAATGTATTTAGACACTTTTTAGTGTCTAGGTTCAAAATCTACACACTAAAATGTGTCTAGATATATTTGCTTCACAAATCTATTCCCTCCGTCTTAAAATAGATGTCTTAAATTTGTTAAAATTTAGATAAATCTAGACACTAGTATTTAGTATATAGATTTATCTAAATTTTGACAAATCTGTGACATATATTTTAAGATGGAGGGAGTAAAACATCTTATATTTCTAAACGGAGGGAGTAGATTGATTAAATCAACTAGATCAAAGAAATTTTCTAGGAAAAGTTTTATATTTGTACCATTTGAATCGTAGATTGCACCAAAGGATTTTTTTCATTGGATGTGATTTTTTCCTACGGTACAAGTTTTGGAGGAGATTTAACCTCATAAAAAAATTCATTTAAGAGCTAGTTCCAATGCATATTATGTCTCTCTTCTAGCATCTCTACTGGCGCTCCTCAAATTATGGCCAGCAACAGACCCGAACAAGCGCTATGGTGGCGCCGGCTCAAACTTCCGGAAATTTGGTATGTGGCTGCCCACACTGTGTCCCCCCAAATATGCCATCTCAAATTATTTTAGCCTGATTTTATTTTTGTTTCATAGATTACTACATAGTTCAGCAGAAAAAAATACACGCGATTTTCGCTTCTGAAGTTGTCTTTCTCCTTGGCCTGCCTCACCGCCTCTATGGATTTCCTCGCCTGGCGATGCCTCTTCGCCTCGGCAGAAAGCCGCATCATCCTTCGAGGCTCATGCGCCCTCAGCCGATGTCCTATTACAGCTGTTTCTCTCCTCCGTGGCCTCGCAAGCCGCCTCCGTCGAGGACTCAACACTTCTTGTCCATCCTTGCCACCTCGTGCAGCTCACGGTCACGCTCCTCTCGCGGTTTCACAATTTCACGGGAGAGCTCCATGAAAGCCGCCTTGAGGGTTGCGCTCATCGCGCAGATGGCGGCACGCCATCTCCCAGCGTGCCGTTTCGATGGCGGTGAGGAGGACCAGCTGGTCAACTGGCTCCTTATGGACGACATCATCATGGAGGTCAAACTTCTCTTCGTCATCGAACTGCGCCTCCTCATCCTCCTTCTCCCCCTCTGGCGGTGGTGGGGAGTTGGTTCTGCGTCGTTGTCCGTGGGTGGGTAGCCAGTGCGAACAGCCTGGGAGAGCTGAGTCTAGGTGGTGGGAAGGTGACAAGGCATGGTGTGTAATTTCCATACCATGGCTTGCCCCTTCTTATATGATTAATTTCCCAAGCTGGACGGGAGAAGCGGCAGGAAACCACGGGAACAACGAGAGAAGCGACGGGAAAATGAGAAAAGTGTTAGGTGGGTGGAGAGGCGACGTCAATAACTCCAGAGTCGAGAGAAGAGGCGTCACTAGGAAGATTTTGTGCCGTTACCAAGTGGGGCCACTTTCACCCAATCCGAAGTGGCATCGGTTGTTGGTGCCCCAGGCCGGTGCCTTGCGGGTCTGACCTAGCAGGGAGTGTTGTACAGTTTTTTGGACCGCCCGTTCTATAGACAGTGTTTGGGGACGGCCATCGGCAACCCCTAGCCCACTGGGGTGTGTTGTGGGCACCTATGAAGATGCTATTACTCCCTTCTCTCTTCAATATATTGATACTCAATTCAAGTCATCTGGTTTAAATGCGTCTTCTCAACAATTTCTATGTTTTTTATTTCACGTAGGATTCAGCGTTCCATGGCATTCTAATACCGCTTATTAATTCTTATGTTTTTGTACTCCTTTGTTTAGAATAATGGCTATAAAGAACCATTGACTTATTAAGAGCTTTTGCTATAAGCATAAAATTGTTGGGTGATAGAGTATTTATTGCTAATAGATCAACATGACGCTTTATGAATGAGAAGACGTGCAACAACTGAGTTGGAGATGAAATTAATCAAATGCTTATTTATTAGCACAAACTAAACTAAAAGTAAACCATACTCTACTTTATAGGAGTATTAATTTGATATTTTAAAATATAACTCCACTTTATTGGAATATGTTGCTTCCGGGTAGAAATTTTCCGGGCATGAGTTCAAAATTTCTAAATTTTGTGTGTGCCCACATTAATATTGGCCGGAAAGAGAACATATGATGTCAGTCTAAATCGACTTTAAAGTATATATCCAAAATGCCCGCACTCAAGCAGAGTTTTCACATAGAAAATTCTTTTTAACAGAATTACCTTTGTTTTGGCATGATCTTTTTCACACGAATATGTTTTGATGCCATTTTTGTATACTGCATTTTTGCACTTGTTTTGTACTCTGTTTTTACACCATTTTGCACCGACTGTTTTTTTCTTACATAATGTTGTAGAATGAGTACGAAATGTTGTAGACTGTACCAAAATTCCTTAGATAGTGGAAAAACCTTATATCCTCTGTGCCTCTTCGTCGATCATATAATTTGAAGAAGCAATGTTCGAAAAAAAAGGTATAAATCGGCCAACCCCGCGGATTGCATCAGTTCGTGAGTAGAAAGAAGTGCAGAACAAGAAAATAATCGAGTCACAAAAAAATCAAGGAGGGCTGCAAGATCAATGCAACCAGAGGTAACAGATATTCCAGTACGAACCTGGATAAGCAGCTTAGATCATGATGCTGCAGCACAGGTCTTCTTCACGGCTCCTCGCTGCGAACAGAGCAGACATGGGCCGGCGTGCAGGGCAGGAAGAGGGTGATAACCAGGTAGCGAAGTGAACCACACGACCGATCTCGCTCGCTCGCCCCCGGCGCTCTATCTCCAAGCCACCATGATCTTGCCGGGAAATAAGGTGGGCGGTTCGGCCGACGCGCTGAGGGGTCGGAGGGAATGGGGTGGGGGGGAGTGGAGGGTATTGCAGAGCGAGTGGCTCTTTCCGGGAGTGAAGAAGGCGACGGGTCGAGGGAAGAAAGGCATGGTGTCGATCTCAGAGACAAAATCCTCCCAGCTCAAGGCGGTTGGGCTGTTAAGTTCTGTCCGACCACGCGACCCCACCGGGAAAGGAGGTGGCACCCTTCCGGAGCTTTATTTCCCCTGAAGTGCGTACGCGGTGATACCTGACGAGCAATCTGAACTACCTATAGCAATAGCATATTATTAGCTATAGTCTTCTTCGTGGCATGCAGCTAGCTCGTGGTCGGTACTCGGTAGGCTAATGGAGACAATTTGGTCAAAAGATGCTGTCAACTCTCGATGTTTAAGAAGAAAATCGCCAGAGACCGTACTTACATGGCGTAAAGCTATTAGACTGTCAAGAAAGCAAGGGAACTCAAAAATCAAATGCAGAGAATCCATGAATTGAGTAAGCACGTATAAGCCTAACAAATGAAAGGAAAAAGGTCATAAGTTCGGTATGATGGTACCAAAAGGCAACCAGAATATAGATGTTTAAAGTTTAAACCAACCAGGTCATGCCCTATGTTTATAAGCACGGATATTATCTTTTTGTTTTTTATAAAAACATAAGCACCCACTGACTGTATCTATCATCACTGCTAGTACAATCTTTGTTAGATGCTTCGATCTGGACACAATGACATGGTACTCCTAGAAATTAATTGGAGGATTGCATTGATCTTGGGAAGGTAAGCATCATACTTCTACTGTGTGTAGTGCAGAGAGGTTGGTGGGTCTTGTGTGAAGTAAAGCTCCGCACCAGACCTGTCTCGAGCTCGCTTCAGAACAAAAATACTAACCTGTCGTCGTCGTCGGTCTCAGTAGTGGATGTAATCAGCTAATCTTTCATTCGGTGGTACAGCACAGCGGCTGATGAGCGATTTCAATCGAATTATTCTCCGTATTACCCTAGGGGCTAGGGGAGAGCCCTGCAAAGGGCTGATGAACAAGCTTTCTATCACGTCTACCAAGTTATTATGCTGCATTCTGTCCACAAGAAAACGTTAGAACCTCTTGTCGTTCTTGCTGGCCAGTTCTCTTTTCTCTCTTTTAGATGGCGGTCCTTCTTTCTTGGTGGTCACAAATGGCGACGTCCGTGCATGCGGTCCTCTTGCAATCAAGCAAGTCAGATCATCCGTGGTACTACTCTGCTGGTTCGTGTCATGTGGTTGCCGGGCCAGACAGCTCACGCTTCCTCCCAGATTGTAATGTCAAGAAGGTTCAGTTGTCATCGGCTTGCGCGTCCAAATTGAGCTGATGCCTGATCTTAATCCGCTCCGCAGTCCGCAGACAGATCTAATATGCCACCTAGCAGGTATTCTCGGTGGAGAGAGCGGTCACTGATAGTGAGGCGCGACGGCGATCTGAAGTCCAAACGTGCGCCGGCTGGTGGCGGCGTGTGGTGAAACATTGTTTTCGTAAGCTCCTTTTTTTTTCTTTGAAAATGTTTTTCTGTGTGATGAAAGGAATTGTTGTATTCAATGAAAAATCGTTTCTAAATAGTAAATTATACTCTCTCCGTTTTAAAATATAAGATGTTTTAGGTTTGCGAAAAAAATATATCTAGACTTTTTTTAATAGATTTACTCCAAATCTGAGTGAACCTACGTACTAAAAGAAAATTACATACTCCCTTCATTTCAAAATAGATGTCTTAGATTTGTCATAATTTGGATAAACCTATATACTAATAGTGTCTAGATTCATCCAAATTTTGACAAAGACATCTATTTTGGGACGGAAGGAGTATATTTGTTTCATAGAACTAAAACATCTTATATTTGAAATGGATAAAGTATATGTAAGCCTTAAGCAATTGTTGTATTCAATAATGAGCTAGTTAGCGTCACTTTCTCAGCTACCTTTTGTTTTGCCCTATCATGTGGCGGCTAGAAGTGCACACGGTCCACCACGCTGCGCTCAGCTGCACCCGCGATGTGTTAATTCATCACTTCAAACAAACGTCAGCTACCTTTGTGTTTTGCCCTATCTTGGGTTGTCGATCTTCTGCTCGACTCGCTCCACCGCTACTCTTTTTAGGCGGGACATCATGTCGTCCTATACATCCTCTATTTCCTCTCTACCTTTTTATTAGCATTGTCGTCTACCCTACACTAGTGGGATCTCCTAGTTCTTATAACTACCTCTCCATTAAGAAAAGCAAACAACCAAATTAGAAGCAAACATGCCATTAACAATAAATCAAACATCACTCCTAGCAGCGCCAATCTGTTGGATCACATTCTCAATCGGCCTTGATCGTTGTTTCCATAACCATTCCAAAATTTGCACCAACACAAATATATCATCTTATTGTGTTACAAATGCATTAGACGTGTATGGCGAACGACTAACAAGGGTAGTTGATTCTTGATCGATTCAATAGGGTGTGTTATCACATAGTTGCAATTCATGTTGAAAGTGTCCTCATGCTTCTACGATTCTTCCTGCGGTGGGCGGTATTAGTAAATAATAACATTTCCACCTAGCAAGAAGGACTTGGAGATAGGGGTTTCCACTTGACCCTCTTGGTTAGGATGTAGAGGGGATCTATCAACAATCCAATCATCTTCTTTGAGCCTTCCTCTTAGTTTGATTGGCTTATATAAAAAAAGGGATCACTCACTACTAGGAAGAAGCTTATCAGTGCCGCACATTTTTCGAATTCTGTGGCGCATATGGAATGCGCCACTGTTATCACGCCACTAAATTATAATTCAGTGGCTCATATCAATATGCGCCACGGAAATCTCAAAATTCTATCGCGCATATTGCCAATATGCGCCACAGAATTCATTTTTCGAAATTCAAAAAAAGGCGGGCCACATCTCAAAATTTTGTGGCGCATATTGGCAATATGTGCCACAGAATTTTTTCAAATTTCAAAAAAAAGCGGGCCAGATCTAGTCAGAGGAGGGGTTTGCCGAAAACGGTGGTGGCCGGAGATGGTGGTGGCCGAAGGGGGGTCGATGAGGAGGGCTAGGGCGAAGGTGGGTGGAGGAGGGAGGCCGCCGAAGGTGGTGGCTAGAGGAGGAGGAGGCCATCGGAGGTGGTGACCGGAAGAGGAGGAGGCCACCGGAGGAGGTAGAGGAGGAGGAGGAGGCCGACAGAGGAGGAAGGCCGCTGGAGTTGGAGAAGGTCGTCGAAGGAGGTGGTGGTCGCCAAAGGTGGTGGAGGATAGGAGAAGGGGAGGATAAGGGGAGAATGGGAGGAGAAGGAGAGTGGAGAAGGAGGAGGGAGGAGAAAGAGAGGAGAAGGGGAGAAGTGGAGGGAGGAGGGAGGAGAAGGGGGGAAGTGGAGGAGAAAGAGAGGAAAAGTGGAGGGAGGAGGGAGAAGGGGAGAAGTGGAGGAGAAAGAGAGGAGAAGTGGAGGGAGGGTGTAACACCCTGGCCTCTTCGGACCGGCGGCTGTCACTCCTGGCAGCTCAATATGATCTCTAGACTAACCCCACAGACCAACACTAGTCTTTTCTGCGTACCCCGGTATCCACTTTTCGGTCAGTCACCCATCCTCAAATTACTCCAGGCCTAGCATGCTTAACTTGAGAGTTCTTTTTAGGTGAGCTTCCGGAAAAGAAGTTGCAACTTGCTGGTATGTGTATACTATCAATCTTATTAAGCCATGTGCCAGGGTCTCATAGAGGGGAAGTGTGGAGGAGAAAAGAGAGGAAGAAGGGCATCGACGGGTTTCAAAATTCGAATCTCGCCCAACAATTATGTGGCACATATTAGAGCTATGCGCCACAGAATTGTCTCCCTCTTTTTTATTTTTTGCAGGCCATAACTTTTTACTCTTTTCAAATTTGGGAAATCTATAAAATCCAGAACAACCTTTGGTGGTTGAATTCGGATGTGAAATTTTGAGACGGTCGTTTAATGGGTAAAACATTTTTTCCGATATCGTATGCAAAAGTTATAGCCGTATTACCGTGCCATGACCATTTTTAACAAAATACATCGAAATTCATGTTTTTCAATTTCTCCTACAACTATACCCTAAAATATAACTAAATATCAAAGGAATTATTATTTTTGAAGTTTTTATCATTTTTGTTTATTTTTTACAAAACTTAAAAGGGACTTGTTTTCCACTTTCTGTGGCGTATATGTCTATATACGCCATATAATCATCATTTTCTATGGCGCATATAGACATATGCGCAACAGAATTGTCTCCCCTCTTAGTTGGTCCGGGTCTCATCAAATTTCCGTGGCGCATATGTATGTCTATATGTGACACATAATCATCTCTTTCTGTGGCGCAAGGAAAAATTTGCGTCACGGAAACACATATTTTTGTGGCGTATATGGGTTCCGTGCGCTACATAATTGATATTTTTCCTGTGGCGTTTGTGTCAATATGCGCCATAGAATTAGAAAGTATTTCTATCTATAGCTAGTTTCCTAGTAGTGACTCTTTGAAGCATGAATGGCCCACTCTTGTTGGGAATATGCCTTAGAGGCAATTATGTATGATGTAATTCTTAATATATTCATAAAATTATTAAGTTGTCTTTGTATGAATATCTGATATGTATCATTGAATATGCGATTCAGTTGTGGAACTATATATGTTGGAATTATGCCTTAGAGGCAATAATAAAGATGTTATTATTATAATTCTTGTTCATGATAATGTTTATATTCCATGCTAGAATTGTATTAAGCGGAAACTTTAATACTTGTGTGGTTTGTGAACAACACCGTGTCCCTAGTACGCCTCTATGGACTAGCTCATTGATCAATGATGGTTAAGGTTTCTTAACCATAGACATGAGTTGTCAATTGATAATGAGATCATATCATTGGGAGAATGATATGATGGACAGACCCAAACTAAGCGAAGCAATTAGATCGTGTCATCGTGTTCGTCTTTGCGAAGCTTTTCTTATGTCAAATATTGTATTCCTTAGACCATGAGATAATACAACTCCCTGGTATCGGAAGAAAGCTTTGAGGTCATCAAACGTCATCCTATGAGAGGGTGATCATAAAGGTGTCTCTCGTGTGATCGAAGTATCATTGGGTTGTATGTATCGAGATGGGATTTGTCCTCCCAAGTCGGAGAGATATACTTTGATCCCACTCGGTAATCGATATCAACACCGCTTGCAAGCATGTGGTTAAGGAGTTAATCACAAAGTGATATCGGATTACGGAACGAGTAAAGTACTTGCTGTGAACGAGATTGAACTAGGTATGACGGTACCGACGATCAAATCTCGGGCAAGTACAATATCGCGAGACGAAGGGAATATATATATGGGATTGATTGAATCCTGTCATCGTGGTTCATCCGATATGATCATCGATGAATGTGTGGGAGTCAATATGGGTTTCCAGACCCCTCTGTTGATTATTGATAGAAGATCATGTCTGCATATTCTCGAACCCGCAGGGTCACACACTTAACGTGTCTCGACGCTAGGATAGGTTGGATAATTGGTTTATGAGTTTTTTTTCGGAGTCTCAGATGGGATCCGGGACATCACGAGAGGTTCCGGAGTGGTCCGGAGAATAAGATTCATATAAGGCAGTGCAGTTTTTGGAGTTCGGAATTGTTCCGGGTTAATCGGTATTGTACCGGAAGCTTCTAGAACCTTCAAGAAGGGGACCAACGTGGCCCCACCTTCCGGGAGGGGGCATGGTCCTATGAGGGAGTGCTCTGGCCGCATTAGGCCAGGGGCACAAGGCCCCATAGGGCCCAGCCGGCCAAGAGAGTTTTAAACTCGAGATAGAGCTTCTAGAAGGGGGGGTTTCCTTGCCCCCCACTCCTCCTCCTTGGGGCCGCCGGTTTGGGCTTGGGGGAGGGGCTAGGGCTGTGCCCCCCTCTATATAAAGAGGGCTGGGGGCGCACCAACCCCCCACACCTTCCCCTCCAACCCTAGCCGCCCTGCTGCCCTTCCTCTCTCCCTCCCGACTGCCTGTAGGCAAAGCCCTGCTGCAGAAATTCTCCACCATATACACCACGCCGTCGTGTTGTAGATCCAATCCATCTCTCCACCATACTTGCTGGACCGAGGAAGGAGGAGACGTCGAGGTGCTGCACGTGTGCATCTCACGGAGGCACCGCCACTTGTGGTGCTAGATCGGATCGGATCGCGAGGAGGAGAAGCGAGTACGACTACATCACCCACGTTCCGACGAACGTTTCGCTATGCGAATCTTCAAGGGTATGAAGATCTAATCCAATCTCTCTCGTTGTTTGCATCTCCTAGATTAGATCTTGGCTTTCCCTCTGTTCGCATCCGTAGAAATTTTTGATTTACTATGCCGCGAAACCCTTCAAAGGGTATCGAGCTAGATCTATGCGTAGATGTGTTTCACGAGTAGAACGCAACATGGTTGTTGCGGGCGTTGATGTTTTCTGTTGCAAGCCTCTTGTTTGTGTTCTTCTTATGACGCGGGATAGTGAGATTGAAGCGGTCCAGGCCAACCTTACGCGACGTCGTCATGAGACCGGCTCCGCACTTGACGTGTGGCTTGTTCCACACATGCGGCTGGTGGATGTCAGTTTCTCTCACTATAGTTGTCGTGGGATTAACACCGGAGTTTGGCAACCATAATATCACCGTTGTGGCTTTCCGTAGGTAAGAATCGTTCTTAGCATCTACTCCCATAAGCCACGTAAAACATGCAACAACAAAGTAGAGGCGTCTAACTTGTTTTTGCAGGGAGTGTTTTCTGTGATATGGTATGGCCCAAGATGTGATGTGTATAATGTATGCGATGATCATGTTTTGTAATGTTTCACGACTTGCATGTCGATGAGTACACAACCGCGTGAGCCATATGGTTGTCTTTATAATTGTGTATGACCTGTGTGTCAACTTCTTATACGCCATGTAATAGTTTCACTTTATCGCTAAGTAGTTAGCAATAGTTGTAGTTGCTATTCGTGGTGGAGGCAATCATGGTGGAGTGATGGAGATCATGCCGGCGCGCACAAGATGGAGATCATTGCGCGAAGATTGGCTATACCATGTCACATTAAAGTTATATGCATGTGATGTTTATCCCTTTGTGTATCTTATCATGCTTAGATCGCGACGGTAGCATTATAAGATGATTCCTCACTTAAAGATCAAGATAAAAACTGAGTTCTCTCGAGTATGCACTGCTATGGAAAGTTCGTCGTGTCCAAGCATCACGTGATGATCGGGTGCTATAGACTCTACGCTCACATACAACGGGTGCAAGCCAGTTTTGCACACACGGAAATACTTGGGTCTAACTTGACGAGCCTAGCATGTACAGACATGGCCTCGGAACACAAGAACCGAAAGGTTAAGCATGAGTCATATGAATGATATGATCGACACTTTGTTGTCCACCATTGAAACCACATCTCTTCTCGTGATGATCGGATTAGGTGTGGTGAATTTGGATCGTGTTCACTAAACAACTTGAGGGATGTTGAATTTAGTGGGAGTTCATCTAGTTATTTGATTAAAAGTTGAACTAGTTATCATGAACATAGTCTAATTTGTACTTGCAATCAGTAGATCAAATGGCTAAGTCCAACTTCAACTTCAACGTTTTTGCTGAGAAGGAAAAGCTTAGAAACAATGTGTCTAACTTCACCAATTGGTTCCGCAATCTAAGAATCATTCTCTCTCGCAGTCAAAAGGACTATGTCCTTGGGAAAGCGTTAGGTGACTCAGAATCGCTACGCCGAGGAGAAAGCTGTCTATCATCGCAAGAAAGATGATTATGGTGTGATTAAGAGCACCATGTTGTTTGCTATGGAACCGAACTTCAAAATAGTTTTGAAGACTATCCGGCCCTTTGAGATCCTCAAGAGCTGAAACCATGTTTCACTCAGCCCGCTCGAGAGATATGAGATCTCCGAGAAGTTCTTTAATCGCAAGATGGAGGAAGGAGTTCCGTTAGTGAGCACGCCATTAAGATGACGGGCTACACTCAACGCTTTGAGCAACCGGAATGCACGATTCCGGAGGAGCTCAAGATTGACAGGTTCGCAATCACTCCTCCCAGCTACAAAAGTTTTGTAGTGACTCATAATCAGATTGGTTCCATCGATACGATCACCGAGCTCTTCGCAGTCAAGGCCGCGAAGTGGACATCAAAAAGGATAATCATGTGTTGATGGTCAACAAGCCCACCTTTAAGAAAGGTAAGGGAGCAAAGAAGCCCTTCAAGAAGGGCGGCGGCAAGCGCACCGCCCCTGCTGAGAAGAAGCTCAAGTCTGGTCCTAAGCCGACATCGAGTGCTTCTATTGCAAGGACAAGGGTCATCGAAGCGAATCGTCCAAGTACTTAGCGGACAAGAAGGCTAGCACCATTAAAGGTATATTTGATATACATGTTATTGATGTTTTCCTTACTAGCCCTCGTTGTAGTGCCTGGGTATTTGATACCGGTTCAATTGCTAATATTTGTAACTCAAACAGAGCTACTAATACGGAATAGGCTTATGCAGGGATGAGGTGACGATGCGCGTTGGCAACGGATCAAGAGTTGATGTGATGGCCGTCGTCACGCTCTCCTTAGTTTTACCTTCGGGATTAGTTTTAAACCTTAATAAATGTTATTATGTGCCTGCGTTGAGCATGAACATTATTTCTGGATCGTGTTTATTGCAAGACGGTTATTCATTTAAATCAGAGAATAATGGTTGTTCTATTTATATGAGTAACATCTTTTATGGTCATGCACCTCTTGTGAATGGTTTATTTCTTCTAAATCTCGAAAGGGATGAAACACACATTCATAACATTGAGGCTAAGAGATGCAAAGTAGATAGTGATAATACTACTTATTTATGGCACTGTTGTCTAGGTCATATTGGTGTAAAGCGCATGAAGAAACTCCATCGTGATGGACTTTTGGAGTCTCTTGATTTTGAATCATTTGACACATGCGAACCATGCCTCATGGGCAAGATGATCAAAACCCCGTTCTCCGGTATGATGGAGCGAGCAACGGACTTATTGGAAATCATACATACCGATGTATGCGGACCGATGAGTGTTTCGACGCGCGGTGGATATCGCTATTTTCTCACTTTTACCGATGACTTAAGTAGATATGGGTATATCTATTTAATGAAACATAAATCTGAAACGTTTGAAAAGTTCAAAGAATTTCAGAATGAAGTAGAGAACCATCGTAACAGAAAAATTAAGTTTTTACGATCCGATCGTGGAGGTGAATATTTGAGTTATGATTTTCTCACGCATCTTAAAGCAAGCGGAATCGTTTCGCAACTCACGCCACCCGGAACACCATAGTGCAATGATGTGTCTGAACGCCGGAATCGAACCCTATTAGATATGGTCTGATCAATGATGTCTCTCACTGATTTGCCGTTATCATTTTGGGGTTATGCATTAGAAACCGCTGCATTCACTTTAAATAGGGCACCATCTAAATCCGTTGAGACGACACCGTATGAACTGTGGTTTGGTGCTAAACCTAAGTTGTCGTTTCTTAAAGTTTGGGGATGCGAAGCTTATGTCAAGAAGTTGATGCCGGACAAGCTCGAACCCAAAGCGGAGAAATGCGTCTTCATAGGATACCCTAAGGAAACTATTGGGTATACCTTCTATCACAGAACCGAAGGCAAAGTGTTTGTCGCAAAGAACGGTTCCTTTCTTGAGAAGGAGTTTCTCTCGAAAGAAGTGAGTGGGAGGAAAGTAGAGCTAGACGAGGTTATTGAACCTTCTATTGAATTGGAGAGTAGCGCAGCACCTGAAATTGTTCAGGTCACGCACCAACAATAGAGGAAGCTAATGACAAGGATCATGAAGCTTGGACGATGTCGCCATCGAACGTCGCAGTCGACAAGGTCGCGTGCCCTCCCGAGTGGTACGGCAACCTGTCTTTGACCTGTCTTGTTAGTAGAAGACAGTGAACCTACGAACTATGAGGAAGCGATGATGAGCCCAGACTCTGAGAAATGGCTAGAAGCCATGAAATCCGAATTGGGATCCATGAGCGAAAACCAAGTATGGACTTTGGTGGACCCTCCTAGCGACCGAAAGGCCGTTGAGTGCAAATGGATTTTCAAGAAGAAAACGGACGCGGATGGTAATGTTACCGTCTATAAAGCACGGCTTGTTGCGAAAGGTTTTCGACAAGTTCAAGGTGTTGACTACGATGAGACTTTCTCTCCCGTAGCGATGTTTAAGTCCATTCGGATTCTATTAGCAATTGTTGCGTTTCATGATTATGAAATATGGCAGATGGATGTCAAGACTGCTTTCCTCAATGGCAACATTGATGAAGAGTTGTATATGATGCAACCCGAAGGTTTTGTCGATCCTAAGGATGCTGATAAAGTATGCAAACTTTAGCGTTCCATTTATGGACTGAAGCAAGCATCTCGGAGTTGGAACCTTCGTTTTGATCAAGTGATCAAGAGCTTTTGATTTGTTCCAAATTGCTACGAAGCTTGTATCTACAAGAAAGTGAGTAGGAGCTCGGTGACGTTTCTGGTACTATATGTGGATGACATATTGATTATTGGAAATGACATCAACATGCTTAATGATGTGAAGAGTTATTTGAACAAGTGTTTTTCAATGAAAGACCTAGGTGAAGCTGCTTATATATTGGGCATCAAAATCTATAGAGATAGACAAAGACGCCTGATAGCTTTAAGTCAGAGTACATACCTAGACAAAGTTCTGAAAAGGTTCAGAATGGATAAGACAAAGAAAGGTTCAGTGCCTATGTTGTCAGGTAAGATATTGAGCAAGGCTCAGTGTCCAGCTACGGTAAATGATAGGGAAGCTATGAGCAAAGTGCCTTATGCCTCGGCCAAAGGTTCCATCATGTATGCTATGCTGTGTACTAGACCGGATGTGTCCAATGCTCTTAGTTTGACGAGCAGGTATCAAAGTGATCCAGGAGTGGAACACTGGATAGCCGTGAAGAACATCCTAAAGTACCTAAATAGAACTAAAGAAATGTTCTTAGTCTATGGGGGTGATGAACAGCTCGTCGTAAAAGGTTACGTCGATGCTAGTTTTGACACTGACAAGGATGATTCTAAATCTCGCATGAATATGTATATTTTGAATGGAGGAGCTGTGAGATGGAGAAGCTGCAAGCAAAAGCGTGATCGCGGGATCTACGAGAAGCGAATACATGGCTGCCGCAGAAGCGTCAAGTGAAGGAGTTTGGATCAGAACTTCATCATCGAGCGTGGTTCCAAGTGCATTGGACCCACTGGAGATATTGTGTGACAACACCGCGCCATAGCACTCGCTAAGGAACCAAGATATCATAAAAAGACAAAGCATATCAACTAAGTTTCATATAATCCGAGATTATATAGCGATGGAGATCGAAGATTAGCAAAGTACATACAAATCAATGTCGCAGATCCATTGACTAAACCTCTTCCACGTGCAAAACATGATCAGCACCTCAATTGCCATGGGTGTGAGATTGTTGCCAAATGTAAACTAGATTATTGACTCTAGTGCAAGTGGGAGACTGTTGGAATTATGCCCTAGAGGCAATAATAAAGATGTTATTATTATAATTCTTGTTCATGATAATGTTTATATTCCATGCTAGAATTGTATTAAGTGGAAACTTTAATACTTGTGTTGTTTTTGAACAACACCGTGTCCCTAGTTCGCCTCTATGGACTAGCTCATTGATCAATGATTGTTAAGGTTTCCTATCCATAGACATGATTTGTCAATTTATAATGAGATCATATCATTGGGAGAATGATATGATGGATGCATCCAAACTAAGCTAAGCAATTAGATTGTGTCATCGTGTTCTTTTAAGCTTTTCTTATGTCAAATATTGTATTCCTTAGACCATGAGATAATACAACTCCCGGTATCGGAAGAAAGCTTTGAGGTCATCAAACGTCATCCTATGAGAGGGTGATCATAAAGGTGTCTCTCGGTGATCGTAAAGTATCTGGGTTATATGTATCGAGATGGGATTTGTCCCTCCCAAGTCGGAGAGATATACTTCGGGCCCACTCGGTAATCGATATCAACACCGCTTGCAAGCATGTGGTTAAGGAGTTAATCACAAAGTGATATCGGATTCTAGCGAGTAAAGTACTTGCCGTGAACGAGATTGAACTAGGTATGACGGTACCGACGATCAAATCTCGGGCAAGTAAAATATCGCGAGACGAAGGGAATATATATATGGGATTGATTGAATCCTGGCATCGTGGTTCATCCGATATGATCATCGATGAATGTGTGGGAGTCAATATGGGTTTCCAGACCCCTCTGTTGATTATTGATAGAAGATCATGTCTGCATATTCTCGAACCCGCAGGGTCACACACTTAACGTGTCTCGAGGCTAGGATAGGTTGGATAATTGGTTTATGAGTTTTTGTTCGGAGTCTCGGATGGGATCCGGGACATCACGAGAGGTTCCGGAGAATAAGATTCATATAAGGCAGTGCAGTTTTTGGAGTTCGGAATTGTTCCGGGTTAATCGGTATTGTACTTAAGCTTCTAGAACCTTCCGGAAGGGGACCAACGTGGCCCCACCTTCCGGGAGGGGCATGGTCCTATGAGGAGTGCCTGGCGCATTAGAGGGGCACAAGGCCCCATAGGGCCCAGCCGCCAAGAGAGTTTTAAACTCGAGATAGAGCTTCTAGAAGGGGTTTCTTGCCCCCACTCCTCCTCCTTGGGGCCGGTTTGGGCTTGGGAGGGCTAGCTGCGCCCCCTCTATATAAAGAGGGCTGGGGGTGCACCACCCCCCCCACCTTCCCTCCAACCCTAGCCCCGCCGCCTTCCTCTCTCCCTCCCGACTGCCTGTAGGCGAAGCTTTGCTACAGAAATTCTCCACCATATACACCACGCCGTCGTGTTGTAGATCCAATCCATCTCTCCACCATACTTGCTGGACCGAGGAAGGAGGAGACGTCGAGGTGCTGCACGTGTGCATCTCACGGAGGCACCGCCACTTGTGGTGCTAGATCGGATCGGATCGCGAGGAGGAGAAGCGAGTACGACTACATCACCCACGCTCCGACGAACGTTCCGCTGTGCGAATCTTCAAGGGTATGAAGATCTAATCCAATCTCTCTCGTTGTTTGCATCTCCTAGATTAGATCTTGGCTTTCCCTCTGTTCGCATCCGTAGAAAATTTTGATTTACTATGCCGCGAAACCCTTCAGTGGTATCAGAGCTAGATCTATGCGTAGATGTGTTTCACGAGTAGAACGCAACATGGTTGTTGCGGGCATTGATGTTTTCTGTTGCAAGCCTCTTGTTTGTGTTCTTCTTATGACGCGGGATAGTGAGATTGAAGCGGTCCAGGCCAACCTTACGCCGACGCCGTCATGAGACCGCTCCGCACTTGACGTGTGGCTTGTTCCACACATGCGGCTGGTGGATGTCAGTTTCTCTCACTATAGTTGTCATGCGATTAACACCGAAGTTTGGCAACCATAATATCACCGTTGTGGCTTTCCATAGGTAAGAATCGTTCTTAGCATCTACTCCCATAAGCCACGTAAAACATGCAACAACAAAGTAGAGGCGTCTAACTTGTTTTTGCAGGGAGTGTTTTCTGTGATATGGTATGGCCCAAGATGTGATGTGTATAATGTATGCGATGATCATGTTTTGTAATGTTTCACGACTTGCATGTCGATGAGTACACAACCGGCAGGAGCCATATGGTTGTCTTTATAATTGTGTATGACCTGTGTGTCAACTTCTTATACGCCATGTAATAGTTTCACTTTATCGCTAAGTAGTTAGCAATAGTTGTAGTTGCTATTCGTGGTGGAGGCAATCATGGTGGAGTGATGGAGATCATGTTGCGGCGCACAAGATGGAGATCATTGCGCGAAGATTGGCTATACCATGTCACATTAAAGTTATATGCATGTGATGTTTATCCCTTTGTGTATCTTATCATGCTTAGATCGCGACGGTAGCATTATAAGATGATTCCTCACTTAAAGATCAAGATAAAACTGTGTTCTCCACAGTATGCACCGCTATGAAGTTCGTCGTGTCCAAGCATCACGCATTGATGGGTGCTATAGACTCTACGCTCACATACAACGTGCAAGCCAGTTTGCACACGGAAATACTTGGTCTAACTTGACGAGCCTAGCATGTATGCATACGGCCTCGAACACAAGAACCGAAAGGTTAAGCATGAGTCATATGAATGATATGATCGACACTTTGTTGTCCACCATTGAAACCACATCTCTTCTCGTGATGATCGGATTAGGTGTGGTGAATTTGGATCGTGTTCACTAAACAACTTGAGGGATGTTGAATTTAGCTGCAGAAATTCTCCACCATATACACCACGCCGTCGTGTTGTAGATCCAATCCATCTCTCCACCATACTTGCTGGACCGAGGAAGGAGGAGACGTCGAGGTGCTGCACGTGTGCATCTCACGGAGGCACCGCCACTTGTGGTGCTAGATCGGATCGGATCGCGAGGAGGAGAAGCGAGTACGACTACATCACCCACGCCCGTTTAACGCTCTCCGCATGCGAATCTTCAAGGGTATGAAGATCTAATCCAATCTCTCTCGTTGTTTGCATCTCCTAAATTAGATCTTGGCTTTCCCTCTGTTCGCGTTCGTAGAAAATTTTGATTTACTATGCCGCGAAACCCTTCAATATATTCATGTTATTAATATTAGATGTCCTTAGTCATCGAGGTTATACTGGACATTCAACTTAGACTGATGTAAAAGTCGGCTGATGACTCGATTTCGCTAGTTATGGGCATGGTGATGCTATTCCGACTTACACGGATTTGACTAAAAAATTTAGCGAGTCAGACTAACCCATACTAAGATACAACGAGTAAGTCATCATATATATGCCTCAATCAATGTAATCCTTAGACCGGAGGTTGTCGCACAATCCAAGTTATGGACCAACTAACTTAGGTTCTGTAAAACATTGTTCAGTCATAGGGCAATTATAAAGTCAGAGTTCGGGTCGGCTGAGAATCAAGCTACGTGATATGGGTAACCAAGATAAGATTTTGCCCCTCCGACTGGAGAGATATTCTGGCCATCTCGGGTTATATGATTCAGAAAGCATGGCTATGCGCGACTCAATTAAGTGTTAACCAGGCAATCGACTAAGAGTTAGTCAGATGAATCATGTATCACGGATTAGGAAGAGAGTTGAGATATTAAAGGGACGACCTTTATTCGTCTATAGATCAACAAGGTATATTGTGAGCCAAAATGGACTCGGATGTAAGTCGCATTGAAAATGTATGTCATCATGACTCTATGTCACTTGAGAGTTGGCACGTTATGCTAGGAGCCGCTACCGATTGATCGGTTATGAGTCGGACTCAAATCGTGTTCAAGTCGCCATGAGCCTGCGAGGTCACATACTTAAGTGTGGAAGCAAGTCGGATGAAGATCCGACTAAGAAGTATATCGTTTGAGTTGGACCCGAACCGACATATATTGGTTCAGTGAGTTGGACTCGCGGTGACGAGAATAAGTATTTTAGTGGATGGGCCACAAGTGTTATGTAGCCTACGACCACTTTGTATATATAGTGAGACACAAGATGCCCACGGGATATGGTTAGACCATTTCATGCGTTGGAAACCTAGCTCTATTCGGTCCAGCCGCCGTAGCGAAACTAGCAGTCCACCTCGGATGCTCCTCCTCATACGTTTGGATACCGGTAGAGGTGATGTACGTTCATCACTTCGATGGTTGTAAAATTGGATCGGATCATGGAACTGCACTGCATCAACCGACGAGCTACATCGATAATCCGCATCTGCACGTCTAGTGGTAATCATTATGGTCTTCTATCTCGGCTAGATCTTAGAAATGTCGCATAGAAAAAAGTTTTGTTTATCTCTACGTTACCCAACAACTCTAGCATTCTTTTCAATTAGGATGGCATCTAGATCCATATCTTGGAAAGCAAACAATTATAATGTGGTTGATAGAGGCCTTGGATAACCTAAGTCGGTGTTACCTGATACAGTCAACGTGATACCTCCATTCTGTAACATTCCTTATAAATAACAACGAGTTGTCTCCATGACCTCTCTTCCAAACCAATATCGCAATTGATTTGTTTGGCTTTCAGCTAATGTTATCAATGAATGAATGTTGATCATCATTAAGATCAGCAATGATAGACTATTGACCAAGAACACAATCCTTACATAGTGATCACATTGTTAGAGCCTGAGATTACTACACAATTCAAATTTTGACACTCTATTAGAAAACTTAGAAGGGAGTGTCCAAGTCTTAGTTGAGATGCAATTAACTAAGTCTTATTCGATTTTACAAATTTATTCATACATATCTATAAAATGATCATGATGAAATAAAAACTAGACCACAGTGGGAGAAACCATAGTGATATTTTATTAAAACAGTGGTAAGGCTCGAACTTGGTCTGCCTAGCACACAAACCTCACGTGCTAGCGAGTAAACACTCCAAGTCTTTCTTGGTCGTGATAACAAATTTACTTCATAGTGAACAAAAGTACTGGTATTGTTTTCAAATGAAAAAGAGAAGTAAAAAATTCTTGCACCGAACTCTAGATCAACTACTTTCGGTATCCTTTACTCTAAGCATTTTTAGTACTCCTTCCAATCCATAATAAATATCGTTCATTTTGTATTAACGACACTTATTATAAATTGAAGAGTAGTTAAATTTAAACGGCTAGAAAGGCTTATACTTAGAAACAGAGTCAAACTAGTGATTTCTGGCCCTTTGATCTCGAGAGGCAAAGAGAGTTTTCGTCAATCGACGGATGATTATCAAAACCGAACTCGTAAAAAGGCCCCCACTAGTTTTCTCTTTTTGCATCACGTTCGTACAAACGAAAAAAAAGATACTTCACTCAGGTCCTCACTCCTCCAGTCTTTCATTCTCTTCCTTCCTTTTCCTCTCCCGTAGGCTACCGTCGTCGAATCCTCTCCCCTGAACTGTACACGCCCGCCTCCTACCGTAGCCCGCCACTTCGAGGAATTCTTGTCTCAAAGCCGCCGCCGTCCTCCACCTCTCCTCTACTGGACAAGCGTGGAGCGGAAATCTTACCTGGAAATGGATCGATTTCTTTTGTAGGTGATGAACCCTAACCTTCTTTCTGGAATGGACACTACGATCCACCCTTTCCGTGCGGATTTCTTCGCTGCGTAGCTGATTAGTAGTACTAGTTCATTTTCCGAGAGAAACTGGGGGTTCTGCTGAGCCGCCAAGCCCTGTGGTAGGTCTTGATTCCTTGGGTAATACATCCTCGACCTGTTAAACTTTAATGCCATTCATAAAATGAATTTTTGGCATTTACCACTAACTTCGTATGCTTAGAAATCAGTAGGCTTTAGACAAATTATAATTTGATCAAACTCTACTGACGGAAAGATGATTTGTGTTGACTCCTCTATCGTCTGAATTTGCATGTTATGCACGTTAATGCGTAGGTTGCAACAGGTAGTGAACTAACCTCCCAGATTTGTTTTGTCCTTTATGCGCACACTATCTTTTAGTCTGTGCCTTTAAATTTATAAAGCTGCAGAAGCACTGTCCAGCTACAATAGGGTATGGATTTTTAAATGCATTGCTGCTGCTAATTTGTACTGATGACATGTGCTTACCTTGTCTAGAAGTTCTGTGATGCTTGAAATTTGTATGTTCTCCATTCGCCACTTATGAACTCAACATCAGAACTAATGCATCCATTCTTGAACTCCCCTTCATATCCACCAATTTATGGAACTGTTTTATACTAAAATTAACAAATCTGCCAATACAAAAAGGTTGACCATAAGATTATTTTTGGAATACTTAAGATTTGTTTTGGAATGCTGACTTGTACTTATACTCATGTAGTTATCTAACTAATCTCTTGACAGCAGTTTCTATTGAGGGTGCACGCGCTGCTACTTACAAAATTGGATTAGACCTTACATGACAAGAAAGTATGGGTGTGGCACCAGGAAGCAAGGCAGAGAGAAAAGCAGCGTTAGATGCTGGAGCATGGATGTTCAATGTTGTGACATCTGTTGGTATAATCATGGTCAACAAGGCCTTAATGGCCACACACGGTTTTAGTTTTGGTGAGACAATGCTCATATGTTCAACTTCCTTCGTGCCTGCTATTACTTGGATCTATGACTAAACTATGATTATGCGGCAGACTTGCAAAAATTCTTCTACTAATACTGTTTTCTATGGTTTGCTTGCATAGCTACAACATTAACTGGGCTGCATTTTGCAACAACGACCTTGATGACATCAGTAATGAAATGGTTGGGATATATCCAGCCGTCGTACTTACCATTGCCAGAACTAGTAAAATTTGTCTTCTTTGCAAATCTATCAATTGTTGGGATGAATGTTAGCTTGATGTGGAACTCTGTTGGATTCTATCAGGTGAAGAGAATAACCGTAGTTCTTCGATATTCAATGTTAGAATGTAATGCATATACTAACCTGCACATTCTGCTGTTTCAGATTGCCAAGTTGTGCATTATTCCAGTTTTGTGTTTTCTAGAAATCCTGTTTGACAAAGTGCGTTACTCGAGAGATACAAAGCTCAGTATAATGCTTGTGCTAATTGGTGTTGCTGTGTGTACTGTAACTGATGTTAGTGTGAACTCTCAAGGGCTGATAGCTGCAATAGTGGCAGTCTGGAGTACTGCACTACAACAGCACGTGAGTATCATGAATATATGAATTTGTGCTTTATTGTGCTCATTTGTACGGGGTTCATGTCGTAATGGGGACACGCTTTATACCCTTCATTTCTGTCACAGTATGTTCATCACCTTCAGAGGAAGTATTCGCTTGGCTCATTCAACCTCTTGGGTCATACTGCTCCTGCTCAGGCAGCGTCACTGCTAATATTTGGTCCTTTTGTGGACTTATGGTTGACCAACAAAAGAGTTGATACCTTTAACTATACCATGGTAGTCACGGTATGTGATGCCTTATTCTGAATTGGTTCTCTTATTTATGCAGAAATTTGTTGCATTAGAAACTTATTTTGTCATTCCCAGTTACTTTAGCATTATAATATATATTTGTTCTATAGATGATTCCATTTGTGCTGGACATTGATGATCAGCATGAGATCTGTAGAACTTGTTACTATGAACATTTATCTGCTGGGTTTAGTCCAAGAATTTTGATTTAGTGTGGAATGTGATAATAATATTACAGCCTAGAAGTGACAAATGGGGTATTGCTTTATGATTTCAGTCTTGTATTATCCCAACTATAATCTGTGTTACGGTACAGAAAATGTCTCTTTCAGTAGTCATCTCCTTTGTGCATATTAATTTCTATTAATTGTTGTGAAGTCAAAAGATCATAAGGAAAAAGATTGAGCATGCATCGACACTGATCAACCTACTTAATTTAATAAGTTACCATGCAATGCCCTTCGCAACTCCAATATGTCTCACTACAGTATGGGAGCTGCTTCAAATAGTACAGAAGCGTATAGGTAGAAAATGCCTGATTGAGAATACTTAATGAAGTTCTACCATAAAAGGCAGCATACCGCTCCATGTAGGTGCTTCTTATACATGTATGAAGTAATTTGGTTACTTGACATTCTGTGATATGAACATGGGATACATAGTTTAGTTTGTATCAGTTTTGAGATTTGTTTGATCTAAATTGGGAGCTAATGTTTCCTTTCCAACTTGATTTTTCAGTTCTTCATTGTATTGTCATGCATAATTGCTGTCGGTACCAATCTAAGCCAGTTCATATGCATCGGACGGTTCACAGCTGTGTCGTTTCAAGTACTAGGCCACATGAAGACTATTCTTGTGTTGACCCTGGGCTTCTTCTTGTTCGGAAAAGAGGGCCTTAATTTCCATGTCGCAGTTGGCATGACCGTATCTGTGATTGGCATGATTTGGTATGGGAATGCGTCATCCAAACCAGGAGGTAAAGAGCGGCAGGTTTACATACCAATCAGCGAGAAGATACAGAAGCACAGCATGCTGTCATCGCAATCTGAGCTTGGTCAGAAAGTCTGAGGACTGAGACTAGGAATGCAAAGTTTTCCAACTATTATTAGGTTTAGTACTTATTGAACACGGAGAGTTACCACAATCTGATTTATTCTTTTCATACATATTTTTAGATGCTTTCTTAAAATTGTAGTCATAGCAGGACGACAGTATCTGGGCAAAATGAATTGACTTTACTGTTCTACTCCCTCCGTCCTAAAAAGGATGCCGAAAATTTGTCTAGATACATATATCACAGCCACCAAGTGGGAAGGTGTTTTTACAATATTTCATCCTGTAACTGCGATATTTTTTCTGCAGAGTTGTATCAACTATCCAATCGTAGTTTGACACTGATATCACAACACGTTATATGGAGAGGTGCCATAAGCTTCATATGTGTATTGTTGTGGATTATAAAATCTCGTTGTTGAGCCAACTTTCTTCTGAACAAAGTGATAACATGAAGTACTCTCTCTGTTCCAAATTATAAGTTGTTTTAAACTTTTTCATTAGCTGTTTTAAACTTTTTCTGAAACTTTGTATCTAGATGCTTTTTAGTGTAGGTTCGAAGCAAAATAAGTAAACCTATACGTTAAAAGTCATCTAGATACATGTGTTTTAGAAAAAGGCTAAAACATGTTATATTTGGAATGGAGGGAGTACATCGTTACGCTCCTGAATATAAGTGAGTGCCAACCAACGGATATTTGATGTATTCAACTTTAGTTTGATTTATGTGCCAGATTAATGAACTAACTCGTTTGTTCCACTTCAAAAACTTTAGTTTGATTTATGTGCCAGATTAATGAACTAACTCGTTTGTTCCACTTCAAAATATAATCAACATATCTGTGTCCTTCAAAATAACATCGATGCAAAAGACAGCCTGCTTCTGAGCATCAGGAATTCAGTAAACAGCCGTGTACAAGCTGTGCCTTCATGTACACCTTCACCTGTACTTTCCTCTAGTAAGCGCAAGCAGGTCATTTACCGACGCATTCACAAATCAAACACAACGACACAGCAGTCGTCATTGACAAAACGTGTGAAAGTTGAAAACTGAAACTAAGTAAAATGGCTCCCGGAACAAAACACGATAAGATACAGAATAGCCTTAGGAGCAACAATATAAGCTTAATAGTCAAATTAAATATCATTTCAAACTGCTTGCCATTTGCAAACAAGCCAACAAAATTTATGTCAGGTGTTTCCCGAAACTTCAGATAACATATGCAGTTATAGCACTGCCAACAACACTGCAGAGTTGCTCAGAAGCTACTAATAAGACTACACATGTTTGCATATCCTTGCATTCCGTTTTCTGTGTCCCAAAATGCATTTCCCAATCATTTTATAGCCTCAACAATTTCTTTATCTCCCTCTCAAACACAGTTCCTCAGCCACTCTTACATTTTCAACACACTGCACTAGTTGATTATCTGAACAGGTTCAGATCAGAATGGATGAATGCCGTGTGAGATATGAATGGAACATTAGGATACACTCCTGCAAGGGCACACCTCATACACTCGAGGACTGTGAAGATCTGAATGAAGGCCAGTGTCATCCAGAAATATGCCATTGGTTTACCCTGAAAAACAATGCTTGGGTTCCAGTTGCACATGGTGGCCAAAGCTTGAGAGCCAGTGTCAAGAAGAATAGCCAATATGATGTGATACCGCAGAAAGTGTGGAGACCACTTCCGTCTCACCACAAAGAAGTAGACAGTCATGAAGATCATCAGAAAAAGCCATCCAGGGACTAATGCCATTGTATCAATGAAGGCATAAAACAGACTAAATTGCTGCAAGTATGGATGGAGCTGGTACACAGCATCTGCGTGCGACCACATGTTGTGCAGTGGCAGAAGATAAGGTACACATGACAGGGTCCTCCACCACCATTTTGGTTTAGAAGTTAATTCAGGGTAGCTGAATGATGATAAAGATGCTTGACAGCGAAATTGAGTTCCTGGGTGCAAGCTGTGGATTGATGGCAATGGCTTGATTGGGTTGCTGCCCTTTACAGAATCATACTTTAGGAAGGACGAAGATACGGCACGAGCGGAAATATCAACACAAGCTGAAATCAAGAAATGCCTTGTAAGGTAACATATCAAAGCTTAAAATCGAGTTCCAACTATCCAAGACCATTTTTGCATAATAACGATAATAGCTTGATATAATCCAGTTACATAAATTAATTAACAAGTAACATTAGCACATATCATGCACTGTGCAGGAAAGCGCAAATATTCTATCATTTGGAAGTTGCATTCACAATAACTATAAATTTGTATACTTGAACTACGACTTAAATTTCAGAATACTTATTACAACAAAGTTAATATGAAATATTCTGCTTATAATTTCATGATAACGACAATCAACATGACATGACCAGCAACCCAGATATTGTCAATGCATGTATTATGTAGAATTTTCCTCACTATGCTGCATGCTATAACTGTACTAGGCTAGAAACTTTTCTTGCTTTCAAGTCTAATGTTTTTTTAAATGGAAATCGTAGGAGAAACTCTGACGGGAGGAGTTCATATAAATAATTAAAAGGTTATTTACAAGGCATATGTAAAAGGGACTGAAGATAAGGTGCAATGCCAATGCTACATTGACAAACTGTAAACTGTGCAAACATAATTGTAGTAAGATTTTGCTGTAACTAACAGATTAATGCTCCCAAATCGTTAACCCTCCCAGTCTATATATTAACATAAACACAGGGGCTAACAAGCACATTAGATATTTGGAAATAACATGACAATAAAGATATGGCCTGATATACTCTATCTATAACATATTAACATCTATCCGGTGAGCTTACAGGATCACACAATTCTTGTGCCAGGAAAATCATAAGATCTTGAAAATCAACTTAGAGCTTCCATCACATAACTTCCTACTTCTAACAAGTGTTCAAGAGCTTTAGTAATAAAACTTAAATCAGAAAAAGAAACACTGTCGAATGATATTGTGCAATATGTCAAAGCCTATGTTACTCATGAAAGCCTAGAAATCATGGCCAACCAAGTGAATGGGATCATTAATCAGTTATAAGCACAATATAATTACATCCAACCATATCCATACATTTATTCAATTGACAAATATATAAGAGTGCAAATGGATTTAACATCGATGTATGTTGTGGAAAAGAAAAACTCCCTCACAAAGTGCTCAGGAACTCAGAGTACAGTCACAGCCTTATGCTAGAGTAAAATATACATAAGAAAGAAATCAGTACCTCTCAAAGGGAGGATTTTCTTGTCATAACGAAGTGCAGGCGGCTGCAGTTTCAGAAAGCCTGGTTTAGAACAAACTGATGATCTTGAAGGATAACCATAGCGGCTCGTGGCAGGGAAACCAAACAGCTGAGAATTTGCAGTCCCGGTAGCTACTCCCTGGCAAGACAGCATCGTGTGCAAAGCAGAACCTTGAACAGAATCTGCATTAACAAAAAAAACAATTAGCCTAGCCTAGAGCAGTCGCAACTAATAGACAAAATCACATCTCATCTGGGCCACAAGGGAGTACGAAGAAACAGCGGAGGATAACCCTGAACCGTTAACAAAAATGTCCCCAGTCAATTCATCCCGAATTCAGTTAACATGGATAAACCCAGTGGTGGACGAATGGCTAAATCCCTAATTCAGTTAACAAGGATAAGCCCAGTGTGGACGCATGTCTAGATGTTATCATACGGTGGCAGTCAGGGGCAAGTGCGGAGGTCAGTAGGGCTCAACTAATTACTGATGACAAAAGTGCTCATACCTCAGAACTGATGGCAAAACTTGCGGGTAGGGTTGAGACAGCAGGGACACGGCGAGGTACAACGGGGACGGCGATGGAGGCGATGGAGGCGACGCGCGTGGGAGGCGGAGGGAGGTAGGGAGTGGCGGAGGGGTTGGGGGAGGCGCCGGCGGAGACGCTAAGGTAGGGCACGGCGGCAGCTCAGAGTCGCATCGGGTCGGATTGGGGTAGGTCAGGACTGAAGGCCTGCGAGAGGAAAGGGAAGAGGATAGGACTCAACCCGTTCACAGTTTGGACTCAACCCGGCTGTATTGTCAGCCCGCACCGCACCGAATCAATCAACGGTTCATCACTGGTTCGCTGGTTTAAGTTTGGACACCCCTACGCGCCCCCCGTGGGTTAATTGCCCCATCCCATCCCTCGGGTCTCGTGTCTCCTAAAACAGCTGTAAATTTCATTTTTGCTATAATCGATAAGGTTTTACTACAAAGTATCTTATTTTTACTACATATAGCAAAAAACAGTTCGCGTAAAAACAGAATAAAAAATACAACCCTCGCTAGAGACCTCACCGAAAAACTCGCCATAGACTTTGTAGCAATTTTTTTACTAATGCAGCAAAATCGACTTCGCCGAAAAATATCACCAGATGCTCACCAGAAAAAATCTCGCCGGAGACCTCGTAGCAAAAAGATTACGCTATTGTAGAAAACCACAAAACGGTGGTAGCAAAAAAAACTTATATTGTAGCAAACCCCCACTTCGTCAAACACCTCGCCAGAGACATTGTAGCAAATCTCACGATACGCTTGTAGCACCGCCACCGGTCGCACGTAGCAGCGTCGCCAACTGATGTCTACGCACGCTTCTATTTTTATAGACAGTGTTGGGCCTCCAAGTGCAGAGGTTTGTAGAACAGCAGCAAGTTTCCCTTAAGTGGATCACCCAAGGTTTATCGAACTCATGGAGAAAGAGTCAAAAGTATCCCTCTCAAGCAACCCTGCAATTAAGATACAAGAAGTCTCTTGTGTCCCCAACACATCCAATACACTTGTCAGGTGTATAGATGCACTAGTTCGGCAAAAATATAGTGAAATACAAGTGATATGGATGATTATAAGTGGTAATTGCAATCTGAAATAAAGATGGCAGCAAACAAACATGTAACATGACTGATTGTAACGGGTGTTTCAATGCTTAGAAACAAGTCCTAGGGATCATACTTTCACTAGTAAACACTCTCATATAAATATCTTCTCTTCACTATGCTACTCTGAACTACTCTCCGGTTGGACGATGTAAGGCTATAACAACACACTTCGAAGTTCGCATTCCCTATCTAGATAACCCCATTGTCACCTCGAGCGCTAGATGGTTCCAACAAACACCACAAACTCATAGAGACATCCAACTCAAATTATAACTCATGATAAGTATTTCTGTAATCTTTAGCCTAAGTGCCACACAGTATGCACACTGTCAACTTCACACATGTGGGTATAAGCGAAGATTACAATAATTAAAGCACTTGAGTAGAAGAGTAGATCTACTTATTCAATTAGATTACAAAGCTTATGATCACAATAAAATCACGCATATATATATATAGAGAGAGAGATGAACACATAGCTATCGAAAGAGCCCTTAGCCTCGAGCGAGAACTACTCCCTCCTCATCATGGGAGTCAGCAACGGCGATGGAGATGGCGGTAGAGTCGATGGAGATGGCTCCGGGGTGATACGTCAGAAACGTATCTATAATTTTTGATGTTTCATGCTTGTTTAGTATCTACTTTGCTTTGCTTTGTCTCCACTTTGAGGTGTTTTTATATGTTTTCTGGTACTAACCTATTAACAAGATGCCACAGTGCCAGTTGCTTGTTTTCTTCTGTTTTTGGTTTCAGAAAGGCAGAAAATCAATATTCTCTAAATTGAACGGGACAAAAGCTAAAGTCAATATTTTACCGTGGGAAACACGAAGCCTGAATACGAGACGGAGGAGAGCCACCAGGGGGCCACACCCCCTGGCCGCACGTCCAAGGTGGGCCCACGCCTGGGAGGTGCGGCCGCCCTGGCTGCCCCTGCCTCGCCTCTTCGCCTATAAAGACCCCTTGATGCAGAAACCCCAAGTACCCGAGCAATATTCCACGAAACCGTCTGTAGCCGCCGCCACCATCGTCCATAGATCGGGGGGATCTGAAGCTCTTCCCGACACCCTACCGGAGAGGAGATCATCTCGGAGGCCTTCTTCTTCATCATGCCAGCCTCCGATATGAAGTTTGAGTAGTTCCACCTTGGACTACGGGTCCATGTAGTAGCTAGATGGTTGTATCTCCTCCTTTGTGCTACCATGTTTAGATCTTGTGAGCTCCGTTCATGAACAAGATCATCTATTTGTAATCATGGATGTTGTGTTCGCGGGGATCCGATGGATATTGAGATTACTATGTCAGATTGATTAATGGTTTTGTCTTATTGATTCTATCATGTCTGTGTTGTTTGTGATCTTGCATGCTCTCCGTTTCTAGTAGCTATCTTGGCCAAGTAGATGCTAGTGACTCCAAGAGGGGGTATTTATGCTAGATAGTGGGTTCATGCCTCTATTTAATCTAAGGAAAGTGACAGAAATCTCTAAGGTTGTAGATGTGCTGTTGCCACTAGGGAGAAAACAACGGTCTCTTGTTCATGGAACAAGTGGATTGTTTACCTTACACACTTTGCTTAAAGCAGTTGTCCGTTGTTTGCAACTTAATACTGGAGGGGGTTCGGATGATAACCTGAAGCTGGATTTCTAGTCATAGATGCAGTTGGATGGCGGTCTATGTAACTTATTGTATTGCCAAATCGAATCTCATAGGATCATGAATGTCTAGTATTGCATTATTATGCCTTGCTCAGTCATGCAATTTCCTTGCTATAATTTGTTTACCCAGCATGCCATGTTTGTTTATCTTAAGGAGAACAACTCTAGTGAACTATGGACCCTGGTCCAATATTTACCATTGATACATCTTCCACTGTTACTGTTTACTTTCTGTAAACCACTATTACCTTCCACACCATACAATTAATTATTTGTTTTCGGCAAACTAGTGAGATTGACAACCTCACTATTCGTTGGGGCAAAGTCTTGAGTTTGTGTTGTATAGATTTCCAAGTTGCTGGCAACACCTTTGAGTCGTTTCCTTCCTCCTACTGGTTTGATAACCTTGGGTTCTTAGAGAGGGAAATTTGCCGTTGTGCTCATCATACCTTCCGCTTGGGGTCTCCCAACGAAGTGTTCACGCACTCATCAAGGCTTTTTTTGGCGCTGTTGCCAGGGAGGCTAAGGAAGTCTTCACAAGGGGAGTCCTTCACAACCTTTCTCTTTACTTTGTTTTTGTTTTGCTTGGTTTTGTTTGCCTCTTTTTATCAAAAACTCAAAAAAAAAGTTTAGTTTGGTTTCTTTTATCAAAAACACAAAAAATTTAGCTCCTACTCTAGTCGTCACCTTGATCTAGCTCACCATGTTGATTCCCAAGTTCACCCTGAAATACCTTTTAATAGGTAGTGGCTCTATAATTGGAAAAGAAAATATTGAAGAATTATTTAATCATGTTAGCAAACATGAGGATATTGAGGATAGATCTATAGCAGAACTTGCTCCTAATTATGAAATTGCTACAGCTTCTTTAGTTCATATGTTGGAGGCTAGGTTTATTAACCTTAACCCCATGATACAAATCTTGTTCCTTAATAAACTAAAAGAAGAAAATGATCCTGAAAAGAGAGATTTTATCCTAAAAACTTTACTAAAAGAGTTCAATGATGTTGCTAAGGAAGCCAAGAAGGTATTTGAACATTTTAATATGCTAGGCTCTTGTGTAGATGTTATGGGTACTTTAGATAAAACCAAACCCAGAGAGAAAATTAAGATACCCATACCTTTTAAACTTGTAGGAATGCATGAAGCCTTAGAAAAGAAGTTTAATTGGATTGTTCCTGAAAACCCTTTTGATGAAAATAGTGAACCAAGGAGAGATGAGAAGGGATCCTATAAAACTCATTTGGATGATATACCTTTACTATTTGAAGATATTGCAAGTATTGATCTTAATGTTTCCTCATTTGAAAATACTTGATTCTTGCTTCTTGTGCCTAACTTAAAGGCGTTAACGAAAAGTACTTATTGGGAGATGACCCAAAAGTTTTCTTGAGTCTTGGAAGTTATTACTTTGGTAATGACCTCTTATTATCCTTTTTATTTGCTTTTTTGCCAAGAATGACCTCTAATGAGAGGGAAGTAAGATTTGGGGAGTTGCTATCCCGAAACAGATTTTTGTGCTCTATCATAAAAATTCGTGAGGAATCTATGTAAATCGGATTGATCTGATATTTTCTGAATAAATCTCCCAGTATGTTATATAACTTTCGTTAGTTCAACACTTTTTGATTTGAGCAACAGAAGGTCTTCGAAAAAATCGGTTTCTACCTGCTGGTCTGTTTTGACAGATTTCTGCCATTATTTGCATTTGCTTCTTATTGATTTATTTTTAGGTTATTTTGGGGAATTTGAGATTTTTGAGGGAATTGCTACAGTAGCTTGTGTTTTTAGAGAAAGTTTTGCTGTTCTAAAGCTAAACCCAAAAGTCTATTATCTTTTGAATACACTAATGTTGCTAATAAAGATTGTGTGAAGTTTTGTATGAAGGAAAATTTTCAGGTGTAGAAAGAGAATGATGTAATGAGATGAATAATGGACAAAAGCTCAAGCTTGGGGATTACACCCCGTGTCACCCTAAGAAATATTCAAGAGGTACACGCGTCAAAGCTTGGGGATGCCCAAGGCATCCCTTTCTTCATCAATAAAAATTTCAGGTCTTTCTAGACACTTCGTTTTTATTGTTTCATGCATTGTTGTGTTGTTCTTAGAACGTCTTAGTTTTCATTTAGTTTGCTTAGTTTGCTTGAATAAAGTAGTTCGGACCCCCGTTCTCGTTTTGTTATTTCAAATAAGTTGATTGGTGTTCGAGAGGAGTAGAAAGTTCTTACTTGAGTAGTACAAGAGGAGCTTGCTTTGACTGTGACTTAGACTTTAGCATGCCATGCTAGATATTGTTTTGACCTTATGCTTAGTGATTATTGTTGTAGCACGAATTGTTCCAAACAATTGGGATTGCTCAGTGTGTCTTGAAGGAATCATGCGTTGTTTTAGCATACAAAAGCATAGTATTATGGTATTCTCCTTTAATGCTTTGTTTGGGTTGACTTGGAACATGCCCACGCCATGTTATGACTATGAACAAGTCACCATAGCCTCTATGATCATTTAGTCCTTAACTTGTAGTACCACTTTATGCTTTGATTAGTAATGTTTTATCCCTCTGCATGATTATGACCATTATTGCTCTCTTAGTTGGTTGCTCCTAGTCTTTTGCTAGCCTCCACTTGTATGACTAAGCTCTACTCATGCATCCAACTCCCAAGAAACCAAGTTATTCCAAAGTGTCCACTATAAATTCCTATGCATGGTGTGTTACACCATTCCAAGTATATTCTTGTTTTCATCTATCTTCCAATTAAAAAATATTTTCTTATGTGAAAACTTAGTGATTAAAGCTCTCACAAACTTGATGACACACATTATTTTTCTTGCCCCTAATAAACTTGAACCATTGTGTCATCTATGTTGTATATGCCTGCACTTATACGTTGGAATTAGCAGAACCATGCTGTCATGGGGAACGCTTTCAACATTGCACTTGTATTTTGTATACAGTTGATATCATACTCTTTTGTCTATGGATGTCGTTGGTGTGAAATGAAAGGGGAGCTTGTAAGTCCATGGAGTTATGTATGTGTGTTAGAGAAACGCCTAGGCCGCTAGCCTAAGCCATGCCTTATCATGGTGGAAACTTACAACATCACCCTAGTGACATCTATGAAGTATTCTTCTTATAAAAAAAGAGACAGAAAAAGAGATTGAGAAAAAGAAAAAATATATGAGAAAAGAGGAAAGAGAGAAAAAAACACCATATTCCCATGGTAAATAAGAAGATTGCTGAGATGCTCATTGTCTGCTTGTCTTGTCATTTTGATTATGGGATAGCTCATGTATCATGTGCAAGGGGTACCCCGTTGGCGGTTCTCTATGATACACATGTACTTACTATGACAAGAACTTGCAAGTAACTAAACTTGAGTAGCATGAGGAGCGACCCTCGTATTGAAGGGACATGAGATTGCCAACTTATACTTTGTCAAGCATATACTCCATAGTTTGTTCACTTTAAACTTAACCACTTCAAGATGCTTAAGATAGGGGCAATGAGAGCTGAAAGCTAACAAGTACCATAATTTTTGGAAGCTCCTTTTGAAACTTGAAATCCCTGCTTCCCTTATGAAGGGCCTTTCTTCCACTATTATATTGAGTCTTCACCTTCTATCCTTAGGCACCAGTTAAGAGATCATAGTTGCCATTCTTAGTTCTATGTGCATTGTCCCAAAACTTATTGATTGATGCATATTATTGATATTACTTGTTCTTGTGCTATTTGTATCTAGTCACTCTTATGAACTTTGAAGGTGTCCTATGCATCTATTTGCTACTCCATGAGGGACAAGCTGAGTGACACTATGTTATGTTTTCTGTATGTGAAACAAATAAACATTTTTCAATGCACGTTATTCATGATCTTTGTTTGTAACCTTTCATGTTGCATGCATAGTTACTTTGTCTTACTATTAAAACTCCATCTTTCATGCTCATGTTTAGAGTTCTTTGATCCCGGCTTTCAATGCTTGCAAATGGTTTGATCTTGATTTTGATGGTGCATGTCAACTAAAAAATTATTCTTTTTATCACTTACCTACTCGAGGACAAGCAGGAGTTAATCTTGGTGATGCTTGATAGGTCAGAAACGTATCTATAATTTTTGATGTTCCATGCTTGTTAGTATCTACTTTGCTTTGCTTTGTCTACACTTTGAGGTGTTTTTATATGTTTTCTGGTACTAACCTATTAACAAGATGCCACAGTGTCAGTTGCCTGTTTTCTTATGTTTTTGGTTCCAGAAAGGCAGAAAATAAATATTATCGAAATTGGACGGGACAAAAGCCAAAGTCAATATTTTACCATGGGGAACATGAAGCCTGAATACGAGACGGAGGAGAGCCACAAGGGGGCCACACCTCCTAGCCGCGCAACCTAGGTGGGCCCGCCTGGGGTGTGTGGCCACCATGGCTGCCCCTGCCTCGCCTCTTCGCCTATAAAGACCCCCCAATGCAGAAACCCTAAGTACCTGATCAATATTCCATGAAACCGTATGTAGCCACCGCCACCATCGTCCCTGGATTAGGGGGATCTGAAGCTCTTCCCGGCACCCTGCCGGAGGGGATATCATCCCTATGGATGGCAATGGGTACCCGATATCCGCGTACCCTACGGGGCCCCGCTTTAAATGGGGCGGGTATGGTAAAAAATAATACCTGTGGGGCTAGTTAGTGGTTAGAAATCATACCCACCGGGTCTAGTGGAGGCGGGTATGGAGGTGCCAAACCCGAACCCGCATACCCGCATACCCGCGTACCCGCATATGATAAGTGGACCCTACATGTATGTGTCAGTTGTCAAGCAAATCCCAAATATATTGTTTGTTGTTGTATAGTCTATTTTGCTATGAAACTATTGTCAAAAATGTCTAATTATTGTCATTTTTTGGCGGGTTAAAATACCCGTTGGGGCCCCCTTTACCCGGCGGGTGGCGGGTATGGTGGGGATCTGTACCCGCCAATGTAATCGGGGGCGGGTCGTGGGGCGGGGAAATGAGACGGGTGCAGGTATGGGGGGGAAGGACCCGGACCCGAACCCGGTGGGTGCCACCCGGAATCATCCCGGAGGCCTTCTTCTTCATCATGCCAGCCTCCGGTAAGAAGTGTGAGTAGTTCCACCTTGGACTACGGGTCCATGTAGTAGCTTGATGTGACGAGGTTTTGACTCGTCAATGCCCATTGTTATGAGCTTGGGTTTTGGATAAGATGGGGGTGCTGGAGATCGCAGAACGGTTAACATACAAGCAATCAGGGGACACAAGATTTACCCAGGTACAGTCCCTCGGAGGGAAAACCCTACTCCTGCTTGTCTGCTCTTGATTATGGCGGAACCGAAGGTTATAGGGGTGCGCAGATGCAATCTAGCGTGGAGGTGTGTATGCGGTGAAAAGGATGTCCTCCTCGTCGTGCCCTCCTAGCCTTTATATAGAGATAGGCAGGTCCCAGGCATAGATCGAGTCGGTTACAAGTTTAGGGTTTGCCTCTTTGAATATTCTATCTATTCTAGTCTTGCTCTCCAAGGATTCGAAGATGTAATGGGCTTGGGCCACCCAAAAATCTCCACAGGCCGCGTATATTCTTGTGGGCCTTCCTTGGGCTGGATCACGTATGCTAATGTCGTGTACCCGTAGGGTATAACCATGTCAGTAGCCCCCGAGTGTTCAGTCGAATCGTAGATTCGGCTGAGGACTCTTCAATCTTTCGGGTGCAGCTGTTTCTGTTCATAAGAGAAAGAAAATAACATTAGTTTGTAGGGATCGTTGATGCGTGTGCCTGACTCTCCTGACGGATGAGGGTCAGTTAACTATCTTAGGACAAAACAACACGATCTTCTTCAGATTCGAGTCTAGGGACTCGAATGCGAACGGATGTCATGAATTCACTCGGGGCGCTAAGGTCTTCTGAGTCAAATCCCAGTAGTTTTTGACTGATGTACCCAACGCGTCCGTCGGGATTTTCATCGCGCCTGTTGGCACGTATTTTTACTAGTAGAGCGCAATCAAGTGCGTTACCAGGCCATCAGATGATATCTGCAGGTCTTATCTTTGTGTCATAGACACAACATTCGAAATGTTATCACCGCGGAGGTGTTTCAGGTGGCCAAGGAGGATGATTCTCACTTAGGTTTGGCTGAGGCAAAGTTGCTAGAAAGTTTTTTGCATTTTTGATCCGAAGGATCGTAGTCGAAAAGTTCATAGGGTGCGTGACCAGCGCTCCCTATGGGAGTATCCCCCGAGTGTCTATTCGAGTCGTAGACTCGAGCAGAGACTTTAGTTCAGTCGTTTTTAGCTTTAGGTCCGTAGGACACAATTTTCCGGGTGCTTGAATCAATCCTCCCTATGGGAGTAGCCCCCGAGTCCGTAGTTTAGTCGTAGACTCGACGTAGGACTCGAAGAATCAAACATTGGTGTAGTACCTTAATCATGCCTCGGGTGCGCGGCCAGCGCTCCTGATAGGAGTAGCCCCCGATTAATTGCTCGAATCGCAGATTCGAGTGAGTACTTTTAGTTGTCAGCCGAAGATTTCTAACCGTTGCTAGTGTGGTTTTGATGACGTCAGTGCTGACGATCGGTGACCTCAACCGTCTGCGGCGCCAGAGGTGACGTGACTGGACCAACGTGGGTCCCACTTTCTTACTTGGAGTTGACTGGTCGTGCACGACGTGGCGAGAATTACAGCGTCTCCTCAGTTTCCGTGTGTAGTGGACGGCGTGCGAGCGATGGTTCGTTGCTGTGTTGACACATGGACGGTTGGATCTGTGCCTGGCGTTAGGGCTTCTGGATGAACGGCTCCTGATCATCGTCTTCATCCCTATAACTGTGGGGGAAAATGGTGATTTGTTTTCACCCTTTGCCATTTGCTTTCTCCGTTGCTTCTATTCTCACGAGCTCTCCCTCTCGCGCACTGGACATTCTCCGTTCTTTCCCTTCTTCATTTCTGCGTGCACATCGCCGTCGACCATGCTCCGTCATGGTGAAATCGAAGAAAGCATCCGCCGGAGCGGGTTCGAGCGCCACCGCTGGCGGCAAGAAAGTTGCCGCCCCTACGCGCAATACCGATGGCAAGTGGAGGCGCTCTGACGTGCGCGACACCGACCTGCGCAAGCTGCACGACGCGCGGTTAATCCTGCAAAACAAGGAGGACGTCAAGATTCCCGGTGATGAGGTAATCCCTCGCCCACCCATGGGTTTTCGGGTGATCTTCATTGCCTTCGTTCTTCGTGTTTTTTCTCTCCCTGCCCGCGAATTTCTTCGTGGGATCCTTTTTCTCTATGGGATTCAGATTTATCATCTGTCTCCCAATTCCCTTCTCAACATTGCGTGTTTCATCACGCTTTGCAACTGCTGGCTCAACATCGAGCCGCACTTTGGTCTCTTCCGGAAACTCTTTTTCGTGAAGAGACAATCCGGCTCCGACGGAGTCTATCTGATCGGCGGCTGCATCATTTCTCTTTGCCATTTTGTCTAGTTTTTCTCCCTCTCTGTTTGCGAGTTTGTTCAGTATTGGCGTCGCAAGTGGTTTTATATCCACGATGTCAATCTGGACGGTCAGCAATTTGGTCTTGCCCCCTTTGAGTCCGAGCATAAGATCGTCCGAAAAAGATCGTGGAAGAACCACATCTTGGAAGGCGAAGTGGCAGAGGTGGAGATGCTTTACCAGCGGGTGGAGGCTCTCCAACTGGTGCCAGTCAAGGAGGTCAACGGGGTTGACATCATCCGCACCTTCCTCAAGCGTCGGGTGCAACCCCTTCAAGCTAGGGCGCACCCGATGTTTCTCTACGCCGGCCTGAGTGATCCCATGAGAGTGTCATCTGAGTAATTATCTTCGGGTGACCTTGATAGGGCCCTCCGCCCTCTACTTAAGTACAACGCTGGTGAGGACCTATCGGGGGAATCGCGGACCCCCCTCTTAGCGCCAGTAAAGGGGCCTCGAAGGTTAAGATTGCATCATGCGCGTTGCGCTTTTGCTGTATGTTTTTACTTGTTGTAGTTTCTAACACATGTTCATTATTTTTTGTTTGCAGCGCCTCAAGTTTACGCGGTCCATGCCCCCTCTTACTGAGAAATATGGTGAGGCGCCAGACAATGAAGAGGCAGACTCCAAGTCCGAGCTGCCGCCGGCGCAGTCGCCCACTCATGAAGCCCCCAAGGAGAGCGAGGGGAAGACCCGAAAGCGGGCGCAGAGCTTGAGCGAGTCTTCGGATGCCTCAACTCCGCTAAAGCCTAGGGACCCATCCTTCCTCGTGCGCCATAGCGGGGATGATGACGCTTCCTCCTCACCGTTCCTGGCTGTGCCTCTGCGGGCTATGGCACCGCAGCCGCCGGCCAAGAAGAAGAAGAAAGAGAAGAAAGAGGAGAGGGCGCTGCCCGTTTTTTATTTGAGTGACATCGAGTCGTAAGTACCTTCGGATGCTCTTTGCTATTGTCTTGTGCGCTTTCTTCTTGCTGTGATGAATGTTTTCCTTGCAGCCACTCCTCGAAGGGTTCTCTTAGTGAGGATTCCCAGGAGACCGTAGGGGAGTCGAAGCCGACGCCCCCCCTCATACGGTGGCCACCTCTAGGGGTGATGCTCCGAACCCCTCTCCGCAGGAGGCTCGAGTAGTCGTCACTCAGAAGACTGCACCTGGACCTTCATAGTCCCCATATGAGCATGTAAGTTATTTCTTCCTCTTTTTTCCTAGGGGAGCCCCCGAGCCTGTTTTGTTCGACGTTTTTTCTCGTTTCGAGGCGTAGCCCCCGAGCCTTATTCTTGATTCTTTCTTGATTGTTTTGCTTCTGCTTTTTTCCACAACCCTTTGTGCACAGCGCGAACCTGCTCATCCGGCAACATCTAGCGCTGGAGACCAACATGAAGCAGCTGAAAGGTGCATGGCTTGATCGTCCTTTATCATTTTCACCTGTTGCCCGTCTGTAGCTTGTGTTGCTTATATATGTCCTTAATGCTCTATACATGAGAATAATGCGGCCCTTCGTCGGCTGGACGCTCTTGAAAAGAGCCTCGGTCGTGCGGATAAGCAGGCTGCGGATGCCGTGGAGGAGAAGGAGCGCCTGGCGGAGGGTTGGTCGACGTCACTGCTGCCAAGGAGCGCTATGGGAGGCTTCGATCAAGAGCAACAAGCAACTATTGCGCTGCCGGCGATGGAGGTGGCCAAGAAGCTAATGGCTGCGGCCAAGGCCTTCTCCAGTATGTGTCTTGCTTGTACTTGGTCTTCTCGATTTTTGACTGCATTTTCCTTCATGTCCTTATTCGGCTCCTGTTTGTTTTTCTTTGCGCCAGATGCTTCGGGAATTGCGTTTGACCGCAATATCTTGGAACACGGGAGTTCTTTGGATGATGCCACCGCAACGGTCGAAGATCGCTGCGGCACTGCTGTTGGCTCCCTTTCTAAGGCCAAGGAGGTTCTCCAGCGCTTCTACAAGGAGATCATGCCCAAGGGCACTGCCCTTGAGGATGTTGATTCTCTAGCGGATGCGCTGTCAGAGGATGCCCCTGCGGCCTACAAGCGCAAGCAGAAGGGCATCGGCGCTTCCATGGGGCTGGCCATGGCCATGGTGTCCGGAGTGGAGTTGGATCTTCATCAGGTCACTTCCCAGATGCCAACAGCTCCCGATGGCTCAGAGGTAGCCTTTGCTCTCTTTGCTTTTTGTTGTAAGCGGTATGGTCCGAAGCTTATCGACCTGTTGGCGGACTATGCATCGAGGCAGTGAGAAACCAGGGGCAGGCACTCTGGCTCCGAAGCCACTCCGGATGCGGCTGGTTAGGATTCGTTGTTGTAGCTCTAGGATAGTGTACCTTCTTTTGTAATGTATGCTTTTGGTGATGAACAGTTTCTCCTTATGCCATGCAGTGGCTTTTGATGTATATAAATGATGCTTCGAGTTGTTGCCCAAGAAATGTGTTGTTCATATTCTTGTTTGCTTTCCTTTAGGGACCTTCGGGTGAGTCTCCCGTGGATACTTCGTCTCCCCTCAGCCGTGACCATCTTTGGATGATGCGCCGCAGCTTGTTTTTCTTCGTGACTGCGTCCGCAGCATTGAGAAGGAGATACTTGGCGTCCGAGGCCACGTGGACGTGTGGAAGTCGAAGGCAGAGCGAGCTACCGCCAGGGAGGAGTATCTGATGGGGGAGCCGCGGCAGTTGGCCGAGCAGCTATAGTGTAAGTTTTCTTGAGCTGCTGCTCGCCTTGTTTGTGTGTCATCTACTCTGTATTTTCTACATGTGCCAACCTTGTTCCGAGGGAGGAGAAGGAGCGCGTTGCAATTCAGATCAATTGCTTAACCCAATAGGATATGGAAGCCGGGGGATTTTTCTGGATGGACCGCGTCCGGGCCACTGTCCTTGCGACTGTGCAGGATCGTGCTCATTAGGTGTCACGGGTGCTAAGGCAGGTGAAGACTTCCCTGGCGTCGATTCTATATGTCATGTTTCCCCTTGATGAGGCGCCTTCGACCCTATGGGGTTTGTTGGCGAAGTTTCAAGACGTGGGTCACGTCAGGGAGTTGGTGCGGCACCAGCTAGTTGCAGGGGTGAAGGCCGCCTTGTCGCTTGTTCGGCTGCGCCGTCCGGATGTTGATCTTGCGGCGGTGGCGGCTAGGCCACCCCCTCGACCAGATGGTGGCCTATGGGATATGCGCCCACATTGCGCGGCTGTTAGGCAGTATGCCGAAGAGATTGTAGATCTTATTGAGCATCGGGCGCATGTGATCCTTCAGAATAGGTAGGCCCTGTAAAAAAGATAAATGTAAAATTTGTATATATTTCGTGTGGGCATGTTGCGCCCTTTGTTGTAAAGATTATTTTTATTGGCACGTGGTGCTCTGTTGTATGCATGCCCTTTTCGTTAGCCTGACATAGTCAGCTACTCAGGTGTACATGCGTTATTCTCAGTCGACGAAGTCGTGAGGTGAGGAGGAGCCCCCGAGTGTGTTGTAACATAAAGTAATGTAAGGAAAAAATATTTTTGGACTGGGGACTTAGCTTTATTCATATCGTAATCGAGGAGGTACATTGTTCGACTGAGTAGCCTTGGCTGAGTAGCCTTATTGAAAGTAAAGAGGGATAGCTAGGGGTGGAAGCGTCGCAATTGTGCGACGTTCCATGGGTTGGAGTATGCAACTCCAGACTCCACGTGCTTGAGGCGGTAGGCACCACCTGGGATGACTTCGATGACGATGTAGGGTCCTTCCCAGGGTGACTCGAGCTTCTTCGGCCGCTCTTGCTTGAGTCGTAGGACGAGGTCTCCTTCGACGAAGGACCTTGGGCGCAACCGGCGGCTGTGATAGTTGCGGAGGCTCTGCTGGTAGACCGCCAAGCGAGCCGCGGCGATGTCGCATGCCTTGTCGAGTGTGTCGACGGCGTCTTCGAGTCACGGCCGATTCGCTTTCTTTGTAACGCGACGTGGGGCCTTATGGCATACTTCTGTAGGTAACACAGCTTCGGCTCCATGTACCATGAAGAAGGGCGTGTAACCCGTTGAGTTGTTTGGCGTTGTGCGCAAGCTCCAAAGGACGGAGGGTAACTCTTCTGCCCAGGCTCCCGCAAGCCGTTCGAGTGGGCTGAGTAGGCGTTTCTTGATGCCGCCGCCTACGAGACCGTTGGCCTTTTCGACCTGCCCGTTGGTTTGCGGGTGCACCACGGAGGAATATGATATGTTGATCCCAAGGCCTTCGCAGAAGTCCTAGAATTCTTTGGAGGTGAAGTTCGACCCGTTGTCCATGATGATGTTATGCGGCACACCGAACCTGTAGACTATGGACTCAAAGAATTTGACGACCGTTTTTCCCTTTTGGTTGGTGACGGGCATGGCCTCGATCCATTTGGTGAACTTGTCGAGTGCAACCAAGAGGTAGACGTGGCCTCCTTTCGAAGATTTGGGCAGTTTGCCGATCATGTTGAGGCCTGATGACTCCTTGGTGGCGCCAGAGAACTTGGTGCTTGATGTGGAGTCTTGTTGGGAACCCCAAGAGCAAGGTGTGAAGAGTACAACAACAAGTCTTCCCTCAGTTGATACCGAGGTTATCGAACTAGTAGGAGGAAGGAAATGTCACACAGGTGTTGCAAGCAATGCGGAGACCTGCACAACACAAACTCAAGACTTTGCCCCAACGAATCAGTGAGGTTGTCAAGCTCACCGGTTTGCTGTAACAAAGGATTAAACATATGGTGTGGAAGGTGTAGGGGTTCGTAGCATGGAAAACAAAATTTTTCTATCGCATACAAACAAACAAGCCAAGATCTATCTACTAGATTGTAGCAACGAGTCGATGGAATAACTCACCCTCGAAGATTCCAAAGTGTTTAACGAGGCAGATTCTCGTGGGTGATGTAGTACTCTTTCCGATCTCAAGATCGCGTAGACGATCCTTCGGCGCCAGCGTTCATGGCGCTCCTTGATCGGTCACACGTTCGGTACTCGGCGAAGACCTTCCTCTCCTTGTTCCAAGCAGTGCGGAGGTTGTAGCACTCTCCTCGCGATTCCGGCTGACACTGTGGCGTGGTGCAGGAGGTAGAGGAGATTCATGAGGCCGCCTTAAGCCGGTAGTATGGTGGAGCTTATGAGAGAGGCTATTAGTGGTCTAGTAATTAGACACACCAATTAGAGGGCTCTAAACCAATTAGAAGGCTCTAAACCGAATAGCTCTAAACCGGGGTCTAGATCTAGGGTTTAGTTTAGAGGATAGGAAACTTGTGTGTCTAGGAGGGGAGCCCTGCCCCTCCTTATATAGGTTGGAGGGCTGGCGGCCAAGGAGGAGTTCCTCCCAACTCGGCCTAGGGAGGTGCGCCGGCCAAGGGAGGAACCTCCTCCAACTCGGCCTCCACCTCTCCTCCTCTTTTCCCACTTCCCAAAACTGCGTTTGACTTTCAAACTAGCCGTTTGACTTTTCAATTTAGGATTTAAATAAATCCTTTATTTGGGACAGCAAGAATACTTAGTACATGATGCAATCATTCCAATATGTAATGACACACTCATGTACCCTTCCCCCGGAGTCCAGCTTGGACATTCCGGACCTTCTAGAATGTTCCCGATGAAAACACCGGAATCATTCCGCCTACTCAAACAGGACTTTCCTTATATGAATCTTATTCTCCGGACCATTCCGGATCTCCTCGTGATATCCGGATCCCATCCGAGACTCCGAACAACATTCGGTCTCTTTCTCATAATACCATAACTACTCAAAACAACGTCGAATCCTTAAGTGTGTCTCCCTACGGTTCGTGAATTATGCGGACATGATCGAGACACTTCTCCGAACAATAACCAATAGAGGAATCTGGAAATTCATATGGCTCCCACATATTTCTACGATTACTTTGCGATCGAATGAACCACTTACATACGATACCAATTTCCCTTTGTCTCACGATATGTTACTTATCCGAGGTTATGATCGCGGTATCTGCATACCTAGTTCATCCTCGTTACTGATAAGTACTCTTTTCTCGTTCCCGTGATATGTGATCCCTTGTGACCCAGTCACATGCTTGCAAGCTAATTGGATGACATTTCACCGAGAGGGCCCAGAGAATATCTATCCGTCATGTGGATGGACAAATCCACCTCTTGATCCATGTGTTTCAACCAATACTTTCCGAACACTCAATGCCACCTTTATAGCCACCCTGTTACGGTGTGGTGTTTGATGACATCAAAGCATCCATCCATTAAAGGTGATATGCATGATCTCATGGTCGAAGGAATTAGGTTACTATGTATCAGAAAGCATATAGCAATTGAACTATTGAAATGACTTGATCTTTATGCTACGCTTGTCTATAGGAGTATGTCCACCATATCATTCTCCTAACGATATGATCTTGTTGTTGATAACATCTCAATGTTCATGATAAGGAAACCACAATCATCAATCAACCAACAAGCTAGTGAAGTATAGAGGCTATACTAGGGACTTCAAATTAAGTTTACAAATCACACAAGTATTAATGGTTTCCTTGTTAATACTATTATAGCATGAATGTAAACATTTATCATAAACACAAAGATATATAATAATAACTATATTTATTATTGCCTCTAGGGCATATCTCCAACATCTCCCACTTGCACTAGAGTCATCCAATCTAGATTACATGGTAATATACGAACACCCATGGCAGTTTGGTGTTGGTCATGTTTGCCCTCGGGAGAGGTTTAGTCAACGGATCCGCCACATTCAGATCTGTGTGTACTTTGCAAATCTTTATATCCCCATCCTGGATATGTTCTCGAATAGCGTGAAACGCAGCTTGATATGCTTCACTTCTTGTGTGACCTTGGTTCTTGCGCATTGGCTATGGCGCCCATGTTATCACAAGAGATAGACATTGGGTCAGCGCACTTGGAACCACACCCAGCTCTGTAATGAACTCTTTCATCCATATCGCTTCTTGTGAAGCCTCCGAGCAGCCATGTATTCCGATTCAGTTGAAGATCTCGCCACAACGCTTTGCTTTGCACTCCTCCAGCTAACTGCTGCACCATTCAAAATAAATACGATCCAGTTGTGATTTAGAATCATCCGATCGGTGTTCCAACTAGCATCGGTGTAACCATTAACAACGAGCTGTTCATCACCTCCATAAGAAAGAACCATATCCTTAGTTCTTCTCAAGTACTTAAGGATGTCTTTGATCGCTGTCCAATGATCCACTCGATCACTTTGATATCTGCTAGTTAAACTAAGATATGCAATGTCGGGTCTAGTACATAGCATGGCATACATTAGAGATCCTATGGCTGAGGCATAGGGAGTCTTACTCATTCTTTCTCTATCTTACGCGATGTCGGACTTTGAGTTTTACTCAAGGTCGTAGTGGGCCACATGGGCAAGAACCCTTTCTTGCTATCTTCCATTCCAAACCTCTTTAGACCTTTGTCGAAATATGTACGTTGTGACACGGATATTTGGCGTGTCGATCTATCTCTATAAATCTTTATGCCTAATATGTAAGTGCTTGCCAAGATCCTTCATTGAAAAACTATTATTCAAATACTCTTTGACACTATTAAGAAGGTCTACATCATTCCCAATCAACAATATGTCATCCACATACAGTATTAAGAACGCCTGAGCTCCCACTCACTTTCTTGTAAACACAAGCTTCTCCATAAGTTTGTATAAAACCAAAACTTTTGATTACCTTATCAAAGCGTTGATTCCAACCGGGATGCTTGCTTCAATCCATAGATGGACCGTTGAAGCTTGCATACCTTGTTAGCATCTTTAGGATCGACAAAACCTTTGGGTTGCATCATATACAACTCTTCATCAATGTCTCCATTGAGGAATGCTGTTTTGACATCCATCTGCCATATCTCATAATCATAATATGCAGCGATTGCTAACATAATCCTCACAGACTTTAGCTTTGCTACCGGTGAGAAAGTCTCATCGTAGTCAACTCCTTGAATTTGTCGAAACCCTTTTGCGACAAGTCGAGCTTTATAGACAGTAACATTACCATCAGCATCTGTTTTCTTCTTGAAAATCCATTTGTTCTCGACACCTTCCGGCCATCCGTAAGTCCACCAAAGTCCATACTTGGTTTTTACATGGATCCAATCTCGGATTTCATGGCTTCTTGCCATTTATTGGAATCTGGGCTCATCATCGCTTCCTCATATGTCTCGGGGTCATCGGTGTTGTCCACCAACATGACATTCATAACGGAATCATACCAATCTGGAGTGGTACGATTTCTCGTTGACCTCCGAGGCTCTGTAGCAACTTCAACCAAAGTTTCATGATCACTATCATTAGCTTCCTCTCTTATTGGTGCAGCACCACAGAACTTCTTCCGGTCTTTGCGCTACTCGCAATTCGAGAGAAGGTTCGACAACCTCGTCGAGTTCTACTTTCCTTCCATCACCTCTTTGAGAGAAATTCCTTCTCTAGAAAGGATCCATTCTCTTAACGAAGATTTTGCCTTCGGATCTATGATAGAAGGTATACCCAATAGTTTCCTTCGTATCCTATGAAGACGCATTTTTCCGCTTTGGGTTCAAGCTTGTCCTACTGTAACTTCTTTACATAGGCTTCGCATCCCCAAACTTTAAGGAGCGACAATTTAGGTTTCTTCCCAAACCATAATTCATACTTGTCGTTTCAGCGGATTTAGGCGGTGCCCTATTTAAAGTGAATGCGGCTGTTTCTAATGCATAACCCCAAAATGATAGTGGTAAATCTGAAGAGACATCATAGAGCGAACCATATCTAAGAGAGTTCGATTCGACGTTCGAGACACACCATTACGCTGTGGTGTTCCGGTGTCAACTGCTGAAAGTATTCCACATTTCTTCAAATGCTCGCCAAACTCGTATTTAGATATTCACCTCCACGATCGAGCGTAGAAATTTAATCTTCTTGTTACGTTGATTCTCTACCTCACTTTGAAACTCCTTAAACTTCTCGAAAGTTTTGGACTTATGTTTCATGAAATAGATATATCCATATCTACTCCAGTCATCCGTGAAGGTAAGAACATAACGATAACCACTGCGCGATGCTACACTCATTGGACCACACACATCGGTATGTATGATTTCCAATAAGTCATCAGCTCGATCCATCATACCAGAAAATGGAGTCTTAGTCATTTTACCCATCACACATGCCTCGCATCTTTCAAGTGATTCGAAATCAAGTGATTCAAAAAGTCCATCTAATGGAGTTTCTTCATACGCTTCACTCCAATGTGACCAAGGCAGCGATTGCCACATATAGGTCGAGTTATCGCTGATTTCAAACGTTTAGCTTCAATGTTATTAATATGTGTATTTCCACTATCGAGATTCAATATGAATAGACCATCTATCAAAGGTGCATGTGCATGAAACATGTTACTCATATAAATCGAACAACCATTATTCTCGGATTTAAACAAGTAACCGTCTACATTAAACAAGATCCTGATATAATGTTCATGCTTAACGCAGGCACCAAATAACAATTATTTAAGTATAAAACTAATCCCGATGGTAGATGAAGAGGTAGTGTGCCGACCGCGATCACATCAACCTTTGATCCGTTTCCTACGCGCATCGTCACCTCGTTCTTCACTAGCTTCCGTTTATTCTGCAGCTCTGTTTGAGTTACAAATATGAGCAACCGAACCAAGATCAAATACCCAGGCACTACTACGAATACTAGTGAGATACACATCAATAACATGTATATCAGATATACCTTTCTTCTTGATGTTGCCGTTCTTCAAATCTGCCAAGTACCTTGGGCAATTCCGCTTCCAGTGACCTTCTCCCTTGCAGTAAAAGCATTCAGTTTCAGGCTTAGGTCCAGCCTTGGTCTTCTTCGTCGGCGTGGCAGCTTTCTTACCACCCTTCTTGAAGTGTCCCTTTTGCTTAGACTTGCCTTTCTTGAATTTGGTGGTCTTATTGACCATCAACACTTGGTGCTCTTTCTTGATCTCCACTTGCAGATTTTAACATAGCAAATAGTTACGGCAACTCTTTGTTCATGTTACGCATGTTAGTTCATCACAAAGTTCTTGTAACTTGGTGGTAGTGATTGGAGGATCGGTAAACTCCCAAAGTATTAGGAATCACTATACCCAAACTTTGAAGTTTATTTGCGTGCCCGGACATCTTAAGCACATGCTCTTGGCAGACTACCCTCTTCCATCTTGCGTTAAAGAACTTTTCGGAAGCTTCATAACTTTCAATTGCCGCATGAGTCTCAAAGATTAATTTGAGATCCTCGACAATATCATATGGATCGACTCTTCAAACCTTTTACGAAGCTCGATTCTAAACCATACAAGATAGCACACTGAACTATGGAGTACTGATTTTCCGAAGCGAGGTAAACATTCTTTACTTCATCGGTAGCATCAGCTGCAGTGGGTCACCTAGCGGTGCATCCAGCACATAGGTAAAATTACCATTGTGAGGAAAATCATCAAATTGCGGAACCAATCCGCGAAGTTGCTTCCATTGTTTTTCAACTTTTCTTTCTCTAGGAACGCATTAAAATTGATGGTAGGGGCTGCCATTGATCTACAACATATTTGCAATAGTTTAGACTAAGTTTATGACAAATTGAGTTCAAATTAATTAATGAAATTAAACTAGGTGAACTCCACTCAAAACAACATCCTCACATTGTTTTAGTGATCACACGACCAAATCCACTACATCAACACCGATCATCACGAGAGTTGATATAGTTTCAATGGCGAACAATCATCATGTTCATCATATCTACTATATGATTCATGCTTTACCTTTCGGCGATCCGTGTTCACGAGGCCATATGTACATGCTAGGCTCGTCAAGATCAAACCTTAGCTTCCGCATAAGCAAATCTGGCTGTTTACGTTGTATTCACCAGCGGAATCAAAGACACCCGATCATCACGTGGTGCTTGAGCGCAAGCTTTGCAGCGGTGCATACTAAGGGTGAACACTTTAGAACTTGAAATTTATGTGTATGAGGGATCATCTTATAATGCTACGCTGTCTACTAAGCAATACACGATGCATAAATGATTAACTTCACATGCAATTCATAATATGTGATATGATATGGCCTTTCTTCTTTGTGCTTCCGATCTCCATCTTCAAGCACGAACATGATCTCCATCATCACCGCATAGCATCAAGGTCAATGACGCTTCTTCATGGTTGTCGTCCACCAGCTTCAACTATTACAACTATTTTGAATAGACACGCAGGTCTTAACAGAAATTAAAGACAACCATATGGCTCCCGGTTGCCAACTTACAATAAGGATCATTGCATACATCAAATATAATCACAATCATGGCCATATCACATCATCGCACACCCTGCAAAACAAAGTTAGGCGCCTCTACTTTCTTTGCATATTTTACGTGGTTTGGGGCTTTCCATAGGTGTCGTTCTAACCTACGAACAAGAACCACAACATTGATACTAGCATTGTTGATTACCCGTTGTAAATTGGATCTTTACTATGCTAGGAAAGCAGGCACCATAAAGCCACTTATGCAAAAGCGAGTTGCATGTCAAGCGTGGAGCAAGTCTCATGAACGATGTCATGTAAGGTTAGCCCGGCCGCTTCATCCCAACATACCGCAAGATGCAAAGTACACAAAAGCAATCTACAATAAAAGCATCAACGCCCACAATGACCATTGTGTTCTACTCGTCTGTGCATCTACATATAGACACGGCTCGATACCCTTTGTAGGGGTTCGTAGCATGGAAAACAAAAATTTTCTATCGCATACAAACAAACAAGCCAAGATCTATCTACTAGATTGTAGCAGCAGTCGATGGAATAACTCACCCTCGAAGATTCCAAAGTGTTTAACGAGAGCAGATTCGTGGGTGATGTAGTCGTACTCTTTCCGATCTCAAGATCGCGTGACGATCCTTCGGCGCAGCGTTCCATAGCGCTCCTTGATCGGTCACACGTTAACTCGTGAAGACCTTCCTCTCCCTTGTTCCAGGCAGCGGAGGTTGTAGCACTCTCCTCGCGATTCGGCAGACTGGCGTGGTCTGGGAGGTAGAGGGAGATCCATGAGGCTTCGCCTTAAGCGGTGCGAGTATGGTGGAGCTTATGAGAGAGGCTATTAGTGGTCTAGTAATTAGACACACCAATTAGAGGCTCTAAACCAATTAGAAGGCTCTAAACCGAATAGCTCTAAACCGGGTCTAGATCTAGGGTTTAGTTTAGAGGATAGGAAACAAGTGTGTCTAGGAGGGGAGCCCTGCCCCTCCGTATATAGGTTGGAGGGCTGGCCGTCCAAGGGGAGGAGTTCCACCCCAACTCGGCCTAGGGAGGTGCGCCGCCAGGGAGAACCCTCCTCCAACTCGGCCTCCACCTCCTCCTCTTTCCACTTCCCAAAGCTGGTTTGACTTTCAAACTAGCCGTTTGACTTTTCAATTTAGGATTTAAATAAATCCTTTATTTGGGACAACAAGAATACTTAGTACATGATGCAATCATTCCAATATGTAATGACACACTCATGTACCCTTCCCTCCGAGTGCGGACATTCAGGACCTTCTAGAATGTTCCCGATGAACACACCGGAATCAGTCCGCTACTCCGAAACGGGACTTTCCTTATATGAATCTTATTCTCCGGACCATTCCGGATCACCTCATGATATCCCGGATCCCATCCGAGACTCCGAACAACATTCGGTCTCTTTCTCATAATACCATAACTACTCAAAACAACGTCAATCCTTAAGTGTGTCTCCCTACGGTTCGTGAATTATGCGGACATGATCGAGACACTTCTCCGAACAATAACCAATAGAGGAATCTGGAAATTCATATGGCTCCCACATATTTCTGATTACTTTGCGTCGAATGAACCACTTACATACGATACCAATTTCCCTTTGTCTCACGATATGTTACTTATCCGAGGTTATGATCGTCGGTATCTCCGCATACCTAGTTCATCCTCGTTCTCGATAAGTACTCTTTTCTCGTTCGTGATATGTGATCCCTTGTGACCAGTCACATGCTTGCAAGCTAATTGGATGACATTTCACCGAGAGGGCCCAGAGAATATCTATCCGTCATGTGGATGGACAAATCCCACTCTTGATCCATGTGTTTCAACCAATACTTTCCGAACACTCAATGCCACCTTTATAGCCACCCTGTTACGGTGTGGTGTTTGATGACATCAAAGCATCCATCCAGTAAAGGTGATATGCATGATCTCATGGTCGAAGGAATTAGGTTACTATGTATCAGAAAGCATATAGCAATTGAACTATTGAAATGACTTGATCTTTATGCTACGCTTGTCTATAGGAGTATGTCCACCATATCATTCTCCTAACGATATGATCTTGTTGTTGATAACATCTCAATGTTCATGATAAGGAAACCACAATCATCAATCAACCAACAAGCTAGTGAAGTATAGAGGCTATACTAGGGACTTCAAATTAAGTTTACAAATCACACAAGTATTAATGGTTTCCTTGTTAATACTATTATAGCATGAATGTAAACATTTATCATAAACACAAAGATATATAATAATAACTATATTTATTATTGCCTCTAGGGCATATCTCCAACAGAAGGTAATGGTTTGCAACAAATAAACAAGTAACGGTGGAAGATGTATCAATGGTAAAGATTGGACCGGGGTCCATAGTTCACTAGAGGGGCTCTCCTTAGATAAACAACATGGAATGAAGGGTAAACAAATTACAACGGGGCAATTGACAGGAACTGAGCAAGGCATAACAATGCAATTACTAGTCAGAAAGATCCTATGAGGTTGTTGGGCAATACAACAATATACATAGACCGTCATCCAACTGCATCTATGACTAGAAGTCCACCTTCAGGTTATCATCCGAACCCCCTCCAGTATTAAGTTGCAAGCAACAGACAACTGCTTTAAGCAAAGTGTGTAAGATAAACAGTCCACATGTTCCATAAACAAGAGACCGTTGTTTTCTCCCTAGTAGCAACAACACATCTACAACCGAAGAGATTTCTGTCACTTTCCTTGGAAACTAGAGGCATGAACCCACTATCGAGCATAAATACCCCCTCTTGGAGTCACTAGCAACTACTTGGCCAAGATAACCACTAGCAACGGAGAGCATGCAAGATCACAAACAACACAAACATGATAGGATCATAAAGATAAAACCATTAATCAAACCAACATAATAATCTCAATATCCATCGGATCCCCGCAAACACAACATGCATGATTACAAATAGATTAGATCTTGATCATGAACGGAGCTCACAAGATCTATACATGAAAGCACAAAGGAGGAGATACAACCATCTAGCTACTACATGGACCCATAGTCCAAGGTGGAACTACTCACGAATCATACCAGAGAGAAGGCCTCCGGGATGATCTCCCCTCCGGCAGGGTGCCGGGAAGAGCTTCAGATCCCCCCGATCTAGGGGCGATGGTGGCGGCGGCTACAGACGTTTTCATGGATTTCTGATCGGGTACTGAGGGTTTCTGCATCGGGGGCTTCTTATAGGCGAAGGGGCGAGACAGGGAGGCGGCCAGGGCCACCAAACCCTAGCCAGGCGCGCGCCCATCGACCCCCATGCCTAGGGTGGGTCTGGCCCCCCTGGCCGGCCCCTGCGGCTCTCCTCTGGACTTCTTGTTCCCCTCGGAAAGTAATTGACTTTGATGTTTGTCCCGTCTAATTCCGAGAATATTTATTTACTAAATTTTCTGAAACCAAAAACAGCAGAAAACAGGCATCTGGCACTGTTGCAACTTGTTAATAGGTTAGTACCAGAAAACATGTAAAAAGCACCTCAAAGTGTAGACAATCAAAGCAAAGTAGATACAAAACAAGCATGGAACATCAAAAATTATAGATATGTTTCCAACGTATCAAGGCCCCATTGGGCGAAGGGCCAGGCCAAGGGTATGGGCCTAAGCTCCGACCCTAGTGCATGTGGCTTATCCGCAAACCTCTGGCAGCCGTTGCACCTCTGGACGATGTCCTTTGCATCATTCATGGCTATTGGCCAGTAGAATCCAGCTCATAGAGCTTTGGCGACGAGGGCGCGGCTGCCCGCGTGATGGCTGTAGATGCCCTCGTGGATGCCTTGGAGGATGGTTTTGCCGTCACCGATGGTGACGCACCTTTGGATCACACCTGAAATGCCGCGCTTGTACAACTCGCCATTGATGATGGTGAAGGCCTTGGACCGGCGAGATATGCGCCGAACATCTGTCGGGTCATCAGACAATTCTTTGTTTATCAGGTACCGAAGGTACGGTTGCGTCCAGGTTTCTTCGACTGCCATGACATGCATCAGGCTGACCATCTCGACCTCCATGTCGAGCTTTTCGGGCCCTTCCTGTCCTTCGGGTAGCACAACCCCCTTGGGGAATTTCCTTTTGATGGAAGGCACGCAGATTTGTTTGGAACACACCTGGTGGCACCCGCGCGCAGGTGGATCCGATGTTGGCGAGTCTATCAGCCTCCTTGTTGCTTTCCCTTCTAACATGGTGAATCTCGCAGCCGTCAAAAGTCTCCTTCGAGTGAGTTGTAGAGCGCGCGGTACGCGATCATGTTAGCGGCGTGTGCGTCGCACTCGTTCATCGTCTGCTGGACGACGAGGTCCTAGTCATCGTAGATGACTAGGCGCGTTGCACCGCAGATCTTGGCCATCCTCATGCCATGGATGAGGGCCTCGTATTCGGCCTCGTTGTTGGAGGCAAGAAATTTCATCCGAAGGACATATTTCATCTTATCACCCCGCGGGGACGTCAATATGACGCCAGCTCCTTCTCCGGCTTCGCGCTTGGAGCTGTCAAAGTGCATTGTCCATGACTGCGTTATGTCTGTGGTATCCAGCAGCTGGAGCTCCATCTAGTGGACGAGGAAGTCAGGGAGGACCTGAGATTTGATTGCACGGCGCTTCTCGTAGATTATGTCCAGAGGGGATAGCTCGATGCCCCACAGGGCTACACGACCTGTAGCTTTGGGGTTGTTCAGGATGTTGGATAGTGGCGCCTCGTTGACGACCATCACCTGGTGCTCCTGGAAGTAGTGGCTCAACCGACGAGCTGTCATGAACATGCCGTAAGCGAGTTTCTGGTAGTGAGGGTACCTCTGTTTTGTTGGCGTCAATACCTTGCTAAGGTAGTAGATTGGGCGTTGGACCCCATGGGTCTTGCCATCTTCAGGTCGTTCGACCATGAGCATGGTACTTACCACCTGATGCGTGGCTGCTATGTATAGCAGCAGAGGCTCGCGCTCCTTTGGTGTGACCAGGACGGGCGAGGTGGAGAGCTGTCGCTTCAGATCTTTGAATGCGTCGTCTGCTTCAGGTGTCCACTCGAACTTTTCTGCTTTGCGTAGCAGCTGGTAGAAAGGCATGGCCTTCTCACCCATGCGGCTGATGAATCTGCTCAACGCCGCGATATGTCCAGCTAACTGTTGGACACCTTTGAGGTTTCTTTGGCTTCTCCATGGCCAGTATAGCCCATATTTTCTTCGGGTTCGCCTCGATCCCTCGCTGGGAGATGAAGTAGCCAAGTAGTTGGCCTGATGGGACGCCAAAGGCGCATTTTTCTAGGTTCAATTTGATCTTGCAGCGATCGAGGTTGTCGAACGTCTCGTGGAGATCATCGATCAGTGTCTTGGCCTCCCTTGTTTTGACTACTATGTCATGGACACAGACTTGTATGTTGCGGCCGATCTGGTTCTTCAGGCATGCCTGCATGCACCGCTGGTACGTGACACCTGCGGTCTTCAGCCCGAAGGGCATTGTGTTATAGTAGAATACTCCGAACGACGTGATGAACACCGTTTTCTCCTAATCTTCGACCTTTAGTCGAATCTGATTGTAGCCTGAGTAGGCATCAAGGAAGGAGAGTTTCTCGCATCCTGTAGTCGAATCTATGATCTGATTGATCCGAGGGAGAGGGAAGTAGTCCTTCGGGCAGTGCTTGTTGAGCAACGTGAAGTCCACGCACATCTGCAGGATGTCCGTGTCCTTTTTTGGGACCAGTACAGTGTTGGCTATCCACTCGCTCTCCTTGATCTCCCGGATGAAGTCAGTGTCGAGCAGTCTGTTGACTCCTACTCCGACGGCTTCGGCCCGTGGCTCGGACAATCATCATATGGACTGTTTGACGGGCTTGGCGTCTAGAAACACATTGAGTGCATGCTCGGCGAATTCCCTGGGAACTCCTGGCATGTCTGTAGGACACCAGGCAAAGATTTCCCAGCGCTCACAGAGGAATTCAATGAGCGCGCTTTCCTATGCGGGGCCGAGGTCATTGGCGACCAGCGCCGTCTTGGAGGCATCCGTCGGGTGGACCTGCACCTTTTTCGTGTTGACTGTTGAGTTGAACGACATGTCGGGTGCGTTTTGCCTGGAGACTAGGGGTGCCCCGTTGTCTGTCACCTCTCGAAGCCTTGTGAGTTCCTCCTGCATGCCGAACGACCGGGAGATTCTGTTGATGTCTCTGTCGCAGTGGTCGGATCGGGTGAAGCTGCCCTGGACCGTGATGACGCCCCTAGGCCCTGGCATCTTGAGTAGCAGGTACGCATAGTGCGGTACTGCCAGGAACCTTGTGAATGCCACGCGCCCAAGGATGGCTTGGTATTGTGATGGCTAGTCCACCACTTCAAACTCGAGCCGCTCACACCGAAAGTTTTCGGGTTTGCCGAAGATGACATCGAGCCATATCTTTCCCAGGGGAAATATTCCCTTCCCTGGGACTATGCCATGGAACATTGTGTCAGATTGTTCCAGGCTGCACAGCGGGATCCGCATTGCTGCTAGGGTGCTAGCGAACATCAGATTGATGCCGCTGCCATCGTCCATGAAGACGTGGCTCATCTCGAATCCTCCGATTTGTGCCTCAAGCACCAGGGCAGCATGTCCTGGGCGAGGGATCTGGCGGGGGTGATCCGAACGACTGAATGTGATGCGGGACTCCGATCCACTGAGGTACTCAGGGATGGCGGGTGGAGCGGTCACAACCAGGCTAACTTGGCGGGTGATCTTCTTTTGCACCCTGTTTGTTGGGAGCCCTTTTTGGATCATCAGGGACCCTTTTGGCGCGGGGTACCCGTTTACGCCGTTGTTTTGCACGGGCGCGATTGCTTGATTCGAAGGCGTAACACCCCAGTTTTAGTTAATCCATATTAGGGTTTTGATTGTGCATTGCATGAGCATCATCCTTTAAATTATGCATTGAAGAAAAATAAGACAAACCCTAAAACCCTAGTTTTTATCCTCTCTTGAAAGTTTCTTCAAATGGTTTTGAAAATATTTGAAAAGTACAAATTATGTGGATCCCAATCTGAATAAAAGGGTCCCCTCGATATTTTATACACTTTTACAAAGTATCTGGTATTTTTGAAATGTTCAAAACAGGATTCAAATTCAAATTGCAAAGAGAGAAATCAAAACAGAAATAGAAAAATAGTTTCTACAAAAAAATAGAGTTAGAGCACCCAGGTCGTGCAGCCCAGCAACCTCCCTCCTCTCTCTATCCCGCGGCCCACCAAGCCTATGTGCAGCCCATCCGACCCGGTACCGCTTCGCTCCCTCCGTCTTCGTCGTTTTCCTCCCCGCACCAAGCTTCTCGGTGTCGCCGGCGGCACCGTCGATCCGCGCCGCCTGCATCCCACCGTCCACCGCCACGTGGATAAGGATAAGGGACGCCTTAGCACGTCCCCCTGCCATACCTATCCTCTCCCCTCTCAGACGACCCTCTCCTCGCGTTCTTCGCTCTCTCCCAAACCCTAACCGCCCCAGTCACCGGCGAGGCCCGCACCCTCCGGCATCCCCTCGCTCCGCTGAGACGCCCTGAAGAAGCTCCTCGTCGCCCTCGTCATTCTCGTAAAGCCACGCAAGCGGGGAAGTCACCTCCTCGTCGGAATCAAGCCCGCACAACTATCGGCCGACGCCATTGCCGCCTTCGTCACCGTCCGACCCCGACTGGCCTCCCCGACACCTCCATCAGCTTCGTGGTGAGCTAGCGGTGCTCAGGCACCCTTCTGTTCCCTCCCTTGCCCTTTGGTTTTCCACCCCACCATGCACCGTCGCTCGCCGCCGCAGAAGGTTGTCGCCGGAGTCCCTCCGGTGACCAATAGGTCGCCGCGCCGCTGGTTTCTGGTTCAGCGCGAAGAGCCGCATCAAACGCGCCTAGCCCCATCGCCCCGTGCGCCTCACAACACCGCTGCCGGTGACCACCTGATGGTGGTCGTCGGTGTGACGTCACTGCGACGTCAGGGTGACGTGGCCGTGGGTCTCATGACAACCAGCGTGGCTACTGATGTGGCATAGGGCCCAGCAGTCAGTCATAGTGGCTAGGTTCCGTGCGGTGTAAAAAGATTAACCCCCCAGCTGACTTCAGCCTGATGCAATAAAGGCTTTTATAATTCCAGAAATTGAATAAAAATTGTAAATTCGATATCTTTTTAATTATAAGTTAGAAAAATACAAATAATATATCAAAATGTTCAGAAAAATGATCTCTATCTAATTCCACTATAATCATGAATTGATAATCAACTTACATGACAAGTTTAAATAAAAGAACATAGTAACCCTTCACAAGTGATTCCAGAATTTCCCCGAGTTAGGGTTTTCACCCCTCGGAACCCCGTTTAATTTGTCGAGCATGCTTTAGGGTTACATTTTGATACAAATTAACTTGTCATATCATCATCCTTGATTGAGCATTGCATCGATGCCATGTGTTGATTGTTTCCCTTTCTTTTCGGTATTTGGTTCTTCCCGGTAGAATACGAGATCGAGATCGAGATCAAAGCCCGAGGACAACACCATCGAAGATCGAAGATCGATGAACAATACTTGACCAACTGTAACCAAGTCAAGTACAAGGCTCCCGAAGATCTGCTTATCTGCTATCAACTCGCAAAGGAAAGCATAGCCCCACCGTGATATAATCCTATGATTTCGAAAGCATTTCAATTCTGCCATGTTGCATACGATTCTACTGTGGTCTTTTATCGATAGATAGAGCATCCTATATGTTGCATTACTCCCTTTGAGCTTATATTACCTGATCCACTGCTCCGAGCATAATTAGGTTTGGCTTGTGTGCACTGCTAGAGCTTATATCTGTGTCCTGCTTAGCCATGCATAGCTATTGAGTCTGGTCCATCCAGATGATGTGTCAGATGTAGAGAATCTAGTATGACAGGAGAATGTGATGAGATGTGATCAGTAATATGAGATTAAACATGTTAAGGCTTGTATGGGAGGCCACAGTGGGATGTGGTTTTTCTAGTCCCATGCTCCCCACCACCAGGAACCGAGTTCTTGCCTTTGGAACCGAGATGAGCGTACAACCACACGGGGCTTGGGAACCCCTCGCCTGATTAACTTGCCTAGTAGATTCCATGAGTCACATAGTTCGGGCATTCCATTCGACATACGCATAAAAACCTTTTGAAAGATTTGCCGGGTGAAAGAGGTGCATTCATAACAGGTAGGGAAGCGTGGACCGAGTTGCTTGGGGTTGATGGCGCCCCTGGTAAACCAACCTCGCCTCACATCTTTAAGTACCGACTTCGGGATTTGACCCGTTATGGCGGAATCATATTTATTGCGTGACTCATGGTCTCGGCGAAAGCAAGGTAAAGGTCATGGCCAACCACAACCTCTATCGGCCTTCCAAGGAAGCGGGCTAATGATCTGGCATTAAGAGTCAGTTGGTACGTGTGGGTAAATTTGTACACCCCTGCAGGGTTAAATCTTTTCGAAAAGCCGTGTTCATGGTTATGAACGCTTGGTGACCAGATTCTAAGATCATAGAGAACTTTAACCTAATCGTAAAACTTGGTATATCAACGTGTGCTTAAGGATGCTTCCTCATGGGTACGAGGGGGTGATTCTAGTTAGGGTTCAAATGATGATGAATTGGTGGATATAAAAGATGATGATTAGTACTTTGGAGATGTCGCTCTCTTACCCCCTTTTAAAATACTCTGAATAGACGAGCTTCTTCTCTCTCTTGTTTTATAACAAAGATGGCTTTATGCAAAACAGCTCCACCGGCCATAAGTCTTGCGGAGTACACCTTGTACTCACCCTTGCTTTGTTGATACTTTTGGCAGAGTAAGTGTTCACCTGAAGACAAGTTCCGTACTACATCGACATCGACGAGTAGCTTGGGGTTCCCGGCCGGCAGCCTGGAATCTATGGGCTGGGACGTCATCGTTATACTTCAGGCCTCTTAGGCCATTTGTTAAGTTTGCTATACTTAATAGAATAATTTTCCTTCCGTTGTTTGATGTTTTTGGTCAGTGACCTCTGCTTGTAATAATTTGGTTCTCTGCTCAGTTATGAGCTTGCTGTAATAAATTTTGTGTCATAGGGTCACTGCCGTGTTACCGATTCTTCACTGGATTTTCTCGAGCTCAAGGTTAAGCTTATTTCAGACGGAGGTCTGGGATTTGTTTAGCCCTGATCCTGGGGGTGTCACAGTTCTTGGTATCAGAGCAGTACCGACCGTAGGAAAACCTTGCTATTGGTCGATGTTGAGTCTAGTGCTTGAAAAATATATTTTAAAGATGAAAAGTATTTGCGAAAACTCTAGTACGCTTCTTTTTCTCCTTATCTAGTTTCGCTCTAACTCTGGGTTATCTTATCTAGTGTTGATTTTGGAAAAGTTTTGATACCTCTTCTAGTCTTTCAAAGCTTAGGTGCCTTCTAGGCATGTCATTTCTAAGCCAGTTGACCTAGTGTTAAGTTCTCTAGAGTTGTCTGTGTTGTGAATTCCTTGTTTCCCTTTGCTCTGTATCTTCTAAGAGATTCCTTTCTATCATGATCTCTCTATCTTTTGGACCCACAATATTATATTGTTGGATCTTTAGTGTTCTGTTTTAGGCTTCGAGGTTTCATTTTGCCTTGTGTGCATCCTTTTTGTTTGGGTACTTCAGAAGTTGTTTCTTCTCTTGGAAGCTACCTCATGATTACTACCTTGTAGTGTACGTTGTGACACTCAAGTAGTAGTTACTTCTTTCTTGGGTTTTAACCCTTGGACTTGAACCTAAGATCCCTGATTGTGCTAGGTTCTCATGTTGTGAATCTTGTACATGAAGCTGATCTTTAAACCAAGATCCATTTCTTTGACCCCTGTCGTTAATGTTCATACATTACCTCAGGATGGCTAGTATTATCATTCTAGCCTTCAAGCTTGTGGTCTTTGTCGCAATTGCATTGTGACAATTAAGGACTTCCCCTACCACATGTTATGTAGCACCCCCCAGGCCTATGGTTGAAATAACCTCAGATCACGATCTAAGTTAAGTTCAACTCCAAACACGGAGGATCACAGTATGATTCGATAACATTACAGAACACAGGGATTCAACAGCATAAGTTTAAACTCTTAACAGAGTAAGATATTAGAGTTATTACAAACCAGAGGTCATAGACCCAACATTACATCACACAGCGAAACCAAATTATGTTGTTCTAAACAACAACTTAGCAAAAGGCCTAGGAGGCCATTAACAAAAGTGACGTCCATCCCATATTCCTCAGGCTGCTACCTGGGACCCCCAACTACTCGTCGATGTCAACGTAGAAGCCGCCTTCAGTTGCATCCAGATCCTCTATAGAAAGACAACAATGGCGCAAGGCTGAGTACGAGAATGTACTCCGCAAGACTTAGATAACCTAGTATCTACATGCTCTGGATAGAAAAGCTTTCTCTGGATTTTCTTTCTCGGAAAGCAATCTTTATTTTTAAACAAGAGAAAGAAGAGGATCGTCTACTTAGAATTCTTTTAAAAGGGATAAGATAGCGACTTCTTCATCTTGTTCATCACATCTTGGTAACCACCAGCTTCATCAGAACCTCCTATCTAGGATCACCCCCTCGACCCAGAGGAAGCATCCTTAGGCACACGTGGATCAACAAGTTTTATAGTGGTTAAAGTTATCTATGATCTTAAGTCTGGTCGCCAAGTCGTTCATAACCGTGAACATGGATTTTCGAAAAGATTTAACCCTGCAGGGGTGTACAACTTTACCCACATGCACCAACCGACTCTTAATGCCAAATTATTAGCCCTCTTCCTTGGAAGGCCGACAGAGGGTGGTTAACCATGACCTTTACCTTGCTTTCGCCGAGACCATGAGTCATGCAATACGTATAATTCCACCGTAACGGGTCAAATCCCGAAGCCGGTACTTAAAGATGTGAGGCGAGGTTGGTTTACTAGGGCGCTATCTACCCCAAGCAACGTCGTCCACGCTTACCTACCTGTTATGAATGCACCAACTTCACCTGGCAAATCTTTCAAAAGATTTTCTATGCATATGTCGAATGGAACGCTCGAACTATGTGACTCATGGAATCTACTAGGCAAGTTAGTCAGTCATGAGGTTGTCCAGGCCCCGTGTGGTTGCACGCTCGTCTTGGTTCCAAAGGTAAGAACTCAGTTCCTAGTGGTGGCGAGCATGGGACTACAAAAACCACACCCAACGTGGCTTCCCATATAAGCCTTAGCATATTTAGTTAACTCTTTCGAGAATGTCACCAACTCCTACCTTTCTAGATTCTCCGGCACCTCTGATTCATCGTTCAGATAGATCAGACATTGATACTATGCATGGCTAAGCTGTCGATCTCAGAACCTCTAGCAACGCTCAGATGCCAAACCTAGGTATGGTAGGAGCAGTGGATCAGGAGTATAAGGCTACAACGGGGAAACTATGCAGTAGGTAGGTAACCCTAACTACTGACAAAAGACCACATTGGAATCATGTGCATCATAGCGAGAAAGTAATATACTTTGAAAAAGTAGGTTCAGAATGAGAGGCTACGCTTGCCTTGTCCGTCGGTAGACTGGTACGGATCTTCGGTGTTGTTGACCTCAACTTTGGGTTCGGATCCTATCGCTAAGAACCAAATACCGGAAAGGGAGAAGCAACATTCAATACATGGCATGTGGAATGCTCAATCAATATGGATGATATGACAAGTTAACTTGCCTTGAAAGGAAACCCTAAGACATGCTTGACAACTTGAACGGGGTTCCGAGGGTTGAAAACCCTAATTCGGGGAAACTCCGGAATCACCTGTGAGGGGTTACTATGTTGTTCTAATTAAAATTGTCATGTAAGTTGCTTAACAATTCATGATTACAGCTCTATTGGATATCTCTCATTTTTCTGAACATTTTGATATATTATTTGTATTTTTCCGATTTAAAATGAATTAGTTATGAATTTCTCAAATTTTAATTCATTTTAAATTATTTTTGGAATATTTAAATTATTTTCCAACTTGGGCCCACATGTCAGACTTTTATTAATTTTAGAAAAGATTTACAAAAATGTTAAAACCCTGACAGATAGGGCCCACCTGTCAGCATTTATCTATTACAAAAATTAACAAAACAAAAGAAAAAGGAATATGACGCCAGCATGACGCCTGGCTAACGTCATCAATGGGGAAGCCCTCCAGGTCGAGCACGGATCTCTCGATCCCGTGCGGCGCTGAGCGATCAAGCGTTGGAGAGAGCGGGTCGCGGCCGACCAGAGTGGCGGCGTGGCCCTCGAATGGTCACGGAACAGTGTCCCGGCGAGCACCCGGCGTGACAGCGGTGCTAGACGCGGCGAACCAGGGGCGAGGAGAAAGCGAGGTGCCTAGGCACCATGAGCTCACCCTGGTGCCTATGGTGAGGTCGGGTCGCTGGCGATGATGTCGAGCGGCGTCAACCGAGAGCAGTGAAGAGGTCGATGCTGTGCTTGATTCTGCACGCCCGACTTCGATTCCTTTGGCTAGACGAACCAGGGCGACGAGGCGGAGCTCAAGGTGGTGTTGGCTGGGCTCGGGGTGGCCGGAGACGGCGAGGCTTCGCCGGCTAGGGTTCGGCCATGCGCGGTGCAGAGAAGAGAAAGGGCGCGCGAGGGGGAGAAAGTAGGGTAAGGTTCTCTTCGTCGGTAGGGAGGGGTCCTTGTAGGCCTCCAGGGCGGCGGCACGCATCTTGGCGCTCGCCGGCGGTGGGCGAGCGGCCACTGAGCTGCTTCCGACGATCCAGCGATGGAGACGACAACGAACAAAGCAACGAAACGGTACCGGGCTAGGTGGGCTGCTGCTTGGGCCAAGTGGGCCGCGGGAAGGAAGGGAGGGGAGGAATGCTGCTGGGCTGCTCGGCCTGGGATGTTTGGCTCTATTTTTTTTCCAGAAAAAATCTTTTCCTTTTCTGTTTTTTTTTCTATTTCTGTTTGTATTTTCAAATTCAAACTGTTTTGAATCTTTTCAAAGTACCAGGAGATTTCATAAAACATATAAACTATTGTGGGCCCCTCATAACCAATTGGGCTTCACATTTTGATACTTTCTGAAATTCAAACACCATTGAATATAGTTTCAAAGAGAGGGGAGGTTTAGGGTTTTGAATTTGCATTAATTCAACACACTTGATCACATGCATTACTTGGATGATTTAAATGGATGCATGCCATGCTTAAATATAGTACATATAATACAAACATGGGTTGTTACAGCTCTACCCCCCTTACAAGAATCTTGACCCGAGATTCCTAAGTTTTAGAAAAGAAGGTAGGATACTCAGATCTAAGACGATCTTCTCGTTCCCAGGTTGCTTCGTCCTCGGAGTGATGAGACCACTAAACTTTCGAGAACTTGAGGTTTTGACGACGAGTTTTGTGCTCTGTTTCATCAAGGATACGAACAGGATACTCACAATAAGTCAGATCCTTTTGGAGATCAAGAGTTTGGTGATCAACACCATGGATAGGATCTTTGAAGCAACGCTTGAGTTTTGACACATGAAAGACGTCATGCACCTTAGGGAAGTTTGCATGCAACTCCAACTTGTATGCGAGGTTACCTTGCTTGGAAAGAACACGGAAAGGACCAACATAGAGAGGAGCCAGTTTGCCTTTGATACCGAAACGATGGACACCCTTTAAAGGCGTGACTCGGAGATATGCTTGATCACCGACTTCATATTCGATATGTTGATGGTGATGATCATGATAACTTTTCTGGCGAGACTGAGCAGTTTTCAAACGATCTCGAATGATACGAACTTGATCTTCTGCTTCCTGAATCATATCCGGACCAAAGAACTTTCTTTCGCCAGTTTCTGACCAGTTCAAAGGAGTACGACACGTTCTTCCATATAAGAATTGGAAAGGTGCCATACCAATACTGGATTGGAAACTATTGTTGTTGGAGAATTCAGCAAAAGGGAGACATTTCTCCCAGTTCTTGCCAAAAGATATGACACACGCTCTCAGCATGTCTTCAAGTATTTGATTCACTCTTTCTTTTTGACCACCGGTACTAGGATGGTAGGCTGTACTGAAAGACAGACGAGTTCCCATAGAAGCTTGGAAGGTTGTCCAGAACCTTGAGGTGAACAAACTCCCTCGGTCAGAGACGATTTTCTTTGGTATCCCATGAAGAACAACTATTCAGGAGACATAAAGATCTGCTAACTGACTAGCATTGATACTCTCACGAACAGGTAGAAAGTGAGAAACCTTGGACAGATAGTCAACGATTACCCAGATGGCATCATTTCCTTTTAGAATCTTAGGAAGACCAGTGATGAAATCCATACCAACTTCATCCCATTTCCACTCAGGTATCTTATGTGGTTGCAGGAGGCAAGTGGGTCTTTGGTGCTCATCTTTGACGCGACGACAAATGTCACATTCAACAACGAAATGAGCGATATCCTTCTTCATACCAGACCACCAGAATCTTTGACGAAGATCCCGATACATCTTAGTACCTCCAGGGTGGATAGAAAGAGGTGATTAATGGGCCTCTTGGAGAATTAAATCCCTCAATTTTGTTCTCTTCGGCACTACCAGACGGTTACCAAAGTAAACAGCACCTTGTGTATCAACAGAGAAACACTTAGCAACTTCGCTAGCAATGTTCCCTTTGATCTCAGCAATTTCAGAATCATGTTTCTGAGCAAGCTTGATTTCATCCTCTATAGAAGACTTCACTTCAAGAGTAGAAAGGAATCCACGAGGAACTACTTCAAGATTCAATCGAGAAAATTCCTCATGAAGAGAAGGTTGAGATTGTTTGATCATCAGATTGTTGCAATAAGACTTACGACTTAATGCATCAGCAACGACATTGGCTTTCCCAGGTTGATAGTTGAGACCCAAATCATAGTCCTTGATAAGTTCCAACCATCTTCTTTGCCTGAGATTCAGATCAGGTTGTGTGAAAAGGTACTTCAGACTCTGATGATCCGAGTATAACTCGCAACGACTACCAAGAAGGTAATGTCGACATTGCTTAAGCGCATGAACAACAGATGCAAGCTCAAGATCATGAGTTGGGTAGTTGTTCTCATGTGGTTTTAGCTGACGGGAAGCATAAGCCACCACATGTCCATCTTGCATCAACACACATCCGAGACCTTGGTGAGAAGCATCGCAGAAGACAACAAAGTCTTTGCTAGTGTCGGGGAGAACCAACACGGGTGCAGTGGTTAACTTGGTTTTCAACAACTGGAAGCTTTCTTCAGCCTTATCAGACCATTCAAACTTCTTCTCCTTCTTAAGAAGATCAGTCATTGGCTTTGCAATCCTGGAGAAGTTCTCGATGAATCGACGGTAATAACCAGCCATCCCGAGAAAACTTCGAACATCCTTTACGGATTTAGGAGATTCCCAGTCGAGGATAGTTTGAACCTTATCGGGGATAACAACAACCCCTTGAGCGGAGACAACATGACCAAGGAATACGAGATCTTGTAACTAGAACTCACATTTGGAAAACTTGGCATAGAGACGATGTTCTCGGAGTTTGGTTAACACCAAACGAAGATGTTCAGCATGCTCTTCTTGAGTCTTGGAATAAACCAGAATATCATCGATGTCGACCACGACGAACTTGTCAAGGTACTCCATGAAGACGGAGTTCATAAGCCGCATAAAAGTGGCTGGGGCATTGGTAAGACCAAAGGACATGACTGTATACTCATATAAACCATAACGAGTGGTGAAAGCAGTCTTTGGAATATCTTCCTGATGGATCTTTATCTGGTGATACCCTAACCTTAGATCCATTTTGGAAAAGACAGTGGCACCACTTAGCTGATCAAAGATATCGTTGATCCTAGGGAGAGGATACTTGTTCTTGATAGTCACAGCATTGAGTGGGCGATAATCCACAACTAGATGCGGTATATTGGTATCCCGCTTCTTGACAAAGATGGTAGGACATCCCCAAGAAGATGTGCTGGGTTGAATGTATGCTTTTCCTTCTAACTCCTCTAATTGCTTCTTCAACTCCACAAGCTCATGAGGAGGCATACGATAAGGTCTTTTAGAAACAGGAGCAGTTCCAGGAACTAACTCTATGACAAACTCCACACTTCGATTAGGTTGCATGCCAGGCAACTCCCCAGGAAAGACATCCGGGAATTCACAAACCACGGAAACATCTTGGATCTCTAACGGAGGTAGAACTTCAAGAGCATACAACTCTACTTCAGGAATAGAAACAGCTGAAGGAGATAGTGACCCTACGGTCCAGTACTTGACTGTTATGCCAGCAGGACTAGTCAGAGTCACAGACTTGGTTGTACAATCGAGAATGTCTTGATAACGGGTCAACCAGTCCATGCCCAAAATGATGTCAATATCAGTTGACTTGAGGGCGATCAAGGAAGTGGGGAAAAGTTGAAATGCAACTTCGATTAAATTCCCATGACTAACCATGGTAGAACGCCAACTGGAACCAGGAGACTGGACTAGCAGAGGAACAGATAACCCCTCAAAACTTATCCCATGCATTTGAGCAAAATCTTGTGACAGGAATGAATGCGATGCTCCAGAATCAAACTGTAAGAGTCCCAACCTTTAATAAGGTAGAGATCCCTGTGTTTACAATGCTAGTCCCTAGATAAATAGCTAGCATCCACAGTTAAGATGTAATATCAAGAAACAAAGGTCATAATACAACTTTATAACCAGGAATAAAATAATTCATTACATCTTACATAGCTCATTTGGCTATCTCATTACAATGCAACAGAAATAACTATAGCATGGAGTCCTTCATCTTCAAAATGCCACAGGAAAACATGTTGGTTGTATACTTGTAATCCTAATCAACACACTTCACTAACATCAAACAAACCTACAACATAATAAGTTACAGCCACAAGGGTCAATACATTTGAATTGTATTGGCAAGTGATACTATGATAATATAGTGGAGTCTATCATCTATATGCATTTTGGCTAGGTGGAGCTTAGGCTTGCTTTGCTCAAAATAGATTTTCCTTACCCTTTGAAAACACTAAGTTTTTGCTTGACAAAATCACCCAAGGCATCTCCCAATAGAAATTGGCGATCCTTCAACCCTTGTTCAACCACAAAATTTTAACTTAGAAATTGGGATGAGGATATTCTTGATAGCTTCCATGCCTTGATGCTCAAATTGTCCTTTGCCAGGGACATGGCTAAGTACTTAGATTTTACACTTTGCAGAGGTGGTGCACTTTCCCCACAATACTTGGTTTCACCAAGACAAGATCTTTTAGAAGCCTTCCCTTAGACCAGAATGGACGCGTTCCAACCTATTATCCCCTACCACCAACTGTCCATTTGGCTAAGTTATTGCAACCTATATGATCCAGGCAGAGCCCATAATGCCAAGTGGCTGCACTTGAAGCTTCTCAACATTTGACATCTCAAATCTCTTTGTTCCTGGGTGGCCATCCACAAGTGAGATACACAAGGTAAACCATAGAAATGGGCCTTGTGTAACCACTCAACACAAACCATTCCTTCCATTCCACCTAGGTGATTCATTCACTTAGTTGTTTTATTAAACAAAACACAAGTCCTTGACTTAGAAATATTCCATAGTATGAATATATTCCACCCTTGTTTTCTACTAGCTAAGCTAAGCCTGATAGTAGTAGTAATCTTAACTTAGGAAATTTCTACTAAGGTTTCATCTACTAGGATTTCCCATGGCATAGTTTACACTTAGCAAAAATTCCATGCAAGTCCTACTTGGAAATATCACTAATGCATAGTGAAAATAATGGGACAAAAAGTATGAAGCTTCACTTGCCTTTTGGTAGAGATTATAAGTTCACTCCTTGATCTTGCAATATTCACAATCTTCAAATTCCACTACAATTCAATCAAGCAAGCAATATTCAATCTACCATTCAAGCAAACATCACATAAAATAATAGAAACAAAGCAATGCATGCAAGCAAGCTAAAGATTGTTTTATTTGGAAAAGTGGTTTCTAATATGTTATAAACATTTGAAAACACTTATTGGTCATTTTATAAAAGTGGAAAAACCATTTGCAAAAGATTTTACCTATAAACCCTTTTTAAACCAAAACCATATTTTATGTGGTTGAAAATGCTTTTTAGCAAAGTAATAATTTATAGGGTTCATCAAAATACATTTTTAAATTCTAAAACTTGGGGTAAGAGGGTTTAAATCAAAACATTTCCCAAAGGGTTTCCTCCAAAAGCATTATTTAACATATAAACCACATTTTTATTTGACTAGAAATGTTCTAAATCAAAGATTTATTCTTTTTCCTCACAAAATATGTTTTTGAATCCACAAGTTGGTTTATATGGTCAGTAGGATCAAAACAATCCATTTGACAAAGATTTTATCTCAAAAAAAATTTAGAATGAATTTTATATTCAATTTATGCCTACACAAGTTTCTGCAAAAACAACCAATTTAACAGAAGCAATTTACTAAACAAAGTGCATGGTTGGAAAGTACTTGTCTTGGTGATTCCATTGATATAAAATTTGCAAAATTTGGACGTGTGGATCAAAAGTTATGAATTTTACAAACTTGAACATCTAATAGATCAATTCTGTTTTTATAACAATAGACATGGCCACGTGGAATGTTCTGATTGGTTGAAAATGATTCGCACGGATCGGCTAACGTGGAGCGTCAGATCTAATGGGCATCGCACGACTCACATCACTTGATACCTCTTCGGTTAGCCATTCTATATAAACCACCGGATGAGGATCCAACGACTCAGAGGTGATTGACCATAGTTTGGCGGCGCAACAACGGCGAGTGGCGGTGGCACTCTCGGCCAGTGAGGTTGCCGACGATACAGGAGGCTAGAGAGAGAGAGAGAGGGGTAGATCACCAGATTTGCAACAACGAGAGATGCTCAACGTGCTTGCTGTTTGTCGAGGGGCGCACGGGGTTGCTGTCAATTTCTCGTCGGAGTTCAAGACGACGTCGGGTGCGGTCAGTCGTCATCGGGGGCGATGCTACGGTGCGTGCTGAGATGAAATAGGGCTGCTGTTAGATGCACATAGTGCTGGGGATCATACGCGTGTCAACGAGAGGGAAGGGGGTGGTCGGAAGCTACCTGGGGAGTTTGCCGGAGGAGTGGCAGGCGACGGTGGCGCTCGGGTGATGCCCTTGCCGAAGCTCTGGTGCTCGCGCGGCCAAGAGAGCGACACCGGGAGATGCACAGGAGTCTGTGGAACACGCTCGTGTGGTTGAGGGGGCGAGGGACAGCGGTGGCTGGCCGGAATCATCGCCGGAGGGCGTCGGAGGCAGTGGCGGTCTGAGCAAGAATTGGGGCAGCCTGGGGGCTCTCGAGGTGTGGCGTCTGGGGTAAAAGGGAGGAGGGAGGGAGGTGGTTAAACGAGCTTGGTCATCGGGAGTAATCACCGCAACATTAGCGTGTATTGAATCGATTTTTAAGACGGCAAAAACGGTCGGCGAGGGGGCGTGGTCTTCGCGCGGGTGAGGAAGAAGACTGGGGGGTGGGGTCTGGGTGTCGGTGAGAGAGAGAGAAGCGAGGTGGGGTCTGGATGTCATCTACTGTGCGGGTAAGCTCCTGAGTGAGAAAAGAACGGTTCGCTTGGGAGAGAGGTGGGCTGCTGGGCCAGATGGGCTGGGCTTGCTGGCTGGGCAGGCTGGTTCCATTTTTTTTGTTCTGAATGTTTTTCTTTTTCCTTTTCTATTTATCTGTTTTGATTTTTATTCAAATCATTCAAACTCCTTTTAAAATCAAACCTTTGCCAAACTTTGTGTACATTTTTAATTCTGTTTATAACATATTTTGAAGTCAAATTTAGAATAATATTTTTATTCTTTTTAGGGTCTTTTATTTATTTTATAAATAGACATTTGTCTTTATTTCAAATGGTTTTAATGTGTTTTAAAATTTTATTTGAAAACCATATTTTTACCAAACCTATTCAGTAGGTTTTATTTATTTATTAGGGTGTCAAATAATTCACCTTGAATTATTTGGAATATTTTTAATATGATTTATTAATCATTTAAATTGGGCATTTGTCTTTATTCCAATGAAATCAAATATGGGTTTAATTCCATAAACTTTATTTAGTTGATTTCTTTGATCCCTTTTAAGTTAATTAAATAACTTTTATTCCACTTGGGTAAATTCCAAATACTATTTTCCCATGATTTAATTAATCATTTGTATTAGGGATTTGTCTTAATCAAATGGAATAGAGTTTGGTTGGGGACATATTATTTTATTTCAATATTATTTATCCATTTATTTCATTTGAACTTGGATTATGTTTATTCCATTTGTTTATGGTCTTGGCCAAGTTTTAATTTGGCTTTTTAAATATTCCCTATTAATTATTTCTTTCTTTATCTTATAAAATCCATATCCTTTTATTTAAAGATTCAAACTTGGTGATTCAAATTTGTAAAATCTTATTTAATATTTGTTTATCCTTTTATATCTCTTTTAGGATTAATTGCTCACATATTGGTATGGATTTTAGATAGGTGCTTTATTAGCTTTGGAAATTACTTTTCCTTATCTTATTAAATTTATAAGATTTTATCTATGGTTCTAAATTGAATGAAATCAATTTCTATGGTTTTATAATATTTCTATTTGTCATTCTTGATCATTATAAATATTTGTTGACAAATTTTATATGGATCAAATCCATGATCTTGGAGATAACTTGGAAATGTTTTTCTTCCATTAGGGTTTTAGAGTTTTGGTTTATTTTCCAAGTGTTTAAATTTCAAGATGCATTTATGAAGAATGCATTTCACTTGATTTGAATTTAGTTGGATTCAAACATTAATCAAAGTTTGTTCAAGATGGGATTTTAAGTTTCCATTTGGAATCAAAAAGTTTCTTTTCGCCCTAAATTTCAACATTTATTTTGTTTATTTATTTTTCACATTACAAAATTTGGAAAATTTTGGAATGTGACACAAACAAAACTTTAGCGGGAATTTGATTGATACGAAGCGTACCCATGATGACGCTTGGATCTTCCTGAGCCTCCTCAGCAGAGATGTGGTTCAGGCGTCCTTTTCCAACACCTGGATACTTATCATTCTTCTTTGGGGGTTGTGCCTTCTCAGCAGCACTCTTTTGAGGACAGTCTCTTGCATAGTGGCCAGGATGGCGACAATTGAAACATATAAGACCTGATCCAGTACCAGCAGCAGGATAATTTGATCCACCAGTATTGCTTGGAGTAGCACTCGGACGAGGTGCTTATCCAGAAGTCCTTGGAGTATAAGGAGCACGTGGAACAACACTGTAAGGCACGAAGACACGACACTTCTTATTACCAAAACCAGCCTTGTTGTACCCCTCCTAAGGACGCTTATGAGTTTCTTCATACTCCACCTTCCCACTCTCGGCTTTCATAGCCTTATTAACCAGACCTTGGAAGTTAACAAAGTCCATGAGATGGAGATCACTACGAACCTCAAGATCCAGTCCCTTGCGGAACAGAGCTTGCTTCTTAACATCAGTGGAGACCTCTTCTGTAGCATAGCAGGCAAGACGATTAAAGTTGCGCTGGTAATCACACACGGAACCAGTGCTCTGCTTAAGCTTGAGGAACTCCTCCCTCTTTTGATCCATCAGACCCTCCGGAATATGATAAGCTCGGAAGGCTTCAGTGAACTCTTGCCATGTAACAACATGTTGAGCTTCTTGCATAGCCAAGAAATTTTCCCACCAGGAGTTAGCTGCTCCCTCCAGATGATAGGCAGCAAAAGTCACCCAATTAGCTTGAGCAACATGACCAACCTGAAGTTTGCGCTCCATGGTGCGAAGCCAGTAGTCCGCATCAAGTGGCTCAGTGGGATAGCTGAAAACTGGCGGAGTGAGACGTGTGAAGTCCTTGATTCCAACTTGATTGTTCTGGCGTTGAGCAGTGTTGCGCTTAATCCTTTCAAGGAGCCTCATGTTGTCAGCACGGTTGGTTTCGTACATGGACATGAGTTGAACCATGGACGGTGGTGGAGGAAGGTTGGAAGATTCACCCTCATTTGCAGCACCACGTGCATGAGCACGGGTACGGGCACGAGAAGTGTCACCCATCCTGAAAGAACAAGAGGAAGATTAAACAAGGGATCCAAAGGAACAAGACGGAAAGATGAACAAAGGGTACTTGATATAAAAGTATCATCTTATCAAGCATGGTAGTACCAAATCATACTAAAGTATACACTAACCAGCTGACTTACATACCATGACAATGGAATGCTAAGATGTTACACACCAAGAAAAACTGAGATATCTTGGGACTCTGAGAATAGCAACCAAGTACGGAGTACTTTAGAAAAACAACCCCAAAACCACGATCCTAAAAGTTTTGAGATATAAGGTAAGGTATGCAAACCTTTTCAAACCAAATAAGGTAAGAGAAACTCCAGCAACAGAAACACACTAGAGAAGGAGTAAAAAGAATCCTAGTCAGAGTTTCTGCAAATAGTTTTAACTTTCAAATAATTTTGTCAACTTCTAGACTCAACATCGACCAATAAAAGGGTTTCCTACAGGCAGTCCTGCTCTGATACCAAAACCTGTAGCACCCCCCGGGGTTAGGGTTGAAATAACCTCAGATCACGATCTAAGTTAAGTTCAACTCCATACACGTAGGATCACAGTACGATTCGGTAACATTACAGAACACATGGATTCAACAGCATAAGTTTAAACTCTTAACAGAGTAAGATATTAGAGTTATTACAAACCAGAGGTAATAGACCCAACATTACATCACACAGCGAAAGAAAATTATGTTGTTCTAAACAAAAACTTAGCAAAAGGCCTAAGAGGCCATTAACAAAAGAGACGTCCATCCCATATTCCTCAGGCTGCTACCTGGGACCCCCAACTACTCGTCGATGTCAACGTAGAAGCCACCTTCAGTTGCATACAGATCCTCTGTAGAAACACAACAATGGCGCAAGGCTGAGTACGAGAATGTACTCCGCAAGACTTAGATAACCTAGTATCTACATGCTCTGGCTAGAAAAGCTCTCTCTGGATTTTCTTTTGTGGAAAGCAATCTTATTTTTAAACAAGAGAAAGAAGAGGCTCGTCTACTCAGAATTCTTTTAAAAGGGATAAGATAGCGACTTCTTCATCTTGTTCATCACATCTTGGTAATCACCAGCTTCATCAGAACCTCCTATCTAGGATCACCCCCTCGACCCAGAGGAAGCATCCTTAGGCACACGTGGATCAACAAGTTTTATAATGGTTAAAGTTATCTATGATCTTAAGTCCGGTCTCCAAGTCGTTCATAACCGTGAACACGACTTTTCGAAAAGATTTAACCCTGCAGGGGTGTACAACTTTACCCACACGCACCAACCGAATCTTAATGCCAAATTATTAGCCCTCTTCCTTGGAAGGCCGACAGAGGGTGGTTGACCATGACCTTTACCTTGCTTTCGCCGAGACCATGAGTCATGCAATAAGTATAATTCCGCCGTAACGGGTCAAATCCCGAAGCCGGTACTTAAAGATGTGAGGTGAGGTTGGTTTACCAGGGAGCTATCTACCCCAAGCAACCTCGGCCACGCTTACCTACCTGTTATGAATGCACCAACTTCACCCGGTAAATCTTTCAAAGATTTTCTATGCATATGTCGAATGGAACGCTCGAACTATGTGACTCATGGAATCTACTAGGCAAGTTAGTCAGTCATGAGGTTGTCCAGGCCCCGTGTGGTTGCACACTCGTCTTGGTTCCAAAGGTAAGAACTCAGTTCCTAGTGGTGGCGAGCATGGGACTACAAAATCCACACCCAACGTGGCCTCCCATACAAGCCTTAGCATATTTAGTTAACTCTTTCGAGAATGTCACCAACTCCTACCTTTCTAGATTCTCCAGCACCTCTGATTCATCGTTCGGATAGATCAGACATTGATACTATGCATGGCTAAGCTGTCGATCTCAGAAGCTCTAGCAACGCTCAGATGCCAAACCTAGGTATGCTAGGAGCAGTGGATAAGGAGTATAAGGCTACAAAGGGGAAACTATGCAGTAGGTAGGTAACCCTAACTACTGACAAAAGACCACATTGGAATCGTGTGCATCATAGCGAGAAAGTAATATACTTTGAAAAAGTAGGTTCAGAATGAGAGGCTACGCTTGCCTTGTCCGTCGGTAGACAGGTACGGATCTTCGGTGTTATTGACCTCAACTTCGGGTTCGGATCGTATCGCGAAGAACCAAATACCAGAAAGGGAGAAGCAACATTCAATACATGGCATGTGCAATGCTCAATCAATATGGATGATATGACAAGTTAACTTGCGTTGAAAGGAAACCCTAAGACATGCTTGACAACTTGAACGAGGTTCCGAGGGTTGAAAAACCTAATTCGGGGAAACTCCGGAATCACCTGTGAGGGGTTACTATGTTGTTCTAATTAAAATTGTCATGTAAGTTGCTTAACAATGCATGATTACATCTCTATTGGATAGCTCTCATTTTTCTGAACATTTTGATATATTATTTGTATTTCTTAATCATGCAATATATCAAAATGTTCAGAAAAATGTTCAAAACGTTATGAATTTATCAAATTTTAATTCATTTTAAATTATTTTTGGAATATTTAAATTATTTTCCAACTTGGGCCCACATGTTAGACTTTTATTAATTTCAGAAATGATTTACAAAAATGTTAAAACCCTGACAAATAGGGCCCATCTGTCAGCATTTATCTATTACAGAAATGAATTACAGAAAATAACAAAACAAAAGAAAAAGGAATATGACGCCAGCATGACGCCTGGCTGACGTCATCAATGGGGAAGCCCCCCAGGTCGAGCACGGATCTCTCGATCCCGTGCGCGCCTGGACGCGTGCTTGGCCGCGTTGGAGAGAGCGGTCACGGCCGATCCAGGAGTGGCGGCGCGGCCCTCGAATGGTCGCCAGAACAGTGTCCCCGGCGAGCACCCGAGGCGGCGAACGGCGGTGCTAGACGCAGCGATGAACGAGGACGCGAGGGAGAAAACGAGGAGGTGCCTAGGCACCGCGAGCTCACCCTGGTGCCTATGGTGAGGTCGGAGAGGCCGGGGGAGGTCAGGGTCGCCGGCGATGTCGACGGTGAGCGTCAACCAGAGACGGTGAAGAGGTCGATGCTGCGCTTGATTCTGCACGCCAGTCTTCGATTCCTTTGGCTAGACGAACCAGGGCGACGAGGCGGAGCTCAAGGTGGTGTTGGCTGGGCTCGGGGTGGCCGGAGACGGCGAGGCTTCGCCGGCTAGGGTTCGCCATGCGGTGCGAAGAAGAAAGAGGCGGCGAGGGAGAAAGGAGGGTAGGGTTCTCTTCGTCGGCAGGGGGTCCTTGTAGGCCTCCAGGGCGGCGACGCGCATCTTAGCGCTCGCCGGCGTCGGGCGAGCGGCCACCGAGCTGCTTCCGACGATCCAGCGACGGAGACGACAATGGACAAACGACGAAACGGTACCGGGCCAGGTGGGTTGCTGCTTGGGCCAAGTGGGCCGCGGGGAAGGAAGGGAGGGGAGGAATGCTGCTGGGCTGCTCGGCCTGGGACGTTTGGCTCTATTTTTTTTCCAGAAAAATTCTTTTCCTTTTTTTTTTTTTTCTATTTCTGTTTGTATTTTCAAATTCAAACTGTTTTGAATCTTTTCAAAGTACCAGGAGCTTTCATAAAACATATAAACTATTGTGTGCCCCTCATAACCAATTGGTCTTCACATTTTGATACTTTCCGAAATTCAAACACCATTGAATATAGTTTCAAAGAGAGGGGAGGTTTAGGGTTTTGAATTTGCATTAATTCAACACACTTTATCACATGCATTACTTGGATGATTTAAATGGATGCATGCCATGCTTAAATACTGAGTACATATAATACAAACATGAGATGTTACATGTTATGGCAGCCGTTCTTTAATGGAACCAAATAGATCACGACAAGAGTACTCCTCGAGAGTCTCGCATCAATAACCGTGACTCTGCACACCTTACCTCTTCTATGCATTGGTTTTCGGAAGATTGATAATCCATGCATAAACATCTTTGGATTCTATCCTGAGTATGTTCCTTATTTTCCTTGTTGTTCTCTGACCTTTGTTTACTAGTTGGTAGCCAAGTAGTAAATGTGCATTGGTGTCTTCTGATGCAAGATGCTCTTGTGGTCCGTCAAGAAAAACCATTTCGGAATGTCTAGGAGAAACAAACTCCAGTACCTCATCATATCTAGGACCAGGTCAAAGTGTTGTAATCCGCAGATCAAGAGGCATTGATTGTCTTCCATTTGTTCTATCTTAAAGTATCACACTCTTCTAAGCTAAGAGGTCGTGTTAAGTTTCATGACCCCTTAATGAAATGATGCTCTTACACATATTTATCCACCCTTCCTCAAGCTTTCGCGCTCGTGAGTGATGCGTGTGCGTAACAATGTGGCCGTCTGAGATTCTGAGCAATTATTATTGTTTTGAAATATAAGGACATTTGAGTCATACTTAGCGTGATTGGTTAATCCTATCACTAAGCGAAGTTTGATTGTGTTACCAAGTCCGTTACTCTGGTATACTCTCTTTGGTCAAAGAGTGAGGCTTGTGCTGAAGCTCTAAGACTAAGTCATCTTGCCTTGCCAAGCAAGTTTCCTCTTGAACTAAGTGACATATCGGTGGTTCGTGATATTCTAGTTGTCTACTAGAAGTGTCGCCATGTTGCCACATGACCGTGATGTCAAGTTCTTGAGCAAGCAAGTTCTCTGAACTGCACATTTCTCCAAGGATCCGTACTGGATACCCTGAACTAGTTGGTTGAGCTTAAACAACAACTTGGAGAGTTGTAAGACAAAAGTTATATCCGACTACGTTCTTTATAAAATGGATGTCTAGTTTTGCTCGTGTTGAAGAAAGATAGTATTTCCTTTGTGGATATATTATTTTTCCCCACCTTTGATTTGATTTGGGTTATCGTCAAATCAAACTCAGTTCCAAGGACTATCTTGATAGTGTTTCTACTTGTGATGTCTCACTTGAGTACATCTTCATGTCCTTTGATCTGACCAGTATTTTTGTCTTGTTCACGCGACATATGAGTCCATCTTCTTGGAGTGTCTCGATAAGTTTGTTGTTGAGCCCATCGATGACATCCTTATCTTCTCCATGTTAGACTGGATCCATATGGAACAATTGGCATTAATGTTGGAAACTTTCGAGTACCATCCTCGAGTCATCTCGAAGTATGTGTTCTGGATGTTAGAAGTGACCTTCCCCGATTCATGTGCAATTGTTGAAAGATGTCGCCGTGGATTCAAGAAGAGTTATCTCCTTTTCTCTAATGACACATGTGTGTTTTACTACTAGTACTTTATATGTATGTGTAGCTGTCTTTCGACAAGTTGATAATACATGGGTGTAGCAATCTAGCTCATCTTTTGGAGCTTTACACTGTAGTCCATATCTTGAGAATCTAGTAACTTTACCTTTGTGGTAAATGTTACAAACTTTCTATTCGGACATGCTGAGTCTGAAATATCATTTCACCTAACCAAAGCTGAATCTCAAACAGCAATGATGGTTGGTGTTCTTCAGGTTTAGACATAGGTCTCTTTGTAAATCTGGTAAGATTGATGTAATGGTTGACATACTTAGCCGAAAATACCCTTCGTCATAATCTCTTGATTCAGCAATATCAACCACTCTTCATGAAGCTTCTTCTATAATTGATTATAGGAGTTGTGTTTATGTTTTCCTTGTATCCGAAGTCTAACCTTTACTTGATGTCTGTGTTCTCGAACATCAAGGAGAACATTTAAAGTAGTGTTGCTAAATGTCTCTTGGTCGATCCGCCAGGCCATTTATGTTGGCAAGCATCTTGTTGTGCCAAGTAATTGAAGTTTGAAAATGAAGTTTATTTCTTTTCGTGTCATCAGGAATCTTCTTAACCGTTCATCTTAGTGGTGTAAAGTGTTATCATGATATTTGGCAAAGATTTTGATAAATCTGGATGAATAAAGAGTTTCCTTCGTTTTCATAGCCATGTTTAAAGTGTGACTATGATTTTGGTAATCTATAGTTTCTTTTACTACATGTCCCTTGTGACTCTTACGAGTCCTCTCCACAAAACACCTCTCTGTCTTAAGCCTTCTGTTGGATGAAAGAGTGTCCCTTCTATTTCAAAAGTAGTTCAACAACTTGGTTTTATTGATCCTTATCTCTACAACCTGAAATCTCTACTTAAGTCAATTAGTAGAGGTTCCTTATCGAAGTTTGTGGTCATGTTCTTTCTGTTGGAACCTTCCTTCTTAGAAGCTTAAACTCTTATGAAGTTCAATGGTCTCAGTCCTTATGAAGACCAGTTGTCTAACAACTTGAAACCATCTCCTTTTGTTTCCTCTGTTATCTTGACGTGTTTCATGTTCGTCATCTCAGAGCCGTCTCTGAACACTCCATCCATGAGTTGACCATGAGAAACTTTGTGTTGTTTAGTGTGTTTCCTCTTATCTTTAGAGTGATCTTGTTGCTTTCTCTCTCTGTCTCTTTGCCTACCTTTGGAATCTCGGGTCAAGATTCTCGTAAGGGGGATAGAGCTGTAACACCCCAGTTTTAGTTAATCCATATTAGGGTTTTGATTGTGCATTGCATGAGCATCATCCTTTAAATTATGCATTGAAGAAAAATAAGACAAACCCTAAACCCCTAGTTTTTACCCTCTCTTGAAAGTTTCTTCAAATGGTTTTGAAAATATTTGAAAAGTACAAAGTATGTGGAGCCCAATCTGAATAAAAGGGTCCCCTCAATATTTTATACACTTTTACAAAGTATCTGGTATTTTTTAAATGTTCAAAACAGGATTCAAATTCAAATTGCAAAGAGAGAAATCAAAACAGAAATAGAAAAATAGTTTCTACAAAAATATAGAGTCAGAGCACCCAGGCCGCGCAGCCCAGCAACCTCTCTCCTCTCTCTCCCTCTCCCACGGCCCTCCAAGCCTATGTGCAGCCCATCTGCCGGTACCGCTTCGCTCCCTCCGTCTTCATCGACTTCCTCCCCGCAGCAAGCTGCTCGGTGTCGTCGGCGGCGCCGTCGATCCGCCCCGCCTGCATCCCACCGTCCACTGCCACGTGGAGAAGGATAAGGGCCGCCTTAGCACGTCTCCCTACCATACCTATCCTCTCGCCCTCTCAGACGACCCCTTCCTCACGTTCTTCCCTCTTGCCCAAACCCTAACCGCCCCAGTCACCGGCTAGGCCCGCACCCTCCGGCATCCCCTCGCTCCGCAGAGACACCCTGAAGAAGCTCCTCGTCACCCTCGTCATTCTCATAAAGCCACGCAAGCGGGGAAGTCACCTCCTCGTCAGAATCGAGCCCGCACAACTGTCGTCCGTCGCCATTGCCGCCGTCGATTTGTCACCGTCCGACCCCGACTCACCTCCCCGACACCTCCATCAGCTTCGTGGTGAGCTAGCGGTGCTCAGGCACCCTTCTGTTCCCTCCCTCGCCCTTTGGTTTGCCACCCCACCATGCACCGTCGCTCGCTGCCACAGAAGGTTGTCGCCAGAGTCCCTTGGGTGACCAATAGGTCACAGCGCCGCTGGTTTCTGGTTCAGCGCGAAGAGCCGCATCAAACGCGCCTAGCCCCACCGCCCCGTGCGCCTCACAACGCCGCCGCTGGTGACCACTTGATGGTGGCAGTCGGTGTGACATCACTGCGATGTCAGGGTGACGTGGCCATGGGTCTCATGACCGCCAGGGTGGCTACTGATGTGGCATAGGGCCCAGCAGTCAGTCATAGTGGCTAGGTTCCGTGCGGTGTAAAAATATTAACCCCCCAGCTGACTTTAGCCTGATGCAATAAAGGCTTTAATAATTCCAGAAATTGAATAAAAATTGTAAATTCAATATCTTTTTAATTATAAGTTAGAAAAATACAAATAATATATCAAAATGTTCAGAAAAATGAGCTCTATCTAATTACACTATAATCATGCATTGATAATCAACTTACATGACAAGTTTAAATAAAATAACATAGTAACCCCTCATAAGTGATTCCGGAATTTCCCCGAGTTATGGTTTTCACCCCTCGAAACCCCGTTTAATTTGTCGAGCATGCTTTAGGGTTACATTTTGATACAAATTAACTTTTCATATCATCATCCTTGATTGAGCATTGCATCGATGCCATGTGTTGATTGTTTCCCTTTCTTTCCGGTATTTGGTTCTTCCCGGTAGAATACGAGATCGAGATCGAGATCAAAGCCCGAGGACAACACCATCGAAGATCGATGAACAATACTTGACCAACTGTAACCAAGTCAAGTATAAGGCTCTCGAAGATCTGCTTATCTGCTATCAACTCGCAAAGGCAAGCATAGCCCCACCATGATATAATCCTATGATTTCGAAAGCATTTCAATTCTGCCATGTTGCATACGATTATACTATGGTATTTTATCGATAGATAGAGCATACTATATGTTGCATTACTCCCTTTGAGCTTATATTACCTGATCCACTGCTCCTAGCATAATTAGGCTTGGCTTGTGTGCACTGCTAGAGCTTATATCTGTGTCCTGCTTAGCCATGCATAGTTGTTGAGTCTGGTCCATCCAGATGATATGTTAGATGCAGAGAATCTAGTATGACAGCAGAACGTGATGAGATGTGATCAGTAATATGAGATTAAACATGCTAAGGCTTGTATGGGATGCCAAGGTGGGATGTGGTTTTTCTAGTCCCATGCTCGCCACCACTAGGAACCGAGTTCTTGCCTTTGGAACTGAGATGAGCGTACAACCACACGGGGCTTGGGAACCCCTCGCCTGATTAACTTGCCTAGTAGATTCCATGAGTCACATAGTTCAGGCGTTCCATTCGACATACACATAAAAACCTTTTGAAAGATTTGCCGGGTGAAAGAGGTGCATTAATAACAGGTAGGGAAGCATGGACCGGGTTGCTTGGGGTTGATGGCGCCCCTGGTAAACCAACCTTGACTCACATATTTAAGTACCGACTTCGGGATTTGACCCGTTATAGCGGAATCATACTTATTGCGTGACTCATGGTCTCAGCGAAAGCAAGGTAAAGGTCGTGGCCAACCACACCCTCTGCCGGCCTTCCAAGGAAGAGGGCTAATGATCTGGCATTAAGAGTCGGTTGGTACGTGTGGGTAAAGTTGTACACCCCTGCAGGGTTAAATCTTTTCGAAAAGCCGTGTTCACGGTTATGAACGCTTGGTGACCAGATTCTAAGATCATAAAGAACTTTAACCTAATCGTAAAACTTGGTAGATCAACGTGTGCTTAAGGATGCTTCCTCATGGGTACGAGGAGGTGATTCTAGTTAGGGTTCAGATGATGATGAATTAGTGGATATAAAAGATGATGATCAGTACTTTGGAGATGTCGCTCTCTTACCCCCTTTTAAAATACTCTGAATAGACGAGCTTCTTCTCTCTCTTGTTTTATAAACAAAGATGGCTTTATGCAAAACAGCTCCACCAGCCATAAGTCTTGCGGAGTACACCTTGTACTCACCCTTGCTTTGTTGATACTTTTGGTATAGTAAGTGTTCACCTAAAGACAAGTTCCGTACTACATCGACATCGATGAGTAGCTTGGGGTTCCCGGCCGGCAGCCTGGAATCTATGGGCTGGGATGTCATCGTTATACTTCAGGCCTCTTAGGACATTTGTTAAGTTTGCTATACTTAATAGCATAATTTGCCTTCTGTTGTTTGATGTTTGTGGTCAGTGACCTCTGCTTGTAATAATTTGGTTCTCTGCTCAGTTATGAGATTGCTGTAATAAATTTTGTGTCGTAGGGTCACTGCCATGTTACCGATTCTTCACTAGATATTCTCGAGCTCAAGGTTAAGCTTATTTCAGACGGAGGTCTAGGATTTGTTTAGCCCTGATCCTGGGGGTGTCACAGAAGGTCCCACAAGTGGTGGTGGAGGAGCTCCGTGGGCGATGTCGCCTGGTGCAGGTGCGGGTTTGAACTCGGGGTTCAGGATCTGCCGTCGCATCTGGGTGAAACCCTCGCTGAGTTTATGAAACTCGCGGAAGTCCTTGAGCATGTGGCTGGCCTTGCTTTTGCCATCCTGCTTGTCGATGTAGAAGTGGATGGTGCATGGACCCGACAACTTGTCGTATGCTGAGGGTTCGTCGTCGCGGTCGCGGCGCTGCCACGTTTGCGTTGGGCGTCCTCCATCGCGGAAGTTGCTTCCAGGATATCCGCCGCTGCTATGGTTGTTTTCATTGCGGCATTCGGCGTAGCCAGCCGCAACCATGTCGGGTCCATCGCGATCATCGTAGACGCGCAATCTTCGCTTGCTACAGCGCTCGCGTCTGCGGCCGTAGTCATTTTCCTCATCCGAATGTGCTCGGTGGACGGAGTCCTCGCCATCTACCCACCTGTTGGCGATGTCCATGAGGTGATCGAGTGTCTTGGGCTTGACACGCCCAAGTTCTTCCTTGAAGTCCAGGCGTTTGACGCCATCCTTGAAGGCGTCGATCATTCTCTCCTCAGAGATGTGTGCCGCGGAGTTCTTGATGTTGGACCAACATAGTATGCACGAGCGAATGGATTCGCTAGTTCGTTGAGTGCAGGCCCGTATCTCCTCGATCGAGGCTGGCCTCTTGCTGGTGCCCTTAAAGTTTCGGATGAAACTGTACGCCAGTTCCTCCTAGCTTCGGATGGAACCCGAGGACAGGCTACTGATCCAGATCCGGGATGCGCCTGTCAGCTGTAGCTGAAGGCATTGCAGGGCAGTTTTCTTGTTTCCGCCGTGCAGCTTGACAGACGACAGGTGGTCGCTGAGCCAGGCTTTCGGGTCCTGCGTCCCGTCGAACTTCGGAGTGTCCAAAGGAAGCTTGAAATTTCTCGGCATCCGCGTTCACTGAACAGATCTGCTGAAGCATCGAGCTCCGCAGAGTTCTCCGTCGTTGTCCTCTTTGGATTCGTCTGAGCACGCACATTTGGCACGTGCCTTGTCGACTTTGCGTTGGGCAAGGTCGTTTCGAGCGTCGTAGTCACGGCTGCGATGTCTTGGGCTCTTGCGTCGTCGAGGTAGATCGTGCTCGTCTTCCTCCTCCTCCAATGAGTGTGTGGGGCTACGGTTGAATCTGACCGTAGCCTTCTTCTTTTGCTCCATAGGACCTTCCTCGTGGAGCGCAGCTCCGACGAGTCCGAGTCCGGCTAGTGCAGACTTATGCATAGATCTCTTCGGGTCCCCCACCGGAGGTGGATGGGATGGGAGATATGTGGTGGCTGCCATGATCGCAGCTTGCAGCGTCTTCAGGATTACGTTGCCGTTAACGTCCATCTCCATGAAGGACGTGTTGAGGGTTCATGTGACCTCGCGACATGCAGCGGGATCCATGTGCCCTGTGCGAGAGAGATGCTTGTTGGCGTTGTCGCCGTGCGAGCTGGATCCGCCAACATGGAGAGAGCGCCAAGCGCTTAGACTCGGCTGCTTGCTTGCGTTTGTCGAGCTCCTCCTGCAGCTGCACCTGCCTATTGTGCTCGCCGATGAGGAGAAGGTGGTATGCCATCAGCAGGTCCCATGAAGAATTTACAGGTAGGATCTTGTTGCCCGCTATGGCTTCGCGTGCCTGGCGCCAGCCATCCTCGTTGAGGTTGATCCGATTGTAGGCGACAGCGTCGCCCTCGTTGGGCGAGAGGGATGGTTGTCTCTTGTTTCCTCCGTTTTCACCCTTTGGGTTGGGTGGGTATGTGGGAACCCGAACCTGGTGGTTGTTGTTCCACGTTGCTTTGGATGACCATGACGCACTAGTAGCGCCTGCGGATTGGATCGCTGCTGCCACAACTTTCGAATCCGGAACCGTAGGTTCCTTCATCCGACGGGGGGCCGCACAGATCTGAGTTGGAGCTGCTGCTGTCATATGACTCATTTGTCAGTGTTGACGTGCGTAGCATGCTGGGATGCGGGGCCCACGAGGCGGGCCTGATTGATGGCAGTGGCACCCGCTCTGGGAGGCGGAGAGTGCCGGTCTGTCCACCTGGAAGAAGAAGCTCCCGAACAGAATATCGAGCCCATCGCCTACGGGCTCGAAATCCTTCATGGTGGCTGGCGAGTGGGCGGTGAAGTCGAAAGCACCGAAGAGGATATGGCTCTCCGTAGCTGAGGAGTTGTAGATCACTTTGGTCGGGAATGTCACGATCGCACAATCAGCGCCCCCGATTCCCACAGACGGCACCAATTGACGAGGTTTTGACTCGTCAATGCCCATTGTTATGAGCTTGGGTTTTGGAGAAGATGAGGGTGCTGGAGATCGCAGAACGGTTAACAGACAAGCAACCAGGGGACACGAGATTTACCCAGGTTCAGGCCCCCGGAGGGGAAACCCTACTCCTACTTGTCTACTCTTGATTATGGCGGAACCGAAGGTTATAGGGGTGCGCAGATGCAATCTGGTGTGGAGGTGTGTATGCGGTGAAAACGAAGTCCTCCTCATCGTGCCCTCCTAGCCTTTATATAGAGATAGGCAGGTCCCAGGCATAGATCGAGTCGGTTACAAGTTTAGGGTTTGCCCCTTTGAATATTCTATCTATTATAGTCTTGCTCTCCAAGGATCCGAAGATGTAATGGGCTTGGGCCACCCAAAAATCTCCACAGGCTGCGTATATTCTTGTGGGCCTTCCTTGGGCTGGACCAGGTATGCTAATGTCGTGTACCCGTAGGGAATAACCATGTCAAGATGGTTGTATCTCCTCCTTTGTGCTACCATCTTTAGATCTTGTGAGCTCCGTTCATGATCAAGATCATCTATTTGTAATCATGCATGTTGTGTTTGCGGGAATCCGATGGATATTGAGATTACTATGTTAGATCGATTAATGGTTTTGTCTTATTGATTCTATCATGTCTGTGTTGTTTGTGATCTTGCATGATCTCCGTTTCTAGTAGCTATCTTGACCAAGTAGATGCTAGTGACTCCAAGAGGGGGTATTTATGCTAGATAGTGGGTTCATGCCTCTATTTAATCTAAGGCAAGTGACAGAAATCTCTAAGGTTGTAGATGTGCTATTGCCACTAGAGAGAAAACAACAGTCTCTTGTTCATGGAACAAGTGGATTGTTTACCTTACACATTTTGCTTAAAGCAGTTGTCCGTTGCTTGCAACTTAATACTGGAGGGGGTTCGGATGATAACTTGAAGCTGGATTTATAGTCGTAGATACAGTTGGATGGTGGTCTATGTATCTTGTTGTATTGCCAAATCGAATCTCATAGGATCATGAATGTATAGTATTGCATTGTTATGCCTTGCTCAGTCTTGTCAATTGCCCTGCTGTAATTTGTTTACCCAGCATCCCACGTTTATTTATTTTAAGGAGAACACCTCTAGTGAACTATGGACCCTGGTCCAATCGTTACCATTGATACATCTTCCACTATTACTGTTTACTTTCTGCAAACCACTATTACCTTCCACACCATATGGTTAATCCTTTGTTTTAAGAAAACCAGTGAGATTAACAACCTCACTATTCGTTGGGGCATAGTCTTGAGTTTGTGTTGTGTAGGTTTCCAAGTTGCTAGCAACACCTTTGAGTCGTTTCCTTCCTCCTACTGGTTCAATAACCTTGGTTTCTTACTAAGGGAAATTTGCCGCTGTGCTCATCATACCTTCTGCTTGGGGTCTCCCAACAAAGTGTTCACGCACTGATCACGGGGGCAATTCCCCGTCCTAGCAGGGTGCCGGAACAGAGACTTTTGTCCCCTGAATCTCCTCTTCGGTGGCGGTGGCGCTGCGGAACTTTTCGTGGATGGAGACTGGATGATCTAGGGTTTCTGCATCGAGGGATTTATATAGGTGGAAGGGGAAGGTCGATGGGCACCCGAGGGGCCCACACCCCTGGCCGCACCACCACAAGGTGTGGCCGCCTCGAGTCCCCACTTCGTCCCCCCTCCGGACTCCGTGTTCCTTCTGGTAAAATATTGACTTTGGCTTTTGTCCCGTCCAATTCCGAGAATATTTCTTTACTAGCTTTTCTGAAACCAAAAACAGCAGAAAACAAGCAACTGGCACTGCGGCATCTTGTCAATAGGTTAGTTCCGGAAAATGTATGAAAATACCTCAAAGTGTAGACAAAACATAAGAAAATTGATATAAAACAAGCATGGAGCATCAAAAATTATAGATACGTTTACGACGTATCAAGCATCCTCGAGCTTAAATATTGCTCGTCCTCGAGTAGGTAAGTGATAAAAAGAATAATTTTTTAGGTGACATGCACCATCACAATCTTGATCAAGGTATTCTAAAGGATTGATAGCTGGGATCAAAGTAATCTAAGCATGAGCATGAAAGATGTAGTTTTAACAATAATACATAGCAACTATGTTGCAACATGAAAAGGTACAAACAAAAGATCATGAATAACAATGCATTGAAAGACATTTATTTGTTTCACATATAGAAAACATAGCAAGAGTGGTATTCATGTTGTCCCTCATGGTATAGCAAAACATAAATGCATAGGAAACCTTCAAAGTTCATAAGGGTGACTAGATACAAATAGTTTAAGAACAAGAAATACCAACATTATGAATCAATCAATAAGTTTTGGGACAATTCACATTAAACTAAGAATGACAACTATGCTCTCCTAGTTGGTGCATAAACATGGAAGATGGATACTCAATGTAAAAGTAAGAAGAAAGGCCCTTCATAGAAGGAAGCAGGGATTTCAAGTTTCATAAAGAGCTTCCAAAAATTATGGTACTTATTAGCTTTCAGCTTTCATTGCCCCTATCATAAGCATCTTCAAGTGATTAAGGTTAAAGTGACAACTAATATGAGTATATGCTTGGCAAGTTATAAGTTGAAAACCTCATGCCCCTTGCTTACGAGTGCCGAACCTCATGCTACTCAACTTTGATCACAAGTAAGTTCTTGTCATTATAAGTATATGTGTATCATAGAGAACCGCCAATGGGGTACCCCTTGCCCCATGACACAGGAGCTATCCCATATCAAAATGACAAGGAAATAGACAATGAGCATCTCAGCGATCTTTTTATTTGCTATTTGCATAGGTTTTTATTGAGGATGCTTCATAGAATGCTCATTATGGTTACGCTGTAAGTTTCCACCATGATTAGGCATGGCTTATGCTAGTCGCCTAGGCGTTTCTCTAACACATATACAAATTCCATGATCTTACAATCTCCCCTTTTATTTCACACCGCCGGGATCCATCAACAAAAGAACATGATATCAACTGATTAGAATAAGTGCAATATGGAAAGCGTTCCCCATGAAAACATGGTTCTGCTAATTCACAACTTATAATTTGCAATCATATAAGCAACATAGATGGGCACAATGGTCAAGTTTATTCAGTGCAAGAAATAAAGTGTGCCATCAAGTTTGTAAGAGCTTTAATCACTAATTTTCACATAACAAAAGTTTAATTCGGAAGATAGATAAAAACATGAATATACTTGGAATGGTGTAACACACCATGCATATGAATTTATAGTGGACTCTTTGGAACAACTTGGTTTCTTGGGAGTTGGATGCACGAGTAGAGCTCATACTCAGTACAAGTGAAGGATAGCAAAAGACTGGGAGCGACCAACTAAGAGAGCAATAATGGCCATAATCATGCAAAGCGACAAAACATTATTAATTAAAGCATAAAGTGATATCACAAGTCAAAAACTAAATTATCATAGAGGCTAGGGTGACTGGTTCATAGTCATAGCATGGTGTGAGCATGTGCCAAGCCAACCCAAATAAAGCATCAAAGGAGAATACCATAATATTATGCTTTTGTGTGCTAAAACAACGCATGATTCTTTCAAGGCACATTAAGCAATCTCAATTGTTTGGAACAAGTCATGCTACAACAATAATCACTAAGCATAAGGTTAAAGCAACATCTAACATGACATGATAAAGTCTAAGCCACAGTCAAAACAAGCTTCCTTTTGTACCACTATAAGCATGAAACTTCCTACTCTTTTCCAACACCAAACAACTTATTTGAAACAACTCACAAAGATAATAATCAATAAATACTAGAGAGCTTGTATCACAAATTTACAAAGAAGAACTAAAATGTTCTAAGCAGAAAGCATGAGAAAACTAAAGCTAAACGCAGTGCTAGCAAAAGTGAACACTCACAGAACAATCAGAGTGCAAACTAGAGTGCTCTAAACAATGAAAAATGAGTGTGTCTCTCTCCAAAAGAAGTGTGTTGTGATCCAACCAACTTATTGCAGCAAACTAAACAAACGGAAACTAAAAACAAAAACAAAGACGCTCCAAGAACAACACAATAGTGCATGAAGCAATAAAAATAAAGTGTCTAGAAAGAAGACCTGAGATTTTTATTGATGAAGAAGGGGATGCCTTTGGGCATCCCCAAGCTTTGATGCTTGTACCTCTTGAATTATAGATACGTTTACGACGTATCACCAACCCCATGTAGCAAACCTCGACGTCGTAGGTAGCAGCAACGGTGGCAGTAGGTAGCAGCATCGCCAACCCCATGTAGCAAACCTCGACGCCATAGGTAGCAGTGTCGGTGACAGCAGGTAGCAGCATCGGTGGCTTTAGGTAGCAGTGTTGTTGGGGGAAAGGGTTGGGATTGCTCCGGTGAGAGGAACGGCGAGGGATGGGGGAGACGCGAGTAGACGACACAGTTGCGCGTGTTGCAGGGTGTGGTGCGCGTGAGGCGCGGCGGCGGCTCGAGATGCAGGCCACGGCGGCGGTGGTTGGACGCGAGCTCCACGACGAGGCCAGACGAGGCCATGGCGGCGCGAGATGCAGGCTCCGACGGCGCGCGGCTGGAGGAGAGATGCAGGCCATGGCGGTCGCAGTTGGACGCGAGCCGACGGATGTGTATTTCTCCAGAGACATGGCCACACAAGGAGGGATCGAGGAAGGGGACGTGCACCTGGTGGGCCTCCGGAGCGACAACGTCCCGGGGGATCGTTTCGTTCGATCCCCCGAGTGATCTGTATCGTTTTTAAGTTTTGACCCGGACTAAAAAGAACACTAGCTGAGTCGAAACGGGCTGAATCTGACGAAACCGGAATTAGGTTGGGTTTGTTTGAGATGCATTCTGAACATCTTGTACTAGCAATCTTTGGAAGACCCCAAGTTATTATAGGCCCATTATTGTTTTTTTAAGTAAACTATATTTCATTAGACAATCGAGACATTACATATATAGTCAATACCTAAGACAAACATGCTTGTCAAGCAACTTTGCACAAAGAACTCTACAAATAAAATTACAATTCTACCCTTAGAGAAAGTTGTGCCTCGTCGAGCCGTGATCCATCGTCCTCCGTCGCCACCATGGTAGCATCAGAAAAAGAGGCAAACAACCGTCAAACCTAAATCTGGGAGAGCACCATCGCATACGAGGATGCTTTTCGAGCCGATGAATCGAGTCGTCACAAGCGACCAGCCCGAGACTTTGTGGCATGTCGGTCGGGGATCTTACCCATGGTCACGAGATCCCGTCACCATCGTCTTCATTCGATGCGGTCGAAGAAGAGAGAAGTTTCTGCATGCCGTCTTCCATGCACATAGCTGCAAAACGACAAACACTACTGCAGTAGCCGATGAGATCACCCGTGAGAGTGACGAACGTCGACCACCAGACACAGATCTCACCGGATCTAGAGACCGGCGAGAAGACTAGGCCACCTGTCCCCCGATGTCATAGGTTGGAGCAACGCAGAGATGGAGGAAGATCAGGGGCAAATTATTCCGACACGGCGTAGTCTCCTCCATGAAAGCCACACCTCAAGAAAGAAGAAGACTAACCCTAACTACATGCCGAAGACCATGGTCCCCACCCCTTCCATCGCCGGAACGACCGACGAAGGAGGCAGGGACCAGCGACAACTGTAGGTTTGGGGACAGATGCAATCGCCTGCAGGCGAAACCGTTTCCTGAGAGTCATACGTGTATCTGTGTCTTTTGTTTAATTATGTTGTTGTGTCATATAGACCCATTATTGTTGTCCCCTAACTCTCCTCTTTCCTGTTTTTGAGATATACTTCAAAAAGTGATTGGCAGCAACAAAGGCAACATACATGTATTTTTGATATAGCATCTCTCTAATATTCGTCCTTTTCACTTTAGATCCATTATCACTATTACTTACACTTGAAAATGTGTTAGTGTCACTGTTAGTTGTTATGCTCATCTATAAACATAGAAAATACATAGCAAGAAGTTAGTATCACATAACATCGGCTAATCGATAACAGTACATAAAAATACATAGTTGAAATAAATTATTCTAAAGGAAGTACAATAGGATACACTATTTTTCTTCATGTCTTCAAACTGTCTCTTGAGGCAACTGAGCGTTCCCTCATTTGTCTTCATGGATGAAAGAAGCTTATGTTTGATGGTTTAGCAAACAACTTTGTAGCCATGTAGTACTCATCACTCATCTCGGATGCCCCACACATGGCAACCTCCCACTTGATGGCTTTAATCTTACTATCTTGTGTAGTGTTAGTACCTTCACTAATCACATGGTCAACCAACCTCCTGAAGTATTTTGGCAAATTATTATTATACAACTTAGATGGACTACAAGGTATTCCACTTGTTGGACACTTGAGACTAGTTTTGGTCAATGGGCTAGGAGTAGCATACTCGGTCTCTTCATCTTCCACATCAATTAAATCTTCTTAAACCTCAATAGCAACTACCTCTTCCACTACAGGCATCATAGATGAGGTGCCATCAACATTATCCCTCTCAAACATTTTATACATCAACTCCAAGTTGTCTCATGGGGCCTTTGAAAAAATCTTTAATTGGCTTGTGAATATGTACATACATTTGAAAATTAGTATTTGTGAATGTATTATATTACTATGGAATTATAAAAGTAATCATGGCATTACAAAAAAAACCTTGATCAATTCAGCCCAATGAGCATCATCAGCCATCATGGTTGGGGTAGCATCTATAGAACACCCACACAAAGCTTTCAAATCATCCTAACAATTTTCATGTTGCTTTATTTCATAGTTTATACAGGTCCGCGCATTGAAATCTTCCACCAAGTTTTTATATACCGTGGGAGTCAAGAATTGGTTTGCCTATTACCGAGCCTTACTTGTTCGGTGACACACTCGCAAAAAATTCTAGCTACAGTAGCAACCCACACAGCTTTCAGAGTTTCCATCTAAACACAATTTTCAGTTACATATAGATGAATTGATAAAGTAGAGCATTTGGACATAATAATATCACATCTACACATATGTAATGAGCTATTTGACATATTTTAAACGCATGTATCCATCTACATACAATATAATTTTACAACTTTTCCTCTATTATTCTATCCTTATCTTGTGATGCTTTAGTGGTCTTGTTCCTACTACATGTATACCTTGCAGCCATGATAAAGCCTATACACCCCACATCCTATATTACACTTGTGGTTTGTTGCTTGTGGCCTTGCAAGTCGTAGCACTAGTACACAGCGACGCAAAGGATACACCCTATGGCATTGGCGACGATATATACATGCCACAATTAAAAAAATACGTGTTTCCAAGGAGGTAATTATAGTCAAATCAGTAAAAAAAGTTTAAACGGGTACTACAGGATAACAGAACGATGACATGGAGGAAATAGTAGCAGAAACTTAGCTCAAGACGAACTGGATAAAATTCATCAAAAGTGAACTTTCTTCCCTTCCACCTTACCGGTACATTTGCATTAGGGATCTGGCCCCTCCAAACATTATATTGCATCCAAACTCATCCTATCTTCTTCCTTAGAGAATCTCCATCGATAATGTGCGTGCGGACCTCCCCAAACAATGTCCGCTTTGGGACACATAGACATATATCCAAACCAATTGGGCAACTGCCTATAACATCATCTCCCAACTAGACATCCCTATTCACTTTTTCTATTTTCACATCAATTTGTCCATACTATATCTAAATGATACAATTATATTACATATTATTATTAACGCATAAAAAAATTAGTGAACATTCAAACATGGAAATAATATTGTTAATACAACAATTTAAATTGAATTTAAATTTGGCAAATTATAAAGAAAGATAGCTCATACAACAATTCAACGTGACACTCGAACTATTGATTTCCTTTGAGCGTTCACAAGTGCTCAACTAGATCATCTTGTAGTTTTCGATGAACATGTTCATATCGAATTCCCTCATGCATGGCAGGAAATTGAGCAAAGTTGGGGCGGGGAGGACTGAATTGGTTGGGCAAGAGGGGTCTGGTAGTCCTCGTACTGATCAAACGATTGATTCATGTCACACTCACTCTTCATTTCATGTTGTGCATGATAACACAAACTATCATGACCTCTCACATCTGATCTAGCGACCATGTTTGAATAGGTACCAAACCAAAGTAAAACAAGCTTGGAGCGCAACAAATTCCCATCCTATATCCTTCCTGCAACCCTCTTATTGTGTAGCAAAGTGATTTTTTTTACATATAGCGTTGGAGACTGTCTTCACAAATATCAACCAACGAGGATATATGACATCAGCTAGGTAGCGCACCTTAGTGTTTTGTGGACATTGATCTCATAGTTGGACTACGAAGCTTGGCCTTTAGCAATTCCCACAAACACCGGAGAGCGTTGCAACATGTTGATGTCATTATGAGATATTGACATGCCAAAGAAAGAGTGCAAAATTCACATATCATAATCTACCACAGCTTCAAGTATGGCACTGCATGCTCCAACAAGACTTTTATGCAATGATGTCTACGCACTTCTATTCTTGTAGATAGTTGTTGGGCCTCCAAGTGCAGAGGTTTGTAGAACAGTAGCAAGTTTCCCTTAAGTGGATTACCCAAGGTTTATCGAACTCAAGGAGGAAGTGGTCAAAGGTATCCCTCTCAAGCAACCCTGCAATCAAGATACAAGAAGTCTCTTGTGTCCCCAACACACCCAATACACTTGTCAGGTGTATAGTTTGATCGTTCCTATCGGAGACATCCACCTCTTCATCGGCGAACCGACTCGGGCACTAGTTCCCTGGGAGTCGGAGGAGCATCAAGACCCGCACGGACCGCCTACGGGAAGGATACGTTCGCGGAAGGATCGATGTTGGATCTCCCTTCGGAGTTTGCCGGCAAAGATCGGAAAGCACCAAGACCCGCGTGGACCGCCTACGGGCAGGACACGTTCGCGGAAGGATCGATGTAGGATCTCTCTTCGGAGTTTGCCGGCAAAGATCAGAAAAATTCAAGGCCCACCCAAACCGCCCCTGTGCAGGATATAAAGGTGAAGATCGCTGCAAATCCGCCGGCTTCGTCCGTGCGTCTGGAAAGCAGAGATCCAAGTTCGTCGGTGTGGTTACCATCTTCGATCTAGCGCGATGCGTTCAGAGAGAGGGTGAAAACCCCCGTGATTACCTGGCCAGGTGGCTCCGTATACGAGCCGATCTAGCCCAATACCCCGATGATAATGCTTTGTATCACTTCGTGGAAGGACTGGACCGTGGCACACTTCTCAGACATTCTTTAAGACGGCAGCAGGCAACAGGACGTCTTACCCTCGAAGAGATGGTGAACACCGTCAACAGCTACGCGGTAGCCCAGATGGAGCTTGCGCTCAGAGACGGAGAACCTCCGATTCAGCAGCCGCCGCCACCGCCTCCCGCCGCCATCGTCGCGGCAGCACCACCACCTCTAGTCATTGTCGAGGCCGTTGTCCCTCCACCTCCCGTCATCGAGGAAGTCCTGGCACCCTTCGATTCTGTCATTGACGCGCTTTATGCAGATTTCAGTGCAGATTCAGAGGAGATAGACTTTAGTCCAGAAGAGCTAGACTCCGCTATGAAGGAGATGGAGGAGGAGTACTCGCGCGACGAGCAAGCCAACAACGCCATCATGTCTCGAGGGTGTTCGTCACCATTGGGACGACGATGGATGAAGATCAACTCGGATGAGCTCCGCCTACGTCGCTGGAAAAGGGGAAGGGGCCACTTATTGCTGCTGACGATGATCACGCAGAAGTCATGCCTCCTCCGCCTAACCCAGTGCAGCAGTCGCAGGAACTCGGCACCGACCCGAGCAACAACAACACCGCAAACTTGCCGCCTCCAGCATCTACGTCTGCAACAGCCCAAGTTACTCCAGCTGATAGAGTGATATACGGAAATCTCCTTGTCGATCCACTGACCATTGCTCATATCCGGAACGTGACCCAGCTTGACGAGAAGCGCCAGCAGCTGCTGGAGGAAGCGCAAGCCATCGCGGAGCAAGGCGCTAAACTAGATCGAGATCTGGTCAACGCGCAGAAGTCCATAAAGAAGGCTAGAGCAATGGAGACCGAGTATAAGACCTTACTGCAGCAGCAGAAGGCTAAGAAAGCTCCGGCTCGCGTCATCAACGATCCTGGTGTGCGGCGCAACCTAGGATGGGCTCCCTCGAAGCCGGCACAGGCCAAGCCATACATTGACAGTGAAGGCAAGCAGGTGATGCCCACCCCACTCCTTAACCTCGTCGTCGCCAAGACCCTTCTAGAGCAGGATAGATCGCCTGAGGCAGTGGAACAGGTCTATGACCTAGTGGCCAAGGCCGTGAAGCAGCATGAAAAGGCCACCTCTTAGAGGCTTGAGTCTAACCCAGCTCTGTGCCAATCTAGCCAGCACAAGCCGCCAAGGGACAGATCTCCTCTTGATGTCGGGTCCCAGACGGGTTCATCAGAGCGAAGACGGAGGGATGAGCGCAACAGGAAGGATGCCATCCCCATATCCTCCGACCACGGAGAAAATCCCCGACCTTGTCGCCCATCGCCACCGCCCCGATCTCCTCGACATCGCGAAGATTACAAGGCTCACCATCGTACGGATATGCCCCCACCAAAACAGTGCGGCATCGTCATCCGCGACAACGCGGAGCAGACCCATCATGACGGAGAGCGCAACCAAGGACACAAGAGCAGGTCACGCCATGACCCTCCACGTCTGACAAGCAACCATGACAGGCGTGAGGCGTCGCAGGAGGGTAACAACAAGAAGGCTAACCCACCGCCACCTCCGCCTCCGTCACCACCAAGCAGTCACCATGGCGGAGGAGGCCCGCGTCGTTCACGCAGCCCATCCCCTGTTGACAAGAAGAAGAACCCAGAGCCATACGACGCACGATCGCGGATCGATAAGATCCACGAGGCCCGGGAAGGACCATACCTGGGACCACGTTGCTTTGGACCTGCAATACGTTCCGCAACTTACCCCAAAGGTTTACGGATTGACAAGACCATGAAGCCCTATGACGGCACCGCCAAGCCAGCCTCATGGTTGCAGGACTACGGCAACACTATGGAGATTGCCGGAGGCAACCCCAACGTCGCCGTCAAGTACCTCCCATTAATTTTGGCGGGCACGGCCCGTCAATGGATCGACGACTTGCCGGAGAAATCCATCTGCAACTAGTTGGACATGCAAGAAGCGTTCACCAAGAACTTTGAGGGTACATACAAGCGTCTCTGCACTGTGGGCGATCTACAGCGGTGCGTGCAAGAGAAAGGCGAGACATCTCGCGCCTACCTCTCCCGCTGGCTGGACATGAAGAATTCCTGCGCAGGAGTGCATGCTCAGACCGCCATGGCCGCCTTCATCGAAGGGTTGGAAAGAGGCACATTGCTCTGACATAAGCTGAAGCGCTTGCAGGACAATCACCAGCTTGACTTAAATCAGATGATTCAGCTGGCTAGTGAGTTCGCAGCTGCCGAAGACAATGCTCGCGGCACATTGCCGGCAATAGCCATTCCAACTCAAGCTCGGAGGAACAACAGTACAAAGCGGAAAACCGCTCCAGAAGAAAAGCAATCTACCGACATGGTCGCTATGACTTTTGTAGGACGAGGTGATGGCGGACAACGAGGCCGAGGAAGGGGAGCTGTCCGTGGGCAGCACCGAGGAAGTGAAACCACCTCGGCACCGCTCCGTGTTCCCCAAACCTACGAAGAGTACCGCGATATGCCGTGCCTCATACACCTCGACGCCAACGGCAAGGCCACCCATACCAATCGACGTTGCAAGTTCGTCAACAACCTCAAGGAAGACCCGGAGTCCGTCTACAAGCGAAGTCAGAAGAACAGACCGCGAGGCAAGGGTAAGGGGAAGAAGAAGGAGGAGGAGTCCAAGGATTCAAGTGACATGGACGAGGACGTTGACCCCAAGCACGCCGCCAAGGGCGACGACAAGGGCAAGAACCCCTTCACAAAGAAGGCCCCAGTCTACCACACTTTCCTTGGCACCCCCACCGTCTGACAACAGAAGACCTCTCTGAGGATCTTGATGGCCACTCTCCCCCCAGTTCCCCAGTACCTGTGCTGGTCGGAGGTTCCAATAACTTGGGACAGGACGGACCACCCAGACCTTATACCCACGGAGAACCAGTACGCCATGGTCATCAACCCTTTGATTGACGGCGTGGAGTTCACCAAGTGTATGGTGGATAGTGGAAGCAGCATCAACATCATGTACCTGGATACACTGCAGAAGATGAGCTTGACGGAGGCAAACCTAAGGCGGACCAACACCATCTTCCACGGCGTAGTTCTTGGTCGGGAGGCTCGGTCCCTTGGGTGCATTACACTTCAGGTTGCCTTTGGCGATGTTAATAATTACCGTCAAGAGCGCATGACCTTCGAGGTGGTCCCCTTCAAGAGAGTGTACCGCGTCATATTTGGCCGCGACATATTCCACACGTTCATGGCCAAGCCATGCTTCGTCTACAACAAGCTCAAGATACTCGGACCAAACGGCATCATCACCGTATCCGGAAGCTTTACCAAGGCAAGGGACTGCAAGATCAATGAAGCAGCCGTTGCGGTATCCTCTCAAATGAAGAATTCATGGAGATCCAGAGCAAGGTCAATGACTCAGAGATGCCCGCGTCGAAGAAGCAGATCTCCGACATCGCTCCTGCGTTCAAGGCCGCCATCGACACCAAGCCGGTGGAACTTGTGGTAGGCGATGCCTCCAAGGTCACCTCCATTGGGACAAACCTGGATCCCAAATAGGAAAGCGCGCTCGTCGAGTTCCTCCGTGAGAATAAGGACATCTTTGCCTGGCAACCTGCCTACATGAAAGGTGTACCTAAGGAACTTGCCGAGCACAACTTAAACATTGATCCAAAATGTAAACCAGTGAAACAACCTCTACGACGCTTTGGAGATGAGAAGAGACGTGCCATTGGCAAAGAGATAGCTAGGTTATTAAGGCTAGATTTATCCGACAAGTCCTTCATATCCAATGGGTGGCCAATCCTGTACTTGTCCCCAAAAAGGGAACCAGTGAATTAAGAATGTGCGTTGATTACACCGGCTTGAACAAAGCATGTCCCAAAGATCCGTTTGCTTTGCCTCGCATTGACCAAGTCATTGACTCGACGGCTGGCTCAGAACTTTTGTGTTTTCTTGATGCATACTCAGGATACCACCAGATCATGATGAGGAAGTCGGACCAATTGGCCACTTTGTTCACTACCCCATACGACACGTTTTGCTATGTCACGATGCCCTTTGGGCTGAAAAAAGAGGGTGCTACTTACCAGCGGACAATGCAACGTTGCCTCCACGACCAAATTGGTCGGAACGTTCACGCTTATGTGGACGATATCGCGGTGATGTCTAAAAAGTCAAATGACTTAATCTCCGACTTAAGAGAAACCTTTGATAATCTCCGGAAATACAACATGATGCTTAACCCTAAGAAGTGCGTCTTCGGGGTTCCAGCCGACAAATTATTGGGTTTCATCGTTTCCCAGCACGGAATCAAAGTCAACCCGGAGAAGATCAAGGACATCTTAAACATAAACCGTCCGACATGCCTAAAGGACATTCAACGAGTAACAGGTTGTGTTGCAGCAGTTAGTCGGTTCGTCAGCCGACTTGGAGAGAAGGCTCTGCCGCTGTACAAGTTGCTGAAGAAGGCGGACAAATTCACGTGGACGGACGAAGCAGATGCAGCATTGAAGCAACTCAAGGATATTCTTTCCTCAGCGCCCATCCTTGCAGCACCCAAGCCTGGTGAGCCCCTGTTAATTTACATGGCGGCAACCAACCGGGTTATCAGCATAGTCGTCATAGTAGAGCGGAAGGAACCAGGCTATGAGCATGGAGTTCAACAACCAGTTTACTATGTGAGTGAGGTCTTTACGGAGTCCAAGCAGCGTTACCCGCACTACCAAAAGATAGCTTATGGAGTATTCCTTGCTTCTCGGAAGCTGAGGCATTACTTTCAGGAGCACCCAATCACAGTGGTGAGCAAGACTCCACTGTCCGACATCATCAATAACAGCGACACTACAGGAAGGGTCGCGAAGTGGGGCATTGAACTCGCCGCCTTTGAGATCACTTACAAGAGACGCGACGCTATCAAGTCACAAGCCTTGGCGGATTTTGTTGCAGATTGGACGGAGATGCCAGATGCTACTTTGTTGCCAGAACCAGAGTACTGGGTGATGCACTTTGACGGATCAAAGCTGCTCAACGGCTCGGGGGCTGGTGTATTGCTACATTCACCAACAGAAGACAAGCTACACTACGTTCTACAGATCCACTTCGAGGCTACAAACAACATGGCGAAGTATGAAGCACTCATTCACGGACTGCGTGTAACCAAGGATATTGGCATCAAGCGCATAGTTTGCTGTGGAGATTCCGACTTGGTTGCCCCAGTGGTGGTACCGAATGCGGAACCCTATGATGGCGGCATATCGAGACGAAGTGGACGAGATATCCAAGAGCTTCTTGGGCTACGAAGTCAAGTATGTACCTAGGGAGCAAAATGAGGCGGTTGATCTGCTGTCTAAGCTTGGATCTGGGCGCAAGCAAATTCCGCCAGGAGTTTTCCTAGAGCATTTGTGCACACCATCTGTGAAGGGCGCCGACATCGACAACCCGGATAGAGCTGACTCTTTCGTCAACATGGTGACTAAGGTCCCTCCGTCTTGGACAAAACCGTTCATGGAATATCTCGAACACGGAACTTTGCCTGATGACGAAGTCGAAAGACGGCAAATAGTACGACGAGCAAAGGGTTATACCATAATCAATGGGCAACTCTACAAAAGGAGCACTACTGGTGTATACCTAAAGTGCGTTTCCCAGCTAGAAGGTATGGAAATCCTACGCGAAATCCATCTCGGAGATTGCGGGCATCACGCCGCTCCCCGATCGTTGGTCGCGAAAGCCTTCCGACAAGGATTCTACTGGCTGACCGCGAAGGCGGACGCCGACAAGCTGGTTGAGACATGCATGGGATGCCAGTATTATGCCCGACAACCACATGTTCCTGCTGAAGAACTGCGAACAATACCAATAACTTGGCCGTTTGCGGTCTAGGGGCTAGACATGGTGGGACCGTTACAGACGGCACCTTGTGGGTTTACGCATCTGCTTGTAGCAGTTGACAAATTCACTAAATGGATAGAAGCTAAACCCATTAGAAAGCTCGATGGGGCAACTGCCCTCAGGTTTGTCCGGGATCTAGAGGTGAGATTTGGTCTCCTGCATAGCATTATCACCGACAATGGCAGCAATTTATCACTCTGAGAAGTGGAGGCTTATTGCTAGGAGAAAGGCATCCGACTTGACCTTGCATCTGTGGCACACCCACAATCCAATGGTCAGGTTGAGCGAGCCAATGGATTAATTCTGCAGGGGATCAAGCCACGTCTTGAGGCACCGCTGCATAGAGCAACTGGAGCCTGGGCGGAAGAATTGCCATCTGTGCTGTGGAGTTTACGAACTACACCCAACAGATCCACTGGCTACACCCCTTACTTCATGGTTTATGGAGCAGAAGCCATCCTGCCTTCCGACATACTTCACGATGCACCCAGAGTTGCCGCCTACGACGAAGATGACGCTGAAGAATCCAGACGCTTAGATGTGGACCTTCTCGAGGAGGAGCGCGTTTTGGCATGCCAAAGATCCGCCATCTACCAGCAGAAGCTACGCATCTACCATAGTCGCCGCGTTCGGCATCGCTCGTTTAAAGAGGGGGATTTGGTTCTCCGACTTAAGCAGAAGAAGTCACACAAATTATCCCCGCCATGGGAAGGACCATTCATCATAAGCAAGGCGCTACTCAATGGGTCTTACTACCTTGTTGACAATCGTGAACTAAAGGATAGACCCAACAAGGATCATAAGCGTAAGCGACGTGACCCGGATGATGACTACCCAGAGCTTGATCGGCCATGGAACATAGCATGCCTACGCCCTTTTACACTTAGCATTTTTCATCTAATTGTGTACCTCTTATATGATCAATGAAATAAAGCTCTCTGGTTCACTCATATTTCTGAATCTTTTACCTCCTTTAGTGTTCATTTTTGGATCATGTAAAACCTTTATGCACAAGCTTTGCGTTTGCACTTGTGAAAATTCCGCCTACGGGCGTTAGCTTAAGTTTTCTGGTCTACATGTTCTTTGTCGTTTTTATGTGGATTCTGGAGTAGTGACTTTCGGCACTTATTGTCGGCGATTTTGTGCTTAGGTTATTGACGGTGCCATTGGGCATCATCACCTGAGCATGGTTCGGTAACGAGTCTTCCGACTCACGAAAGGTCAAGCATAAAAACCAAAGTAATGGATAAGCCAGCACTTGCTTAAAAAATATATATACATGCTGGAAACTAGTTCTTAAGTAGCAGGAAATAACAACCATTATTTTCCGCCTTAAGTTACATCAACAAGTTTTTTCCGCGCATACATCAAAGGTGAAACAAATATTACAAAGTTGTTTTTCATTCCTTTGGCGCAGGAGACTTGGAAGCAGCATCGTCACCAGCTGGAGAATCACCCTCAACATCAGCACTGTGGTGAGACTCGGAGGAGTCTTGGTTGACGTTGTCGATGGTGTTCATGGGCACGAAGACGTCGATGTCCACCAACTCGGCAACTCTGGTATCATAATCCGCGAGTGACGACAAGATGGCTTCGTGATCAATTTCTTTGCCGTCATCGTCAACGTCGGGGATACCAGAGGTCACCGTATCGATGTCGGCACCTTCGTAGTGTGCCTTCACCATTGACAGCGCCATCCTTGCGCCAGACCGTGCACATGAAGCTTTCCAGCTTGTGATTCGCTTGGGGGCTCGGCGCAAAATCTCCGAGTACTTCACCACGGAGTCCGAGGCCTTGATGTATATCTGGAGGGGCTTGGCAATCTCTTTGGCTTGGGTGATGGCGGTGTTGATGAAGTTTCCGGCAAGAACCATGCATTCCTTGTCCGAAGGAGGCGATTGGGTTAAACCCATAGGAGCTGCAATTTCCGAGAAGGAGCGCATGAGTTCAATAAATTCAAAGTATCCAGACTACAGAAATACAAGGCGGAAGAAGCTTACTGAAGATGCTGGCCTTAGCCTGCCAGAGGGTGTCCGCCAGGGATTCTTTCTCTTGTTGGAGGAGCCTATACGCCTCGGTATGGCGTTGGTTTTGCTCATCAACAGCTTGCTTTTGATCTTTTAAGATCGCAAGCTCCTCCTTCAAGCGATTGATCTCGGCGGAGGCGGAATCCTGCAGGGCCTTCATTGAATCCTCATGCATTTTCAGCATCTCCTTCCTCTCCTCCTTAAGGATCTTGTTCTCACTGTCCAGCTGCTGGATGTGCTTGGACTGCTCGACAATATCCTTCGCCTTGGCAACATGTTCTGCAAAGTCGGAGAAAACAAAGTACACGGTGAGTACTCGGAGAATAAAGGCACAAAACCAAGACGGAATGCGCAAAAAGAAAACAGACTCTTGTTTTTGATGATCTGTTCCTTCAAGATGGCAGTTTTACCCTTTTCGGCTTCAAGATCTGCGCGCATCTTCTGGTACTTGTCATTGGCCATGCCTCTCCGAGCATTCTCGTTCTGTGGAAAAAGAAAAAAAAGTTAAACCGTTGTTTAGTCTACTTGGAGCACCTAGTCGGAAACTTTCCAACTAGACTCTCGGGGGCTGCAGCGAGAGTTTTTTACTTAGCACTATGCTTAGCTTTTCTTTAAGCATCTAGTCGGAGCTGATTCAGTTCTCGATTAGAAGCTTGGGGGCTACAGTATAAAGTTTTTAACTCGGAATCTGCTTAGCCTTTCTTTAAGCATCTAGTCGGAACTAATTCAGTCATAACTAGAGGCTTGGGGGCTACAGTATTGAAATTTATAAACACTGCATATGCTATTCTTAAAGCATCTAGTCGGAATAGTTCATTCCATCTAAATTCTTGGGGGCTACAGTGAGAGTTTTTTCTAACTTAGTCACTCTTAGAGCATATAGATGCAAAACCTATGGTTTTCCGTCTACATCCTCGGGGGCTACAGTGGGATACTCGTATAAAATGCAAAAGGCAAAGTAAACTTACAAGTGCGATGATCTTGAGGTTTGTAGCGCTCTCGGCTAGCAGCTTGCCAAAGGAGATGTTGTTTCCTCACAAGATGTCTGCTTGTCGGAGGAGATCCTCAAGACCACATGTCGGAGATGTTGGTGCTTCTTCAGGAACCAGAGTTGTGCTACTCGGCGTAAGTGCCAGGTAGACTATCTTTGGAAACTCAAATGGTTTCTAGGGAGCAAGGGCACCGCCTTCGGCATAAGTACCAGCTTCCATCACCGCCTTGCTGCCACCGATGGCATCCTTAGCCAAAGCTTCAGCCATTTGTTGAGCGGTGCTCTCCTGCGTTGCCTGCTCGCCGACAACCGTGAGTTCGGTAGAGGCGCCAGAATTCACTTCCATGGCGGAAGGGCCTGATGCCTCTTTATCTTGTGAGCTTGTCGGGGCAGACGAGGGCTTGACGGCAGGAGTGGCAGGGGCGATGGCGGGGGAGGCGTCGCGATGCAGCATATCTTTGATATTTCGAGAAGCCCCCAAAGTTTTGGAAGTCTTCTTGAAGCTGGTCGTGGCTTTCTTACTGAAACGTGCAAATGCATAAGTACAGGAGCAAGACGGGTAAATAGACAATGTCGGAGAATGAGAAGCTTACACTAATGGGGGTGCTTTGACAAAAATCCCGGTGGTTCCTTTCTTTTCCACCTCCAGGGCGGCAGTAGTCTTTTTGGAGGCTGCACCCTCCGTCTTTTTCTTCTTGCCTCCGTCGGCAGCTTCAGAGGTGGAGCTCTTCCGCTTCCGCACCAACGGAGCTTCGTCGTTGGACGCGACCGTGACTTCCTTCATCTTTGGATCATAGATTTGAGGAGCCATGCTCATCTCATCTATGTCGCTAAGTTGTTAAGTAAGAAGTCACCATGTTAGATAAAATGACATTTGCAAGACGGAAGAACTGGAGTATATGTCATACACGGAAAATAAAAACCTACCTTTGGACACTTGCCGTCTACGAACATGTCGTAGGTGATGGTGAAGCCACGCTTCTTATCCTTCACCTTGATGATTTCCTTAAGGCGGAGCTTAACGGAGTCGCTCGAGAAGTTATCCACGAAGATCCGGAGGCTATCCCTTCGATCACTGGTATACTCGTGCATATACTTCGCGCGGTGCTGCAGAGGTTGGATTCGCCTGATGAACCATCACATGGCTAGGTCCAAGCCGGCCAGACCCGTCTCTACAAACCACTCGATCCTCCTTATGGCCCGAGAAGCGTCGAGGTCGGAAGGAAGGGAGGCTTGGGATCTCCATGCGGAAACTTCAGCGGCGGCTCCATCCGTGAAGTCTGGGTACGTCACTTCTCGTCCTGCCAGAGGGATTTCGGGGCCGTAGAAGTACACCCGCTGCCAATTCTTGCAAGACTCGTGGCCGACAATGTCGGGGAACCGCCGGCCAGGTCGAATCTTGAAGCTTATGGTGCCGCAGTTCCTAAGCTCCTCCTTACTATGTCTGGCTTCACGTTTGACGGTGAAGAAGTACACAAACAAGTCTAACCTAGGCCTTATCCCTAGATAACCCTCGCAAAGTGCCGCGAAGTTGCTAAGCACTAAGATACTATTGGGGGAGAGGTTATGGGGCTGGACCTTGTAGTGGTTTAAGACGGAGAGGAAGAAGTTGGAGATGGGCAGGGAACCACTGCGTACCAGCTGAGCTTTTAGGTACACCTTTTCTCCGGCTTGGGGAGAAGGTGTGACCTCGCCGACCGGTGTCGCCCGCTAAACAAGCCCCTCCGTCACGGGGAGGTAGCCTTCGGCGACCATCTCTTGGATGTCGCGGTCGGTGATGTCCGAGCCGCGCCAGTCGCCCTTATGCGAGTCTGGCTCCTCCTCCAGTGGCTCTAGCGCCGCCAAGTTTTGGTCGCCGCCGGTGGATTCGATCACCGCCGATGCGGGGATGACCAAGCCCTCTGGGGGAATGACGATGGAGCTCGCCGGCTTCACCTAACGCTGTCATGGATGGGGAGGTGCTGCTGCTAGCCATGGGGTGAAGGATTGACTGGGTGCAGATGGGAGCTAGGGTTTTCTCGAGGTTTCTCGCGGAGAGCTCGAGGAGACGTACGGCTGAAGGAAGAAGACGATGCGAGAAGAATGAGGTAAAAAGTGGAGATTTCCCCACGGTTACTATTTATCATCCTCGGCGTAAAGATTCGTGCAGCTTGATCAGACGGTTGCCGCGTAGACAACGTGTTCGCGAACGTGCGCGGAAATTTCGCCACATCTCCAACCGTCGCCGCCAACGATTCGTATCGCTTGCGCGGGAAAATCGGATATGATTGTGTTATCTGCATGTGTGAGTTACGAGGCGTCGCTGACCTAAGCCTACATCGTCCTAGCTGACATGGGTAGATGAGCCGTCACATCGAAGATTCCGACATAGACGGATTCAATCCGACTATGGAAAAGTACAAATGGAAGACTCAACATTTTTCCGGCTTACAAGTTTAAGACGGAGAAAGTTTTGCAGGGTTCTTTGGGAGGACTACAAGATATTGCTTGACGATTTGCCGACATCAGACTACACGGAGCATTCATCTGAAGAGGCAAGACGGCGCAAGATCTCGGAGTTCTCCGGGGGCTACTGTTGGGGATATGCTATATGGGTATCCTCATAGCATGTCTCTTATCCGGCTAACCCAGGTGGCCCATAGTCGGTAGCATGGCCTATGGCCTGCTGGGCGGCCTAGTTAGATGGATCCAGAAGGGAGGCCCATTCCGGATAAAGGAAGGCTACGGTGGAGTCACCAACGTACCCGGAGCCTTGGAGTGTAAGATACACAAGAGTAGTGATAGGCGGTGTAGGACTCTGTAACCTGTCCGGCTAGGACTTTTCCCTATAACCCTAGGACCTCGCGACTATATAAGTCGGGCCTATGGGAGCCTTTAGGGCATCGATTCAGACAACCTCACACAGCGAACCAGTCCCTGTAACTCGGCGTGTTGCCATTATAGTGATTTATAGCAGGAGTAGGATTCCGCCACCATTGTGGGATCTGGACCTGGTAGCTGTTACCTGCATGCCAACCGTCCGCCTTCCCCCACGTCTCTAAACACGGACTGTGAGGACCCCTCCATGGCGTACTCGTCGGAAATACCATGACAGTGCACTAGTTCGGCGAAGAGATAGTGAAATACAAGTGGTAATGGTGCTAGAAAAGAGCTTCTGACTTGTTGTTGACGTGGGAGAGACTAAAGGAAATCTGAAATAAAGATGGAAGCAAGCAAATATGCAACAGATCTAGATACAAACGGTGTTTCAATGTTTAGAAACAAGGCCTAGGGATCATACTTTCACTAGTGAACACTCTCAATAAATATATTCTCTTTATGATACTACCCTGAACTACTCTCCGGTTGGACACTCTAATCCATGGTAGAGATATAACAGCACTCCTCAAAGTTCGCCTTCCCCATCTAGATAACCCCATACTGTCACCTTGAGCGCTAGATGGTTCCAACAAACATCACAATTTCATAAAGACATCCAACTCCAAATATAACTCATGATAAATATATATATAATCTAGCTTAAGTGCCACACACGACACGCACGCTGTCACTTTCACACACATGGGGAAAACATAGATCTATTAAAGCAATTGAGTATTTATATAACTTCTAGCCTAAGTGCCACCACGGTGCGCACGCTGTCACTTTCACACACGTGAGGAGAGCAGAGATTGGCTTAAGCACTTGAGTAACAGAGTAGATCTACTTGATTACAAAGCTCATGACCACAATATGATCATGCATAGAGAGAGAGATGAACACATAGCTACCGGTAGATCCCTTAGCCTCGAGGAAGAACTACTCCCTCCTCATCATGGGAATCAGCAACGGTGATGAAGATGGCGATGTAGATCGATGGAGCTGGCTCCAGGGGCACTTCCCCATCCCGGTAGGGTGCCGGAATAGAGACTTTCTGTCCCCCGAATCTCACCTTGGGTGGCGGCGGCACTGTGGAGGTTTTCATGGATTTTCACCAGATTATTTAGGGTGTTTGGGTCGGAGGCTTCTAATAGGCGAAGGAGGCAAGGTCGGTGGAGGGCCAGGGGGCCCACACCCCCTGTGGGCGCCACCAGGGCTGGCCCACGCCCACCTAGGGTGTGGCCACCCTGGTGTCCTCCTCCCTCTCTGCTTCGTGGTTTTGTGTCGTGCCGGGTAAAATAATGATTTTAGCTTTTGTCCCGTCCAATTCCAAGAATATTGATTTTCTGCCTTTCCTGGAACCAAAAACAGAAGAAAATAGGCAACTGGCACTGTGGCATCTTGTTAATAGGTTAGTACCAGAAAACATATAAAAACACCTCAAAGTATGGACAAAGCAAAGCAAAGTAGATACTAAACAAGCATGGAACATCAAAAATTATAGACACGTTTATGATGTATCAAGCATCCCCAAGCTTAACTCCTGCCCGTCCTCGAGTAGGTAAGTGATAAAAAGAATAATTTTTTAGGTGACATGCACCATCAAAACAAAGATCAAACCATTTGCAAGCATTGAAAGCTGGGATCAAAGAACTCTAAACATGAGCAAAAAAGATGGGGTTCTAACAGTAAGACAAAGTAACTATGCATGCAACATGAAAGGTTACAAACAAAGATTTATGAATAACATGCATTGAAAAATGTTTGTTTTTTTCACATATAGAAAACATAGCATAGTGGTATTCAGCTTGTCCCTCATGGAGTAGCAAAACATAAATGCATAGGACACCTTCAAAGTTCATAAGGGTGACTAGATACAAATAGTTCAAGAACAAGCAATATCAACATTATGAATCAATCAATAAGTTTTGGGACAATGCACATAGAACTAAGAATGGCAACTATGCTCTCTTAATTGGTGCCTAAAGATAGAAGGTGGAGACTCAATATAAAAGTGGAAGAAAGGCCCTTCAAAGGGAAGTAGGGATTTCATGTCTCATAAAGAGCTTCCAAAAATTATGGTATTTGTCAGATTTCAGCTCTCATTGCCCCTGTCATAAGCATCTTGAAGTGATTAAGGTTAATGTGAACAAACTATGGAGTATATGCTTGACAAAGTATAAGTTGGAAATCTCATGTCCCTTGAATACGAGGGTTGCTCTTCATGCTACTCAACTTTAGTCACCGGTAAGTTCTTTTCATAGTAAGTACATGTGTATTATAAAGAACCGCCAAAGGGGTACCGCTTGCACATGATATAGGAGCTATCCCATATAAAAATGACAAGGCAAGCGGACAATGAGCATCTCAACAATCTTCTTATTTACCATGGGGAAATGGTGCTTTTTATCTTTGTTCTCTTTTCAATATGTCTCTCTTTTTTTAAGAAGAAAGCTTCATAGATTGCTCACTATGGTGATACTGCAAGTTTACACCATGATTAGGCATGGCTTAGGCTAGCGGCTCAGGCGTTTCTGTAACACACATACATAACACCATGGATTTACAAGCTCCTCTTTTATTTCACACCTACGACATCCATAAACAAAAGAGCATGATATCAACTAGGTACAGAGTACAAGTGCAATGTTGAAAGCGTTCCCTGTGATAGTACGGTTCTGCCAATTTCCAACTTATAAGTGCAAACATATACAACATAGATGACACAATTGTTCAAGTTTATTAGGGGCAAGAAAAATAAAGTGTGGCATCAAGTTTGTGAGAGCTTTAATCACCAAGTTTCACATAACAAGTTTAATTTGGAAGATAGATAAAACAAGAATATACTTGGAATGGTGTAACACACCATGCATAAGAATTTATAGTGGACACTTTGGAATAACTTGGTTTCTTGGGAGTTGGATGCATGAGTAGAACTTACTCATACAAGTGGAGGCTAGCAAAAGACTGGGAGCGACCAACTAAGAGAGCAATAATGGCCATAATCATGTAGAGCGACAAAACATTACTAATCAAAGCATAAAGTTGTACTACAATTCGAGGACTAAATGATCATAGAGGCTATGATGACTTGTTCATAGTCATAACATGGTGTGAGCATGTGCCAAGTCAACCCAAACAAAGCATCAAAGCAGAATACTATAATACTACACTTTTGTATGCTAAAACAACGCATGATTCTAAGCAATCCCAATTATTTGGAACAAGTCATGCTACAACAATAATCACTAAGCATAAGGTCAAAACAACATCTAGCATGACATGCTAAAGTCTAAGTGATAGTCAAAGCAAGCTCCTCTTGCACTATTCAAGCAAGAACTTTCTACTCCTCTCCAACACCAATCAACTTATTTGCAACAACACAGCAAGAACGGGGGTCTAAACTACTTTATTCAAGCAAACTAAGCAAACCAAATAAAAACTAAGACACTCCAAGAACAACACAACAGTTCATGAAACAATAAAAACGAAGTGTCTAGAAAGACCTGAGCTTTTTATTGATGAAGAAGGGGATGCCTTGGGCATCCCCAAGCTTTGACGCTTGTACCTCTTGAATATTTCTTGGGGTGACATGGGGTGGCATCCCCAAGCTTGAGATTTTGTCCATTCTTCATCTCATTATATCATTCTTTCTATACACCTAAATTTTTTCCTTCATACAAAACTTCACATAATCTTCATTAGCAGCATTAGTGTATTCAAAAGATGATAGACCCTTGGGGTTTAGTTTTAGAGCAGCAAAACTTTCACTAAAAATACAAGCTACTGTAGCAATTCCCTCAAAAATCTCAATTTCCCAAAAAGAACCCAAAAAGGAATCAATAAGAAGCAAATCCAAATAATGGCAGAAATTTGTCAAAACAGACCAGCAGGTAGAAACCGATTTTTTAGAAGACCTTATGTTGCTCAAATCAAAAAGTGTTGAACTAGCGAAAGTTATCTAACATACTGGGGGATTTATTCAGAAAATATTAGCTCAATCCAACTTAGAGATATTTTACACGAATTTTTATGGTGAAGCACAAAAATCTGTTTTGGGACAGCAACTCCCCAAATCTTACTTCCCTCTCATCAGAGGTTATTCTTGGCACAAAAAGCAAATAAAAGGGATAAGGAGAGGTCATTACAGAGATAATAACTTCCAAGACTCAAGAAAACTTTTGGGTTATCTTCCAATAAGTACTTTTCTTTAACGCCTTTAAGTTAGGCATGATAGTTTGAGAAGATGCTCACACAAGAAATATGAATTAAAGTAAAAGAGAGCATCAAGAAGCAAATTCAAAAAACATTTAAGTCTAACACACTTCCTATGCATAGGAATCTTGTAAATAAACAAGTCATGAAAGCACAAAGGAACAAGCATAGGAAAGCAAAACAAGTGCAACTTCAAGATTTTCAACATAATGAGAGGAAACTTAATATTTTTGAGATGCATAAGACCATGTTTCCATCTCTCATAATAACTTCAAGTAGCATCATGAATAAAATTAACAATATAAATATCACATAAAATATTCTTATCATGAGCCACATGCATATAATAATTATCACTCTCCACATAAGCATAGTCATTCTTATTAATTATAGTGGGAACAAATTCAACAAAATAGCTATTATTATTCTCATCACCATAATCATCAAATATAAGAGGCATATTGTAATCACAATTAACTTTCTCCTCATTAGTAGGTGGACTGAAAATATCATATTCATCGTTGCAATCATCATATATTGGAGGTTTGGTATCATCATAAGCAATAGAATATCTATCTTCCAAAGCTAGGGAACTAAAAAGATTATTTTCATAAAAACTAGCTTCCCCAAGCTTAGACGTTTCCATTGCATTAGCAATAATGGTGTCCAAAGAATTCATACTAATAACATTGCTATTAGCATGCAAATAAAGTTCCATAGGTTTTTAAATTTTCTCTTCAAACACTTCATGTCCTAACTCAAGATAAATACTATAAAGCTCTCTAATTTTGTTGCTGTTTTCCATTAAGCCTAACTAGTGAAAACAAGAAACAAAAATAGAAAATTGTAGAATCTAAAGGAAATAACTTTGAGCACTCACACTGGAGGATGTGAGTACCTTTTACCTTACCTCCCCGGCAACGGCGCCAAAAAATAGCTTGATGTCTACGCACTTCTATTCTTGTAGACAGTTGTTGGGCCTCCAAGTGTAGAGGTTTGTAGAACAGTAGCAAGTTTCCCTTAAGTGGATTACCCAAGGTTTATCGAACTCAGGGAGGAAGTGGTCAAAGGTATCCCTCTCAAGCAACCCCGCAATCAAGATACAAGAAGTCTCTTGTGTCCCTAACACACCCAATACATTTGCCAGGTGTATAATTGCACTAGTTCGGCGAAGAGATAGTGAAATACAAGTGGTAATCGTGCCAGAAAAGATCTTCTGACTTGTTTTTAACGTAGGAGAGACTAAAACCAAACTGAATAAATATGGAAGCAAGCAAACATGCAACAAATCTAGATGCAAAGGGTGTTTCAATGTTTAGAATCAAGGCCTTGGGATCATACTTTCACTAGTGAACACTCTCAATAAATATATTCTCTTCGTGATACTACCCTAAACTACTCTCCGGTTGGACACTCTAATCCATGGTAGGGCTATAACAGCACTCCTCAAAGTCCGCCTTACCCATCTAGATAACCCCACACATGGTTCCAACAAACAGCACAATTTCATAAAGACATCCAACTCCAAATATAACTCATGATAAATATATATATATATAATCTAGCTTAAGTGCCACACACGGCGCGCACGCTGTCACGTTCATACACATGGGTAAAAGCATAGATCTATTAAAGCAATTGAGTATTTATGTAACCTCTAGCCGAAGTGCCACCACGGTGCGCACGCTGTCACTTTCACACACGTGGGGAGAGCAGATATTGGTTTAAGAACTTGAGTAACAGAGTAGATCTACTTGATTACAAATCTCATGACCATAATATGATCATGCATAGAGAGAGAGAGAGATATGAACACATAGCTACCGGTAGAGCCCTTAGCCTTGAGGAAGAACTATTCCCTTCTCATCATGGGAATCATCAACGGTGATGAAGATGGCGATGGAGATCGATGGAGATGGCTCCAGGGGCACTTCCCCGTCTCGGTAGGGTGTCGGAACAGAGACTTTCTGTCCCTCGAATCTCCCCTTCGGTGGAGGCGGCGCTGTGGAGGTTTTCGTTTATTTTCGCCAGATTATTTAGGGTTTTTGGGTTGGAGTCTTCTTATAGGCGAAGGAGGCAAGGTCGGTGGAGGGCCAGGGGGGCCACTGAAGGGTTTCGCAGCATAGTAAATCAAACAAATTCTACGGATGCGAACGGGAAAGCCAAGATCTAATCTAGGAGATGCAAACTACGAGGGAGGGTAGATGAGATCTTCATACCCTTGAAGATTCGCACAGCGGAACGTTCAACGGAACGTGGTTGATGTAGTCGTACTAGCTTCTCCTCCTCACGATCCGATCCAACACCGCAAGTGGCGATGCCTCTGAGAGATGCACACGTACGGCACCTCGACGTCTCCTTCTTCCTCGGTCCAGCAAGTGGGGTGGAGAGATTGATTGGATCTACAACACGACGGCGTGGTGCAAAGGTGCAGAGTTTCTGCGGCAGGGCTTCGGCTACGCGCAGTCGGGAGAGAGAGAGATCTGGAGGGCAGCAGTATGGCGGCTAGGGTTAAAGGAGTGGGGGAGGAGGGCTGCGCCCCTGCCCTCTATATATAGGGGGCTGGCCATCCCCCTTGGCCCCTCCTCCAAGCCCTAGGGCGGCAGCCCCAAGGGTTGGAGTGGGGGTCAAGTTTTCCCCCTCCTTCTAGAAGGTTTCCCTAGGGTTTCCCTAGGGTTTTGGCCGACTGGGCCTATGGGGCCTTGCGCCCCTGGCCCAATGCGGCCAGGGCACTCCCTCGTAGGCCCACGCCCCCTCCCGACAAGTGGGGCCACGTTGGTCCCACTTCGGAAGGTTCTAGAAGCTTCCGGTACAATACCAAACAATCCGAAACAATTCCGAAATCCAAAAACTGCTTTCCCTTATATGAATCTTATTTTCCGGACCATTCCGGAACCTCTCGTGACGTCCTGGATCTCATCCGAGACTCTGAACAAAAACTCATAAACCAATTATCCATTCTATCCTAGCGTCGAGACACGTTAAGTGTGTGACCCTACGGGTTCGAGAATATGCAGACATGATCTTCTATCAATAATCAACAACGGGGTGTGGAAACCCATATTGACTCCCACACATTCATCGATGATCATATCGGATGAACCACGATGCCAGGATTCAATTAATCCCATATATATATTCCCTTCGTCACGCGATATTTTACTTGCCCGAGATTCGATCGTCGGTATCGGCATACCTAGTTCAATCTCGTTCACAGCAAGTACTTTACTCGTTTCGTAATCCGATATCATTTTGTGATTAACTCCTTAACCACGTGCTTGCAAGCAGTATTGCTATCGATTACCGAGTGGGCCCGAAGTATATCTCTCCGACTTGGGAGGGACAAATCCTATCTCGATACATACAACCCAACAAGTACTTTCCGATCACCTGAGAGACACCTTTATGATCACCCTCTCATAGGATGACGTTTGATGACCTCAAAGCTTTCTTCCGATACCAGGGAGTTGCATTATCTCATGGTCTAAGGAATACAATATTTGACATAGGAAAAGCTTCGCAAAGATGAACACGATGACACGATCTAATTGCTCTGCTTAATTTGGGTATGTCCATCATATCATTCTCCCAATGACATGATCTCATTATTAATCGACAACTCATGTCTATGGTTAGGAATACTTAACCATCATTAATCAATGAGCTAGTCCATAGAAGCGTACTAGGGACACGGTGTTGTTCATAAACCACACAAGTATCAAAGTTTCCACTTAATACAATTCTAGCATGGAATATAAACTTTATCATGAACAATAATTATAATAATAACATCTTTATTATTGCCTCTAGGGCATAATTCCAACAGTCTCCCACTTGCACTAGAGCCAATAATCTAGTTTACATCTGGCAACAATCTAACACCCATGGCACTAAGGTGCTGATCATGTTTTGCTCGTGGAAGAGGTTTAGTCAACGGATCTGCGACATTCAGATCCGTATGTACTTTTCTAATCTTTAGATCTCCATCTGTTATATAATCTTGAATTATATGAAACTTGCGGTTGATATGCTTGGTCTTTGGATGATATCTTGGTTCCTTAGCCAGTGCTATGGCGCCAGTGTTGTCACACAATATCTCCAGTGGGTCCAAGGCACTTGGAACCACACCAAGCTCAGTGATGAAGTTCCTAATCCAAACTCCTTCACTTGACGCTTCTGCAGCAGCCATGTATTCCACTTCTACTGTAGATCCCGCGATCACGCTTTGCTTGCAGCTTCTCCAGCTCACAGCTCCTCTATTCAAAATATAAATGTATCCTGTCTGAGATTTAGAATCATCCTTGTCGATGTCGAAACTAGCATCGACGTAACCTTTTACGACGAGATGTTCATCACCTCCATAGACTAAGAACATTTCTTTAGTTCTATTTAAATACTTTAGTATGTTCTTCACGGCTGTCCAGTGTTCCACTCCTGGATCACTTTGGTATCTGCTCGTCAAACTAAGATCATTGGACACATCCGGTCTAGTACACAGCATGGCATACATGATAGAACCTATGGCCGAGGCATAAGGCACTTTGCTCATAGCTTCTCTATCGTTTATCAGAATGGACACTGAGCCTTGCTCAATATCTTACCTGACAACATAGGCACTGAACCTTTCTTTGCCTTATCCATTCTGAACCTTTTCAGAACTTTGTCTAGGTATGTACTTTGGCTTAAAGATATCAGGCGTCTTTGTCTATCTCTATATATTTTGATGCCCAATATATAAGCAGCTTCCCCTAGGTCTTTCATTGAAAAACATTTGTTCAAATAACTCTTCACATCGTTAAGCATGTCAATGTCATTTCCGATAATCAATATGTCATCCACATATAGTACCAAAAATGTCACTGAGCTCCCATTCACTTTCTTGTAGATACAAGCTTCGTAGCAATTTGGAACAAATCCAAACCTCTTGATCACTTGATCAAAACGAAGGTTCCAACTCCGAGATGCTTGCTTCAGTCCATAAATGGAACGCTGAAGTTTGCACACCTTATCAGCATCCTTAGGATCGACAAAACCTTCGGGTTGCATCATATACAACTCTTCATCAATGTTGCCATTGAGGAACGCAGTCTTGACATCCATCTGCCATATTTCATAATCATGAAACGCAGCAATTGCTAATAAAATCCGAATGGACTTAAACATCGCTACGGGATAGAAAGTCTCATCGTAGTCAACACCTTGAACTTGTCTAAAACCTTTCGCGACAAGCCGTGCTTTATAGACAGTAACATTACCATCCGCGTCCGTTTTCTTCTTGAAAATCCATTTGCACTCAACGGCCTTTCAGTCGCTAGGAGGGTCCACCAAAGTCCATACTTGGTTTTCGCTCATGGATCCCAATTCGGATTTCATGGCCTCTAGCCATTTCTTAGAGTCAGGGCTCATCATTGCTTCCTCATAGTTCGCAGGTTCACTATTGTCTACTAACAAGACAGTTAAGACAGGGTTGCCGTACCACTCAGGAGGGGCACGCGACCTTGTCGACCTGCGACGTTCAGTAGTAGCATCGTCTAAAGCTTCATGATCCTTGTCATTAGCTTCCTCTATTGTTGGTGCAGACGACACTGGAACAATTTCAGGTGCTGTGCTACTCTCCAACTCAAGAGAAGGTTCATTAACCTCGTCTAGCTCTACTTTCCTCCCACTCACTTCTTTCGAGAGAAACTCCTTCTCAAGAAAGGATCCGTTCTTTGCGACAAACACTTTGCCTTCGGATCTGTGATAGAAGGTATACCCAATAATTTCCTTAGGGTATCCTATGAAGACGCATTTCTCCGCTTTGGGTTCGAGCTTGTCCGGCATCAACTTCTTGACGTAAGCTTTGCATCCCCAAACTTTAAGAAACGACAACTTAGGTTTAGCACCAAACCACAGTTCATACGGTGTCGTCTCAACGGATTTAGATGGTTCCCTATTTAAAGTGAATGCAGCAGTTTCTAATGTATAACCCCAAAATGATAATGGCAAATCTGTAAGAGACATCATTGATCGCACCATATCTAATAGAGTTCGATTTCGGCGTTCAGACACACCATTGCGCTGTGGTGTTCCGGGTGGCGTGAGTTGCGAAACGATTCCGCTTGCTTTAAGATGCGTGAGAAAATCATAACTCAAATACACACCTCCACGACCGGACCGTAGAAATTTAATTTTCGTGTTACGATGGTTTTCCACTTCGTTCTGAAATTCTTTGAACTTTTCAAATGTTTCAGATTTATGTTTCATTAAATAGATATACCCATATCTACTTAAGTCATCAGTAAAAGTGAGAAAGTAGCGATAACCACCGCGCGTCGAAACACTCATTGGTCCGCATACATCGGTATGTATGATTTCCAACAAGTCCGTTGCTCGCTCCATTATACCGGAGAACGGGGTTTTGATCATCTTGCCCATGAGGCATGGTTCGCACGTGTCAAATGATTCAAATCTAGAGACTCCAAAAGTCCATCAGAATGGAGTTTCTTCATGCGTTTTACACCAATATGACCTAGACGACAGTGCCACAAATAAGTAGAATTATCACTATCTACTTTGCATCTCTTAGCCTCAATGTTATGGATGTGTGTTTCATTGCTTTCGAGATTTAGAAGAAATAAACCATTCATAGCAGGTGCATGACCATAAAAGATGTTACTCATATAAATAGAACAACCATTATTCTTCGATTTAAATGAATAACCGTCTTGCAATAAACACGATCCAGATATGATGTTCATGCTCAACGCAGGCACATAATAACATTTATTGAGGTTTAAAACTAATCCCGAAGGTAAAACTAAGGAGAGCATGCCGACGGCCATCACATCAACTCTTGATCTGTTGCCAACGCGCATCGTCACCTCATCCCTCGCTAGCCGCCGTCTATTCCGTAGCTCCTGTTTCGAGTTACAAATATTAGCAACTGAACCAGTATCAAATACCCAGGCACTACAACGAGGGCTAGTAAGGAAAACATCAATAACATGTATATCAAATATACCTTTGATGGTGCCAGCCTTCTTGTCCGCTAAGTACTTCGGACAGTTGCGCTTCTAGTGACCCTTGTCCTTGCAATAGAAGCACTCAGTGTTCGTCTTAGGTCTAGACTTGAGCTTCTTCTCTGCAGGGGCAACGCGCTTGTCGCTGCCTTTCTTGAAGGGCTTCTTTGCACCCTTACATTTCTTAAAGCTGGGGGGCTTGTTGACCATCAACACATGATTATCTTTCTTGATGTCCACCTCCGCAGCTTTCAGCTTAGCGAAGAGCTCAGTGATCGATGGAACCAATCGATTATGAGTAACTACAAAGCGTTTGTAGCTAGGAGGGAGTGATTGCGAACCACTGTCAATCTTGAGCTCCTCTGGAATCTTGATCCAGCTTGCTCAAGGCGTTGAGGTGTAGCCCGACATCTTTATGGCGTGCTCACTAACGGAACTCCCTTCCTCCATCTTGCGTTAAAGAATTTCTCGAGATCTCATATCTCTCGAGCGGCCTGAGTCTGGAACATAGTTTTCAGTTCCTCAAGAATCTCAAAGGGTCCGGGGTAATCTTCAAAACGATTTTGAAGGTCCGATTCCATAGCAAACAACATGGTGCTCTTAATCACACCATAATCATCTTTATGCTTGTGATAAACAGCTTTCTCATCAAGGCGCATCTACAAGGGCGTCACCTAGCGCATTCTCAAGGACATAGTCCTTTGTCCGCCAAATGAGAATGATTCTCGATTACGAAACCAGTTGGTGAAGTTAGACCCATTGTTCTTAAGCTTTTCTTTCTCAGCAAAAAAGTTGAAGTTGAAGTTGGACTTAGCCATTTGATCTACAAAATTTGCAAGTACAATTTAGACTATGTTCATGATAACTAGTTCAACTTAATCAAATTACTAGATGAACTCCCACTAAATTCAACATCCCTCAAGTTGTTTAGTGAACATGATCCAAATTCACCACACCTAATCCGATCTTCACGAGAAGAGATCTGGTTTCAATGGTGGACAACAAAGTGTCGATCATATCATTCATATGACTCATGCTTAACCTTTCGGTTCGTGTGTTCCGAGGCCATGTCTGTACATGCTAGGCTCGTCAAGTCAAACCCAAGTATTTTCGCGTGTGCAAAACTGGCTTGCACCCGTTGTATGTGAACATAGAGTTTATAGCACCCGATCATCACGTGATGCTTGAACACGACGAACTTTCGCAACGGTGCATACATGGGGAGAACACAGTTTTATCTTGATATTTAAGTGAGGAATCATCTTATAATGCTACTGTCGCGATCTAAGCATAATAAGATACATAAAAGGATAAATATCACGTGCATATAATTTTATGTGACATGGTATAGCCAATCTCCACGCAATGATCTCCATCTTGTGCGTGCTAGCATGATCTCCATCACTCCACCATGATTGCCTCCACCACGAATAGCAACTACAACTATTGCTAACTACTTAGCGATAAAGTAAAGCTATTACATGGCGTATGAGAAGTTGACACACAGGTCATACACAATTATAAAGACAACCATATGGCTCCTGTCAGTTGTGTAATCATTGACATGCAAGTCGTGAAACATTACAAAACATGATCATTGCATACAATATACACATCACATCTTGGGTCATACCATATCACAGAAACACTTCCTACAAAAACAAGTTAGACGCCTCTACTTTGTTGTTGCATGTTTTACGTGGCTTATGGGAGTAACAAGCTAAGAACGATTCTTACCTACGGAAAGCCACAACGGTGATATTATGGTTGCCAACATCCAGTGTAAATCCCATGACAACTATAGTGAGAGAAACTGGCATCCACCAGCCGCATGTGTGGAACAAGCCACACGTCAAGTGCGGAGCGGTCTCATGAACGAGGTCGCAGAAGTTGGCCTGGACCGCTTCGATCTCACTATCCCGCATCATAAAAAGTACACAAACAAGAGGCTTGCAACAGAAAACATCAACGCCCGCAACAAGCATGCTGCGTTCTACTCGTGAAACACATCTACGCATAGATCTAGCTTTGATACCACTGAAGGGTTTTGCAGCATAGTAAATCAAATTTTTCTACGGATGTGAACGGGAAATCCAAGATCTAATATAGGAGATGCAAACAATGATGGAGGGTAGATGATATCTTCATACCCTTGAAGATTCGCATAGCGGAACATTCAACGGAACGTGGTTGATGTAGTCGTACTAGCTTCTCCTCCTCGCGATCCGATCCGATCCAACACCGCAAGTGGCGATGCCTCCGAGAGATGCACACGTACGGCACCTCAACGTCTCCTACTTCCTCGGTCCAGCAAGTGGGGTGGAGAGATAGATTGGATCTACAACACGACGGCGTGGTGCAAAGGTGGAGAATTTCTGCGGCAGGGCTTCGCCTACGCGCAGTCGGGAGAGAGAGAGATCTGGAGGGCAGCAGTATGGCGGCTAGGGTTAAAGCAGTGGGGGAGGAGGGCTGCGCCCCTGCCCTCTATATATACGGGGCTGGCCGGCCCCCTTGGCCCCTCCTCCAAGCCCTAGGGCGGCGGACCCAAGGGTTGGAGTGGGGGTCAAGTTTTCCCCCTCCTTCTAGAAGGTTTCCCTAGGGTTTCCCTAGGGTTTTGGCCGGCTGGGCCTATGGGGCCTTATGCCCTGGCCTAATGCGGCCAGGTCACTCCCTCGTAGGCCCACGCCCCCTCCCGACAAGTGGGGCCACGTTGGTCCCACTCCGGAAGGTTCTAGAAGCTTCTGGTACAATACCGAACAATCCGAAACAATTCCGAAATCCAAAAACTGCTTTCCCTTATATGAATCTTATTCTCCGGACCATTCCGGAACCTCTCGTGACGTCCTGGATCTCACCCGAGACTCCGAACAAAAACTCATAAACCAATTATCCATTCTATCCTAGCGTCGAGACACGTTAAGTGTGTGACCCTACGGGTTCGAGAATATGCAGACATGATCTTCTATCAATAATCAACAGCGGGGTCTGGAAACCCATATTGACTCCCACACATTCATCGATGATCATATCGGATGAACCACGATGCCAGGATTCAATTAATCCCATATATATATTCCCTTTGTCACGCGATATTTTACTTGCCCGAGATTCGATCGTCGGTATCGGCATACCTAGTTCAATCTCGTTCACAGCAAGTACTTTACTCGTTTCGTAATCTGATATCACTTTGTGATTAACTCCTTAACCACGTGCTTGCAAGTGGTGTTGATATCGATTACCGAGTGGGCCCGAAGTATATCTCTCCGACTTGGGAGGGACAAATCCCATCTCGATACATACAACCCAACAAGTACTTTCCGATCACCTGAGAGACACCTTTATGATCACCCTCTCATAGGATGACGTTTGATGACCTCAAAGCTTTCTTCCGATACCAGGGAGTTGCATTATCTCATGGTCTAAGCAATACAATATTTGACATAGGAAAAGCTTCGCAAAGATGAACACGATGACACGATCTAATTGCTCTGCTTAATTTGGGTATGTCCATCATATCATTCTCCCAATGAGATGATCTCATTATTAATCGACAACTCTTGTCTATGGTTAGGAAACCTTAACCATCATTAATCAATGAGCTAGTCCATAGAGGCATACTAGGGACACGGTGTTGTTCATAAACCACACAAGTATCAAAGTTTCCGCTTAATACAATTCTAGCATGGAATATAAACTTTATCATGAACAAGAATTATAATAATAACATCTTTATTATTGCCTCTAGGGCATAAATCCAACACCCACACCCCATGTGGGCGCCACCAGGGCTGGCCCATGCCCACCTAGGGTGTGGCCACCCTAATGTCCACCTCCCTCTCTGCTTCGTGGTTCCGTGTCGTGCCGGGAAAAATAATGACTTCAGCTTTTGTCCCGTCCAATTCCAAGAATATTGATTTTCTGCCTTTTCTGGAACCAAAAACAGAAGAAAACAGGCAAATGGCACTGAGGCATCTTGTTAATAGGTTAGTACCAAAAAACATATAAAAACACCTGAAAGTGTAGACAAAGCAAAGCAAAGTAGATAATAAACAAGCATGGAACATCAAAAATTATAGATACGTTTATGATGTATCAAGCATCCCCAAGCTTAACTCCTGCTCGTCTTCGAGTAGGTAAGTGATAAAAAGAATAATTTTTGAGGTGACATGCACCATAAAAATCAATATCAAACCATTTGCAAGCATTGAAAGATGGGATCAAAGAACTCTAAACATGAGCAAGAAAGATGGAGTTCTAACAGTAAGACAGAGTAACTATGCATGCAACATGAAAGCATACAAACAAAGATTCATGAATAACATGCATTGAAAAACGTTTGTTTGCTTAACATATAGAAAACATAGCATAGTGCTATTCAGCTTATCCCTCATGGAGTAGCAAAAAATAAAAGCATTGGGAACCTTCAAAGTTCATAAGGGTGACTAGATACAAATAGTTCAAGAACAAGCAATTATCAACATTATGAATCAATCAATAAGTTTTGGGACAATGCACATAGAACTAAGAATGACAACTATGCTCTCTTAATTGGTGCCTAAAGATAGAAGGTGGAGACTCAATATAATAGTGGAAGAAAATCCCTTCAAAGGGAAGTAGGGATTTCAAGTCTCATAAAGACCTTCCAAAAATTATGGTATTTGTTAGCTTTCATCTCTCATTGCCCCTATCATAAGCATATTGAAGTAATTAAGGTTAAAGTGAACAAACTATGGAGTATATGCTTGACAAAGTATAAGTTGGCAATCTCATGTACGTTGAATACGAGGGCTGCTCCTCATGCTACTTAACTCTAGTCACCGGTAAGTTTTTATCATAGTAAGTACATGTGTATCATAGAGAACTGCCAAAGGGGTACCCCTTGCACATGATACAGGAGCTATCCCATATCAAAATGACAAGGCAAGGGGACAATGAGCATCTCAGCAATCTTCTTATTTACCATGGGAAAATGGTGCTTTTTTATCTCTTTTCAATGTCTCTCTCTCTTTTTTAAGAAGAAAGCTTCATAGATTGCTCACTATGGTGATGCTGCAAGTTTCCACCATGATTAGGCATGGCTTAGGCTAGCGGCTCAGGCGTTTCTCTAACACACATACATAACTCCATGGATTTATAAGCTTCCCTTTTATTTCACACCGACGACATCCATAAACAAAAGAACATGATATCAACTGGGTACAAAGTATAGGTGCAATGTTGAAAGCGTTCCCCGTGACAGTACGGTACCTAACATTTTGGTGGCCCATCTAAGGTCACCATTAGATTATAAGCCGAGTTAGTATTGGACCTTAGTCTTTTTAATGATAAATAATTTGAAAAATTGTAATATCCAATTCATGTATTTACAAAACCAGACTATGGTTATTCCTCTAGTGGAGTGGAGTGTGTGTGTTTCTGTCGTTTTTTGATCAAAAGAGCCTCTTGGCTCCTAGTTTCATGAAGAAAATGTAGTGTTTTGTCACAAGCAAAACCAGCGAGAGCCAAAAAAAATCTCTAAGGAAACTAAACTTAAAAAGGGAAAGGATTGTGCAAACTACTACTGGTCGAAGAAAATAAGTAACACTAAAATCTAGTGATAAAAAATCACTCATTACAGGGACCATCCTTAAAGACACAAAAGGTGTTTTCACAGCGTTTTGCAGGGCTTTCTCATTGAGCGACAAGATTTCTTCTTTTGTGCAACATCATAGTTGATGATCTCAACCGTTGCAAGTTCTTCATGTTACCGGAGCCTAGCTGTGCTTCCTCTCAAAAACTTCAGTGACAATCTTCCTCAAACGCTTAGACACCCATCACACGGTTCTTTGTACCTTTCTTTCTATAGAAGGTTCAGTAGGTGACACATAGAGAAAATCATGTCAGTAGGGTTATTCAACAACTTTCTTTGAAAACAAGCATAATTTTTTGTTTTCCATAAATTTCAAAGAAAAACAGTAGTGCTAACCAAAATAATCACTCTATCCATACCATTAAATCTAGTTATCCAATTTTGGCAGAGATCAAAACAACTCTCAGGCTTAATATCTACTCCTAGTACACAGCTAGCAACACTCCAGTTATATTTCTCCAAAGAGCACTAAAAAAGATGATTAATATTCTCTTCACCTCCACAAAATTCACACAAAGTACCCCTTTCCATCTTTTCTTAGCCAAGTTATTCTTGGTTAAGATTCTATTCTTAACAACTAGAAAATAAAAGTTTTACCTTTGAGAGGGATTGTCATCCTCCAACTCATTTTATAAGGAAACAACACTCTCCTAGAATTCAAGTAATTCTACAAGTATTTGACCAAAAACTACCAGATTTGGTCAAACACCAACTTACTCTATCAGGTTCCTCAGTAAGAACTGTATACACAAAACCAGCAGCTTGTTCCACATCTCTAGAGGTTCATCATATAACCATCATATAAATCTAATACAATCAAAATCATGAAAACTTTGTTTATAGTAACATGTTGGGAAAATCTCAGATTATATAATCTAGGGAAAAGGACACACAAAGGTTTATCAACAACCAAGCATCTTCCCAAAAAATGAGTATTACATCCATCACATATTTTTTTTACAACAGCTATAAAAACTGTCCTTCACTTCAATCAATCCAGACCAGAAGTGTGAGCACCCTATACATCTTCTAGTTTGGGTAAGAGTGCCATGTTGCAAGTATTTGTATTTCAAAATATTCTGCCAGTTCCCTTCCTCATTTTATAAACGCCATAGCCACTTACAAAGTAGATTATTGTTTTTAATATCTAAGTTAGTAACTCCTAGCCCCCCTGATTTCTAGCTGTCACACATCAGCCCATTTAAGAAGGTGGTACGAAACCCATCTTTTTGCTGCCAAAGAACTCTAGCTCTAAGAATTTGAAAAAAAATTCAATACACCTTTCGGTACTCTAAAGAAGGACAACATAAAACAAGTCCGCAACCATAAGAAGGCAAACCTCCCTGCCCACAAGGGCATTTTCTCTAACTTCTTCCCTGATGGCTTACAATCTAGATTACTCGAGCATTTACAATGTAAAGCCATACCTAGATATCTAAAAGGTATGTCTCCCACTTTGCAAGTGAATATATATAAGCTTCTTCCTCTTGCCTTTCCTTAGCTTAACCAAAACATAGGGCCTCGGTTTTCAGGAAGTTATTCCCTCCGTCCCAAAATATTAGGCGCCTATAAGGATTAGTCAAAAAACAAATCTTACTAACTTTGATCAAATATTAAGTAAAAAATATTTACATCTACGATACTAAATGGACACATTAGTAAAATATACTTTATGGTGAATCTATTGATATTAATTTAATATTGTAAATGTTTATATTTTTGTGTATAAACTTGGTCAAACATGGAAAATATTGAATTTTGACTAATCCTTAGACGCCTTATATGGAACGGAGGGATTAATTTTTAGACCATTCAGATGTTCAAAAGTGCACAAAATAATCTTCAAATTCGTGGCAGTCTCAAGACAATCCCCAAACATAAAAAATGGTATCATCTATGTATTGTATCACAAACAACCCTCCTTCATACATATCAGGAATCAACCTTGTAATAAAACCTTGTTCTTGCGGTCTCGGAACCAAAGTTGCTAGCTTTTACCATATATCATCTAAATTAAACCCTCATCTTTAATAAATTGAAAAACCCTATTCCTCCTTTTGACGTCACTAGCTTTTACCATAAAATATCTTGTATCACGGTCACCCACCCTGATAACCCTCTCCCTAGCTCGTTGTCTCTATTTAATCTCTTCCTCTCTTAGTAAATATTTAGCTATTTTTGCAGAGAATTTCTAAGTTCATAGTTAGCAACTGATAGCCCAACAAACTCAATACTAATATCAATGATATCTAATTGAGCCGAGATCCTCTTTCTCTCTTTCATGTGGGCCCCTTATATATTAAGATTCCGGCCTTTTAAAACTCTTCTAAGAACTCTCATTCTTTGTTGCCAAATATCCAGCAAACTATTTCTTTTGTAAACACCATTCCACACTTTAGCAACTACATCTCTAATGTCACACCTATTAAACCAACACCAACTCAAAACGAAATTGTTTAAAAGGTATAGATTTTTTATTCCAAATATCTACAATAAGAGCCACATGGTTAGAAACCCCTCTAACTGGGGTTTTGACAGTAACCAGAAGAAAATGTCATTCCCAAGCAGGAAAATGTGTTTCAGTCGGCTCGTTTATTAACTACCAAAACCGACTATGTGTAAGTAATCGGTTTTGTACTAGTGACATAATACGACATTGAAATCCCTTGAGCATTACCAATACATGCGATTTGTTTGAAACTTACGCATCCATTGGCTTAGGCTGGTCATAGTGGGGGTAACTTCACTAGTAACTAAGAGTCCAAGTCAGCATTTTTGCGTATGTGACAATGATTTAATGAAGAGAGATGGATTGAGTAACTAGCTATGTTACTGTAACATCACATATATCAAGACAAAGTGTGTCTACAACCTAATTAATGTGGCACTGCATATTATCACACCTAAATTATTTTCCACTATGAAGGTAGTAACTTAGACTAGTAACATATGCATATTACTACTCTAAGTTACTCCCTACTATGATCAGCCTTAGACCTTTTACAATGGATGTTTTTTAGCGGTGTATCCTAGACACTTTGCCTATGTGGCACTATAGTTAATAAGAAAAGAGAGTGGGGTTGTATCTTAGCTAAGAAACACCTCTTGCACGAAATCATAGACAAAAAGCATGGTTAGACCAATCAAATGCATGCATGTCCTCTAAATCATTAAATGTAGAGACTCCACTTAAAAAACAATGCATTGTACTAGTTGTTTCTTAAATTTTAATTGCTCCTATGAAAACATGCTAAGATACAACCCATTAATAACATAGTCGATATGGTACGGCATACTGCGATAAATGCATAGGACCTGAACATGATGAAAAAATATACGATGCGACATAAATCAGACTAAATAGAGGAATGGTCCTCATTAGATCTAGCATTAACTAAATGGAAAGTTCGAATAACAGAAATTATGAAGTTATAATCATCGCAGCATCATTTTTTGTCCTATGGAGATTAACTTGATCCTTCTGAAACTACCCAAAACTAACAGCATGTCAGGAATAAGCTTTACTTAGCTATAGCCTGACTTGCCATTACCAGCTTCCAGAAAGCATGGCTCCTGCACAGCACTTTGACGACTGTCACTCACCCCGGCCAAGAACAAGACTCTAGCTAGCACTTCCCCCCAATTATACTAGCAAGCTACCGGAGCATCTTCTGCCCCCTCTCTCTTCACCATCATCCCATGCCATTGAACGGCGAGCTCCAGTTGTTGGAGGAGTACCCGTTCGCCCTCGCCACACTCACCGCTGCCGCTGCCGCGTATGGGTCCGGCTCCGGCACGGTGCTAGCCATCGCCATAGCATCGTAACCGACGAGCTTACTCCCCTCCTCCTCCCCGTAGCTGCAAGTACTTCCCTGGTTGGTCGCCGTGCTGCTGTGCCCCTGTTCAGCCACAACGGTGCTCGCGGGCATATAAAACGCGTTGCCACCGAGGCCGTGTTGGTACCCGCCACCGTTGTAGACCGTAGAGCTCGACGATGCCTGGAAGAAGTTGTGAGCGGCGGTCCCGAGGTGCAGCTGCTGGAGGTCCTGCAGGCTTTGCGTGTCCTGCTCGGGCTTGCACCACCCGCTGGACGGCTGGGCGGCGTACGGGTAGTGCACAGAGAGCGGCGACGGCTGCTGGAACGCGATGGTCGGCCAGCTCTGGTGGTGGTAGGAGGCGTAGGCGCTCATCCCGGCGTTGGTCAGGTGGGAGATGACGCCGCCGCTGTCCATGCCGGCCCGCCAGATCGTGGCGCCGGCCTCCGGGTGCTCAGCGGCCTCCTTGAGGCGCCTCGCCGCGCCGCCCGTCGGCAGCGTGCTGCTCTCGAGGATGCTCTTCACGTCGTAGCGATTCATGTCGAAGTTGGTGACGGCGTTGAGGCCGCGGAACTTGATTGCGGCGATGTCATAGGCCTCTGCCGCCTCCTCCTCGGTGCCTACGTACAAGCGAGAGGATGTGCACGCGGTTAGGATGCATGCCTGACTAGCTAGGGCGGGTTCACCATGGTATGTTTCATATCGCATGCATGCATAGAGAACTTCCAAGGGTAGTAACGAACTAACGGTACAAGTGTGTAATTCAAGCCATCATGGTTTTCTTGCCGCCGAGAAAAAAAACACTAGGGTTCTCAGCTTGGACCTTGACCCTATGACCGTTATTTTAGACAACTTTGAGACAAAAACTTGGAAAGGTACATTTGGGAGACATAGTTAATGCAGTAATCCCTATTTTATTGCCCCATAGGGCTACATCTAGAATATCTAAACCTTCGGCTCTACGAGACGAAAGGTTCAAGAAAATTGACTAAACAAGTACTACTAGTCGATGGAAGATCCTGGAGCTATAGCACTATGGGCAGTCATAAGTTAGTCTTAATGATCTTCTTTTGTCCAGCAATTAGATAGCTTACGATGAAAGGGTTAATTATATCCTACGATCAATACTCCCTCCCTCTCTAAATAGGTGGCGTATAAAATTTAGATAAAAACTCAATGTTTTCAAAATTTGACTAAGAATATATACAAGAATGTGAAGATTTGTTAGTACCAACTTAATATCAATAGATTCACTATAAGTTATATTTTCATAATATACTTATTAGTTGTTGATATTTTCATTAATATATTTGATCCAAGTTGGAGAATATTGACTTTTGACTAAGTATAGCCACCTATTTAGGGACATGGGAATTAATAACTTACTGAAGGTGCCTAAGTAGAGGTCTTTGTTTCCTGCAACCCGCCCTATTCTTGCTTGCCACCTACCATGCTGATGGTGCCTGATAAAATCTTAGCCTTGATTAGGACATCGAAACAATACTAAAAAGGAGTGTCTAGACTGCAGGTGACTGAAAATTTGAAAGCTTCCACCATTTCCCACCATTGAAGTGCAAGTGCAGAAATAAAAACTGTAACTGAAACAAAAACAAAAGTGCAATTCCACAAAGAATGCAATCGCAATATACACACAAAAAGCACATAAGAGTATAAATGAAATTACATGAAAAATGAAGAATTTCACTAATAAGTGCAACTATGATAACTACCAAACAGAAATTAAAACAGATAACAAAAAAAGTGAATGGAACTTCGCATGGGTGATTGAGTCTTCACAAGGAGTGATTGAAAACATCATAAAGAGTAGCTCGGACACCATCAAACAAAGAAATGACTAAAACTTTAGTCATGCTCTTTATTTGGGAATTCCAGACAACAATTTGGATGGCTATCTAACATACATTTTTTCTTAGGTGCCTAAAAATTTCAAGAAGATTGATTTCCACATATCATACATTGCCTCACATTTCTACATAATAAACTTATTTGTAAAACATGACCGACCGTATTACCTAGTTACATACCTAGTTACACCACGATATTTTGATGCGCCACGAGAAAATCCACTGCTATTTCTGTATTTTTTGAATCAAATTATTGCTAGTGAATTATTCCAGTTAAGTGTGTGATAAATTAATATGGGGAACGTCAATTAGCTGGTACCTTCGTAGGTATGCAATATATTCCTGTCTGGTCATATGTTTCATTTCATCCACCTCCTTTTCATAGGTATTTACCTGTAAATGTACATAACTAAAATTTACATATGTAATCACACCAACTTGATTATTGCAGAAAAATAACAATGCAAGAAAAAGAACAACAATATTATTATTTCTGACGGAACTTTCTTACTGGGAAATTTGTTGTTGTTGTTGTGCCCCAATATTTGAGAGCTGCCAAATCATAAGCCCTTGCTGCCTTGTCCTCTTTGTCATAACCACCTATATGTTCATGAATACAATCACCGAGTGAAATCACTAAAGTAGTAAAGCGCAGTGAAAATAAAAATTACTAGAGTTCGAAAACAATACCTAGATAAACTATAAATTGTCGAGGACAATACAATGTCATTTCGCGGGCAATGGTAGAGGTAGAATGTTGAGAAAAAACACGAGACAATGCTTTATTAGCAAACCAAGAGTGTAAATATTGTTCTTAAAGGACAGTGTAAATAATGTTGTTCAATGGATGGAGAAAATTAAAGGGTATATAGCCATTACCTTGCCTACCCTTGCGACTCTGCCCTTCTCTTCTGCAGCTATTGTCCCAGAGATGAGCTTCATAACGCCCTGTCCATCTATGTCTAAAATAAACGAATGAAAAAATAAACATGACCATGGTAATGTAGCTAGCACGTTAAAAAATTATGCACGCATATTCATGTGAAAAAAGCACCTACAGTTAGATCACATCATTTGTTATTTGTAATTCTCTTGGTATTCGTCATTCTTCAACAAAAACGTTCCTTTAGTTGGGTGAAAAATCCCATATTGATCGTGGCAAAAAAAACAAAGGTATGTACAAGGGTAGTGTTTTGGCTCCCGAGCCTCAATATTTTCAAAATTTTAATAATGACTTTTCTGACTTTCAAAAAGATCTGAAGTTTTTATGTGGATATATACACATGTTATCTACATATATGCAATGTTTTACTAAATGACATGTTGTATTTTTTACTATTTCCTCCGATTCATATTACTTGTCATTGAAGTGGACGTATCTAGCACTAAAACAAGTATAGATAGATCCATTTCAGCGACAAGTAATATGGATCGGAGGGAGTAAACAAAAAACACAAAATTGTTGCCTGAAAAGCACTATAACTCTATTATATTTTGCTTCCAAGAATTGTTTTTTATGAAATTGAGTATAAAATGGTATTTTAATGCAGTTTTGGTTGTACATACTAGAAGTGTTTTGTATTTATTTTCAGAATTCACTAAGACCTAAAAATTATGTTTAAAAAAACGAGCTCACTAGAGCTCAAGAGCTAAAATGATTATTTTTTGGGGGTCTATACTTCTAATTTTGTTGGGCCAAACAATTTACATAAGTTACACCTCTTCTTTTGGTGTCCTCAGATTACAACAGCGTGTAGAATTCCAGAAAACAAAAACACTTTTAGCCGCGCAAATTGGATGTAACATCAGTAGTATATATGAAATTATGAATAATGCCATATGAACAAGTAATTTAGTTCAAGTCACTCACAGTTTCCTAGTCAATTAGCTATATTGTGCTCTCCAGTCACCTATATTGGTGAATGGAAAATAGCAATATATGTTTACTATTCCAAATGAGCAATTGGTTCGATTACTCCAGTCTAGCACCACACACACAAAATCCAGTCTAGCATCACAACATTTCCAGGCTCTCAAAAGCAATATATATAGTAGATTGCATAGAGATCTCTTGTCTACCATGCATAGAGATCTCTTGTGATTGGGTACTTCTTCATTAGGTTGATCCCATCGAAAGTTAATGCGCGAAGAAACTAATTGGCGTTCTAACCTTGTTACACCTCGATATATCGATGTCCTTTGCCCGAACGTGTCGATGGACTTCCTCGCGACGGCCTCTACTGCGCCGCCGGGCGAATCCATGGCGCCGCTCGCCCGCTTGTTCTCCGAGGAGGTGCTCTCCGCAGCTCCCCCACTAACGCCGGCCCCTGCCTCAGGCGCCAACGGCAGGTGCGAACCCGAGCCCGTGCTCATCGAGAGCGCCAGGCTCCCCTTCGCCGCCACCGCGCCGCTCCTCCCCAGCGCATCGAGGCTGCTCGCGCTCGCCGTGCTCATGATCTCCTCGTGGGGTTGCGGCTGCTGCTCGGAGCCCGCCACGGTTAGCGGGTGAGGCGCCTGGGGGACCTGATTGTTCCGGAGCCAGCTCTTGATCATGGAGAGCTCCATGGTGTTGCCCCCGCTGTTGCTGTTGGTGCCGCTGTCCATGGGGACGGCAGGGAACAAGAAGCCACCGGCCTGATCTTGCTCGGAGACGAACGAGTTGCTGCCGAGGAAGTCCTCTAGCTTCGGCTCGGTGTCGGCCTCAACGGCCATCTTTCCACCGACCGCGCTCGACCCGACGAGCATTGAGAGCTCGGAGGCGCCGCCGTTGTAGTCCAGACCCCTCATGCTCCACTCTGCAGCCACATCAAATAACAAGAAACCATGAACGGGCTGGCCCTACATACGATGCTACTAGCTAGCTATAGCTATCTATCTACAGATCGTTGAACCCATCGGGTTGCATGCAGCTAGCTATAGCTTATTCCTCTCACCTTGGGTTTCATCAGCTCTTCTATTGAAGGCCTCCATGATCCCGTATGAAGGATGATGTTCTGGCTCGCCAAGTTGAGCATCGGGAGTCGGCATCGTTGGTAGGTGATAGAAGTTGCTGGCCCCAGAGACGTCGATGGCGGCGGACGGCGAGCTATCCTGATGATTTTCTTGGCCGGAGAGGGAGAACTCCAGCCAGTTGTTTCCAGAAGCCATTCTGGGGAGGCTGATTGATACAGCAGCCCGCGAGCTAGCTGTGAAGGTTGGTTGCTTTCTGATCAGACCAGAGGACGCATTGGTGAGTTGGTAAGGTGGAAGCTGAGGTGTAGCTCATTCGGAAGCAGCTAGAACATTACATTTGGGTTAATGTGAGAAGAGGGCAGGGAGAGTGGCCAGAAAACTCCTGATCCTGGCCACCCGAGAGAAGGGGAAAATGCTCCCGGGGGCAAGTATTTATACGAGAACAGAGTACCGGTAGCAGTCATGTTTTTGGTACTCTAGGATAAGCAGTTCAAAGTGGGAAAATGGATAGTGTCTAGGAAAACGTATTCAAAGTAATCAAATCGGATATTTGAAGAAAAGGTGGGTTTCGGTTGCATTCGCAAGCATATGGATCTTTTAGTTCATGTCTTCTCCTCCCCATCTTCATGATTACCTCAAATCTTAAAAAGAGTTTACCTCCATAAACTTTTTTCGCCTACAAAATGATTATTAAAAGGGTTTTGCTAAGTCTTATTTTTTCCATTATGGAGCCAGAGTGCGGCCACGACATTCGTGTGGTGATGATGGTAGGCACTAAGCTTGCATATTTTCCATTTGTAGGTCTAAATCAAAATCAAAGTTGTTTTAAATATATGTGTGGTGGCTATATGTCAAATCTTAGCATTGCTTCAGGAAACTCTTGTGGTGAGTGCTTCATATATGGTCCCTGCACTGAAGTAAAAGTTCCTTGCTAAAGGAGGATCAATGTCGATAATGCTTGCGTGCAACCTTGCTTGTGTGTTTCTTTTAGCCAATGTGCATGGTGTGTTTTTGTGCCAGGCCGTCCAGGTGTGCCCTCGAGGCTGACATGTTCCATGATGATTGTTGTGGATGTTGTGTTGGGTTTCGCTAGATTTTCTGCTGATTAAATGAGCACCTTTATTCTTAACTAAGGAGGCGAGACAAATCTTTAGTCTTTGTTTCAAAAATATCATTTTACAAAATCAGAGAGCTTTACTATTTAATCAACAAGATTGCAATCAACTATAAGATAATTGATCTGTGGACATCTCCTACCAACACTAGCATTTTTTTCCATGCGATCCCAAAAGGGACCGAATTCCATTACTCATTGAATAATAGAATACACAGAGGTTCAACATCAAAAGCATTCATGTGCAACAATAGAAATAAAAACTAGCATAGGGTTCAAAAGGGAAGACGAAAAAACTGCCGCCTAAGATGCTAGCAGAACACTCCTAAGAATAAAGTCTAAACTCCAAACCAGCGCCCGGGGCCATTTAGAGTCAGAAAGGAAGAAGAACAAACAGTGAGACAAAACATAGAGCTACAAACATAAGGACATCAAAAGGCCCAGGAGGGGAGAAGTAGAGAACATCAGTGATTCGAGTCAAGATCAAGGTTCGTCATCTTCCCCACGAGATGTCGACACAGAGCCACCAATGACCAGAGAAGAGTTGTGGGGGAAGAGTCAGCTCCTGCAGTAGCAAGTTAACGACCGACAACAATGCTCATCAAGATATTCACCCCAACTCGCAAATTAGCTTGGTCTGAAGGATTGTGCGAACCTGCCGAATAGTTCATAAAGATAGCAGAGGAGCAAATTAGATCATTAGGAGATTTAATAAGTTTTCCAACAAAGCAAGCTTTGTTTCAAAGTTTCCAAATCACCCAGCAGATTGCAGCAATCCCAGCAATCTGAGTATTCCTACTAGCACAAGTATGCCTCAGGAACCACCTAAAGAACTGTGAAAAAGAAGCAGGAATGTCTTTTGCACTTATAGCTTTTTCAATAGAACTCCATACGTATTTTACAGCTGGGCATAAGAAGAACAGGTGATGGATGGATTCTTCATCATCATAGAATTGGTACCAACACTAGCATGTTTTGCTCATAAACCGGTTGCATTATAAATGTCTCGGCCAACATAAGAAATGCTAAAACCAATTAAAAGTTTAAAACTCTCTTGATCTCTCTAACCTCGGGGCAAATAGCATATGATTGAACTCTTATTGCACATCGACAAATAGAGTTCTGAAGGAAGCTTGCATCACTGTTAATATTTCATCCAGCCGTGCTTTGTTTACAGATCACACCAGCAAGGGTGTTTAATGATACGGTGACTTCCCTCAAAAAAAGATATTCATCTAGCCTTAATCCGGAGAACTTCGGATGGCCGTCCTTCTGGTGATTTCTTCATATTTTCTTTACATAGTTAACGACTCCGTGATTGATGTTTGGCCGGCATACCCCATGTCTTCGTTTGTTTAGTTTATTCCATATAGCCCACATAAATATTGTCGTGTTTCTTACACAACCATGTTAGACAGTAGATTAAGTTTTGACATACATATTCGTTCGGTGGAGTATATATACATTACCATGTAAGAAAAGGTATAGGCACTTTTTTTCCCTAGAAAAGAGAGAGAATAGATACGTTGATCTTATCAAGTACTCCCTCTGTTCCACAATGTAAGATGTTATAGAAAGTAGCAAACTAAGTTAGCTACTCTAAATTGAACAACTTTAGATGATAAAATGATCCAATTCTATATGGACATTTTACTAGTACTCCCTCCGTTTCAAAATATAAGATGTTTTAGGTTTATAAAGATAATGTATCTAGACTTGTTTTAGTGTTTAGATTCACTCCACAACTGAGTGAACCTATATATAATAAAAAAAGTCTAGATATATTTGCTTTACAAAACTAAAACATCTTATATTTTAAAACGGAGGGAGTACTATATATGTATGTCCAGGGACATTAATCGTTACTAGAGCGGAAGGTGACTTGCTGCAGAAGTCCCAGACATGCCATGCCAGCCTAGGCATCTCAAAATGTTGCTCCAACATGTCCTTGGATCCCAATCCAGCGGCAAGAAGAATCCGATCAAGAAGACCATCGATCGCCCAACCATACGCGCCCGTGTGCATGCATTTGTTCTACTACGTGCGTGGACGGTTCGTCCCGTCCAACGGAGACGAATCCAGCCAGAGATTCCCGTGGAAAAAGAAACTTACTAGAGCGCGGTCAAACCCGTCGCGCACCCACACCACACCTGTAGAAAATCGATCTCTGACATGTCGTGCCGATCGAGCGCGCGCGCGCGTGCACATCCCCTCTTCCTCCGCGAGTTCCAACCCCTAGAAGAAATAGGGCACAAGGGGCTACGCCTACGCGTGAGCTGGGGACGGCAGCCTAGGCTTGCTCGCCTTATAATACGCCGCTTCCGAGGCATAATCACTGGATTGCATGGACTGGTGGTGCGACCTGCTTGGACTGAAAGTGTCAATCTAGTGTGAGTCTCACTCCGAACACACATACATGCAGTACTATATCATCGCGCTCCACTGCAATCTTCTGATCTTGATCATTCCTCGGAACCAATAATCAAATGGTTCAAACCCACTGTCTTCCCGCATCAGCCGGGCGTCTACCTTTCCGTATCTCAAAACGCCCGTCCAGCCAGCCCCAAAGAGCGAGAAAGGTCACGACGGTGACTCGGACTAAAGTAGACGAGCTGGGGTAGCAGGCTGCGCCCTCTCCAAGGACACACACCCTTGTCTTGCGGGCACACCCAGAGGAGGAGAGGAGAACAGTGCAGGCACGCACGCGCTGAAGGAGTGCCCTAAACGTCTCTGCGAACATGCCCGATCGATCTAGCTAGCTCGCTCCCCGTCCGTCGTCGTCCTCGATCTCTCGCGGCAGGGACCAGTACATGATTACAGGGAGAGAATGTTAATAATCCTGCAGCAACTAGAGCTTGCTTGCTACTAGTAGGTGTTGGCCACTATATATTTGGAAATAATTAAACAGTACCATAGCGTGATGGTATCATTGCCAGTATTTGCTGCCATTGTACGTATAGATCTAGTTGCCATTGTTTGTTTACGTACGAAGGCTGCTTAATAACCTGGGAATTAATGCATCTACATGAAGAAGAAGAATCTGTGGCCAGATCTTGCTTCCATGCATGCATGATGCATCAGGGTATCGAATGATGGAAGCATATATATGGGAGCCTCTACGTCTCAGGCATATGAGAAATAAGTATTTCTATTTTTTTTCAATAAAGGAAGCTTTATTATTTAAAAGTTTTAAATATTACACCGGGCATCTGCATTGCTAGGATGCACACAGCCCATAAAAGTACAAAGTTGCGAGCGATAAGAAAAAAGACAAGCGTTTACATATCACATTGAGAAATGAGTATTTTTGGGCCGATTGACGTCACATGTAATAAAATCGGTTATAATCCACTTGCACTTTCAGTCACAACCTACTTTTAATTCAACAGAACTCATTTGGAACTCACTTGCAACTGATATTTTTTAATTGCAATCCACTTGCAACTCCCGCGGTAGCACGAATCATGAATCTTGTTCAACGGCGAGAGAGATGGCTGACAAATAACTATATTTCTCAATATATATCCACGCATGCATGATACATTGACTACGCGCAAGAAGCACAAAAGTGAGCTATGGGTAACAGACGACGATCCAGCACTAGTGCCAAATTGGTCGGTGAGTGTGAGAGCCAACTGCATGCCACTCTGCAATGCAATGCAAGTGCATCCATCCACACGGGAGGGAAGGCTAGCTAGCGTTGGTGTTTTCCACTGTGCACGTGAGGAGCAGAGTATATCGGCTCCCCATGCATGCACGCCCGCCCGATAATCTTACATACCCCTCTATGCGGCGGTACAACGGCGGCGAGTAGAGTATTCGCGGCGCGCCATAGAATATTTAGCGCCAGGGCAGGTCCGGCCGGTCCGGGGGGCTCGGTCGCCGTGCTTCCTGCCCAAGCTTTGACCGTCAAAGCAGCGCGCCGGCCGGGGAGAAAAGGAAGCGCGGTTAAAGAGTGAAACACGTGCATTCTTGCCGAGTAAATTCACACTGCCTGCTCGTTCGTTCATACTATGAGCATCTCCAAGAGCCTTTCTATAATAAATTGCTAAAAACTGGGTATACCAAGTAGAGAATAAAGGTATAGCAATTCATAACCCACTTTACTTTGACAGCATTTCTAAAACTAGATTGCTATATTCCCAGCACTTACAATGACATGTGGGGACAAGACACATACATGGCCACACATACACACTGGACCCACATGTCAATGTGACAGAAAAATGAAGGAAACCACTGAATCTGGATTGCTATAATTTAGGAAGTGGGCTAGAGACTTTGCAAATATACCAAGTGGGATGTCAAATATACTCATCTTGCTATATTTTTTAGTAGGGGACCACTTTTAGCAATGCTGTTGGAGCAATGTTTTTAAGCCGGATTGCTAAAATAACAATTTTGGCAAATATAGGAAGGTTGTTGGAGATGCTCTAAAAGCATTACTAACAGCACCAGTGAACGTCTGACCCGTAAAACACGACTACAAGCCCCTATACTCATGACTTTTACGTTTGAGGGCGTCGGCGCAGATCATCGCCCTTACTCGCAACCTGTAAAATCGAAATTCAAAAATTCCAGGAAGATCGAACTCAGCGTGTTGATGGTCATCATTCATACATATAATTACATAGAAAAATTACACCTAAAAATAAAAATAAAAGTGGAGAGCTCGCCGGAGGACGCCGCCGCGTCATCAAATGGCCAAAATCCGAGTTTTGTTAGCCTCGCCGGAGCGCCGCACCGTCGATCTATTCGTCAAGGACGATGATGTCCATCTCCATGGCACAGGGTCCGAACTACTACTCCTTCGCAACGGGAATCGCCGCGAGGGACTCCTCCAGCTCCTCCTGCCGTATGGCCGTCCCCACTGCGGCGACGGTGGCTGCTACCTCCTCCTCCTCGCGGCCCCTCTTCTCTTTCTGGTCGGCCGCAAAGACGGCGAGCGTCTTGCGGAGATGCTCAATCTCCTCTTCCTCATTGCGGCGCCTGCGCGAGGACGAGGATGAGGCCGACGACGAAGCCTCGCCGATGGCGAGTGGAGGAGCTCGCGGCGCCGCCATGCGGGCTCCATCCTCGTAGGGGGCGAGCAACGACGGGGGACGGTGCCCCCAGTTGGTCCAGTGGCGGGTTGCTCGTCGCTTGACCCCGATGGACCTCACAAGCGCCTTCGCCGCACGGATACGGCGAGGACCTCATAGGCGACCGACGGCCACCATCTCCTCTTCCTCCCCCGTCGCTACTGTTAGGAATAGACAACTTGTATTCCTCTGGGGGCCAAAGGCCATAATATATAGTACAGGTACAGGGCAAATATGCAGGAAGCCCCCTAACATATGGGGGAAATACAATATACAGATATATATATCTACCCCCCCCCCCCCACACACACACACACACAAACTCATGGTGGATCCACAACACTGAGTTTGGAGAGTAAGAAATCATGCTGCGCTCTGGTCTGGGCCTTCGTGAAGAAATCCGCCAATCAGAATCTGAAGGCACATCTTGAAGCACAACAACTGAGCCTGCACACTGAGCACGTGTATAGAAAGCATCAACACCAATATGCTTGGTAAGATCATGCTTGACGGATCACGTGCAACACTAATAGCACTGTCTTGTCGGATAAAACCAGGTGGGTGTGGTAAGAGACCCCAAAATCCATAGTAACCACCATAACCAGGTCACCTCAGCAAGTCAACAAGGTCATAGCATGCAACTCAGCCTCAACACTCGAACGGAAACGCCGTCTGCTTTCTTCGTCTTCCAAGCAATGAGCGAACCACCAAGAAACACGATGGCGAGAAAGTGAGCAGCGATCCGAAGGATCACTGCATGCAATGGTGTCCGAATAACCTTTGGAGCTGGAGGGAGCTGGAGCGAGGAAAGAAAAGGACGATTGATCGTACCACGAAGATAACGAAGAAGATGACTATAATGAGCATTGGTAGGAGCGAAACAAACAAACGAGAATATGAACAGGATAAGAGATGTCGGGACGAGTGACAAGAAGATAAACAAGGCTCCCAACAAGATGACGATAACGCGTCGGATCGTAAAGAGGATCACCATCGAGAAGTTGAAGCTAACATTAAGCTCCATAGGGGTCTCAACGGTCGCTCATCCCCAAGAGCGACGAGCAAGAAGATCCTGAATATACTTTTCACGAGAGATGTAAAGACATCAAGTGGAGGAAACCTCAATCCCAAGAAAGTATCGAAGAGGACCAAGATCAGTCATAAGAAAGCGATCACGAAGACGAGCCTTAACAAAGGCTATATACTCAGGATCATCACCGGTAATGATCATATCATCAACATAGAGAAGAAGAAGAGTCGTCCACGAGAAGTGTGAACAAACAACGTTGGATCACGAGCACTAGGGGAGAAACCAGCACTGTCACTACGAAGCAAAGCGCTCAAACCGAGCCACGAGGAGCCTGTTTGAGGCCATAAAAGAAACGTCGAAGGCGACAAACCATCCCTCAGGAACAAGTACCCAAGGAGGCTGCATATAAACCTCCTCACTCAACTCACCATTGAGAAAGGCATTCAACATCAAGTGGACACGCACCGGTGGACGAAGCAAGCAACAGAAGAAGAATGCATACGGTGGTCATATGAGCGGCAGGAGCAAAGGTCTCATCATAGTCACGACCATGCTCTGCTGAAAACCACGAGCCACAAGACGCGCTTTATAGCGCTCAAGAGATCCATCGAGCGAGTCTTAATCTTATAGACCCACTTACACGTGATAGGACGAACACGGGAGGAGGAGAAACAAGATCCCAGTGCCGGCGCTCAAGCGCAGCAATCTCCTCGGCCATGGCCAGCTGCCATTCAGGATGATGCTCAGCATCCCGATAAGAGGTCGGCTCGGAGGCAACGAAAGACCATCTTGACTAGGAGAGTACGGTTGGGGCAGCACTGACGAAGCAGGGGCGAGTAGAGGAAGATCATCGAGGAAGACGGCAGCGAGACGCGATGAAGAAGAGGAATAGGAGAGGAAGACTCGGAGAACGAGGAGAACTAGGAGAACTAGACGAGCGAAGAGGACGGTGTCGAAGAAGAGACATCGGGGAGGAGATCTGAAGAAGACACAATAGGGGTAGAAGGAGGTGTGTCGGGGAAGAAGAAAAGATATCTTCCACCGCAAGTACCAGCGGTGGGACGAGGATAGAAAGGACGCGTCTCATCAAAAGTAACATCACGAGAATGCATCCGACGACCAACAGGTCCCAACAGCGATAGCCCTTATGCTCATCATCGTATCCAGGAAGACACACTCAACGGTGACGATCAGTTTAGTGCGTTCGCGAGAGCAAGGAGAACATAGCAAACACAACCAAACAAGCGAAGCATGGAGTAGTCTGGAGACTGTCGGAGGCTCAAGAGGGATACCACCACCAAGGCGTGAAGGCTGAATATTGATGAGGTAAGCCGATGTAGCGGCAATTCTCGGCCAATGCGGCCGAGATAAGAAGCAATCATCATAGCGAGTGGTCTCAAGAAGATGGCGATGCTTACGCTCAATAACGCCATTACGGACATGTCGCCAGACAGGAGAATCGAGCAAGTGCCTGCTCGCCAAGAACACCTCGCAACATCTGGGAGATATACTCACCAAAGAATCAGCACAAACACACGGATGGGGTAGAATACTGAGTACGAACCATGGCCGCAAAACGCTGATATATGGAGAGCACCTCACTACGAGAGCGCATAAAATACAACCAAGTGTACCGAGAAAAATCATCGATGAATAAAATATAGTAGCGATGGCCCCCTTTCGAAGCGAAGGGGGACCCCAAACATCGGAATGAACTAAATCAAAAGGTCGCTGAGATACGAGCCGCTAGTAGGATAGGGAAGCTGAATCTGTTTACCCAACCTACAGCCCTGACAATGCAAAGACCCATCTCCTGAGACAGACCCCAGAAGACCACGATGTACTACTGATGACCTGCGAGAGTCACAGAGGTGACCAAGACGATGATGCCACTGCTGAAAAGAGATGGTAGTAGAGGAGACAACCTGAGAAGAACTGGCAGATGATGTGGCAGCGGAAGGAACACGGCCGCCTAACTCCCAAAGACACAAGAGTCACAAGCGAGGGCCAGCTCAACCAGGTCCAGGTGCGATGGTCTGAACAACACAAGAATCAGCATCAAGAATGACGCGACAACCGTGAGTCGATGGTGGCTAGCAGAGAACAGATTCATCTTAAGAAGAGGACATGAAATATCAAGAACAAAAAAAGAAGTAGAAAGGGTGCCCGACTAGAGATAGGGAGAGAGGTACCATCCGTTAAAACACGGACAGAGAAGGGAGAGAACGAAGAGCGGACGGAAAAAGAAGACTTAGAGGTCATATGAAAAGAAGCTCGAATCCGGATACCACGGAGACGCACTGACCGTAGAAGGTGGTGGTCGACGATTCAAGAGTCGTAACCAGAAGCGGTGCCGTCGAAGAAGAGAGCAAGCAACCATCGAAGACTCGATAATGTCCCGATCGGAGAGCAAGCTGCTGAAGATCCGGAAGAAGCCGACGTCCACGAGCCTGGTCGCTGACGTAAACTGGGTCCCGTGTATAACAGTGGCCCAAGTGTGACCATCCTGTTGCGATGAAGCGATTGAAGAGAACCACGGCGACCGACCACGAGCCTGCGATGACTCGACCACGAAATCTTTGGTCCGTTTGAACGACCACGACCACGGAGGAGTGGGTAGTATCGGTGGCGGCGACGGGGACCGGCTGAGTCGAGGGAGCAGACGGCAAAGGAGCACCACGAGTAGCAAGCGCAGATGGATCTGCAAGAATACCAGCACCACGGAGACGGGTCTCCTCAGCCCGAAGCTCAGACAACACCTCAGAGAGCGGAACACGACCACGAGCATTCAGCTGAGCACACCGGGGCTTAAACTCCTGGCGAAGCCGAGATAGAAACTCATAGATGCGGTGAAACTCCAAGTCCGAGCGCACAATCTGGCAGCACGAGCATGTGCCACAAACAGCGATCTGAGAGAATCAAGTCGGCGCAGATAGCGGCACTCGAGTATAGAACTCATCAATAGTAGAATCACCTTTGGAGAGCATGCTCTGGCGAACTACGAACGGTAAAGAGCATCCCAGACGGTGATAAGCCCGAAAGATGGGCCCACCGAGCGGCAACAGAGGGAGACTCATGAACTCAGCAGCATACTGGGGCAAAACACTGGAGGTGAGAACAGCAGCAACACGAGCATCCTCATCAACCCACCGAGTGTAAGCGGTGAAGGTCGATAGGCCTCGAGATCAGAAGAGTACTGCTTGAACTTCAGGTCATAAGCAGCAACAGCAGTATCATCAGCACTCTAAGCAGCATCCTTGGCCTCCTGAGAAGCATCAGCACCGAGAACAATCGGCGTCGGCGGAAGAGGAGCCACAGGAGCAGGGGGGGCACGGCGGACAAGAGACCTCGCCGGAGAGCACACCCCAAAGACGGAGACCGCGCATGTGAACACGCATAAAGGCAGCGAAATCAGGGTAATTTGCGCCATCAAAGACCATCGGGCAGCGAGGAATCGCAACATAACCCGACGAAGAAGACATATCTCTCTCTCCTTTTTTTTACTAGATCTGACGCAGGCAGACTAAATCAGAGCCAGACAGACAGGACAAGACGGAGCTTCAGGAGGCGGGGCCACGCACGCGGAGCGACAGGAGGCGGCGGGCAGAGCGCCTGCGTCAGGGCGCGGTGTCAGGGAGGCCTGGCCTGTTGCGTTGAGTAGAGGACGGCGGGGACGCGGACACTGCAGGGGATGCGGGCAGGCGAAGGGGTCCCACGGGAACGAGGACGCCTGGGCACGTGGACCTGGATCGGAGACATGCGACGTCCGCGGTGAAGGGTGATGGCGGCGAACGCGGCGTGGCGGCGGCCCGTCCGTTCAACAGACGCCGATTGATGACGGCGGCGAGGCGGAGTCCGATGAAGGCAGCCCGACGCGTCCAGATCGGTCCAGATGAAGACGAATTCCAAACCGATCTCAATCGAAACACAGATCGGTCCAGATCTGAGATGGCGACCGATCCAGATCTAAAACGGAGCAAAAACGGGCGGCAAGAACGGCAAGGCGGCAAGGCTTGGCGGCGGAAGGTGGCCGCGAAGTTGTGAGAAAGAGGACGGAGCTAACCTTGCTCTGATACCATGTTAGGAATAGACAACTTGTATTCCTCTGGGGGCCAAAGGCCACAATATATAGTACAGGTACAGGGCAAATATGCAGGAACCCCCCTAACATATGGGGGAAATACAATATACAGATATATACATCTAACAGCTACGACCACCCCTAGGCCGCATCCATGGCGTGGGGTGGACATCTCGTAGTCGACAGGGCGGATCTGGCATCGGAGCCACGCGAATCGCTCACCGGGGAGAGGGTTGTGAGCGGCGGCGGCGCGAGGCTAGGGTTTGGACGCGGCGAAGGGATGCGGGTTCTGACCCGTGTCGTCTCCCCCGACCGGTACTAGTAGGGGTTGGCACGGGCCGTTCACAGGGGCCTGTGAATTTGTTAACGGGTTCGGTCCTATACAGGCTCTATTAGCTTGTCCATTGGGCCCAAAGCCTGTATACTCGCCGAAAAAATACGGGTTTAGCCTATTTACGTACACTGTTTGTGATGATCTAAGTTCAGCACAGCTACGGCGAGGGAACAAGTTTACCTCCCTCGCTTTTAAAAACGGACCTTGCTATCGGCATGCAGTCATGGTCACTCGTACACGTACGCACGTACGCCTGTTTTGTCTCGTCTCGTCTGTATGCTAGCTAGCGCATGTATTCTTGCATGCATGCGCAGGGAGGCATGTCTCGGACGACACACGTAGATTGCATGTCTGTGTTTGCTTGCGGGGTATTTTTAGTCGTGGTTGCTCGGGCATTGGCGGCTTAATCTACACGAATGGTGTAAGACTGTGATCGAGCCACGGTTGAATAATCGACCACTTCGTGTAGATTAAACGGAGGGGCGTGAGATGAGCCGATAGTATTGATCCCTCTGTTGTTACATTTGTTAGCGCACAGGCCCGCACGAGGCAGAATGTCCAGCCTGGGCTCGGGAGCTCCTGCTTATGGCGGGAGGGGAGGAAAGCCACCTCAACCTCAACCAAACACTAAATGGGCCGCGGCCTACTAGCGCACATGTCGCCAGACTCCAGCAAGTCGTAGAAATGTTGCATACTTCACGACACATTTCTCCGCAAGCTCAGCAGCTGCACAGGGGGCCGACTCTTATCAACCGAAGGAGGACGGCTCTCGGCCGCCGGTAGCAGACACTAGACCAGGCGCAGCACCCGAATTCCATCCCGACTTCTCCACTTCTCCGGCCTCCGCCCAGGAGAGCGAGCCCTAATCCGGAAGCGCCTTACCTTTAAGCTCTCTTGAGCTCTCTTCCCATGGCGTCCGCGTGGTGCCTCTTGGCCCCGGCCGCCGCGCCGGGCCCTCTCGGCGTATCCGCCTCCGCATCCGCATCCGGAGGCGCCTTCGTCGCGCGGGCGGCGGTCCCGTCCAGGAGGAGGCGGCGCAGGTGGGACGCGCTTGTGGTGTGTATGGCCCCCGACGAGGAGAAGATTACGCGCCGCTCGCCCCTCGATTTCCCCATCGTAATCCTTCCCCTCCCTAGCTATTTTCGTTAGTCCCCCCTTACCCATGATGAACTGAATGCTCTCGTTGAGAATAATTGTGTTGTCGTTTTAGCTCACGACACTCGGGTTAGCGTGGATTTAGGGATTATAGGGGTTGAAATGAAGACAACAGGGATGCTATGTAGGTCGTCGTGTCGAACAGGTTGTTGTGATTGCACGGGACAATTTCTGGTGCACGTTGGTTTATGCCTATGGATATTACGGAGGTTCTCAGCTGATAGTGAGCTAGTGACATTCCTGGATTCATCGTTCTTTCCTGTCTTAGGACAGTGATAGCTTAGAATTCTGTAGGAGAAAACACAGTTTATCCTAACTGTTGCCTTGCAAGTGAAGTTGTTATGTGGTGATATCCTTGTTCCACCTTTCCTGAAGTTTTTGGAATGTTGTCTTAGAATGGTCTGTTTGAAGAAGAATTCATGATGTGAAAACATATGTAATAATGTATATGTTACTTAACTGATTGCTTTGGGGATGGAGTTTTGTTATAGTGACATCACGGTTTCATCATTGCATATTTAGGCGTGGAACTGGGTTGATGTAGTTCAAAATTGATATTTGGTTGTGACTCTTTAGAGAACGTTTTGCATATGGTGCTCCTGTTGAAGTGTATAAGTGGATTGCACTAGCCCTTTCCATCGGTTCGGACTTTTGGTTGCGTTGGCTAGTGCATGAAGCTTGACATGGTATCAGAGCCTAAGGTCTCGAGTTCGAGTCTTGGCTTTCGCAATTTATCCTAAAATTGCTGTTGACGCCTCTGTGTCCACGTATAGGCCTCTTGAGTCATACGTGAGTTTCGCGCGCCGTCGCTCTCTTCCGGTTGCACGTGTTGACTTCTCTTCGTCCGTCACATGTGAAAGGGGGTGTTGAAGTGTATAAGTGGATTGCACTAGCCCTTTCCATCGGTTCGGACTTTTGGTTGCGTTGGCTAGTGCATGAAGCTTGACAGCTCCATCCACTGAAATGATCATACATAGGGCATGTAAGGTAAGGTACTTTGGTGGCTTCCACCTAGGTTAGTAGGTTGTTGAGCAGATTTTTTACTTGTCCAAACTGACGTTCAAATACCAAAGTCATCCCAAATAAGTATGCACACGCACTAAATATCCTACATGAATGCTTGTCTTTTGTCGTGTTGCTTGTCTTTCGAATTTTTAAAACATTTTCGATGATTTTACTGTTTGAACGGGTGCAAATGCACCCTGGGACCAAAATGCCTTGTTCAGTCCATCACAGTTACTTAGGTGTCAGGTGTTCTATCAGATCATTTTCTGCAGAAACTTTAAATTTTTCAGCTGTTGTCTTGATGTCATAATGCTGTAATTTAATTTCTTACAAACAAGTTATGAAGCATATACTGATCTAAGAGCTTGTTGCTGTCTTGCTTGCTTCAAACACAAATATATTGTGAATGCACTAGTCCCTTAGGGTACAAATAATGAAAGATCATGTTCATGGTAAGTTGATACTCCCCCCGTCCGGAATAAGTGACTCGGATTTTTCTAGATTCACATGTATCTAGACGTGTTTTAGTGTGTAGATACATACGAATCTAGACAAATTCGAGTCACTTATTTCCGGATGGAGGGAGTAGAATGTTGGGCGGGGCACTTATGAGTTCTCTCATGGTGAAGGTCAAATAATATTCATATTGTCACTGCGATTTTCACTACCAGCTGTGCCCCGCCCAATTGTGTTCCATCTGTGAGTCGTGACTCCTGTGGTCCTGCCTCTGTATTACTGCTGCGCTGAATTGTTGAGCAATGCAGTGACAATCATCATGGTTATAACCTCCTATAGAAATATCGCTGTTTTTTATAATGTTTGTTATATCAATATTGCCACTGCTATTTTCATGTGTGATTTAGCAAAAAATGTTGAGAACAATGTCAATATACTAGTTAATTGTTTAGAGAATATATGTTCCATCAACCATTCTTCTTTTGTGTTACCATTGAATCTGATGCCATCTATTGAACATTTGTAGGAATGGGAGAAACCTAAGCCTGGGAGGAGACCCGACATCTTCCCAAAGTTCAGCCCTATGAAAACACCATTGCCCCATCCACTACCAGCTGATGATCCTCTGGATGACGATGAGGAAGAAGAAGAGGAAGAAGCACAACCTCAAGAAGAACCGCAGGAGGATGATCCTGACAAGGAAGATCCTGAGGAAGATGACCCAGACAAGCCAACCGAGTAATTTTGGATGAGGTGTGTTGTGGTAGATAGAGGCCGTGTCAAATGCCCCGTATCTTCGTATCTTCCATAGAATGTGTGGGGTTTGAGCTAAGTTTGAAAATGGTAGTTCTGTTGGCAAATATAGGCTCTAGTCATAAGTTTGTTCTGCAAGGACCATTTAGCTTTTTTTTTAAGCTATGAAAGTTTTGTTCCACGGGTTTCAGTCTTAATGGGTGCGTATCCTTCTGTAAGGTACTAAGTCTGTACTATACAATAATCTGTTGCATGTTCAACAGTTATGTTCCTTGAAACCGATGCTGATCTGATACTCCAATGTGCTGTAAGCTATTTTTACTGGTCATAATATCGGTGAAAGTTGTCACATGTTGGTTTTCCATGAAACCGCAGATAGAGTAACACATGAAAACATAGTACATTCGGTATTGCTGTTACATGTGTAGATAAACTGTACTTCTAACAACACATCGGTTAAACTTGTCATGCATTCTGATATACTACCTCCGGTCAGAATTATGTGTCGCGGCTTTGTCTAGATGCGCTTGTATCGGAGGTTTTCACCAGGGCTGAGATGATAAAATCCTTGAGAACAACTTCTTGGTGATGCTGATGGGTTTGTCTAGATGCGCTTGTATCTAGACAAAACTTCGACACCTAATTTGAAGCAGAGGTTTTCACCAGGGCTGAGATGATAAAATCCTTGAGAATAACTTCTTGGATGCTGGTGGGTCAGAGAATTTATGTTGTGAAGAGAAGATATCGAACCTGACGTCCATTCCAAACTTTTCCTACCAAAGGTTGTTCTCTCTCTCTATACTGCCCAAATCTCCCCCGTAAAGAGAACACCATTCTCAATCGGTTATCACTTCTCTATGTTCCTCTTTGAGGAAGCATTACAACAGCAGTAAGTGGCACAGACATGCTGAAATCTTGTTGTATTCGGTTTCCTTGGCAAACCAATGGCTGATAATTCATGTTCCAGTGCAAATCTATTTTCTAGGACACGTCTTTTCTTCAAAAAAAAAAAGCAGACACAGTAAAAGGCCATGTACACTGCAAAAAATCAGATTTAAAAAAACTGCTTAAGCATTTTTTACGAATTTACTGTTCATCCAAAAGAGCCAAATGCCATCCTCATTTCCAGAAATTGATTATTATGACTGTGGCGCCTATTTTTTTGGATGGAGGGACCATTGCACTTAAAGAGATTCGACGACGGCACAGAAATGCTGAAATCTTGTTGTATTCTATTTCCTTGGCAAATTAATGGCTGTTCATTCATGTTCCACCAAGGACAACTGAAGTTCATAAATGCACACACACGAAAAACCTACAAAATTTTCTCTCCCATAGGCAGGGAGCAAACAGCATGATGAATGCTACTTGGGTTAAGCCACACTGCCAACATCAGTATCTACTTCGCTTTGATCCCTTGGGCATCAATGTCTACTTTCCTTTGATCTTGCAGTAGGCATAAGTGCCAGAGCCGACGAAGCCAAGCCCTTGGCCAATGACATTCAGCTGCCATAAGAGAAAAAATTGGGTCATTATTCAGGAAAGAAGATTAAAGAGCTGATGGCGGATGAGCAGCAAGCTTAAACTCACCAAATCAAAAGGAAGCCCGCCAAAGAGCACCCAGCCAAGCCCAACAGTGAAGAAATCCTGCAGAAATAGAATTATGAAAATTATTTCAAGTATTTTGCATGTTGAGTAGCACGGAAGAACTGGATGGAGATCATACCTTTAAATTGCCACACATTGACTGTGTGAGTGCAGAATTCAAGATTGTGTTCCAGAAGATGGTGTAGTTTAGCAGAAATGCTAGCATACAAGAAAATAGCAACACCACCTACAAACCAAATAATGTCATAATGATTGATACACATAGGCCCTAGCTATCCTGAGAAAAAGGTGAAGTAGTCCGCTTTACAAAATTAGCATACAATATAAACTCACAAGAGTAACTAAAAGGATCCTCAAAAGTCAAAACATTAACTGTAATGAACTAATCATACTGTAAAGATGTAAGCCAGGAGTAAGATTCATCAGCAATCCACAAGATTTAAGATGTTGTGCAAGAAGAGCAACCCTATTATAATCATAAAATTTTAGCCATAAAATTCTAAATATGATAGTATTAAGAAGAGGCTTAGAAGATGGTACTATGTGAACATAAGCCATAGGACCAAAGCTAGTGTAAGCATGCACTAGCTAAATTGCAACAATATTTGCGCAACCAGACTAAAATCTGGGATCGAGTCAATACTTCATGAGGTGATCGCAAAAATCATAGGAAGGTACAAACTGATGCCTCACGACCTAGTGTGCCAGCCAAAGATCAACCCTTAACACTAACTGGTTAGCCCACAAATTGACAGTGATACAAGCATCTCCAGTGAAGTCGATAAACAACCAAATATGACCGTGCTTTTTATAATGAAAGAATTTTATGTGCATCCAGAAGTGCTGCAGGAGGCTAACATAGAAATTAGTTCCGCAATTTGATTTACCTGGAATCCTGGAGAATAAAGGTAAGGAAATTCAATGGTCTTCTTGAGGTCACCCTGAATATATGTCAAGAACAGTACACAAGGTCCACAAACAAGTCCTGAAATCCAGATAAACAGTTATGTAAATTTTATGGCGCGTGAAGTATAAGGTTGGATCTTAGTTTGGTACAGGTAAATAAGATGATACCATTGCACCACATCAGGCCAAAGCTATTAAGGCCACTCGATTTTCCTAAATAACAAAGCAAGTGCTGATTAAAAAATTATGCAAGTTGGGTTGGAAATATATGTGGCAAAAGAAAGGTGCATTACCAATACGATTTATTGTAGCAAGATAAACAGCTGTAGTTATATTGGCGACGAAGACAATGGCATACCCACGAGCATCAAACGACAAGTCTCGAGCACCAGCGACAAAAGCTCCGAATACAATCAAGACCACACTGATAAACAGTTGGTTAGAAACCAGAAAGTGGAATAATGGCACATTCAGTACACAACTAGGTTCTGAAATTTTTTCAGCATACTGGAACATGGGGATCATCATATTGTAAGCTACAACAGTATGTCAGTATCTTAACTCCAGACTACAGAAGCAGGGTGCGGTAACGATGAGAGCATCAGGGATTCTATTACTATTGATGAATTAACGATCATCAGGTAGTCAAAAAAAAGAAGTAATGAATTGAAGTACATGCAGACACTGGCTGGGAAAACATTTATTGCACAAAAGAGGCTCATAGTAGCTAGCTAGCACATGTATTCAATTCTGAGTTTGTCTGCTATGGAATATACTGAAACGGTACAAAAGCAAAAGAAAACAACATGTCTGGACATTCACCTGCCAATTATAGGTGGGGTGTGCTTCTGCTTTGCCAAGAAATACTCCATTATCATTGTAAATACTACTGTTGTGCGCCTTAGAGTTGTATACATAGGAACATTTACTCCACGGATAGATTCCATTGAAGCTAGCTTTTAGCAAACCATCATGGAAAGTAAACATCATTCAGAATTAAGAGCAAATAGTTATACATTTTCCTATTTGTAGATCAGCACTGTAATTGTGTGAGGGAATAAGCATACCATGTAGAGTAAATAAGACAATGAAAGAGGTGAAGTACGCAACAACATTCTGAACGGCACAAAAAATAGTGAATCAGAAGGTACTGATGGTTCACTATTTGTGAAGGAAATGATCTTTAACCGTCTCAGAACATAAAGAAGGCATGTTGAGCACACCATCTGCACATGTTGATTACATGTCAGAAAAGAAAACAGGAGGAAACAAATCATACGATAATAAGTTCAGCCAAGAGAGCATATAGTTAAAGAAAGTATTACTTAAGACATGATACACCATTGGTAACTATATAACTGCAATATTTAATAGGCTGTAAATAAAACAGGGTCAATAGTCCACAGCTCCCTGAATGAATAGGGACATTCTTCAAGTAAATGAATAAGAAGAGGAACATGTTCTTTTGGAAATCTACCATTATGGACACTACCATAGATTTGTACAGTCCATAAAAGTTGGAATATCGTGTCCTTGCGTAACTTGTTGCTAAGCAATGGTGTACTATTGATAAGACAGATCACGGGCGCACAACGTTTATGCACTCTGTTGAGTGAATTTTTACAGAACAAAATAACAATATGAACTAGAATGAGAAGAGGGCATTAACACCCAGAGTATGTTCAAACAGAATCAAGTACCTGAAGGAGTGTAATGACGTTTGCGCAAGGGAACTTATACGAAGAAAGAGCTGCCTTGTTAAACATCACCAGCAAAACTGCACATTATACAAAGTAAACAACATCAGTAAGGGAGTTCCAGACTTCTACAACGTAAAGAAGAATAAACAAAAATGCCATCAGGAAGTTCCTGTGTGGTGTAGTGCTTCTGAAGAGAAAAGAAAACTAGACAGAGAAATAAAATCATCGAGAAATTGCATTCGCAGTTATCATTTGGCTTATTCTGCCTAAAGGGCAAGGGCTTTGCCAGATTCTGTCTTTTTATTGTGCGTGTGTGTTGTCCGTGAGCCAACCTGAACTTGCTCTGCCATGCCATGCCATTACAATAATTTGGACAGATATGCAGGGCAACAGTTCAGTTCGTTGGGAGATGTATGTGTTGCATTGAAAAGTTATTCTCACTGAAGCCTACATTCAAACGTGGTATCCAAATTCTTCCTCAACACAAGATAATCATGAATACCTTCAAAATGATTCCTAGTTAAAATTCTGCTATGTAGTTATTAGATGCAAGTAAACAAAGAGCGCTCTTAACCCAACCCCAAGTACCCGAGTAACACATAACGGAGACAACATGCAGTTCACAAGACCAGGCGCCACATGCTCTCTCCAAATTCGTAAAAAGCATAAAACGAGCCACCCCAGACATATACCAAGAAAAAATAACATACTCTGATCGAATACGCAACACACATCACAGTTAATTATCGTTCACCTCTTCAAGTAAGTTCATCAGCTTACGTTATGAATTTTTGGCAGATCCGGCATTGTGATCTTTACTCTATAAAAGTCTACAACCAATTTTTTTTGGCTTCACTGAATTCCAGCAGTTTTTGAGATACATAGCCTTTCTAGCACCCAAATATCAATATATAGAGTAACAGGCAGTTTGTAATTATGCATACCTATCATGATAATGTTTGTGCAGTATGCACTTTGCGTGTGTAACTTGCGGCAGCTGAACAAGTAGTACAAAATTCAGCAGTTTTTTTACTGACTCCATCCCCAACTCTAAGTAGTTGCACAACGGATGTAACGGCCATCGGAAGCAAGCGAGTTAGCTACGATGAGCACCACAAAATCAGCATGACAAACGTTCAGGGAAGGAGCCAGCACCGTGAACGAACGAATAGACGCATACAAAGCGCCAATTCTACCGAACACCAGAACCGCATAAAGTCCCGAGAGGCGCGGATCGAGGCAACTTACCGGAGCAGGCCATGTAGGAGAGCGCGGCGACGGCGCCGCGGCGGGTCATGGCGGAGCCCTTGAACAGCTCGGCCTCGCCGTCGCCCTTCCCCGACTCCCCGGAAACCGGCAGCAGCGCCCCTCCGCCGCCCTTGGCCATCTTCCCCCCTCCCGGATCTCCGCCCGCGACCACGCCTAGGCAGTAGCAGGAGGAGGAGGATATTTGTGCGCCGATACGCGGTGTTGGAAGGGGGAGAAAATGGCCGTTTGGGAAAGAGGGAGGTGTCCTCGGCACCGATCGGACGGGTGTTTTGGGGCTCGATTTCGGCGAGACTGGGTCCGCGACTTGTGCCTGACCGCGCCCGCCGGCCTGCCTGGCGCTGGTGCCCGCGACGACTGCCTGTCAGCGGCTCTGGCCAGCGCGGCGGCCGCCTTTTGTAAGCGGCGATGCCCGTTAATTATTAGGTTTATTAATAAGTTGCTGCTATATCTGTGGAGTACCTGCCTTGTGTTGCGCTGTTGGTCACGTCGCCGAGATGAGATCGACGACAGAACCCACCCAAAAGCGCAGTTCCAACATGGGGGGCTCGGCTGGGTGGAGGAGGCTTATCTCAAGGGTGCGTGCGATGTCACCACATGACACTAGCGCCCGATCGGGTGGATTAAACAAGGAAATCCCCGGGGCAACACGAGCCGGATATGGTGCCATTGTGTGTCACGATTTGACGGGATGCTCGTCTCGTGTTAAAGGAGGAAACAATAGATTCCTGTGGTTACCAGTTGCTCCTAATACGTACAGTACGTAGTGCTGCAGCAGCGGGGCCGGGGAATGTTTGGTGCCAATTAAACTAAGCAAATCTTCGGGAGGGTGCATGCTTTCTATCTTTGATCGCGCATTGAAGTGTTGCTCAGGTAAGGAAATATTTAAAACCCAAGGTGTTGCTTAGGTAAGCGCTTAAGTGCCGCATCTTTTCTTGCGATCGAGGTAATATTTGGTTGTCACTTTCCTTCCGTCGGAAAAGAAATAAGTGTTAGCACTTTTTTTAGATATATATAATTTTTAGTCCTACATCTTGCACCGCTAAAGCGTTTTAGTCCCATATCTTGCAAAGTGAGCAAAACTAGTATCACAACTTGCATCTAAGAAGCATTTTAGTCCAATTTAGTCGGATTTCAGCAAATTTAATCAAATTTATTCACTTGTAGGGCGGAACTTATTCTAGAGATTTTGGCAAAATAACCCCTATATAAGCTTGCCAGTACTACATACACCCGGATTTGTTAAATAAGAGAACATCCGATTATTATACATTAATTTCAGTCTCACGTATCCTAACTCACGATACGCATGAGTAATATAAACCTTTGTTTTGAACATCAAAAAATATGTATTCTAAAGTTGTAAAAATTCTAAAAAATCTAAATTTTCAATCTGAAATAATTTGTGTTCTAGGCTATATAGAAAAAATAAAATTAGACATCTGGGGTTGTTCCTTCGTATCTTGTTAGAATAGTCTTTTTTTGTGCAGACCCGGTGTAATCAATTCGGTTTAAAATTTTGCACACTGAAAGCTTATATCATTTTACACCTGTACGTATTTTTAAAAGGTGTTTTATATTTTAAATTGCATTATTCAAATATTCAAAACAAATGGCTCTATCTAGCACGAGTTTCAAAATAAAGGCCTCCATGCACGATAATACTTTGACTGTGGACATGAGTATTTGAATGTGTTTGAATGTGTATGCGCGTGTTTGTATTGTGTAAAATGAATTCAGGGCCTTGGAGGGGGGCAGGGTGTGCGGCCGCCCCGGGCCCCAAAAATCAGGGAGCCCCACCTGAGATATACACATGCGTATAATATTCTCATACATTGATACGTATCGGCTGATTCAGCGTTTGGGCCTTACGTTGTGACTTGTGAGCTAGCTGTGAAAGGCCTGACTAGGGCAACTCAATCGTCGCTGCTCGCAGCTCGCTACAGAAAGAGTCAATCGATGCGATCGATTGGTATTGCGGTGCCCCATCGCGCGTCCTCCTCCTCGGCTCCTCGAACATCGCTCGTCAGGCGGCGCCCCGCGCCCAGTCCGTCACCGACGACAAGACCACCTGCGCGCCTTGCAGCAACGCTGGTAGCTCCTTGACCTTCTGTGACGGCAGACGGCGACCAGCACCGACGGCCCGGCAACCTTTGCCGACCCGACCGTGCGCGATCGGCGATCCCAAGTCCCAACCGCCGGTAAGCTTCACGAATTTAGCACGCTTCTTATTTCTAAATTTTATCTATTTGAGATCCACAATGTCTCAACAGAGGTTAAATGGTTTGACAACATTATGCATCGAGAAGAAATTACTGGATGACATCGACATCGACTCCATCATAAGTGAGTTTGCATCGAAGAATGTTAGAAGAAATTTCTAAGGTAATATGTATAATTTTTTTTAATATGTTCGTACTTCTTTTGAATGCGTTTAAGGCTTATTGAGAACATATATATTACATGTATAATATTCATCGGTATCATTGTGACGTCTATACTAAGGGCCCCAGTTTTAGTCTCGCCCTGGGAACCCAAAATCTCAGAACCGGCCCTGAATAAATTACGCCTTATCAAGTTATATAATCATTACTATTAGCGTAGTGGCTTGAGCAAGCGGTTAGTGATGCTAAGGTCATGAGTTCAATTTCTTCCTCCCTTGCTATAATTTTAACTATTTTGTGCGTCTACTGCCTGCTTGTTGGTTAGCACCAAGGACATAAGTGCCAAAAAAATACACAGGGTCATTTTTTAAAAGTTATAATGCCATAGTTGGATGAATTTGGTCAAATTACTGAAATCGGGCTAAATTGGACTAAAATACTCCTCGGATGCAAGTTATGGGCCTAGTTTTGCTCACTTTGCAAGATGTGAGACTAAAACGCTTCAGCGGTGCAAGATGTAGGACTAAAAGTGTATATATACCTCTTTTTTTGCTAGTCAAATTAAACCAGCAAATCTCGAGGATCCATGTTTTTGATTGCTTGATATCGCTACTATGCTTCTTTATGTGATTGTGCATTGAAGTTTTACTCGAGCTACATGCACCCATTGTACCACAACTTGTACTTGCTATGCAAGTTAGTAAGTTAGTCCCATAAGTTGCAAATTGTGGTATCGCGGTCACGTCTTTTTGATGTGGTGTGTTGTTGGAGTGGTGGGAGCGACGCACGGACGTATAAATTTGATTCAACTCTTCTCCCACACCGGCAACGACCTTTACGGCGACGTCTCAGAGTTGATGGCAACATGTGCTTGTCGATCCTTTACATTAGCGGCTTGTTCTTCTCGCAGATCTTTAGATCTGGCAAGATCTGTATCTCGATGTGTCGCTGGCGTTCATCGCTGTCCACAACATCGCTGGGGTCGGGGCGAGGTGGATGCTCTAGAGCGAGGATGTTGGTCCGGAGGTGGTGGATTTGTCATTATTCCTCGACTTCTTCGATGGGATGCGACAGATCTTGGTTCAAGGTAGCACGGGACGTCCACCGGTCGATGTGCCACAACAACATGTGTGAGATCCTGGCGCATGGCTTAATAAGATTGATAAGATACTCGTACCAAGTTGCAACTTCTTTCCCGAAAGCTTATCTGAAAAGAACCTCAAGTGTTGATTTGTGAGACCAGTCTAGAGATCCTAGTAAGCTTCTAAGAATGACATACTAGGGGTCTAGTGGACGTGAGTGTTACAAGTGGTATCAGAGCCGATCCTCGTGGTTACATGGGCGCGTGCTGGTCAGTGGCACGAATATGTGGAGCATGACACGTGGATCAGAGTGAACATGACATGACACATGTGCCGACACTGGACGTAGTGGCGGACGCAGCAAAGAAGTTCAGGGTAGGCACGCTTCAAAAAAAATTCAACACTAGAATTTATCTGATAAAAATACCAAGCGAATAATATAAGTAGATAATTGATTCACAACATTCTAGTTCAATACAAATGTTCAAAATGTTCATCATTTCAATACAAATATTCTAAAATATCAAGTGAATCTTACAAGCCAAAATATAACATAATAGTCTTACATGACATTAAGATAGCTATTTGGGAACTCTACGTTTTCGCATTGTCAAGAAAGTACCAACTATGTCTTCTTCACTTACCTTCAAGAACACATCTCGCTCAATAAATGTCACTGAGCAATGGTTCAAAAGATCATCACTCATGCTATTCCTCAACTTGTTCTTCACAAGACTCATTGCAGAAAATACCCTTTCAACACTAGCGGTCGCCACGGGTAAGATCAATATCAATTTGAGAAGCAAGTAGACTATATCATAAACAAGATTCTTTTTTGTTTCAACAAGCTTAATAGAGAGCTCACCAAGATGATTTACACATTTGAACATATCATCTCTTTTCATATCTTCGATAAAATTATCAAGTTGAAATTCAAGTTTCATCAAATCAACACTTGTTATGTCATTGGGGTAAAATTTGGCAAGTTTCATTACCTTCTCTTTATCAAAAGAAGCAAATGAATTTACGGGATTCAAAGCCGCAATGCAAATAAGCAACTTCATGTTAACCTCATCAAACCGGTTCTCAATCTCTTGAATAATTTGGTCAACAACACCAATATACACTTCTCTTCTATAACGGTCATCATTTGTTTGTACTTCATAATACCGACGTGATCTTCCATGAGCCACATAATTATATTTCGGTGAACGTGAAGGGTTTCGCAGCATAGTAAATCAAAAAAAATCTACAGATGCGAACGGGAAAGCCAAGATCTAATCTAGGAGATGCAAACAACGAGGAGGGATAGATGAGATCTTCATACCCTTGAAGATTCGCACAGCAGAACGTTCAACGAACGTGGTTGATGTAGTCGTACTCGCTTCTTCTCCTCACGATCCAATCCGATCCAACACCGCAAGTGGCGATGCCTCCGAGAGATGCACACGTGCGGCACCTCGACGTCTCCTCCTTCCTCGGTCCAGCAAGTGGGGTGGAGAGATGGATTAGATCTACAACGCGACGGCGCGGTGCAAGCGGTGGAGAGTTTCTGCGGGCTTCTGTGCGATCGGGAGGAGAGAGAGGAGGGACAGGCGGCTAGGGTTGTGGAGGAGGTGTGGGAGGTGCCCCAGCCCTCTTTATATAGAGGGGTGGGCGGCTGGCCCTTGCCCCTCCCCCAAGCCCTAGGCCGGCGGCCAAAGGAGGGAGGAGTAGGGGGCAAGTTCCCCCCCCTTCTAGAAGCTCCCCTAGGGTTTCCCTAGGGTTTGGCCGGATGGGCCCTATGGGGCCATGTGCCCCTGGCCCAATGCGGCCAGGGCACTCCCTCATAGGCCCATGCCCCCTCCCGACAAGTGGGGCCACGTTGGTCCCACTCCGGAAGGTTCTAGAAGCTTTCGGTACAATACCGAATAACCCGAAACAATTCCGAACTCCAAAAACTGCATTGCCTTATATGAATCTTATTCTCCGGACCATTCCGGAACCTCTCGTGATGTCCCGGATCCCATCCAAGACTCCGAACAAAAACTCATAAACCAATTATCCCATCTATCCTAGCGTCGAGACACGTTAAGTGTGTGACCCTTCGGGTTCGAGAATATGCAGACATGATCTTCTATCAATAATCAACAGCGGGGTCTAGAAACCTATATTGACTCCCACACATTCATCGATGATCATATTGGATGAACCACGATGCTAGGATTCAATCAATCCCATATATATATTCCCTTCGTCTCGCGATATTTTACTTGCCCGAGATTTGATCGCTTGCATCGCATACCTAGTTCAATCTCGTTCACAGCAAGTACTTTACTCGTTCCGTAATCCGATATCACTTTGTGATTAACTCCTTAACCACATGCTTGCAAGCGGTGTTGGCACTGGCGGAGCTTAGTGCATGTCAGGGGGGGCCACCGCCCCCCCAAGGTTTGCACATGCATGAAGATTTTTTTAATGGAGAGACCTTAAATTAGCTAATTTTGTATGTTTTGCCCCCCCCCATGAACATATATACTGCATTTTGCCCCCCCAGCAAGTCTGGGCAAGCTCCGCCACTGGGTGTTGGTATCGATTACCGAGTGGGCCTGAAGTATATCTCTCCGACTTGGGAGGGACAAATCCCATCTCGATACATACAACCCAACAGGTACTTTCCGATCACCTGAGAGACACCTTTATGATCACCCTCTCATAGGATGACGTTTGATGACCTCAAAGCTTTCTACCGATACCAGGGAGTTGCATTATCTCATGGTCTAAGGAATACAATATTTGACATAGGAAAAGCTTCGCAAAGATGAACACAATGACACGATCTAATTGCTCCGCTTAGTTTGGGTCTGTCCATCATATCATTCTTATAATGATATGATCTCATTATTAATCGACAACTCATGTCTATGGTTAGGAAACCTTAACCATCATTAATCAATGAGCTAGTCCATAGAGGCGTACTAGGGACACGATGTTGTTCACAAACCACACAAGTATTAAAGTTTCCGCTTAATACAATTCTAGCATGGAATATAAACTTTATCATGAACAAGAATTATAATAATAACATCTTTATTATTGCCTCTAGGGCATAATTCCAACAGTATCCCACTTGCACTAGAGTCAATAATCTAGTTTACATCTAGCAACAATCTAACACCCATGGCACTAAGGTGCTGATCATGTTTTGCACGTGGAAGAGGTTTAGTCAATGGATCTGCGACATTCAGATATGTATGTACTTTGCTAATCTTTAGATCTCCATCTGCTATATAATCTCGGATTATATGAAACTTGCGGTTGATATGCTTGGTCTTTGGATGATATCTTGGTTCCTTAGCCAGTGCTATGGCACCAGTGTTGTCACACAATATCTCCAGTGGGTCCAATGCACTTGGAACCACACCAAGCTGAGTGATGAAGTTCCTGATCCAAACTCCTTCACTTGACGCTTCTGCAGCAACCATGTATTCCGCTTCTACTGTACATCCTGCGATCACGCTTTGCTTGCAGCTTCTCCAGCTCACAGCTCCTCCATTCAAAATATAAACGTATCCTGTTTGAGATTTAGAATCATCCTTGTCGGTGTCGAAACTAGCGTCAACGTAACCTTTTACGACGAGCTGTTCATCACCTCCATAGACTAAGAACATTTCTTTAGTCCTATTCAAATACTTTAGGATGTTCTTCATGGCTATCCAGTGTTCCACTCCTGGATCACTTTGGTATCTGCTCGTCAAACTAAGAGCATTGGACACATCCGGTCTAGTACACAGCATGGCATACATGATAGAACCTATGGCCGAGGCATAAGGCACTTTGCTCATAGCTTCTCTATCATTTACCGTAGATGGACACTGAGCCCTGCTCAATATCTTACCTGACAACATAGGCACTGAACCTTTCTTTGCCTTATCCATTCTAAACCTTTTCAGAACTTTGTCTAGGTATGTACTCTAGCTTAAAGCTATCAGGCGTCTTTGTCTATCTTTATAGATTTTGATGCCTAATATATAAGCAGCTTCCCCTAGGTCTTTCATTGAAAAACATTTTTCAAATAACTCTTCACATCGTTAAGCATGTCAATGTCATTTCCAATAATCAATATGTCATCCACATATAGTACCAGAAATGTCACTGAGCTCCCACTCACTTTCTTGTAGATACAAGCTTCGTAGCAATTTGGAACAAATCCAAAGCTCTTGATCACTTGATCAAAATGAAGGTTCCAACTTCGAGATGCTTGCTTCAGTCCATAAATGGAACGCTGAAGTTTGCACACTTTATCAGCATCCTTAGAATCGACAAAACCTTCGGGTTGCATCATATACAACTCTTCATCAATGTTGCCATTGAGGAACACAGCCTTGACATCCATCTGCCATATTTCATAATGATGAAACACAGCAATTGCTAATAAAATCCGAATGGACTTAAACATCGCTACGGGAGAGAAAGTCTCATCGTAGTCAACACCTTGAACTTGTCGAAAACCTTTCGTGACAAGTCGATCTTTATAGACAGTAGCATTACCATCCGCGTCCGTTTTCTTCTTGAATATCCATTTGCACTCAACGGCCTTTTGGTCGCTAGGAGGGTCCACCAAAGTCCATACTTGGTTTTCGCTCATGGATCCCAATTCGGATTTCATGGCCTCTAGCCATTTCTCAGAGTCTGGGCTCATCATTGCTTCCTCATAGTTCGTAGGTTCATTGTCATCTACTAACAAGACAGTTAAGACAGGGTTGTCGTACCACTCAGGAGGGGCACGCGATCTTGTCGACCTGCGACGTTTAGTAGTAGCATCGTCCGAAGCTTCATGATCCTTGTCATTAGCTTCCTCTATTGTTGGTGCAGGCGGCACTGGAACAATTTCAGGTGCTGCGCTACTCTCCAATTCAAGAGAAGGTTCAACAACCTCGTCTAGCTCTACTTTCCTCCCACTCACTTCTTTCGAGAGAAACTCCTTCTCAAGAAAGGATCTGTTCTTTGCGACAAACACTTTGCCTTCGGTTCTGTGATAGAAGGTATACCCAATAGTTTCCTTAGGGTATCCTATGAAGACGCATTTCTCCGCTTTGGGTTCGAGCTTGTCCGGCATCAACTTCTTGACGTAAGCTTCACATCCCCAAACTTTAAGAAACGACAACTTAGGTTTAGCACCAAACCAAAGTTCATATGGTGTCGTCTCAACGGATTTAGATGGTGCCCTATTTAAAGTGAATGCAGCGGTTTCTAATGCATAACCCCAAAATGATAACGGCAAATCAGTAAGAGACATCATTGATCGCACCATATCTAATAGAGTTTGATTCCGGCTCGGACACACCATTCTTATTTGTGGTGTTCTGGGTAGCGTGAGTTGCGAAACGATTCCGCTTGCTTTAAGATGCGTGAGAAAATCATAACTCAAATATTCACCTCCACGATCGTAGAAACTTAATTTTTCTGTTACGATGGTTCTCCACTTCATTCTAAAATTCTTTGAACTTTTCAAATGTTTCAGATTTATGTTTCATTAAATAGATATACCCATATCTACTTAAGTCATCAGTAAAAGTGAGAAAATAGCGATATCCACCGCGCGTCGAAACACTCATCGGTCCGCATACATCGGTATGTATGATTTCCAACAAGTCCGTTGCTCGCTCCATCATTCCGGAGAACGGGGTTTTGATCATCTTGCCCATGAGGCATGGTTCGCATGTGTCAAATGATTCAAAATCAAGAGACTCCAAAAGTCCATCAGAATGGAGTTTCTTTATGCGTTTTACACCAATATGACCTAGAGCATGATTGCCACAAATAAGTAGTATTATCACTATCTACCTTGCATCTCTTAGCCTCAATGTTATGGATGTGTGTTTAATCCCTTTCGAGATTCAGAAGAAATAAACCATTCACAGCAGGTGCATGACCATAAAAGATGTTACTCACATAAATAGAACAACCATTATTCTCAGATTTAAATGAATAACCGTCTTGCAATAAACACGATCCTGATATGATGTTCATGCTCAACGCAGGCACATAATAACATTTATTGAGGTATAAAACTAAACCCGAAGGTAAAACTAAGGAGAGCGTGCCGACGGCCATCACATCAACTCTTGATCCATTGCCAACGCGCATCGTCACCTCATCCCTCGCAAGCCGCCATCTATTCCATAGCTCCTGTTTCGAGTTACAAATATTAGCAATCAACCCGATCAAATACCCGGCACTACAACGAGGGCTAGTAAGGAAAACATCAATAACATGTATATCAAATATACCTTTGATGGTGCCAGCCTTCTTGTCCGCTAAGTACTTGGACGGTTGTGCTTCGATGACCCTTGTCCTTGCAATAGAAGCACTCGGTCCAAATTTTAGGTCTAGACTTGAGCTTCTTCTCGAGGGCAACGCGCTTGTCAGCCGCCTTTCTTGAAGGGCTTCTTTGCACCCTTACCTTTCTTAAAGCTGGGGGGGCTTGTTGACCATCAACACATGATTATCCTTTTTGATGTCCACCTCCGTAGCTTTCAGCTTAGCGAAGAGCTCAGTGATCGTATCAGTGGAACCAATCTGATTATGAGTAACTACAAAACCTTTGTAGCTAGGAGGGAGTGATTGCAGAACCCTGTCAATCTTGAGCTCCTCTGGAATCTTGGCATCCGATTGCTCAAGGCGTTGAGGTGTAGCCCGACATCTTTATGGCGTGCTCACTAACGGAACTCCCTTCCTCCATCTTGCAGTTAAAGAATTTCTCAGAGATCTCATATCTCTCAGAACGGGCCTGAGTCTGGAACATAGTTTTCAGTTCCTCAAGAATCTCAAAGGGTCCGGGGTAATCTTCAAAACGATTTTGAAGGTCCGATTCCATAGCAAACAACATGGTGCTCTTAATCACACCATAATCATCTTTCTTGTTGATAAACAGCTTTCTCATCAGCCGGCGCATCTACAGCAGGGGCGTCACCTAGCGCATTCTCAAGGACATAGTCCTTTTGTCCGCCAGCGAGAATGATTCTCAGATTGCGAAACCAGTTGGTGAAGTTAGACCCATTGTTCTTAAGCTTTTCTTTCTCAGCAAAAACGTTGAAGTTGGACTTAGCCATTTGATCTACAAAATTTGCAAGTACAATTTAGACTATGTTCATGATAACTAGTTCAACTTAATCAAATTACTAGATGAACTCCCACTAAATTCAACATCCCTCAAGTTGTTTAGTGAACATGATCCAAATTCACCACACCTAATCCGATCTTCACGAGAAGAGATGTGGTTTCAATGGTGGACAACAAAGTGTCGATCATATCATTCATATGACGCATGCTTAACCTTTCGGTTCATGTGTTCCGAGGCCATGTCTGTACATGCTAGGCTCTTCAAGTCAAACCCAAGTATTTCCGCGTGTGCAAAACTGGCTTGCACCCGTTGTATGTGAACGTAGAGTTTATAGCACCCGATCATCACGTGATGCTTGAACACGACGAACTTTCGCAATGGTGCATACATGGGGAGAACATAGTTTTATCTTGATCTTTAAGTGAGGAATCATCTTATAATGCTACCATCGCGATCTAAGCATAAAAGGATAAACATCACATGCATATAACTTTATGTGACATGGTATAGCCAATCTTCGCGCAATGATCTCCATCTTGTGCGTGCCGGCATGATCTCCATCACTCCACCATGATTGCCTCCACCACGAATAGCAACTACAACTATTTCTAACTACTTAGCGATAAAGTAAAGCTATTACATGGCGTATAAGAAGTTGACACATAAGTCATACACAATTATAAAGACAACCATATGGCTCCTGCTGATTGTGTAATCATCGACATGCAAGTCGTGAAACATTACAAAACATGATCATTGCATACAACATACACATCACATCTTGGGCCATACCATATCACAGAAAACACTCCCTGCAAAAACAAGTTAGACGCCTCTACTTTGTTGTTGCATGTTTTACGTGGCTTATGGGAGTAGCAAGATAAGAACGATTCTTACCTGCGGAAAGCCACAACGGTGATATTATGGTTGCCAAACTCCGGTGTAAATCCCATGACAACAATAGTGAGGGAAACTGGCATCCACCAGCCGCATGTGTGGAACAAGCCACACGTCAAGTGCGGAGCCGGTCTGGCGAACGAGGTCACATAAGGTTGGCCTGGACCGCTTCGATCTCACTATCCCGCGTCATAAGAAGTACACAAACAAGAGGCTTGCAACAGAAAACATCAACGCCCGCAACAACCATGTTGCGTTCTACTCGTGAAACACATCTACGCATAGATCTAGCTCTGATACCGCTGAAGGGTTTCGCAGCATAGTAAATCAAAAAATTCTACGGATGCGAACGGGAAAGCCAAGATCTAATCTAGGAGATGCAAACAACGAGGGGGGGATAGATGAGATCTTCATACCCTTGAAGATTCGCACAGCGGAACGTTCAACGAACGTGGTTGATGTAGTCGTACTCGCTTCTCCTCCTCACGATCCGATCCGATCCAACACCACAAGTGGCGATGCCTCCAAGAGATGCACACGTGCGGCACCTCGATGTCTCCTCCTTCCTCGGTCCAGAAAGTGGGGTGGAGAGATGGATTGGATCTACAACGCGATGGCGCGGTGCAAGCGGTGGAGAGATTCTCAAGCAGGCTTCGCTGCAGCGATCGGGAGGGAGAGAGAGAGGAGGTGCAGCGGGGCGGCTAGGGTTGTGGAGGAGGTGTGGGGAGGGTGCGCCCCCAGCCCTCTTTATATAGAGGGGTGGGCGGCTGGCCCTTGCCCCTCCCCCAAGCCCTAGGCCGGCGGCCAAAGGAGGGAGGAGTGGGGGGCAAGTTCCCCCCCCCTTCTAGAAGCTCCCCTAGGGTTTCCCTAGGGTTTGGCCGGCTGGGCCCTATGGGGCCTTGTGCCCCTGGCCCAATGCGGCCAGGGCACTCCCTCGTAGGCCCACGCCCCCTCCCGACAAGTGGGGCCACGTTGGTCCCACTCCGGAAGGTTCTAGAAGCTTCCGGTACAATACTGAATAACCCGAAACAATTCCGAACTCCAAAAACTGCATTGCCTTATATGAATCTTATTCTCCGGACCATTCCGGAACCTCTCGTGATGTCCCGGATCCCATCCGAGACTCCGAAAAAAAACTCATAAACCAATTATCCAATCTATCCTAGCGTCGAGACACGTTAAGTGTGTGACCCTTCGGGTTCGAGAATATGCAGACATGATCTTCTATCAATAATCAACAGCAGGGTCTGGAAACCCATATTGACTCCCACACATTCATCGATGATCATATCGAATGAAGCATGATGCCAGGATTCAATCAATCCCATATATATATTCCCTTCGTCTCGCGATATTTTACTTGCCCGAGATTTGATCGTCGGTACCGGCATACCTAGTTCAATCTCGTGCACAGCAAGTACTTTACTCGTTCCGTAATCCGATATCACTTTGTGATTAACTCCTTAACCACATGCTTGCAAGCGGTGTTGGTATCGATTACCGAGTGGGGCCGAAGTATATCTCTCCGACTTGGGAGGGACAAATCCCATCTCGATACATACAACCCAACAGGTACTTTCCGATCACCTGAGAGACACCTTTATGATCACCCTCTCATAGGATGACGTTTGATGACCTCAAAGCTTTCTACCGATACCAGGGAGTTGCATTATCTCATGGTCTAAGGAATACAATATTTGACATAGGAAAAGCTTCGCAAAGATGAACACGACGACACGATCTAATTGCTCCGCTTAGTTTGGGTTTGTCCATCATATCATTTTCCCAATGATATGATCTCATTATTAATCGACAACTCATGTCTATGGTGTTGGAGATATTCCCTAAAGGCAATAATAAATATAGTTATTATTATATCTTTGTGTTTATGATAAATGTTTATATTCATGCTATAATGGTATTAACAAGGAAACATTAATACTTGTGTGATTTGTAAACTTAAATTGAAGTCCCTAGCAAAGCCTCTATACATCACTAGCTTGTTGGTTAATAAATGATTGTGGTTTCCCTATCATGAACATTGAGATGTTATTAACAACAAGATCATATCATTAGGAGAATGATATGGTGGACATACTCCTATAGATAAGCATAGCATAAAGATCAAGTCATTTTAATAGTTCAATTGCTATATGCTTTCTAATACATAGTAACCTAATTCCTTCGACCATGAGATCATGCATATCACCTTCCTAGGATGGATGCTTTGATGACATCAAACACCACACCGTAACTGGGTGGCTATAAAGGTGGCATTGAGTGTTCGGAAAGTATTGGTTAAGACACATGGATCAAGGGTGGGATTTGTCCATCCATATGACGGATATATATACTCTGGGCCCTCTCGGTGAAATGTCATCCAATTAGCTTGCAAGCATGTGACTAGCTCACAAGGGATCACATATCACGGGAACGAGAAAAGAGTACTTATCGGTAACGAGGTTGAACTAGGTATGCAGAGATACCGACGATCATAACCTCGGATAAGTAAACTATCGTGAGACAAAGGGAATTTGGTATCGTATGTAAGTGGTTCATTCGATCGCAAAGTAATCGTAGAAATATGTGGGAGCCATATGAATTTCCAGATTCCTCTATTGGTTATTGTTCGGAGAAGTGTCTCGATCATGTCCGCATAATTCACGAACCGTAGGGAGACACACTTAAGGATTCGACGTTGTTTGAGTAGTTATGGAATGATGATAAAGAGACCGAATGTTGTTTGGAGTCTCGGATAGGATCCGGGATATCACGAGGAGATCCGGAATGGTCCGGAGAATAAGATTCATATAAGGAAAGTCCCGTTTCGGAGTTGGTGAATGGTTCCGGTGTTTTCATCGGGAATGTTCTAGAAGGTTCCGGAATGTCCGGCACTCTGGAGGGGAAGGGTACATGAATGTGTTATATCAAGTTGGTATGATTGCATTATGTACTCGGTGTCATCGCTGAACAAAATAGAGGGTTTATTCAAATCCTAGTTTGAAAAGTCAAACGCCAAGTTTGAAAGTCAAACGGCTATTTTTGGGAAGTGGAGAGGGAGGTGGAAACCGACTTGGGGGAGGAGTTCCTCCTCCCACCGCCGGCGCACCACCAAGCCGAGTTGGGGAGGGACTCCCCTCCCCTTGGCCGGCCCCCTCCACCTATATAAGGAGGGGCAGGGCTCCCCTCCTAGACACAAGTTCCTACACCTCTAAACCCTAGCCCCAAGCCGCCACCGCCTCCATAGCCGCCGCCGGCCCTAGGGCACTCGCCGCCGCCGCCTAGGTGAAACCCTAGCCGCCGGCCTAGCCCCTCCTTGGCGTGTCTAAACCCTAGATCTTCAAGGGCCCTCTTATCGTCCACCATACTCGCTCCGGCTTAAGGCGAAGCCCTGCGAGATCTCCCCTCTACTTCCGGTACCACGCCGTTGTGCTGCCGGAATCGCGAGGAGAGTGCTACAACCTCCGCTGCCTGCTGGAACAAGGGAGAGGAAGGTCTTCGCGAAAGTAACGCAGTGACGATCGGAGCGCAGCGCCGAACGCAGCGCCGAAAGGATCGTCTCGCGATCTTGAGATCGGAAGAGTACGACTACATCACCCACGAATCCGCCTCGTTAAACACTTTGGAATCTTCGAGGGTGAGTTATTCCATCGACTCGCTACAATCTAGTAGATAGATCTTGGCTTGTTTGTTTGTATGCGATAGAAATTTTTGTTTTCCATGCTACGAAACCCTACAAAGGGTATCAGAGCCGTGTCTATATGTAGATCTGTTGCACGAGTAGAACACAATGGTCATTGTGGGCGTTGATGCTTTTATTGTCGATTGCTTCTTGTGTAATTTGTATCTTGCGGGATGTTGGGATGAAGCGGCCCGGGCTAACCTTACATGACATCGTTAATGAGACTTGCTCCACGCTTGACATGCAACTTGTATTGCATAAGTGGCTTTATGGTGCTGTTTCTCCTAGCATAGTTAAGATCCAATTTACAACGGGTGATTAACAATACTAGTATAAATGTTGTGGTTCATGTTCGTAAGTTAGATCGACACTTATTGAAAGCCCCAAACCACGTAAAACATGCAAAGAAAGTAGAGGCGTCTAACTTTGTTTTGCAGGGGTGTGCAGTGATGTGATATGGCCATGATTGTGATTATATTTGATGTATGCAATGTTCCTTATTGTAAGTTGGCAACCGGTAGGAGCCATATGGTTGTCTTTAATTTATGTTAAGACCCGCGTGTCTATTCAAAGTAGTTGTAATAGTTGAAGCCGGTGGACGACAACCATGGAGAAGCGTCATTGACCTTGATGCAATGCCGGTGATGATGGAGATCATGTTCGTGCTTGAAGATGGAGATCGGAAGCACAAAGAAGAAAGGCCATATCATATCACATATTATGAATTGCATGTGATGTTAATCCTTTATGCATCTTGTATTGCTTAGTAGACGACGGTAGCATTATAAGATGATCCCTCATGCACATGAATTTCAAGTCATAAAGTGTTCACCCTTAGTTAGCACCGTTGCTAAAGCTTGTTGTTTCAAAGCACCGGTGATGATCGGGTGTGTTAGATTCATAAGTGTATACAACGTGAGCAAGCCAGATTTGCTCATGCGGAAACTAAGGTTTGATCTTGACGAGCCTAGCATGTACAGACATGGTCTCGGAACACGGATCACCGAAAGGTAAAGCATGAATCATATAGTAGATATGATGAACATGTCGATTGTTCGTCATTGAAACTATATCAACTCTCGTGATGATCGGTGTTGATGTGGTGGATTTGGTTCGTGTGATCACTAAAACAATGTGAGGGATATTGTTTTGAGTGGGAGTTCACCTAGATTAATTTTATTATTAATTTGAACTCAATTTTTCATAAACTTAGTCTAAACTATTGCAAATATGTTGTAGATCAATGGCAGCCCCTACCATCAATTTTAATGCGTTCCTAGAGAAAGAAAAGTTGAAAAACAATGGAAGCAACTTCGCAGATTAGTTCCGAAATTTGAGGATTGTCCTCACAGCTGGTAATTTGACCTATGTGCTGGATGCACCGCTGGGTGACCCACCTGCAGCTGATGCTGCCGATGAAGTAAAGAATGTTTACCTCACTCGGAAGACTCAATACTCCACGGTTCAGTGTGCTATCTTGTATGGTTTAGAATCGGAGCATCAGAAAAGGTTTGAGAATTCAGACCCATATGATATTGTCGAGGATCTCAAATTGATCTTTGAGACTCATGCGGCAATTGAAAGCTATGAGGCTTCTGAAAAGTTCTTTAACTGCAAGATGGAAGAGGGCAGCTCCGTCAGTGAGCATGTGCTTAAGATGTCTGGGCACGCGAACAAACTTCAAAGCTTGGGTATAGTGATTCCTAATGCTTTGGGTTTTTACCGCGTCGTCCAATCACTACCACCAAGTTACAAGAACTTTGTGATGAACTACAACATGCAAAACATGAACAAGACGTTGCCAGAACTCTTTGCCATGTTGAAATCTGCAGAAGTGGAGATCAAGAAAGAGCACCAAGTGTTGTTGGTCAATAAGACCACCAAATTCAAGAAAGGCAAGTCTAAGCAGAAGGGACACTTCAAGAAGGGTGGTAAGAAAGTTACCACGCCGACGAAGAAGACCAAGGCTGGACCTAAGCCTGATACTGAGTGCTTTTACTGCAAGGGAGAAGGTCACTAGAAGCGGAATTGCCCAAAGTACTTGGCGGATTTGAAGAACGGCAACATCAAGAAGAAAGGTATATCTGATATACATGTTATTGATATGTATCTCACTAGTACTCGTAGTAGTGCCTGGGTATTTGATACTGGTTCGGTTGCTCATATTTGTAACTCAAACAGGTCTTTGCGAAATAAGCGGAAGCTAGCGAAGAACGAGGTGACGATGCGGCGTGGAAGCGGATCAAAGGTTGATGTGATCGCGGTCGCACGCTACCTTCATCTACCATCGGGATTAGTTTTATACTTAAATAATTGTTATTTGGTGTCTGCGTTAAGCATGAACATTATATCGGGATCTTGTTTATTGCGAGACGGTTACTTGTTTAAGTCCGAGAATAATGGTTGTTCGATTTATATGAGTAATATGTTTTATGCACATGCACCTTTGATAGATGGTCTATTCTTATTGAATCTCGATAGTGGAAATACACATATTAATAATATTGAGGCTAAACGTTTGAAATCGAGCGATAACTCGACCTATATGTGGCACTGTCGTCTTGGTCACATTGGAGTGAAGCGCATGAAGAAACTCCATTCCGATGGACTTCTTGAATCACTTGATTTCGAATCACTTGAAAGATGCGAAGCATGTCTGATGGGAAAAATGACTAAGACTCCATTTTCTGGTATGATGGAGCGAGCTACGGACTTATTGGAAATCATACATACCGATGTGTGTGGTCCAATGAGTGTAGCATCGTGTGGTGGTTATCGTTATGTTCTTACCTTCACGGATGACTTGAGTAGATATGGGTATATCTATTTCATGAAACATAAGTCCGAAACTTTCGAGAAGTTTAAGGAATTTCAAAGTGAGGTAGAGAATCAACGTAACAAGAAGATTAAATTTCTACGTTCTGATCGTGGAGGTGAATATCTAAGTTACGAGTTTGGCGAGCATTTGAAGAAATGCGGAATACTTTCACAATTGACACCGGGAACACCACAGCGTAATGGTGTGTCCGAACGTCGAATCGAACTCTCTTAGATATGGTTCGTTCTATGATGTCACTTACAGATTTACCGCTATCATTTTGGGGTTATGCATTAGAAACAAAAGCATTCACTTTAAATAGGGCACCATCTAAATCCGTTGAAACGACACCGTATGAATTATGGTTTGGGAAGAAACCTAGATTGTCGTTCCTTAAAGTTTGGGGATGCGAAGCCTATGTAAATAAGTTACAGCCGGACAAGCTTGAACCCAAAGCGGAAAAATGCGTCTTCTAGGATACCCGAAGGAAACTATTAGGTATACCTTCTATCATAGATCCGAAGGCAAAATCTTCGTTGCCAAGAATGGATCCTTTCTAGAGAAGGAATTTCTCTCGAAAGAAGTGACTGGAAGGAAAGTAGAACTCGACGAGGTTGTCGAACCTTCTCTCGAAATTGCGAGTAGCGCAGACGGAAGAAGTTCTGTGGTGCCTGCACCAATAAGAGAGGAAGCTAATTATGATGATCATGAAACTTCGTTGAAGTTGCTCAGAGCCTCAGGTCAACGAGAACTCGTACCACTCCAGATTGGTATGATCCCGTTATGAGTGTCATGTTGGTGGACAACACCGATGACCCTGCGACATATGAGGAAGCGATGATGAGCCCAGATTCCAATAAATGGCAAGAAGCCATGAAATCTGAGATTGGATCCATGTACGAAAACCAAGTATGGACTTTGGTGGACTTACCGGATGGCCGGAAGGCTGTCGAGAACAAATGGATTTTCAAGAAAACAGATGCTGATGGTAATGTTATTGTCTATAAAGCTCGACTTGTCGCAAAAGGGTTTCGACAAATTCAAGGAGTTGACTACGATGAGACTTTCTCACCAGTAGCGAAGCTAAAGTCTGTGAGGATTATGTTAGCAATCGCTGCATATTATGATTATGAGATATGGCAGATGGATGTCAAAACAGCATTCCTCGATGGAGACATTGATGAAGAGTTGTATATGAGTAAACCTAAAGGTTTTGTCGATCCTAAAGATGCTAACAAGGTATTCAAACTTCAACGGTCCATCTATGGATTGAAGCAAGCATCCCGAAGTTGGAATCAACGTTTTGATAAGGTGATCAAAAGTTTTGGTTTTATACAAACTTATGGAGAAGCTTGTATTTACAAGAAAGTGAGTGGGAGCTCTGTAGCATTCTTAATACTATATGTAGATGACATATTGTTGATTGGGAATGATGTAGACCTTCTAAATAGTGTCAAGGAATATTTGAATAATAGTTTTTCAATGAAGGATCTTGGCGAAGCAGCTTACATATTAGGCATAAAGATTTATAGAGATAGATCAAGACGCCAAATATCATTGTCACAAAGTACATATTTGGACAAAGTTCTAAAGAGGTTTGGAATGGAAGATAGCAAGAAAGGGTTCTTGCCCATGTTGCCCAATACGACCTTGAGTAAAACTCAAAGTCCGACATCGACAGAAGATAGAGAAAGGATGAGTAAGACTCCCTATGCCTCAGCCATAGGATCTCTAATGTATGCCATGCTATGTACTAGACCCGACATTGCATATGCTGTTAGTTTAACTAGCAGATATCAAAGTGATCCAGGAGTGGATCATTGGACAGCGGTCAAAAACATCCTTAAGTACTTGAGAAGAACTAAGGATATGGTTCTTTCTTATGGAGGTGATGAACAACTCGTTGTTAATGGTTACACCGATGCTAGTTGGAACACCGATCCGGATGATTCTAAATCACAATCTGGATACGTATTTACTTTGAATGGTGCAGCGATTAGTGGAGGAGTGCAAAGCAAAGCTTTGTGGCGAGATCTTCAACTGAATCGGAATACATGGCTGCTTCGGAGGCTTCACAAGAAGCGATATGGATGAAAGAGTTCATTACAGAGCTGGGTGTGGTTCCTAGTGCGCTGGACCCAATGTCTATCTACTGTGATAACATGGGCGCCATAGCCAATGCGCAAGAACCAAGGTCACACAAGAAGCTGAAGCATATCAAGCTACGTTTTCATGCTATTCGAGAACATGTCCAAGATGGGGACATAAAGATTTGCAAAGTACACACAGATCTGAATGTGGTGGATCCGTTGACTAAACCTCTCCCGAGGGCAAAACATGACCAACACCAAACTGCCATGGGTGTTCGGTATATTACCATGTAATCTAGATTAGATGACTCTAGTGCAAGTGGGAGACTGTTGGAGATATGCCCTAGAGGCAATAATAAATATAGTTATTATTATATCTTTGTGTTTATGATAAATGTTTATATTCATGCTATAATGGTATTAACAAGGAAACATTAATACTTGTGTGATTTGTAAACTTAAATTGAAGTCCCTAGTAAAGCTTCTATACATCACTAGCTTGTTGGTTAATAAATGATTGTGGTTTCCCTATCATGAACATTGAGATGTTATTAACAACAAGATCATATCATTAGGAGAATGATATGGTGGACATACTCCTATAGATAAGCATAGCATAAAGATCAAGTCATTTTAATAGTTCAATTGCTATATGCTTTCTGATACATAGTAACCTAATTCCTTCGACCATGAGATCATGCATATCACCTTTCCCGGATGGATGCTTTGATGACATCAAACACCACACCGTAACTGGGTGGCTATAAAGGTGGCATTGAGTGTTCGGAAAGTATTGGTTGAGACACATGGATCAAGGGTGGGATTTGTCCATCCATATGACGGATATATATACTCTGGGCCCTCTCGGTGAAATGTCATCCAATTAGCTTGCAAGCATGTGACTAGCTCACAAGGGATCACATATCACGGGAACGAGAAAAGAGTACTTATCGGTAACGAGGTTGAACTAGGTATGCAGAGATACCGACGATCATAACCTCGGATAAGTAAACTATCGTGAGACAAAGGGAAATTGGTATCGTATGTAAGTGGTTCATTCGATCGCAAAGTAATCGTAGAAATATGTGGGAGCCATATGAATTTCCAGATTCCTCTATTGGTATTGTTCGGAGAAGTGTCTCGATCATGTCCGCATAATTCACGAACCGTAGGGAGACACACTTAAGGATTCGACGTTGTTTGAGTAGTTATGGAATGATGAGAAAGAGACCGAATGTTGTTCGGAGTCTCGGATAGGATCCGGGATATCACGAGGAGATCCGGAATGGTCCAGAGAATAAGATACATATAAGGAAAGTCCTGTTTCGGAGTTGGGGAATGGTTCCGGTGTTTTCATCGGGAATGTTCTAGAAGGTTCCGGAATGTCTAGCACTCCGGAGGGGAAGGGTACATGGATGTGTTATATCAAGTTGGTATGATTGCATTATGTACTCGGTGTCATCGCTGAACAAAATAGAGGGTTTATTCAAATCCTAGTTTGAAAAGTCAAACGCCAAGTTTGAAAGTCAAACGGCTATTTTTGGGAAGTGGAGAGGGAGGTGGAAACCGACTTGGGGGAGGAGTTCCTCCTCCCACCGCCGACGCACCACCAAGCCGAGTTGGGGAGGGACTCCCCTCCCCTTGGCCGGCCCCCTCCACTATATAAGGAGGCGGGGCTCCTCCTAGACACAAGTTCCTACACCTCTAAACCCTAGCCCCAAGCCGCCGCCTCCATAGCCACGCCACTCCTAGGGCACTCGCCGCCTAGGTGAAACCCTAGCCGCCGGCCTAGCCCCCTCCTTGGCGTGTCTAAACCCTAGATCGTCAAGGGCCCTCTCATCGTCCACCATACTCGCTCCGGCTTAAGGCGAAGCCCTGCGAGATCTCCCCTCTACTTCCGGTACCATGCCGTTGTGCTGCCGGAATCGCGAGGAGAGTGCTACAACCTCCGCTCATGGAACAAGGAGAGGAAGGTCTTCGTCGAGTACCAAACGTGTGACCCATTTGGGAGCGCTGCCGCACAGCTTGGAAGGATCGTCTACGCGATCTTGAGATCGGGAAGAGTACGACTACATCACCCACGAGAATCCGCTCTCGTTAAACACTTTGGAATCTTCGAGGGTGAGTTATTCCATCGACTCGTTGCTACAATCTAGTAGATAGATCTTGGCTTGTTTGTTTGTATGCGATAGAATTTTTTTGTTTTCCATGCTACGAAACCCTACATATGGTTAGGAAACCTTAACCATCATTAATCAATGAGCTAGTCCATAGAGGCGTACTAGGGACACGGTGTTGTTCACAAACCACACAAGTATTAAAGTTTCCGCTTAATACAATTCTAGCATGGAATATAAACTTTATCATGAACAAGAATTATAATAATAACATCTTTATTATTGCCTCTAGGGCATAATTCCAACAGAAGGAATTTCAATGCCAATATTTGTTGCAAAACAATGTCACACTACTAGGAAAGTAGCTATAGATAGACAGACCTTCTGTGGCGCATGGTTCTGACCATGCGCCACAAAAGTTGTCCAGCGCCACAGAAGGCCAAAACAGATGCGCCACTGATGAAGATTTTCCTAGTAGTGTCATCTTTGCAAGAAATCCCTCCCATCCTTGAGACCTTATGCGTTGCATTTGATCCTTTGCCTATCTAACAAGTGCCATTTCATTAACAATATCTTGATCCGTCTTTTACAAGGATTGAGACAAGTCATTTGTGTAGCCAAGAATAACAAGCATCAAGTGAAGATTGAAAACAAAGTCAAATGATTCAAAGGCCGCGCTTAAAAAGGTTCTTGTTCTATATATTCCTTTTCTAGTCTTTCTCTTTTGATGTCGCAAAGTTGAAACCAAGAAATATCTGTTACGTTCCTGATGTTTCCGAACACTTTCAAGTGTGCTAGCCGAGGCGCCGAGCTGCCCGACGCTGCGGGAGCTGGAGTATGCGGACCTAGGGTCGATCCTATGTGTGCCATCTCAGTACCTTGTCTGGGGCAAAACACGAGGTAACGTAGAAAGAAATGGATCTTCTTGTACAGCTGGTAGGTCACGTAAGCATCTATGGCTGCATACTTCAGGTTTATATCAGACAATGGCCATCAGGAGCTGGTGGGGGGGCCTAGCGGTGCTTCTAGCACATATTGCTTTTGTGCAGCAGAGAGGAGAATCCTCAAATTCATAGCCCAGTTGGTGAAGTTGCCACCATTCGTAGCAAGTTTCTCTTTCTCCATGAACACATTGAAATTAAAAGCAGGTGGTGCCATCTACAACAGAATTTGTAACCCAGCCGCGTGCCTCCTCTTGCTCCAGGTCGACTACACGGACCAAGTCCGGCGAACTCCCTCTGCCGCCACCGTCAGTCGCCTTCTCCGGAAAAGGTAGGGTTCCCGCTGAGAAAACCCTAATAAAACTTCAATTAGTGCTCATAAAATCGTGTCCCAACTAAATGAAGAACAAGAGGAAAATACTTCATGGAATTTCGGACAACACCAGGCCGAATCTGGGATAAGAAGAAAGAGATTACAAATGAAAACTAACAGGTCCTAAACTAGGACTAGTCTAAATCTTCTTATTCTTCACTTGATCTTGTACCTGCAAATAAGACAGAATAAGAAATAAACAAAGAGAGCAACTCCACGTATTCTTGTCCACTCACTCTTTTGTGAAAGATCTTTCCCAATCCTTACAAGCATTTCAAGAATTGTGGGATACATGTCAAAAATGTGTAGAATGGTTTTAAAATGAGAACCCCACCAAGTATCACCGGGTCTAGACAAACCCATTTCTTGATTTAATCCACTTCCACTTTCAATTTCACCAATTTCAAGTGCTTCCAAAACTTTTTGAGCTCTAACATCTCAAAGCATGTCATGACGCTTGCAAGAAACTCCAATAATATTGAGCAAGAAACATGATCAAAAAACCACACACATGCTTCATTGTCTTTTGCCACCGCAATAAGAACCAATTGGAGTTTATGTGCAAAGCAATGGATATAATAAGAAGATGGTGACTCTTTCATGATTAATGTTTTCAACCCCTTAATCTCACCCTTCATGTTGCTAGCCTCATCATATCATTGTCCACGAATTTGAGTGGGACTCAAATGATGATCTTTTAGTAAGGATAAAATTGCAACCTTAAGTGACAATGAAGTAGTATTGGAAACATGAACTACTCCAAGTAACCTCTCACATATTCTTCCCAATTTATCAACATAACGCAAGCAAAGAGCAAGTTGTTCCTTGTGAGACACATCACTAGACTCATCGGCTAGAATTGCATAGTGGTCACAATCAAGATCTTCAATAATTAGTCTTGTAGTTTCTGCTGCACAACATTCAATAATGTCATGTTGTATCCTAGGACTATTCAATATACAATTTCCTGGAGCATTCTTCAAAACAACCTTATCAACTTCTTCATTATTTTTAGCAAGACATTTGAGAAGTTCAATAAAGTTCCCCCCGTTGCTTGATTATTCACTCTCATCATGTCCACGGAATGCCAATCCTTGATTCAAAAGAAACCTCAAGCATCTAATAGAATGAGTTAGCCTAGTCTTGTAAAGAAGTAGATCCTTGTTAGACACCCTCACAATAACATTATCAATTTTGGTGTTGGGTGCAACAAATAAGTTATACTTCTCATAAGCTTAGTTGTGAATGCTACCAACACCACCCACATGTTTCCTAAATGCTTCGGGCCTTTTCCAATCTCTAAAACCATCTCTAACAAAGGAATCACCCCTAGGCCCTCCATTGGATCTTGCTTTGAACAAGTAACATACAAAGCAAAATGCGGCATCCTTTGTAATACTATATTCGAGCCAATTGTATCTAAGAAACCAAACAGGGTTGAAGTGTCGATTTTTACCCTGTATTTTTCTGGTTGGGAAAGAATGTTCATATGGTTGGCATGCACCTTTTAAGATATATCCTCTCCGAACATCATCTTGATCATTAGCATTATATCTTGAAATAGGAATCCTTTCTCCTGGATCATATGGAAGGAAATGAGCATCATATGACCTTGCAGACAGTTGTTGGGGTGATGGTGGATATGATATTGCATCTTCCTCAATCTCGGTATCAGAATCAAGACATGTCATCCAAAGCCCAGCATCTTCGACTTGTTCATCATCTACCACCAATGGTGATGAAGAAGGTGCAACCTTCTTTGCTTCATGTTTCTCGAAAAGTGCCGCAATGTGGTTTTTCCTCTTCATATTCAATCCTACAATGGGAGCATAAACACAAATTTGGTGTAGGCATCAAATCGGATAAATTTGGAGACAATTAAGACTTTAGAGCATACAAATTTAGAGCATCAATCATCAGACAAATTATTCCCCATTGGAAATTTGACAATTAGGGTAGGGATTTAATCAAAATATGAGGGGAGGAGGGAGGCAGGGAGCACCAGTCAGTTTATACCTTGAGGCTGGATCGCTAGAGTGGAGCTAGGGAGCAGAGCATCGGCCACCGGCCAGAGGGGAAGAGCCGACAGAGCCACGGAGGGCAGCAACCAGCAGGCCAGCAACGGCGGCGGCCGGAGCCCGGAGGGGCGGAGTGATACGTTGGAAACGTATCTATAATTTTTGATGATCCATGCTTGTTTAGTATCTACTTTGCTTTACTTGTCTACACTTTGAAGTGCTTTTTACATGTTTTCTGGTACTAACCTATTAACAAGTTGCAATAGTGCTAGATTCCTATTTTCTGCTGTTTTTGGTTTCAGAAAAGTTAGTAAAGAAATATTCTCGGAATTGGACGAGACAAAGGACAAAGTCAATTACTTTCCGTGGGGAACAAGAAGTCCAGAGGAGATCCCGGGAGGCCAGCCAGGAGGGCCAGACCCACCCCAGGCACGGGTGGGCCCCACCCCGAGCCTGGCTAGGGTTTGGTGGCCCTGGCCGCCTCCTCGGTCTCCCCCTTCGTCTATAAGAAGCCCCCGATGCAGAAACCCTGAGTACCCGATCAGAAATCCACGAAACCTTCTGTAGCCGCCGCCACCGTCGTCCCTAGATCGGGGGGGTCTGAAGTTCTTCCCGGCACCCTGTCAGAGGGGAGATCATCCCAGAGGCATTCTCTCCAGTATGATGTGTGAGTAGTTCCTCCTTGGACTATGGGGTCCATGTAGTAGCTAGATGGTTGTATCTCCTCCTTTGTGCTTTCATGTATAGATCTTGTGAGCTCCGTTCATGATCAAGATCTAATCTATTTGTAATCATGCATGTTGTGTTTGCGGGGATCCGATGGATATTGAGATTATTATGTTGGTTTGATTAATGGTTTTGTCTTTATGATTCTATCATGTCTGTGTTGTTTGTGATCTTGCATGCTCTCCGTTATTAGTAGCTATCTTGGCCAAGTAGTTGCTAGTGACTCCAAGAGGGGGTATTTATGCTCGATAGTGGGTTCATGCCTCTAGTTTCCAAGGGAAGTGACAGAAATCTCTTCGGTTGTAGATGTGTTGTTGCTATTAGGGAGAAAACAACGGTCTCTTGTTCATGAAACATGTGGACTATTTACCTTACACACTTTGCTTAAGGCAGTTGTCTGTTTCTTGCAACTCAATACTGGAGGGGATTCGGATGATAACCTGAAGGTGGACGTCTAGTCATAGATGCAGTTGGATGGCGGTCTATGTATATTGTTATATTGCCCAATCAACCTCATAGGATCTTTCTGACTAGTAATTGCATTGTTATGCCTTGCTCAGTTCCTGTCAATTGCCCTGCTATAATTTATTTACCCTTCATGCCATGTTATTTATCTAAGGAGAGCACCTTTAGTGAACTATGGACTCCGGTCCAATCTTTACCATTGATACATCTTCCACTGTTACTTGTTTACTTGAAAGCAAACCATTACCTTCCACACCATACGTTTAATCCTTTGTTACAGCAAATCGGTGAGCTTGATAACCTCACTGATTCGTTGGGGCAAAGTCTTGAGTTTGTGTTGTGCAGGTCTCCGCGTTGCTTGCAACACCTGTGTGACGTTTCCTTCCTCCTTCTAGTTCGATAACCTCGGTCTCTACTGAGGGAAGACTTGCTGCTTGCTACTTCACACCTTGCTCTTGGGGTTTCCAACGAAGTGCTCTACGTCAGCACCATCAACAAGTTTTCTGGCGCTGTTGCCGGGGAGGCCAAGGACTTCTTTACTAGGGGAGTCCTTCACTTCCTTTCTCTTTACTTTGTTTTTAGTTTGCTTCGTTTCTTTTGCTTGGTTTTGTTTGCCTCTTTTCAAAAAACCCAAAAATTTAGTCTAGTTTGGTTTGCTTGCTTTATTCAAAAACACAAAAAAAATTAGTTCCTGCTCTAGCTGCTGCTGTTTTTGGCTTGCCCACCTTTACCAAAATGAACTCTACTGAGAACACCAAGTTGTGTGACTTCACTAGCATAAAAAACAATGATTTACTAAGCACTCCTATTGCTCCACCTGCTCCTGATGCTACCTTTTATGAAATTAAGCCTGCTTTGTTGAATCTTGTGATGAGAGAGCAATTTTCTGGTGCTGGTTCTAATGATCCTGCTGCCCATCTTAATAGCTTTGTTGAACTTTGTGAGATGCAGAAGTATAAGGATGTAGATGGAGATATTATTAAGCTCAAGCATTTTCCTTTCTCCTTGAGGGTAAAAGCTAAATAATGGTTGCTTTCTTTGCCTAAAAATAGTATTGATTCTTGGACTAAGTGCAAAGATGCTTTTATTGGAAAGTACTATCCTCCTGCTAAGATTATATCTATGAGAAGTGACATTATGAAATTTAAACAGCTTGATAGTGAACATGTTGCTCCTGCTTGGGAAAGAATGAAATCTTTGGTTAAAAATTTCCCTACTCATGGACTCACTGCTTGGATGATTATCCAGAATTTTTATGCAGGTTTGAACTTCTCCTCAAGAAACCTGTTGGATTCTGCTGCTGGAGATACTTTTATGGGCCTCACTTTGGTTGCCGCAACAAGGCTCCTTGATAATATGATGGTTAACTACTCTGAATGGCATGTTGAGAGATCTCCACATGGTAAGAAGGTAAATTCTGTTGAGGAAACCTCCTCTTTGAGTGAAAAGATTGATGTTATTATGGCTACGCTTGTTAATGGGAAAGCTCCTCTAGATCCTAATAGTGTCCCGTTAGCCTGTTTGGTTGCTCAAGAAGAGCAAGTTGGTGTGAACTTCATTAGAAACGACAATTTCAACAACAATGCCTATAGGAATAATTTTGGTAGCAACAACAATTATAGGCATTATCCTCCTAGTGGAAATGCTTATCAGGATAGATCAGGAATGCCTAGTGAAAAAGGATTCTAGAAGTTGAGAGATCCACTAAAAAATTTATGCAAATGCAATGTGAGCAAAACAAGATTTTCACTAAAACTATGGAGGAACAATCTATTATCTTGAAAAACATTAGTCTTCATCTTGAGAATTTGAATAGAGAAATTCCTAGTTTACAGTCAAAAAATTTGAGTGCTGAGAAAAATATATCCTCTTTGTCTGAAGCTCAAACTTCATTGGTTAATAAAATGGATGCTAAACCTGAAACTATGGAAAACACCTTTGCTATTGCTCATGCCATACAAGTTACTATTGATGAAAATGTTAGGCTGTTATCTCAACTTCATGCTAAGTGGGAAAGGGAAGCTGAAATTGATAGAAACAATAGTGTGTGAACTATCACTACTAAACCACAAGTAGTCCATATTCCTACTCCTACTATGCCTACCACTAGTGATTCTAAGTTTGACTTCGATATTGATGGTTGCAATATTTCTAAAGTGACTATGTTCTTGCAAAAGCTTGCTAGAAGTCCTGATGCTAGTGATACGCATGTTGCCTTTACCAAACACATTACAGATGCTCTTGTGAAAATTAAGGAAGATAAGCTAAAACACAAAGCTTCTATTCCTAGGAAAGTAGAAGATAGTTGGGAACCCATTATTAATATGCAAGTGAATGAGTTTGATCTCAAAGCTTCATGTGGTCTTGGTTCTAGTGTCTCTATTATGCCTAGGAAGATTTATGAAATGCTTGATTTACCACCTTTGGAAGATTGTTATTTAGATGTCCCACTCAATGATAATGCTAAGAAGATACTCATGTGGTGTATTAATGATGTTCTCATTATGGTTAACAATTCTTATTTCCTTGTTGATTTCTATGTTTTGGATGTTGAATACAACGCTTCTTGACCTATTACTTTGGAAAGACCTTTTCTTAGAACAGTTGGTGCCAACATTGATATGAAAGAAGGCACCATTAAATATCATTTTCCATTCAACAAAGGTATTGAACACTTCCCTATGAGGAGAGAGAAGTTGCTTTTTGCTCCTCCTTTGAAAGCAAGGTTTGATGTTAATGCTTCTTCATTTGAAAACACTTGATTCTTCTTGTTTCTTGTGCCTAACTTAAAGGCGTTAAAGAAAAGTACTTGTTGGGAGATAACCCAAGAGTTTCCTTGAGTCTTGGAAGTTATTACTTATGTAATGACCTCTCCTTATCCTTTTTGTTTGCTTTTTGTGCCAAGAATGACCTCTAAAGAGAGGGAAGTAAGATTTGGGGAGTTGTTGTCCCGAAACAGATTTCTATTCTCCACCAAAAACATTCGTGAGGAGGCTCTGTAACTCGGATTGAGCTGAAAATTTACGAATAAATCCCCCAATATGTTAGATAACTTTCGTTAGTTCAACACTTTTTGATTTGAGCAACAGAAGATTTTCGAAAAAAATCAGTTTCTACCTGCTGGTCTGTTTTGAAAGATTTCTGCCATTAATTGCATTTGCTTCTTATTGATTCCTTTTTGAGTTCTCTTCAGGTAAATTGAGATTTTTGGAGGAGTTACTACAGTAGCTTGTGTTTTTAGTGAAAAGCCTTTCTGTTCCAAAGCTTTGTCAGTGGTCTAATATCTTTTGAATACACTAATGTTGCTAATGAAGATTGTGTGAAGGAAAAAAATTCAGGTGTAGAGAGAGAATGATGAAATGAGATGAAGAATGGAAAAAATATCAAGCTTGGGGATGCCACCATGGTGTCACCCCAATAAATATCCAAGAGGTACAAGCATCAAAGCTTGGGGATACCCAAGGCATCCCCTTCTTCATCAATAAAAAGCTCAGGTCTGTCTAGACACTTCGTTTTTATTATTTGATGCATAGTTGTATTGTTATTAGAGTGTCTTAGTTTTTGTTTGCTTTGCTTAGGTTGTTTAGTTTGTTTGAATAAAGTAGTTTGGACCCCCGTTCTTGCTGTGTTGTTTTGCAAATAAGTTTGCTTGGTGTTGGAAAGGAGTAGTAAGTTCTTGCTTGAAGTGCAAGAGGAGCTTGCATTGACTGTGACTTAGACTTTAGCATGACATGCTAGGTGTTGTTTTATCATTATGCTTAGTGATTATTGATGTAGCATGTCTTGTTCCAAACAATTGGGATTGCTTAGTGTGCCTTGAATAAATTATGTGTTGTTTTAGCATGCAAAAACATAGTATTGTGGTATTCTCCTTTGATGCTTTGCTTGGGTTGACTTGGCACATGCTCACACCATGTTATGACTATGAACAAGTCACCATAGCCTCTATGATCATTTAGTACTTGACTTGTAGTACCACTCTTTGCTTTGATTAGTATGTGCGGTGACCCAACATACCACTGCATGATGTGGTACACTATAGTCATTGACATAACACTAATGAAATACCGTTCACTAGTATTACATCCCTCAGAGTGGTACAACAGAAACACAGCAGGTCCAAGACATGACTATAGGTTACAATTCAACTCTTTACACAAGATCTAGAGAACACTCTAGGTTAAAGAGAGAGAAAGAAACTTCTTACAAAGAAGAATCAGAAATAGACAACTCCAAAACTATCATACTATTAAGACTAATATTTTAACTAATGGGCTGGCATTGCTGCTTAATACACTACAGAAATAGGTTCTATGGCTAGATATTATATTCTCATCTAATCAGTAACTTCGTCTTCACTTGAGTTGATGTATATGTTGACTTTCTTGACTTCATTGAAGAGCTTTAGCTTTTGATGATGATTCCTGAAGCATGACTTGATGTAGACGTCGTCTTAATGGCTTCATAATCTAGCAAGGGTTAAGAAGATACGTTGAGTACGAGCGTACTCAGCAAGTTCACTAGAAAAGGAGTGTTTGATGCACTATATCTACAGCCACAGACCATAGGTCGTAGGCAATGCAAGTTTTTGTAAACATTTCTTTAAAGGTTGCTTTTATTCTGAAAAGCTATGTCCGTTTGTCTTCACGGGTTTACCAGAACTTTCATGGAGTTCCTTTCCCGCCATGTTCGCAGCTCCTTCCCGGAACAGGGAGTAACAAGTTACAGTTCTTACACTCTGCAGAGGTGCGTCACTTTACCCATGAGAGATAAAATCCTTGTTGCACAACCGGGCGATCTTTCCCATCCACACTTCCTATGGTGTGGGGCCCAGTAGATGATCCAAGCCAATCACTGCCCCCTTCGCGACCTCGCATGCCTCCTTGGTGTACACCATGCCCACCCATTGAATTACGGCAATGGTTTGTGTTAGATGTATATATTTGTATTGTAGTTTCCCCATATGTTAGGGGGCTTCCTGCATATTCACACATGTATCTGAATTATATATTGTAGCCTTTGCCCCCCAGAGGAATACAAGTTGCATATTCCTGACATGGTATCAGAGCTAGGTTAGCCTCCTACTCGCAACTTCGTCGTCGCAGCCGCCACCGTCCCTATCGCCGACGGCCTTGCCGTCGTCGCCGCCGCCGGTCGCTGCTTAGTTTCTGGCCGTCTGCCATTGTTGCTCGTTCCATCTCGTGATCTAGATCTGATCCAGATTAGTCCAGCTGAGCTGATCCATCCCGATCGAGATTCATCCACGCGTTGATCGATCCCGATCTAGATTCGTCCACGCGTGGGTCTTCTCGTCGACCTGACGCGCGGGGTCTTCTGGTCCTCCCATCCACGACGCACCCTGCTGCTCCCGTCAAGTCTTCTGCTCGACCGCCCGCACCTGAAGACCACGCGCTGCCCGCCGCGCCAGAAGACCGCCAGACCACAGCGGGGTCGCTGCTTCTCGCAGCCCACGCCGCCAGAAGACCGCAGTCCCCCACGCTGGGTCGCATCGCTCCCTGCAGCACGCGCGGATCCCTCGCCCCCTCCAGCCCACGCGGGCCCTGCTTACCACCCGCCCGCCTTCGGCCTCTGCTCCCGGGGCCCCCGACAACCGGCCTCCTCGCCCTTTGCACTCCAGAGCTCCTCCGCCGACGCCCCGCTGAATCGCTCCCCGGCGGCCCGAATTGGCCTCCCCAGGCTCTTAGGCGTCGCCTTTCGCCCCGCCTCGCCGGAATTTGGCCGGTTTCTACTTGCTGCTCGGGTTGACCAGATCTGAAAAAAAAGATACAAAAAAAATGTCTTCTGCATCGGGCTATGTTGCAATTCCTTGCTGCCCGGTGATCTTTGATGGCGCGAATTACCCTAATTTCGCTGCCTTTATGCACGTTCACATGCGCGGTCTCCTTCTTTGGGGTGTACTCTCCAGCGAGGTCCCCTGTCCGCCGTGCCCCCTGCTCCTGTGGCTCCTCTTCCGCTGACGCCGATTGTTCTTAGCGCTGATGCTTCTCAGGAGGCCAAGGATGCTGCTCAGAGTGCCGATGATAGTGTTGTTGCTGCTTATGACTTAAAGTTCAAGCAAAGATCACTGATCTCGAGTCCTATCGCCACGCCCGATCGCCTACACTCGGTGGGTCGATGAGGATGCTCGTCTGCCATTGTTCTCACCTCCGATGTTCTGCCTCAAAGATGTCTTTGAGTTCATGAGTCTTCCCATCTTCGCCCTGGGCACATCTTCGTCAGCGCTATCAGCCGTCTGGGGATGCTCTTTACCTGTCTGTGGTTTGCCAGGAGCATGCTCTTCAGCAGGGTGATTCCACTATTGATGAGTTCTATACTCAGAGTGCTGCCATCTGGCGTCAGCTTGACTCTCTCCGTACTACTGTTTGTGGCACATGCTCGTCTTTGCCAGTTGTGCGCCATTTGGAGTTTCACCGTATCTATGAGTTTCTGTCTCGGCTCCTCCAGGAGTTTGAGCCCCGGCGTGCTCACCTGAATGCTCGTGGTCGTGTTCCGCTCTCTGATGTGTTGTCTGAGCTTCGGGCTGAGGAGACCCGCCTCCGTGGTGCTGGTCTTCTTGTGGTTCCATTTGTGCTTGCTACCTGTGGTCCTCCTATGCCGCTCGCCCTTGACTCAGCATGTCCTTCCTGCCACGATACTACCCACTCCTTTAGGTCGGTCGCCTTCAGCACCAAGCAGTCTTAGAGTCCGAGTCAAGACCAAAAGCCTCGTGGTCCGAGTCACACCAAAGAGGCTCGTCGTGGTCGCCGTGGTTCTCTTCATCCGCTTTACTGCAACAGGATGGCCACACTTGGGCCACCTGTTATACACGAGATCCGCTTACGCCAAGAAGACCAGTTCGGGCAACGGCCTTCCAGTCTTCAGCGGTTGCTCTCTCGATCAGGACATTATCGAGTCTTCGTCCGCTTCTTTGTCACAGGCTCTTCTTCGACGGACACTGCTGGTTCTGTGAGTGATTCTTCCGGCACTGCGCGACCACCATCTTCTACATAGTCAGGTACGTCCCCGTGGTATATGGATTCTGGATCTTCCTTTCATATGACCTCTGAGTCTTCTTTTCTGTCCGCTCTTCGTTCTCTCCCTTCTCCTGTCCGTGTTTTCATGGCTGATGGTACCTCTCTTCCTGTTTCTAGTCGGGGCACCCTTTCTACTTCTTCTTTTTTTGTTCCTGATATTTCTCGTGTCCCTCTTCTTAAGATGAATCTGTTCTCTGCTAGCCAGCTTACTGACTCTGGTTGTCGCATCATTCTTGATGCTGATTCTTGTGTTATCCAGGACCGTCGCACAGGCCTGCGTTGGGAGCCCTCGCAGCCGTGACTCTTTAGGACTTTGGGAGTTAGACTGGCTTCGTGTTCCTTCCGCTGCCAGTTCTTCTCCGGTCGTCGCCTCTGCTACCAGCTCCTTTCAGCAGTGGCATCATCGTCTTGGTCACCTTTGTGACTCTCTCCTGTCGTCATTAGTTCATCGTGGTCTTTTGGGGTCTGTCTCCGGAGATGGGTATTTACATTATCAGGGCTGTAGGTTGGGTAAACAGATTCAGCTTCCCTATCCTACTAGCGCGTCTGTATCTCAGCGACCTTTTGATTTAGTTCATTCCGATGTTTGGGGTCCGGCTCCTTTCGCTTCGAAAGGGGGCCATCGCTACTATATCTTATTCATTGATGATTTTTCTCGGTACACTTGGTTGTATTTTATGCGCTCTCGTAGTGAAGTACTCTCCATATATCAGCGTTTTGCGGCTATGGTCCGTACTCAATATTCTACCCCCATTCGTGTGTTTCGTGCTGATTCTGCTGGTGAGTATATCTCCCAGATGTTGCGAGGGGTTCTTGCTGAGCAGGGCACCCTTGCTCAGTTCTCCTGTCGTGGCGCACATGCCCAAAATGGCGTTGCTGAGCGTAAGCATCGCCATCTTCTTGAGACCACTCGTGCCATGATTATTGCTTCTTCTCTTCCGCCGCACTTCTGGGCTGAGGCTGTCGCTACATCGGCTTACCTAATCAACATTCAGCCTTCTGTCGCTCTGCAGGGTGGCATCCCTCTTGAGCGCCTATCTGGACAGTCTCCAGACTACTCCATGCTTCGCTTGATTGGTTGTGTTTGCTATGTTCTCCGTTAGATGCCAGAACTATCGTGGGACATTGAGGGTTCCCACCCATATGATGCATATCCTCTACGAATTACCAATTAATATGCACGCTATGTGATAACAGCCATGACCTGCACATCCGGCTACATGCGAGAGGAAGAAGATACAGCTGAATTCTCTGTCCCATTCCAAATCTCATGGTTAACGCGTGATATACGGTGCAAGAATCACTAGCGACATTGGTTGTTAAGTCCTAGATAATATGTTCCTTTACCATCGGAACTTTCATAATGGGTAATAACCTATAATCACATTATTATGAAAATAGTGTTTTCGGACCTTTTTCAAATGTAGGTGATGATAACACTGGATTTGTAAAATACTTTACATAAAATAATCAAAGGACATGAGCAAGTGTGAACTTGCCTTTTGTGATTGCAAGATTATGCACTCACGGTCTTTAAGACAATATAAGATCCAATATCTGAAATCAGCATCATTGGTCCGGTAAGGACTAATGTTTAAAGAAGCAAGATGCTTTTATGCATCAGTAATGTAATGCAAGTTGATAAACTTGAATTCCGGGGATAACGTTGTTCTAGGGTTTGGATATTGGAATTGGTTTTCTTAGAATGTGTTTCCATTTTATATTATTTTCTTATTTGTGCTTCTTGTTAAGGCTTGTAAGTGTGCCAACATGCAATTATAATATCATAAAACAATGAGATATACACAAATGTGAAATGCTACTCAAGATTGCTTACACTATAAGTGTTTATCTTCAAATTTTACTTTACAAGTAATGTCACTTTTAAAGAACTTAAGTGTTATCAATCCTAAGTATTCAAGTAAAGTAGAAAGTAATGTGATACGATTAGCTGTAATCTGTTGACTGAAGTGGCAAAACGAATAACTTTTGAAGAAAATATTTATTTATTAAGGTTTAAGCAATTCTGATAGTTTTTAGAATATGGTTGACAAAATGTGATTGATATTGTTTATGCTTGCTTGAATAGTCTGGACTTGAGATGCTTATAACTTAATTATAACAGACCAAAGTTAACTATAAAATACATAACAAAGTCTTTAGCATAGTATTTGAAGTATTATAGACTAAAGTTAACTTTAAAGACATAGATGGACTTAAGGTATATTGCTTATGTTATTTGTACCTTGTGTACTTTATAATGTTTCCTTAAAGTTACTTAAGAATGGTTATACTTTCATTTGAGTAGTAGTTTCTTATCATTATACTGGAGTGGAATCATTTATCTCTTCATAAAGATGTGGTTATGGTTTGTGAATAAGTAACCCATGTTAGTGACTACTTGTGAAGTCACTATAGTGTTTTAGTATGCTTATAATCTTGTGATGGAAGTAATGGAAAGATTTTATTTAGTCACAAATTATTCTTGAAGATTTTATATTGAATAAGGATCCTTTTAGAAAATAACTTACACTAATGGGTGAATGATAATTCAATAAAAATTTATTTAAAATGTGTTGAAGCATTTTGACTTCATATTATCAATATTTAAGACTAACACTATTTATTAGACTCAATGGGCTAATTTTAGAAATATTAGCAATTTTTATTTACCCTTTTATGAATTATCAACTAAGGAAATAGGTTTGAATTCAAGTTATTAAAGTGTTTAAATTTTTATTTACCTCATAAGTGGAATATTATATTTTTAACATGTAGGTATTATTTTTTTGATTATTTTGATATATTACATTTTTTTTGTGATTTATAAATAATAAGATATGATTTTTATAAGATTTATTATTTTATAAATAGTTAATAAATAACAAATATTTAATTAGGTGAAATAATAATGCATGATTATAGTTTTAAATTATAGTTCTTATTTTTCTTAGATTTTTGGTATTTTATTATATTTTTAACATTTACCAATATTAAAATATGAATTATCTAAGTTTTATTACTTATAAAATCTTTATTAAATAATAATTATATAAATTGTTAAAATAATAATGTTTGATAACAGTTTTAAGTTATAGATTTTATTTTTCTAAACATTTTCATATATTACACATATTTTTCTAAATTATAAAACAAAAGTTATTAAATTTCTAAGATTTAATCATTTTATTTAATTTCTCGAATTTATTTGTGTTTGAATGTATATTGTTTTATTTATTTCCTAAACAGGAAATACTTTTTATACCAAGCTAAACCTAGATACAGTCACTGACTGGTGGGCCACAGGCCATATGACATGCCCAACTAGATTAATGTTTTTGTTACTGGAGTTGTTCCTACTCACAGACAATGACAGATGGGCCGTATACCACGTCACCCGCCACCAGGGCAAGGACCAGTCAAATGGCTGACCAGGTCAAGGGTGTGTATGACGTGATGATGACGTCATATAGGATGATCATCCCAGATCGGTGATCAATCCATCGATTGGGAGCGCACGGGCTAGCCAAGATGGTCGTGTTCGAAAGAGGGATCCAAGACGAACCTATTGGTGGCGGCGCCGCTCACTTAAGGTCATAGGAGTTTGGTCAACGGCGAGGTCGAGCCGCGACGGCTACGGTTGCACGATGAGCGATCGATTAAACGCGAAAGGAGGATGATTGAGGGATGCGTGAGCATCAATAACTCACCAGGTTTGCAGCGAAAAGGTTGATGCTGCGAATCGTGGTTGAATTCGGTGGTATCGATGGTGTCCGGACTTCAGGAGTGAGATAACAATCCAAGCGTCTGGAACCATCCCGGCTTGCTTGCTTCAACAAGAATAACAAGGACGACATGGCGGTTCTTATGGTGGTCTCAGGCAAGCAAGAGGAGCTACGGAGCAACGACGACGAGAGTCTTCGGCGAGCTAGGGTTCGGCCTCTGAGAGGAGACAGAGAGGAGAGGAAAGGAATGGGGATAAGGATGTGAGAGGCGGCGTCATGTCCTTCTTATCCCCTTCTGATGACAACAGCTTTGACACGAATCATGACGACCACGGACGGCGGAGCTCGAGCCAGGCAGCTGCTTTGCCGGCGATGCTTTCTGTCCAAAGGAATAAGAAGGGAAAAGAAACGAAAAGGTATGCGGGCTGACGTTGGGCCGATGTAGGCTGCAGCCAAGGGAGCAGAAGAGGAAAGGTGCTGCTGCTGCTGGGCGGTAGGTAGAGAGGGAAATGGGCTGCGGCCTAGTTGTAGTTTTTTTCTTACTGTTTTCCTTTTCTCTTTTCTGTTTTGTTTTCAGATTTGTGTATTATACATTTGTTTCAAATTTCCTTTATAGAATGTTAAATAGTTGCAGCAATAATGGATGGTGTTTAAAGTCATTTTGTTAGCTTTTATTATGTAGTGTTATATTTATTTATTTTCTTTATATAGATCCTTTTAATATTCTGTAATAAGCTTTGTGATGAATTTTCTCTCCATAATAAACCATGGACTTATATTAGGATATTTCCTTATTTGTTTATAAAACTTAATTCTAGTTAACTTATAGTTTGGAGGGAAACTTTTATATAATGATCATATATCATTATTTGATGTATGATATACAAAGGAATTAATATGGTTAATATTACTCCCATGAATCTAGGGAATAACAAGGTATATATATTATTATAACTAATATAGGAGTTAGGGTTTTAGGGATTTGTTAATCATATTATACCCTTATAGAATGATTTTTATTTCCTCATAATGAATGTAATGATAATGGTTTAAGATAGATAAATATATTTAAAGCATGTATCCATCTTTATTATTATATAACAATCATTATATAAGAGAATTTAATTATTAGGGTTGTCAGAATGGTGAATTCTATTATTCAAAATCGACTAACAGGTGAATCCTAACCACCCTTCTTAATTAAAATATGCATAGTTGTTTTCTAGAACTAGCTATTCATTACTTGCTTAAGTGTGATTAATATATGGATATAATATTGGGGATAATGGTTTATAGTAATTTCCAACTATGTGGTACACATGATTTAGAGGTTTGAAAGTGTCAAATATATGCTTGAGTGATTTGCTATAGGAAAATATTCCTATAAAGCTTTCTGGAAATAAGATGATAGATCAATCAGATGAAATGGATACTATGTTTGGTTAAAGATTTAGGGTTTAGTGTTTACCAAGAATTTCTATATTCCATAATTCACAATCCTGGACTTCTAATTGAGGAATTCCTTTCCTAGATATTCTACTCCTTTATATCCATCATCATGTGTTAGCATGATGAGCTTTACTTCACAAGAATATTCTTATCCACCTTTTATTCTTCTAAATCCATTTATAAATCCAATGAGCTTGACACTAAAGCTTTCATAATCTTCAGATATCCATACTTGGTTATATCAACTACTCTACTGCTAATAATCTCCAATCCAACAAGTAGTTACTTCCACTCCATTCATACCCTTCCATAATCATCCTTCACTAATATTACTTCAATAGATGTATACATCAAATCCTACTTAACCTCAAGTGCTTAGTATTCCAAAGAGGAAAATACTACTTCTTTAATCCAATGTTGCTCTAACATCATCTTAATCATACTATCTTGTCTCTACTTAACTCCAGTATCTAATACTCCAACCTCACATTATATTAATGTGACTTGTCATGGCTAACCTAGAATGACATATCTGTACTAGGGTTCAATCATGTTCTACCCACCAATGTCACTTATACTTGATATAAGCATTCAATCTTGGTGGCTAAAGCATCATCATTATAATCCTTTGATCCTTTATGGTTTAGATTTCCAGTTGGCTAACCAAGGATTTCATCCATACAACATTACAGTTGTATTATAATTATCTTCTTAGTATCTCTACCTGACTATGAGATATTACTCATTGACTATACCTACTTGATCCAATAGGATTACTCCTAGTAACTTTCTTCAGGATTCATCCTTGTAATCTTCTTTATCACCATATGATTATATATTCCAAATAACCCTTCTATCATTTCAGGAGTGAGTTAACTCCATCAATTACCACACTGATCCTATTCTCTTCCAACACTCCCATCCTATAGATGATATCTAAGACTAGCATTACTATTTACCTCTTCTTACTTCTTTCTTTATAGGCTTTAGGTGAATGCCAAGATAAGAACAAGAGTTGATAGATCAAGAATTGATAGGTCAATAGTTGATTACTCTACATTGAGTAACAATGGATATTAGAATAAGGTTCAATAGAGATGACAAGGATTTATATGGAAAGAAAGATATGTGGTGAATGGTCTTTGAATTGGTTCCTTCCTTACTCCCTACACCTAAAGAGTTATGGTTAAGTATTACCATGACACACATGGTAGGAATATATAAGAATGATATAGGTCAAGTCTTAGTTATTGAATTCTTGTTACTTGGTATTCATGAGTTATTGTAATGAATACTAGGATATGATCACTTAAGGATCAAATTATAATCATTAATCAATGTGTAATGGTTTAGTTTCATTATATTTGATCTACCCTTAGATCAAATCATGTTTACTCAAAATAAGGTTTTAACAAAGGTCATATTGAAACTTATCGTAGTCAACTTGTTGATCTACTTCAATTCCATCAAGTTGAGAGAAGCTTCAATCACTTTGACAAGTTTTTATTCAAAAGCGCGAAAATTATTCGGATTTTCTATGCATGAATGCAATGCACACATCTGTGTTCAACTTATTTCTAAGCTCTAATGCTGAGATGTTACAGACTCTTTCCCTTAAAATAAACTTCGACCCCGAAGTTCGCAAACTCTCACGTTTCGGAGTAAGGAATTGACTAGTGTTAGTTACGGCATTTCTCAACTCCATGGTAATCTTAAATGGAAATAATTGTAGTATTCCATATCCAGATAGTTTTCTTGTATTCTCATCATACTTGGAATCTCCAATTTGTTGTCTCGATCCTTCAAAGTTCCTTTTACAATCCTCCTTTAGAGATATGTACTTATTATAACTCCTTAATTTGGGGTCTCTTATCCTAATCCAACTCTTTCACTTAATCATTAAATTTCCTTACTATATTATATATGGTCTAGGTAGTCTCACTAAAACATGATTTTTAAATTCTATTAGATAATAGTTGAGGATAAAAGACTAAATTTGGTTTGTCTTAGTATGGTTTATACTGATAATCCTTCCGAAGATTGGTTTTGAACACATTTAGTCCATACCATCGGAATTTCCTGTTTCTCTACATATGTCTAATTGGATATGATTATTCACTCTTAAGGACCACTTAAGAGTTGTTTTCACTAGAATTAGTCTATTAAGATTGATCTATTTTATCACCTTTAAGCTTTTACTTTAGTAGGCTTTAGATAATCTTTTATTATTACATTCAGTACTTCTTCAACTTCCATTTATTAACTATCTTAAGGTCTGAGTACTACTACTTTGAAGTAAACTTCGATCTTTCATCCAGACATACTTCCGAAAGTACTTTATTAATAATACCTTCTTTTAACCTTATGAAAATAAGGTTTATCACTATTATAGGTTAATACTTCTTCTCCAACCTTTACTCAGATAATCAGATAGTGATACTTCCATTTACAGTTTACTCTCCCCCTTAGGGTTTACTAATGGTCTCTAAACTGCCTATATAGTAACCATTGGCTTTATAACTAGAATGTAGGTCTTTGTTTAGCTTATACTCTACCTAGTTAGGGTTTCATGAAAAATTGTATGGTGTATCCACACAATTGTGGAAATCCGAAGTGAATCTTTCGGTATTATTTATCTTACTTACTGTTTATGCTTTTTGTCTTTGGTAGGCCTGATTTCGCGAAGAATCTCGAAAGACGGTTGCTTCAATTTCTTTAATACTCATTTATGTCTTACTTAACTTAGGCCAAGTTTTATGCTCTTTATGCAACTTTTAAGAAGATCTGGTTAACTAAGTTAACCAAATACCAGCTGCAGACAAGATACCTGTTGCGAACCATCCTAGGGTGTATGAATTACCCTATGGTTTTTCGACATACTATTGACATTCTCTCTGAATTGTCAGAGCTTGAATACCATTTTGTTCCAAAGCTTCTTCTTTTGTACTTATTCATGATACCTCCATGAATATGGTATAACTACTACTCAAGTAGTAACTGGATGTTGCAACATGCATTTGCACACCAAGTCAAACTTCATGTATAGATCTAGTTAATCAAGAAGATCCAAGAAAAATCAATAAATCCAAATGTGGTACATATAACACACAATCTTCTAAGCCCGGAATATAGTAGTTGAGTATAACATCTCTAGAATTCAGGCTTAGTTGTGTAGTATATGACACCTCCTCGTATAGTTTTACATCGTGATACTTAGCACTTAGGGTCAAACTATTCTTTGTCTCACTATTTATCCATATTTCTCAATTGCAACATGATAATTTTTAAGCAAAGTGGTCTCAATCTGGTTTCGACTCACCTTTTGTCTCACTTTTGGAATGATTAGCTATAACCATCCTTACTTTATTAATAAACTAACCTCACATGATCTCTCCAAATGACTAACTAGATTCTATTATTATCTTAAACCAAATATTGTTAGAATTTTCTAGCACCTATGACTTCTATCATAGTTCTACCATGTTATTTCCTTACTTTTACCTCAACATAACTTACTAAATATTTGCCATATTTACAGCTATATCATCGTTTCGGAGCTAATCTCACCATGATCTTATTACGTTTTACCTCTTTATCATGATTCAAAAGCTAATCTAACCATAATGACTTTGTTTCCCATTACTCCATCATTAAATCCTAACATAATTTCACTTCATCATGTAGAATTCTCAAGTGAATCCCACATGATTAGTACTCATTACATCAACATTTATCCTGATGATATTCATCATGTTGTCCTTGATTATCAACTAACCATAAGATTCCATTGTCTTACTTAAATTCTAGGGTTAGGCTGCACCATTAAGACTACTTCAATTGATGTCTTACACTTTCCTACAGTATCTTGGTGGTTTATGTCTACTGAGAAAAGATAGATAACTACTCCTAAGAATTATGACTTAAGCATTTTGTGACAAGGTTTATCCTCAAGTGGATACTCATCACCAGTCATAAGATCATTTGGTTTAGATAAGATGGCTCCTATAGTCACTATCCAACCTACAGATCTTCCTAAAAGGATTTTAATCCTAAGGTCAAAGCATATGCTCTGATACCAGCTGTGGTGACCTAGCATACAACTGCATGATGTAGTACACTATAGTTGTTGACATAACACCAATGAAACACCGTTCACTAGTATTACATCCCTCAGAGTGGTACAACAAAAACACAACAGATCCAAGACATGACTATAGGTTACAAGTCAACTCTTTACACAAGATCCAGAGAACACTCTAGGTTAAAGAGAGAGAAAGAAACTTCTTACAAAGAAGAATCAGAAATAGACAACTCAAAAACTATCATACTATTAAGACTAATATTTTAACTAATGGGCTGGCATTGCTGCTATTGCAATACACTACAGAAACAGGTTCTATTGCTAGAGATTATATTCTCATCTAATCAGTAACTTCGTCTTCACTTGAGTTGATGTATATGTTGACTTTCTTGACTTCATTGAAGAGCTTTAGCTTTTGATGATGATTCCTGAAGCATGACTTGATGTAGACGTCGTCTTAATGGCTTCAGAATCTAGCAAGGGTTAAGAAGATACGTTGAGTACGAGCGTACTCAGCAAGTTCACTAGAAAAGGAGTGTTTGATGCACTATATCTACAACCACAGACCATAGGTCGTAGGCATTGAAAGTTTTTGTAAACATTTCTTCAAAGGTTGCTTTTATTCTGAAAATCTATGTCCGTCAGCCTTCACGGGTTTACCAGAACTTTGATGGAGTTCCTTTCCCGCCGCGTCCGCAGCTCCTTCCCGGAACGGGGAGTAACAAGTTACAGTTCTTACACTCTGCAGAGGTGCGTCACTTTACCCATGAGAGATCAAATCCTTGTTGCACAACTGGGCGATCTTTCCTGTCCACACTTCCTATGGTGTGGGGCCCAGTAGATGATCCAAGCCAATCACTGCCCCCTTAGTTGGTTGTATTGCATGATTATGGCAATTATTGCTCTCTTAGTTGGTTGCTCCCAGTCTTTTGCTAGCCTCCACTTGTATGAGTAAGTTCTAATCATGCCTCCAACTCCCAAGAAACCAAGTTTTCCAAAGTGTCCACCATAAATTCCTATGCATGGTGTGTTACACCATTCCAAGTATATTCTTGCTTTCAACTATCTTCCAATTAAAAACTATTTTGTTATGTGAAAACTTAGTGATTAAAGCCCTCACGAACTTGATGGCACACTTTATATTCTTTGCCCCTAATAAACTTGAACCATTGTGACAAATTTGTTGTAGATGCTTGCACTTATAAGTTGGAATTAGCAGAACCATGCTGTCACGGGGAATGTTTTCAACATTGCACTTGTACCTTGTTGTACTCAGTTGATATCATGTTCTTTTGTTTATGGATGTCACCGGTGTGAAATAAAGAGGGAACTTGTAAGTCCATGGAGTTTGTATCCTGTGTTAGAGAAACGCCTGGGCCGCTAGCCTAAGCCATGCCTAATCATGGTAGAAACTTGCAACATCACCATAATGAGCTATCTATGAAGCATCCTCAATAAAAATATATGCATATGGTAAATAAAAATATTGCTGAGATGCTCATTGTCTACTTGCCTTGTCATTTTGGTTATGGGAAAGTTCCTGTACCATGTGCAAGGGGTACCCCGTATCGGCGGTTCTCAATGATATGCAAATACTTACAGTGACAAGAACTTACCTGGACCCAAAGTTGAGTATGCATGAGGTGTGGCCCTCGTATTTAAGGGGCATGAGATTGCCAACTTATACTTCGTCAAGCATATACTTCAGCTTTGCCACTTTAACCTTAACCACTTCAAGATGCTTATAATAGGGGCAATGAGGGATGAAAGCTAACAAGTACCATAATTTTTGGAAGCTCTTTTTGAAACTTGTAATCCCTGCTTCCTATACAAAAAGGCCTTTTCTTCCACCACTATTGAGTGTCCACCTTCTACCTTTAGGCACCATTAAGAGAGCATAGTTGTCATTCTGTGTGCAGTGTTCCAAAGCTTATTAATTGATGCATATTGTGATATTACTTGTTCTTGTGCTACTTGTTTTTAGTCACCCTTGTGAACTTTGCAGGTGTCCTATGTATCTATTTGCTACTCTATGAGGGACAAGCTGATTGCCACTATGCTACATTTTCTGTATGTGAAACAAACGTTTTTCAATGCATGTTATTCATAATATTTGTTTGTAGCTTGTCATGTTGCATGCATAGTTACTATGTCCTATTGTTAGAACTCCATATTTCATGCACATGTTTAGAGTTCTTTGATCCCAGCTTTCAATGCTTGCAAATGGTTGGATCTTTATTGTGAGGGTGCATGTCACCTCGAAAATTATTCTTTTATCACTTACCTACTCGAGGACGAGCAGGAGTTAAGCTTGGGGATGCTGATACGTTGGAAACGTATCTATAATTTTTGATGCTCCATGCTTGTTTAGTATCTACTTTGCTTTACTTGTATACACTTTGAGGTGCTTTTTACATGTTTTCTGATACTAACCTATTAAGAAGTTGCAATAGTGCCAGATGCCTATTTTCTGCTGTTTTTGGTTTCAGAAAAGTTAGTAAAGAAATATTCTTGGAATTGGACGGGACAAAGGACAAAGTCAATTAATTTCCGTGGGGAACAAGAATTCCATAGGAGAGCCCGGGAGGCCAGCCAGGGGGGCCAAACCCACCCCAGGCGCGGGTGGGCCCCATCCCGCGCCTGGCTAGGGTTTGGTGGCCCTGGCCGCCTCCTCAGTCTCCCCCTTCGCCTATAAGAAGCCCCCGATGCAGAAACCCTGAGTACCCGATCAGAAATCCACGAAACCTTCTGTAGCCGCCGCCACCGTCGTCCCTAGATCGGGGGGGGTCTGAAGTTCTTCCCGGCACCCTGTCAGAGGGGAGATCATCCCAGAGGCATTCTCTCCAGTATGATGTGTGAGTAGTTCCACCTTGGACTATGGGGTCCATGTAGTAGCTAGATGGTTGTATCTCCTCCTTTGTGCTTTCATGTATAGATCTTGTGAGCTCCTTTCATGATCAAGATCTAATCTATTTGTAATCATGCATGTTGTGTTTGCGGGGATCCGATGGATATTGAGATTATTATGTTGGTTTGATTAATGGTTTTGTCTTTATGATTCTATCATGTCTGTGTTGTTTGTGATCTTGCATGCTCTCTGTTGTTAGTAGCTATCTTGGCCAAGTAGTTGCTAGTGACTCCAAGAGGGGGTATTTATGCTCGATAGTGGGTTCATGCCTCTAGTTTCCAAGGGAAGTGACAGAAATCTCTTCGGTTGTAGATGTGTTGTTGCTACTAGGGAGAAAACAACGGTCTCTTATTCATGGAACATGTGGACTGTTTACCTTAAACACTTTGCTTAAAGCAGTTGTCTGTTGCTTGCAACTTAATACTGGAGGGAGTTCGGATGATAACCTGAAGGTGGACTTCTAGTCATAGATGCAGTTGGATGGCGGTCTATGTATATTGTTGTATTGCCCAATCAACCTCATAGGATCTTTATAACTAGTAATTGCATTGTTATGCCGTGCTCAGTTCCTGTCAATTGCCCTGCTGTAATTTGTTTACCCTTCATGCCATGTTGTTTATCTAAGGAGAGAACCTCTAGTGAACTATGGACCCTGGTCCAATCTTTACCATTGATACATCTTCCACTATTACTTGTTTACTTCCTGCAAACCATTACCTTCCACACCATACGTTTAATCCTTTGTTACAGCAAACCGGTGAGCTTGACAACCTCACTGATTCGTTGGGGAAAAGTCTTGAGTTTGTGTTGTGCAGGTCTCCGCGTTGCTTGCAACACCTGTGTGACATTTCCTTCCTCCTTCCGATTCGATAACCTCGGTCTTTACTGAGGGAAGACTTGCTACTTGCTGCTTCACACCTTGCTCTTGGGGTTTTCAACGAAGTGCTCTACGTCAGCACCATCACGAAGGCGGCCCGCGGCCACTCGGGTTATCGGGGAGGGACCAATGGCTTTGGAAAGGGGGGCACCACGTCGAGACGCCGACGCCGGAGTAGTGAAGGACGGCCGGGACTCGGGCCACTCGACGGTGTGCTCTGCCAGTGCTCGTGTTACCAAGATGGCGAGATCCAGTCGAGGAGAGGACGAGACGGGGTCGTTTTTTTTGCCGCTCCAGGATCCCTCGACGCTCGCCTTGGGGGTCAATTTTTCCCCCCCACAATTCTGGGTGGGCCGCGTCCCGTACTGCCCACCCCCTGCGTCCGCCAGTGACTGGACGCACAGACGTGTGCCAAGAAGGGACGTTCTGGCTTGTTCTTTATTGATGAGGACATCGATCTTCTAAGGGTGGGTGTATATGAGATCCTGGCGCATTGCTTAATATGATTTATATGATATTTATACCAACAAGTTGCAACTTATTTTTCGAAAGCTCATATAAAAAGAACCTTCAGGATAAGCATGCTTGGCCTGGAGCAGTTTGAGGATAGGTGACTGACCGAAAAGTTATTCCCATGTGACCACGAGTGAGAATAAAATGCGCAGAAAAGATAAGTGTTGACCCATAAGTGCAGGAAACTCTAGGCATAGTTCTCTACAAAGTTTTCAGGATATCTATTTTCTTTTAATTTATCTGTTATACTCATATAACTTGATTTTCTATTAATAAAATATCGTAGTTACTCTAAAGAAAAAACTAGCTAATGCGCAATTGTTAGGTCCAGTAGTCCGAATGAAGTATGTTGTATGCAGTATGGAATTTTTCACTTAAATCCTTTTGAGAAGCAAAAGGGGTCACCCTGTCCTTCGGCGCGTGAGGCGTGTCAATGTTTTGGAAATATACCTAGGATTTCAGTAATTATAAATATCTTCTTACCTTTTCGTCTCACCTAGTGACTTGTCGTGGATGGTGGTTTCGATCTCCACCTTTGTTTCTTTACCCTTCCTTGTTTTGTTGTTGACTGAGGTGGTGTTCTACTAGGGTTCTTGAGGTGTCATATGATCCATATGTTGGTTCTTGGGGTTCTACTAGTAGAATTTTTGAGAGGTGAGACTGGTAGGATTAGGGTGCTGTTAGCGAAGTCCGGGATTGTGCTCTGTTTTTGGTAATTGTGGTACTAGTGAAGTGTTAAAGTAGTACGTTTTAGTGCATGTTATAGGTTGTTGAAGATTGTGTGCAACTATGTGTAGTTATAATGTAAAGGAAAGTCTGATTTTTTAAGCATTTCTTCTCTGAATTTTTGCATGGCTACATGTGTGATGGTAATCTGAATTTTGCTTGTTCAGTGCTGGGAAATTTCACATATGTTCTTAGTTAAAGTGTGCGACAATGTTTTTTTTGTGGTTTATGTGAGAACTTGGGCTATGTGTTTGTATCTACTGGAATTTTTTTTGTTATTGCAATGCTAAAACTTGGTTCACCGTCTATGTTGATGAAATTATGGGAATGTTTGGTTATGGAGTGATGGGAAGCTTCAGGTGTATTCGATGGGAGCGAAACTTCTATCTGGGCTCGATGAGGAGTTTGTGCTTGACAATGCTCAGTAATAAGGCATGGCGACCATGACGTGACAAGGCTTGCCAACAAGCTGAGCAGATGCCAAGAGTTGCGGCACTCACGCGCCCGATGACCGCTATAAAGGCATTGATAGCACCTCAAGGGCTCTCTGCAAACATTTGTGTGGTGACGAGCAACAAGGAACCTACAACATCTTCCCGTGAGCCAAGCAGGGACTGGACGACGAGCAATTGGCGGGACTAGCAAAGCCCGATGACGCGGGCTGCGCCGAAGCATCACCTCCTGCCATCCCTCACGCTCGCCGGCCGCATGTTGCACACGCGGGCAAGCGGCCGAAGCCAAGAACATTCACTCGACGCCCTCGTGATAGGGCATTAGGGTTGCGACAACACGGGGAACATACCACCAGAACCAAGGCCACAGGAGGGAACGTCCGCGAGGCCATCTCCACCTCATTGTCCTCATCCTTGTTGACTTCAGCAACAACATTGAAGGTCTTGGTGGTAGTCGACGACGTCTGGGGGCAGCACCTCTTCGTCGTCCTTGTCCACAGTGGATGCCCATGATGCAGACCACAACATGACAGAGGGGCCATCTCCTCATTGTCAGCCTCCTCATTGTCGGCAACGTACGCCCATGATGCATACCGCGGCGTCGTCCTTATCGTCGGCTGCATTGGAGCCTTGGAGGCCCTCGATAGGCGCGGCAGATGGGACAAGTGGCGTCGAAGCAGATGGCGAGGGAGCGTTAGGCGAAGCTTGTACAAGCGGCCTTGCTCGCCGAGGAGAAGCTGAAAGTATGGAGATGTCGCCTAGAGGAGGATGAATAGGCAATTTCAAAACTAATACGATTTTGGCTTGATAGAATGCGGAATTAAACTAACGTTTATTTTATAAGCACAAAACCTAAATACACTAGGCTCAACTAAGTGCACCAACAACAAGATAAGCTAAGCAAGATAGCACAAGATATAAGTACTTCAAGCTCAATGACCATCACAAGAAAAGTAAGCTCCGATATAGAGATAACCGAGACACGCGGAGACGAAGATGTTCCCTTACAAGAAGATACGTCACGTTGGAGATGTGTTGGATTCCACAAAGGATTTCTCAATGCCACGAAGGCTCATCTTCTTCTCTGAGTCTATCACATGAAGAAATAGGCCCTTTCCTTATGACTAGTTTTTCCTCCACTCTGGAGATGGCAAGCTCCACAACCACTTCACAAGCTCCACGAAGGAGAAGTCCGGGACTCTTTACAATCTTCCATGAAGAGGACACCGCAACACCAACCGCCAAGCCAACTAGGAGGTCACCCTCCAAGAGTAACAAGCTCATGGTCTCTCACTCGAATAAATCGTAACAGAGAGTTCAACACTTATGCAACGATGCAAAGCGAGAACACCAAGAGTGTTCAAATCCTTCACTCTCAAATCCCACCAAAGCAGCAAGTGCTAGGGAGGAATTAAAGAGGAAGAACAAAGGTGGAAATTAACCAATAACTTTAAGATCTAGATCCAAAGGGTTCCCCTCACTTAGAGAAGGAATTGATTGGTGGGGATTATAGATCTAGATCTCCTCTTCTAAAGCCCCCCAAAAGATGCAAGATTCATAGGAGGGAAGGGGGGGGAATCAAGCTCAAGGTTCAACAATGGTGGTCAATTTCATGATCAAGAACTACTCTAAAACGTTGGGGAAGAACCCCTTACATAGGGGAAAGAAAATATGGGTGTTGGGAGGATTCCTGCGAGGACCCGGTCTAAAAGTCGGTCGGACCGGCCCCGGGACCAGGAAACTCGGTCCCAGGCCGGAGTACCAGCCCACAAACCGAAACGGCTCAGTATACCATCTCAGAAAGAATCAGAATAGATTCGGTCGCAAAAACTGGGAAATCCGGCCTCAAGACAGTCTACCGGCGCTGGCACCGGACCATCCGGTGTGGGACCCGGTCCGACCGAATCCACAACCGGGATGCAATAGACTTCACCAAAAACACAATAACTTTTACATCCGGACTCTGATTTTGATGATCTTGGGCTTGTTTTGACAAGGACAACAAGCTCTACAAGATGATGCAGAGAAACATCATGGTCCAATAAAGGAGGATAGAATCAAATGAAGAAAGGTATGAAGCCTCCCTATAAGAAGAACCGGTAAAACCTCCAAACTCGAAAACGCAAAAGAAGATGCATATGAATTCCGTTTTCGATGAACTTGGGCTTGTTGAAGAACTAGCAACAAGCTCAAGAATGTCACATGGAGAATAACCAAGAAGCAACAAAATATGAAGATGCAGACTATGCAAAGGATTGGGTTCTCTAAGATGATGTGATCAAGTTACCCAACCGAAAGCCCCTCTTTATAGTGCGGTTATCTATCCCATAACCAGGTCTTCCAACAACCACCTTGAAACCGGTAAAAGGAAAATCTAACAAGGCCATATATTTGCCTTGCGCATCCCGCTTGATCTTGATGACAACGCTTCAAGCTCCATCCAAGTCGGAATGCTTCACTTGATCATTGTTGCTTCATGAATCATGATGACTCATAGTTTGCTCCTCTATACACCACTATGATATAGCTTCATTAAGGCACGTCTTCACATGTCCATTATCACCAATATGGACGGCAAGCTTCAAGCAAATGATCTTCTCAAGATGCTTATCTTGAACTTGCCCTTCTCAACCTTGATGACGATCACCACTTGATGTCATCCTCTTATGGGCTATACGAAATCTTCACTTTTGAAGCATGCCTATAAAAAGATAACTATCCCATATAGAAAACGCAAAGACACATATATATATAATGGATTAGTTCGTGATGCATAATTGACAAGGCCTACCATACCACAAGATCCATGTGATACATTCTTTATGCTTCATGTGTTGACCAACTTGAAATCACTCTTCGCTCTTTGTATTGGTCAACCATATATCATGCTCCATCTCAATATCTTGAGGTACATAAAAAACTCTTCATTTGATTACATGCTCTAAATCTTAGTCAATCATAGCTCAACTAATGAGGCTATCATGACACCGACTTAGAGACATATCTTGAATTCTTCTATTAAGATCACACTCTCAAGATCTTGATCATATCATATTTTTCTCTTCAACTCGATGATCTTAATGCCAATACTCAAGGCATATATTTATCTTCATGGCATCTATAATTGAATCCAACACATGTACTACAATCATGACCCATGGAATATTCATTTATATAAAACTCAATGAAAACATTAGTCCATAGAGATTGTCACTAATCACCAAAACCACACAGAGGGGCAATTACCCCTTCAGAAGCAGCACCAGGTCTAGGAACGGAGCAGTGGCAGTTGTTGTGACCCCAACAACAACATCGTAGAACCTCGGGATAGACTGGGAGAGAACATTGCGAGAATACCGAATATGGTCCTCGTGGAGGCGGAGCTGGCCGATAGTGGGAGAACAAGGCGAAGGCGAGCGTTCCCTGGTAGCAGCCATGGTCGCCAGAGCCGACTGTTCCAGACTATCACTCTCTTCTAGTACATGTGTTTCTGCCGTGTAGAGACCCAACTGTAAATTTTGGTTGTTTGAATGTGCTTTGTGTGTTTTGTGTGGAAAACTGTCTAGATCATACTTGTGCATGTCAGATGTACTCGTATGAGTACTTGTATATGTATGTATTATGATGCTATGAGTACTTGTATTTCCTTCTAAATATGTCAATAAGCTTTAGAGTATAGACAATGAAATCCTCGGCGACTATCCCTCCTTTCCAAATTACCTTGCATTTTAGTTTTAATCACGATGCCATCTTGACTAAGTGACAACTACTCCCTCCTTTTCAAATTATCATTTATTTTAGATTCAGTTGAAGTCAATTTTTGTAAAGTTTGACCATGTATATAGGGGAAAAATAACATAAGTCAAAGTTTGCCACTTATATATTCAAACAAAATTCCATCCAAAGAGACCTTTAGTCAAGATGGCATTCGTGATTATCAATGTCACAGGAATAGCCTCAACATGTGGAAATGGCATCTAAATTCATGGGAAATTTGTGGTTTCGCCACATGGAGTGGCGAAATCCCCAGGGCCAGGCAACCGTATAAAATTGAAGTGATATATCTAGCATCTTACTCTAGGTTACAGTAACCATCACCATCAGATGCTTGTACAACTGCGACTAATAGACAGCAAACAGATAGAACAAGAAAGAATAAGATACATGTTGATGTACACTACTACCCTGCTATGCAAAACTGAACATTCATGCATCACATTTTAGTGTATCACGAAAGCTTAGCTGCATCAACATAGCTCAACTCTGCAGGTTCGTAGTTAAGTAGCTTTTGCATAGGGAGGAAATAAGGTGCTACTGATGCCAACACAATGCAGAGAAGTGCTGCAATTCCAACCCACCAGGCAAAACGCGGGATTCCAAGCAATAGTTCGTCGCAAACTGCAGCGTGGAAATCACAAAGCACACTTCGGATTAGACGCACTGTTTAGGTGCTCATAGTGATAGCCAAAAGCGAAGGAACGGAAAACTGGACCTAAATAATTTCGCAAACTTAAAGAGTGACTGGCACTATTTTAAATGAAGCTCATCCTATCAATTTCTGCATTCCTTCATAATTACCATGGTAAATAATTTGTAAAGGAACCACTGACTACGTGCAACTGATGGCTTACCAGAAAGGTTTGGTCACACTTATTGATGCTAATCACACGGTCAGATAACTAAACCTTTCTGCTTTGCAAATATGAAAGTTCACTAATAGTTATGCATCCTTATGTGTACACTGTACAGTAGCACTGCACCTACTCAGTTATGCTAATTCACATGGCCTTCAAGTAATCAAGGTTACCTGCATATAAATATTGGCAAGGGCCAAGGAGTTGGGAACCTAAATCTAAGTCTGTGTAATTACCAATGTGCAAGGACATGTTTTAGTTATTTAAGATTGAGTACTGCTTCTGTGGAAATTCATAACTCGTAAACCCAAGATCTCTACAAGGCCCAACATTATCAAGATCACCGTCTATCTTTTATCTATAGCCAATGAAATATCATTCTCCAGATGAACACAGGTTCAGCTACCCTCTATCTTTGTTAAGAAGAAATGTAGAAAACCATCAGTTATGATTGCTTATAAAAGAAGCAAAAATTGTGCGATTCGATATGTACCAACGCAAATTATATGTAATAAAATTCATCAGATCAATCAGGTAGCAGCAATGGGAACACAGTTTTCTTATATTTTATGAATAGACGATACAAAAGAAAGTCGCTCTGTGTTCTTATAAGGGAATAGCAGAGCCTCGTACTAAACTTACCACTACAACACACAGCTCACTAGCACTTACACTAAAAAAGAACTCAGTAGCACTAGACTATTAGTCATGAACAACGAACAAAGGATACATAGACTGCATACCAAGGAAAATTTTAATAGTGGAGGATCTGATAACAACTGCTACCCTATTAGATTATTGATTAATGCTTTGATTTTCACTGGCAGTGGTTACTTTAGGTGGCTTATGTCCATGGCATTAAAATTTCTGGCTGCAGATCATCTGCTTCACCCATATAATTAATCACGCAGTTTTCCGATTAATTCTTCAGTTGAGAGAAAGAACAAGAGTAATAAGAATTTTCTTATCTCATTTGGAAGGATACAGTCCTTATAACTATGCATGACTGTTTTTTCTCAAGCATGATCACTTGATCAAATGTGGAGGAAAGTAGGGAAAATGGCCGATACTACTGAAAGAATTCCTCTTCGGCTGATAGGTACCGTAACTGCTATTCCTGTGATTGGTTTAGTAGGTGTTTTCTTGTACGATTCATATCCTGGATTCAGTTCATCTCTACAGTAATCAGAGGGACCAGATTGTAAAATTAAAAGAGTAGGAGCTTAGCGGGTTCTAACCCCTTTTTCTGATTAGAGCTCTTGGGCTAGCTAGTAGAAATTGGTAAATTATTTTGTATTATGAGAAGGATGTTCCCCAAATTTTAAGAAAGGTATCAAGCATATTGGGATCGACCTTTTCTTCCTAGTCAAACTAGAATCGACAAACACTGAGCACTGATCAGTGCACAGCCAAGATTTCAAAATACATGATGCGAAAACAAAGATCCATTCTATGGGTATGGGACTGCACACTAATGACCAGGCTACAAACCAAATCAGCCTAATGGTCATTACAGTTACTAAAGTTTCTGTCCTAGTTAGACAAATATGATACGAATATCAGAGAAAAAAGGAAACATAAAGATATACTACTAGCATAATGGCTAATTAGTTCTGATATCACTAAAGGGAAAATGAAGTGTAAAGAAATAGCAGTAGCATACCAATATTGAACAGGGCAAGCTCCCTCTCTGGAACATTTGGCTTTGCAACCACGCCCTCAGGCTCAACCGTGACAAGAACATAAACCTGCACTCGATCACAAAGAGCCATTGTAAATTTATAGTTGCAGCCAAAGAACAAACCTAGACAAAAAAGTTGCTGAATACCAACCGGCTTGGTGCTCTCAGCCTTGAAAATTATCTTCTCCGTGTTGAGCAACCTCCTGTTCTTACTCCCCCAATCCTCCAGAGCATCAGGATCGTTCAGGAGCCGAATCGAAAAGCTGGATGGTATCTACAAACGCACAAGCAATTTCTTCAAGATCTAGAAGCTGCAAATCATTGATGAAGCAAAGGCTCCTTGTTTTTTCACGGCCCAGTGGGAAGGGTCAGATCGTACGGAGGTCGGGTAGGAGATCTTGATTTCGTACCACGCGGGCGGCCGCAGGCCGGCGAGCCTGTAGAGCCTCCAGCCGCGGCGAAGCGGCAGAGTCTCTCCCACCAGCTCAACCCCGACTCTAAGGGCCTTCGCCTCCTCCTCCAGGCTGCTGTCGGGGGGATACACGGACACGGTGGAGTTGTTAGCGCAGAATACGGGGGATGGAGGCAGTCAATAGGCGCACCTGTGCGCGCAGGAGAGCAGGAAGAGGATGATCAGGAGGAAGGACATGCGGCGGCGGTAGCATAGTGAGAGGTGTGGAGGCGACGGCGATGACATTCGCAGGCGGGGCACTCCTCGCGTCGGCGTCTCGGCGACCAGGACTCCAGGAGGCGGCAAAATCATTCGTCACGTGTTTTTGGTGATCTTGGTTAGTGTCCATGGTTAAGGGCTCGTTTCATTGAAAGGATTTCTAAAGAAATTCTATAGGATTTTAATCTATAGAAATTTCCCTATAAAGTGTGTTTGTTTCAAAGAAATAAATTCTACAGAATTCTTATGCATTGCTTTCCTATATTATAATTTTGTATGATTTTTAGCAAGAGATGATATCTCTTGTAAAAATCTCTATGTGTCTATGATAACTATACCATGTACTTAAACACTATAAATTTTCTGTGTTTTTTCTGTGATGCAATCAAACAGCTAATTTTACTGATTCCTATAGGATTTAAAGTGTCGTGCCATTCTATTTCTGCATTTTTTCTATTTCTGTGTTTCTCAAATCCTTTGAATCAAACAAGCCCTAATTAGTTTTATGCCACTTCAGTATCCACCGGTTGTAGATATGCCATTAAAAAACAGAACTTAAGGATATGCCACTCTAACTTTGTAATACATCTCCCAATGCCATTATGTACAATTCCAAGATGTATATAGTTCATATACAGATCGATCTATTCATATACGGATGTATACCAATGCCAAATTTCAGTTTAGCGATCCAAATGTTTCTAGAAATGGCTCAAATTAGAACTGTAGGCTCATTTTAGTGTTCTTGATTTTCTGTATTTTTCAGATTTTTTCTGAGAAATTCAAATTTTGGTTAAATTTTGATTTTTAAATTATTCTTGGCGTCCAAAAGACTCAAAAGTGCGACCAAATTGAACAAAGTGTTATTATGGTTAAATACTGCAGTACACACTGAAATACACATATTTTCTGAATTGTTATTCTCTTAAGTGTAGAGAATGACATATGTGGAGGTATTACAAAGTTAGAGCGGTATATTCTCAAGTCTAGTTTTTGTAATGACATATGTGCAACCAGTGGAATTGGGAGTGGCATAAAACCAATTAACCCTAGTGTCTATGATCAAATAAATTTCATACTTGTAAAATTTGGAAGATTTTAGTCTTACTCCCTCCGGTCCATATTAATATTTTTAACTTTGTATAGATTCGTATGTATGTAGTTAATCATTTAGACTAGATGTATTCGCATCGGATCAATTTTTCATTTTTCTTTTTTTAGAAAAAGCCTATTGGAAATTTATTGATTGGTAAGAATGGTTACATCGATTTATTACGTATGGCAATATGTGACCTCGAGGGTCACCATCCCTGACTAAAAATTGCTTTGAATCATATGCATACTTATAGTAACTAAATAATGTTCCACTTTATTAACTTTCCTTGGACAGCGCTGAAACAAGATCAGTCCATTAGACTTTATAGGGAGAGTACCATAGATGGTATCATGCAATCCATGTCATCAATAAGATAACGTGGCAGTGTAATTAATAAAAAGAGACATGCTAGTGGTATTATGTTATGTGATACGATATCATAGCGGCGTATACCTATAAAAGTCAATAGCAGATAAATCCTATATACAAATTTTCATTGAAATTCTATAAAACAATAAATAATATAATGTTATGAAATTACTATATGATACTGTGCATTATAGAAACTGTGTCATACACTAGTATCATATGCATGATACTCTCACTATGACTAGCCTCATATATTTATTTTTTTGAAACGAGAGTTCATCGTATTATCCTTATGAAAGCACTCTACCATGATCGCCAGATAGGGACTTCATACCCCAATACTAGAATTACAGGCTTGAATCAATTCAAGAGAGTATGACTCAATGATTACCGAAGAAACCCCAATTTGCTCTAGGAATTCTAAGCCCTTAAGTAAGGCAAACGCCTCAGCAATTGGGACATTCAGAACATATAGGCCCAGTTCTTTTGGGGGCTTCTCCGAGAAGCCGCCCTCCCCCCAGCTTCCTGGGGAAGCCGGTCTGAAAAATTTGCGAGGCTTCCAAAATAGTTAAGGCTAAACAAATTTGGAAGCCTCGCAAATTTTTCAGACCGGCTTCCCCAGGAAGCTGGGGGGAGGGCGGCTTCTCGGAGAAGCCCCCAAAAGAACTGGGCCATAATCAATTGGAGTAGCCACACCTGCTCTAGCTTTGCCCTTCATGATCTCTCTTTGAATCAGCCTTTCATCAAGCTATATTAATATATCAACCGTCTGAGACCGCTAGCCAGACAGCACAATGCCCATAAAGAAACAACAAAGAAAACAAAGAAGAAAAAAGAAGAGAAAATAAAGCCGACAACAGTGGCTCGACGAAAACGAGGGTGACCTGCAACCGCTGCGCCCTCTGGAGAATTTTCACCATGCTCCTAGCGATCCGAAGCGTCGCGTACCAAGCAATACCTCCAAGAAGGAAAGCGACGATAACGACGCAGCTCTCCAGACTGGTCCTAGGATTTCCCCCGATATGCTATGGGAGGTGGGAAAGAGATACACCTGACGCCCTTCAGGAAGGATGGCGACACCACGTCGGTGTCAAGACGACAAGGATTTCTCCTAACACCTCAAAAAACCACACTCCTGGACACTTCGAGTTGCTTCACTAAGCTCGCCGCCCACTAGCACACGCCACCACGGTCTTGCAGTCACCATCGTCGTCTCAAGGTGACCCACAATGGGAGACTGGTACGGTCGAAAAGAGGCAACTTCGACAAAGGTTGGAGGTACAGTGACATGCGGGAGGGAACTACCTCCACCTTCGGAGGGTGATAGCCGACCGGATGCAACAACAAGGGAAAACCAGGCCCTCTCTGGCCCGGCCGAGCCTAGAAGGACTCGTGAAGCCCCGCCGCCACACTATAACAAGGGTGCCACCATCGTCGCTAACCCTAGCACTAGTTCCTACTCCTCCATCCACCAGTGGAACCGCCGCCACCGCATATCCCCGTCGCCAATCAGCCACGCCATCGCCACTGTGGTCACCCGGGCCAACCGGCCGCCGCCGGTCTGAGGAACACCACCTGGGCCCACACGATTGAGATGGGATGAACATGATGAATACATCGTCTCTGTGCCCCCCATGGGGACACCCCAAGCGGATACTCCGGGCGACCACCCGATCAAGGTCGGAGCCGGATCAACATGTATAGAGCAAAGATGCAACAAGCACGGTGAACATGGCACCTCCATGCCACCCGCAAGTCGCAACCATGCAGAGCCCAGGTGGGTCTGTAGGTCGGCCGTCGGAACTAGGCCTGCCCGACCCAAATCTGGTGCCCCATCTGCAAAGCAGCGGGGGAGTGCACAGCGAACCGAGCAAAATGGCCAAGGAGAAGCTTTGGCTAGGTCTTGCTGACCCAGATCGGGCCCAACCTAGCCCAGATCTGGGCCCGCGCCGCTCGTTGGCCCTAGTCCCACCGCATCACCAGCCATCCCTCACCTCCAGCCGCCGTGCATCGTCGGAGAGCTCCATCCATGACCCAGGAATCGTCGTCGCCACCATGCCATGTCCGCACCAGCGTCGAGCACGCGCCGCCCCAAGGTGCGCCGCCACCTGAAGAAGACGCCCTCGAGGCCCCCCATGCGCGGGAAAAGGATGGCCCGCCACCGTCGGCACCACCCATACTTTGTTGGTGCGGCGTTTGCCGATGGCGGCGGTGGAGAGAGAGGAAGACGGTTGAGGAGGGGCGGCTAGGGTGCGGCCCTGTCATCGCCCACGGGGATGACACTTGAGCGGGTACAAATACTGTTCTTCCTTCATGATCTCTCAACACAGCTCCCACGACACCAGATCCATCATGGTGAAACGACCCATCAATGTTCAATTTATAAGAACTATATGGTGGTTTTGACCACATGAGATTTTTCTGTTTTCTCATGCTTAACACTCACATAGTGTGCTGTCGGCGTGTTAATAGCAAAAGCTGAATAATGAGGAGTATGTCTTTGGCTCATTCGAGTGCTTGTAGTCGTCGTTGTTGATAAGTATGAATAGAAAAGTGGACTTAAAAAAAATCATGGAAGCGCCAAATATCTTCTCACATATACACTACACTTGGCACGCCCATTCCTTTTTGTTTCATAATTTGTGAGTACTTTGGCATCTCCTTAAAGTTGAAACGAAATGAAACCGTTCACTTCAGAGGAAATACCTTAGAGCGTATCCATCCCCGTGCACTAAACACAACATCAAAGGGCTATTCTCGGAAAATCTGGGCAACGCCAGGACAATAGTAATATAGCCAGCTGTTGGCTATATACCTATGCCATCTCATCTAGCCTTCATATAAATATACTAGTAAAATAAACTGGCTATTTAGGTTGGCTCTATTTATTATTTAAACACTAAATGTTTATATGTCCATGTGTTTGCATGTAAGACACGAGAAAGGAGAGTAGCCGGATAAACGCCCACGCACATGCTGCATGCGAGCTGCAGCTTTTCGATTTGTGTGATGTAGCCCGGACGTAAGTGAAGCATCGGCTCACCTCTCTCTCCTCCCTTCTATCTTCTAGCTATGTTTTTGTTAATATAAAATGGTTTATAGCCGGCTGACTAGGATCTACTATACTTGCTCTAAATATCGTTTTCCTTTGACACGGCATTATAGCGTGTCCGACGTCTCTAGACCATCCCTGCTCCACATGGCTCGTTGCGGGCGTACAAGACAGAAACTGTCAACGACATGGACTAGCTCTGTCATAAACATGTATGAACGGCGAGCCTTAATTAATTGCACGCTAAATTATGGCTAGCTGATTCCTAGGTGGAGACGAATGAGATCAGCCTTTTGCTCATGGAGGCCGAGCGGCAGACCATTCTACGCGTCAAACACGTAGAACGAAGTAGATGTCGCTGCTTGCGAGGCTGCCTGCCTTGCCTTGGCGGCAAACCTGCGGGCCTGCGAATCAGTAGAGGCAACGAGGAATGACCAGTGGTGTGCAATAACGCGCCGGCCAGTTGCGGCGAAGCACCGTCGAATGGTCGAAGCACGAGTGGCATGGCGAGCCTAGCGAGAGTTTGAGTTGGAGGCAAAGAAGGACCTAGCTATAGAAGATTAGAAGGTTTCTATCAGGTGCATCACATGCACCTGACTAATTACGCCAGGGATACACACCCCTGACACGAAAGAATGCTCCATGTCATATAGGCAATCTTTGGAACTAACTTACTTACATCAACTCTGATCATCAGAAGCTCACAGGATGCCATGGAGTGTGCACGTTGTGATCAACTGTGAGGAGGTCTCAGTGTTGAAGATCCATATCTTAAACCCTTGGTTTTTAAACTTGAACATAAGGGTGTCACCTACTTTCAAATGCAACTTTTTGTGGGTGAAGCGGTGCCTTTGTAACATCCCAAAAATATTGATCATGCTTATCAAATTCTAATCACTAAAATTAGGGTTAATAAAAACTTTTATTAAATACAAACCATATGAATGCATGTGTGTATGTGAGGATTGTATGAATGCATGTTTGGACTTGTGTGATTAACCTAAATAGCAAGGGATGGATTAAATATGAAAATAACATCATCTAAAACATTTCCAAGCAGAAACAAATCAAGAGAAAATAAAAAACAAATTAAATAAGGCAAATGGTCATTTTTGCCAGTCTTGCTCACTAGGTCACTTTGAGTGTCTAGTTCAAGATTTCAAACAGAAACTTTTCCATTTCTTTCACCCCTTGCAAGACCAAGTAAAAGTGAATCAAAGCCCACCTTTCAAACTTGCAGAAACATTTGGCAACCCCATTCAAATGACAATTTAAAATTGAATCTTTAACATATGTGAAGATCCCACATTTACAAAACCCAACCAAACCAGTGCCTCTTGACTAATCCAACTAACCAGGGACTCCCTAGTATGTGCCTAGCAAACCCACCAAGTTTGAATCCAAAATTCAAATTGAATTTCTTTCGGCCATTTCATCAAACACCTTGTTTGCAGCAAACAAACAAACATCAAGCACTATTTGTAGCAGTGATTTTGGCCAACCTTGTTCCCTCTCTGGTTTGCAGCAAGCTCTTAGTAGATCATCTAGCCCCTTTTACAATCTTTAGCTTCACTGTGAGCATGCAAGGACCATCAATGGTGAGCATGCCGAACCTAACTTGCCACCCCCAAGTCGATACCAAGCTAGGAGAAGCACCAAGCCTAGCAAGCATGTCTGGAGAACTAACCACCGCCCACCGTCACCCCCTGTCCAAGCTCCAAGCATTGCCAGCCCCTGGACCAGACTGCCTGAGCATGCCAAGCTTCTCTGCGTGCGAGCCGAGAGCGCTCCAATGCGCCGCACGCGACACCAGCCCACAGACCGCGCGCCATCCTTGCCGCTTGCGTACGTGATCGCCAGCACCCCGCCAAACAACCCCGTTAGCCGCTGCGCGGACCACGCACGTTGTGTGCCATTAAAATTCGCGTCGGACCTGCCTAGAGCGTCGCGGCATTCCGACCGTTCAGAACAGCCCCGCGTCGCGTGACCATGCCGTAGAGTTTCGCCAGGGAGCACAGAACCGCCCCCTATCGTCGCCCATGCCATTAGCACGCTATGCCGACGACCACGGCGAGCTCAGCCCGCACCATTCGGTCCCCTCGTCGCACTATAAATAGAGGCCTTCCCAGCTGAAACTCTTCACACCATCTCACTCCCCACCTCTCACTGATCACACTAACTCACCCCCGGAGCAAGGCGAGCACCAGGTGGCCGGAATTTCACTGGAGTCCGCCACTGCATAGGAGGAGAGGCACCGTTGATTGGAGCCGCCCCAGGAGGAGCCACCGGTACCAGGAGGATCACCGGTGTTGACTTCGTTGTTCGCCCAATCGCCGGAGCCCCGGTGAGCCCCCACTGACCCCCACTAGCCGCGCTAGGGTTCAGCCTCGCCGCGTCCTATTCAGGCGTGGACGATGGACCGCAGCCGTAGGATTAGAACTAGATCGCACGGCCTAGATCACCCCGTACCGCTTCGCCACTCGCTGTCTCACTGACGAGTGGGCCGGCCCAGTTAAACCTCCCACGTGACCCATTAATTCAAATTTAGATTTATTCTTTTAGTTTCAAACCCAGTTCTGTACCTAGATTCTAAATCAACCCAGCTCGATTCACTGAACTAAAATGCATGAAACCAATTTTATTAGAAAGGTACTGTAATGCTTAATCCAAGCTCGTTGGATTCAAACCATTTAGATTTATAGATCACCCATGGTAAAAATAACAAGGCATAAGCTTTTCTGCATTCAAACATTTTTCAAAATTCAACCATGAAAGCTTTTGAGTTGATTCCAACTCTCAAAAATCACATTTAACCATACCTTTCAGAATATATAAAAATATATAGGGTTACTTGCAGAAATAATGATCAAGTAATAAAAGAATGCCTCATAGGCTATTCTAGTCATTTCATTTAAATAAAATAAAAAGGTTAAACCTTATTAAATTGTGACACCACTTTAAATCACATTCCCATGTACTGAAATATATGGTGATAACATGTGTCAACATGATACCATGTTTGAGTTGGATAATATTAAATCTTAAGTAGTTTTTCAATGAGTAGAAATTACTTTTCTAAAATGAAATAAATAAGACAAGTGCTTTAATCTTTGTGATAATAGTGATGATGCTAGATCATCTAGTGTAAACCTTTGTGTGCTAAATAGGGTAGTTAAGAATTGTGTGGTGATTGTGTACCTCGTATTTATTTATAGACGCTAGTACCGACCAAGGATACGAGGAGGAAGGAGGATACTGTGAGGAAGAAGCCGAGGATAACTTCAACCACTGATCTGCACAAGGCAAGCCAATACTTGCAAGCTACTCATTAAGCAAGCTGCCACTTGCAAGCTTATACCCATTTGATGATACCCAATCCTAGTTTTACTTTCAAAGCTTAATACTTTATTTCTTTATCAAAGCTTTCTCTTAGAGTTTACTTAGTAACTTGTAGATAATAGAAGGATATTGGAAGGTAGCATAAAGAGCATAAAACTTGGCCTAAGTTAGATAATCTTGATGTCACCATGAGGCATGAGATTGAACTTAGATAAGATACACTTGTTTACCACCCATCATTAGTATTTACCCCCACTTGTAGATGCTAGTTCTAAGCATAAAACTTGATCAACTTTAGATGGGAATACTTGGTGAAAATGGTTATGAAAACCTTAGAATGATGAGTCATTCTACTGAAATGTTTTGACATGTGTTTCCGAACACCAAATGATTTTGATGATGAAAATGTTAAGGCATGAGCCTTAGCCCTTTACAAAACTGATGGTTGTGTGGATGCGATACCATTCCAACTTTACTGTACAACCACAATACCCGAAATTTGGGTAGGGCTTGACTGGAAATTTATATACCTTAGTATGGGTTCCCTTGCGGTCAAGGTTTGAGCTGAGGCTACCTTGTGAAGATTGTCCACCTGTGCAGTACCTAAGATGACAGTTGGTCATGGTTGGGAGGCCAAACTCATAGGAGAGGTGCCTATACTAGGGCGTGTAATGGAAAGGTTAGGACTGATTATCCGCATACTAAGTATGGTGAATTCAGGATTTGTTCCTGACGGATGTATCGAATATTGTGGTGAAAGTGTACAATTTCTACAGAGTGTCAAACTATTCGAATAGCCGCGTCCGCGGTTATGGATAGTTGGAGTGGCCATACTGTTCCATCGTCGGATGTTTTCAAAATGACTTATGAAATGATTTATGACTTTGACTTGACCACAACAGAGTTGTGACATGAAACTCAAGTTCCCACATAGGTGTTATACAACTTTCAACTAGCTTTCTTTGCTTCTGAACTCAGTAGAGATAAATCTGGCTTTTTGCAAAACAACCCTAGAGCTTAGTATCCTACTCCAAAATACCTGTTCACTTGTTAGTATTAGTTTGCGAGTACTTAAAGAGTACTCATGGCTTTGTCCCTGACTATTCCCGTGGCCAGACTATGAAGAGGAGTATCAGGAAGATGGACCGCAGGAAGGTTACGACAACTAGGATCACCTCCCATCGTCAGCATTTCCTGTGACCATGAAGATGGAGCTTCGCCCATGCTATCGTTATCTTTACGTTATTCCGCTGCTTGAATTGTATTAAGACTCGATCATGAGATCCTTATTTGTGTAAGACCTTATGTATGGTTTGTAATGGATGATGTACTGTGATATCCAATATGTTATGTCTCGCAAAAATAGTAATCCTGGGATTGCGATGTATGGCATAACAGGCATCTGGGATTAAAAATCTGGGTGTTAACAAGTTGCTATTTGAGCCATCCTGACCATAGGAGACCCTAGTTTAGAATGGACGTTTGAATCAAAAACTTAGTTTCAAAACCAAGGAAGTGAGTATTTACAAAAAAATTATACTCATTCTTACCACTTAGACTCTTTCATGAAAATTCATGTTCCTCAAAGATTCTTGCAAATTACATAAAATTTGACACACTTGATCACTCTACTAACTTACTCATCCTATATCCTTATAGATGGACGTGAAGTACAACAAGTTTTATCAGTTGGGGAATGGAGGAGACCTCATCTTTGAGCGTAACATGGACCAGCTGGCAGAAATGCTGGAGCGTCCGCACCCCGAGTTCTTCGGAGCTCAGCTCAATGATCAAGAAGGAGATGATTTGCAGTGGTTAGTTGTTGCAAGTCTCCGAGGAAATATTGACCCCCCCCACCGCAGAGGGAATTTAGTTCACCTTGAGAGAGAACAACTGGCTCGATGGACTTGCCAGGGCCATGCAGGAAGCTCTTGCCCGTCTGTGTGGGCAGAGTATCAATCAGATCAAGGGTACCCACTTCGAGTTCTACCCAAGGCGTGATGTTATGGGATAGCCACTGGAGGCCCTATATCACCATGAGCTGAAGACTCAATTGGACCACCTCAGCTTCATGATGTATGACCGTCAGAAGGAGTTGGACAATGCCCGCTCCTACGCCAACCACAAGTACGCCATCGCTGCCAAGAAGGATCAGACCATCGCCATGCTAGTGAAGGATCGCCAGTCTCGTCGTCGTCAGCTCGACAAGAAGGAGCACATCATTACCCGTCTTCGCCACCGGATCATGGATTTGGAGGAGACCATCCACGAGAGAGACATGCAGTTGGAGGAGAGGGAGAATAAAGAGGAAGACCTTCGTGGAGACCCCTACTCCTATCTCAGTGACGATGATGACTTTCTAGAGGATCAGGCCATGGACTTCTTTACCGATGAGGATGACTTCGCCTTCATCGATGATGATGATGATGAGAACACTAACTTCAAGGAGTAGTAGCACTTGGGCACTAGCATTAATGAGTTGTATTCGGTCCCACTGTATCGTAGTTTCATAGAAGGGTTCTTAAAACCATCTGTTTTTCGTTGTTGTGGTGTGTGTTTGTATCATGTGCTATTAATGAATGAATGAAAAGCAAGTTGCTAGAAAAACCTAAGTCAAACTTTGAAAACTTTTCAAACCCAAAACCCTGAACCTTAGAAATTTCCCCCTTTTCTCATGATCTATCTCAATCTTCAGATGCCTCGCGGAGGAAGCAGTTCATCCCCGGACCCGATGTTGCGGATCTTGCAAATGTTGGTTTCTAACTGCGAAGCTGAAAGAGCCGAACGTCAAGCTAACTTAGCCACCCTTCAACACATCGCTCAGATGGCCAACAATAATCAAAGCCATGGAAATCAGTACAACCATGGATCTAAGCTCAAGAATTTTTAGAACACCAATCCACCCGTTTTCACTAAGTCAGAAGAGCCCCTAGATGCAGATGATTGGTTGCAAACCATGGAGAACAATCTGAAAGTTACAGGAGTGGAAGCTAACGAGAAGGTGTTGTTTGCTACCCACTACCTGGCCAGAGATGCAAGATCATGGTGGAACAACGTTAGCACGATGACAGGAGGTCAGATGATGACTTGGGATGAATTCAAAGTCAAGTTCAGCCGAACCCATGTGCCACCGGGTTTGATCAAGAGGATGAGAGATGAATTCAGGGAACTGAAGCAAGGGAGGATGACCGTAGTGGAATACCGTGACAAATTCTTGTCATTGGCTAGGTATGCACCGGATGAGATAGACACTGAAGCCAAGAAAAAGGAGAGATTCCTGAATGGTCTACATGATGAGATGCAGACAGTGTTAGTCAATATCCCCTTTGTTGATACTGAAGCCTTAGTGGACTCTACCATTCAGATGGAAGGAAATATCAACCAAGCTAATGAGAACCGCAAACGTCGCCTGATGTATCAACCTGGAACCCACCATACACCCAAGTATCGCCCCAACCCATCTCTAGGATTTGCCCCAAGAACCAACAAACCCCCGATGAACCGTCCAACCTATACCAACCGTGGAAACCCAAGGCCCGGAGGAAATCACAACAACCCCGACAACCCCAGCAATTTCAACCGTGCTCCGCCTAAGTTCAACAACAACAATGTCGCCACCAACACCAACACTGCCCCAAGGACTGGAAGCAATGCGGTGCCTGTTGCAACAAAGGACAAGTCTCAGGTGACTTGTTATGAATGTGGAACCAAAGGTCACTGTTCCAATGAGTGCCCCAAGAAGATTTCCGCAACCCCCAATGCAAATGCCCCAGCTCAGCAACAGCGTCGTGTTCAGCCCGGAAGAAGGTTTGCCCCAGGGAACTCGCTCAACCACAATGGTTGTCTCTTTCTCATGCATGCTGAAGAAGCCCAAGAAGCGCCAGATGTCGTGCTGGGTATGTTTTCTGTTAACTCAGTACTTGCAAGAGTGTTGTTTGATTCTGGAGCATCACACTCGTTTGTTACTGAAGAATTTGCATGCACTAGTAAGATTCAACCCACCAAATTGAAGCATGTTATGATAGTTCAAATACCTGGTTCAACCACCAAAGCTAGACAAATTTGCAAAGCCGTACCTATCCGAATCCATGGCATAGATTTTTATGATAATATAATAGTACTCAGAAATAAAGGTTTGGAAGTAGTACTAGGAATGGATTGGATGTCCAAACACAAAGGATTAATCGACTGTGCCAAGAAAGCCATAACCATGACCAGTACAACCGGAATGTCAGTAGAGCATGTATCGGAAACCTTGCCCCATCAATTCAAGTGCAACAAGAGTATAGCCCAACCAACCATTGACCAAGTTCGGATAGTCTGTGAATACCCCTATGTATTTCCAGATGTTTTGCCCGGTATGCCCCAGATCGGGATATCGAGTTTATCATTGAACTAATCCCTAGAACCGGACCCATAGCCTAGAGACCATATAGTATGAACCCGTCTGAATTAGTGGAGCTGAAGAAACAACTGGATGTCATGCTGGAAATAGGATTGATCCAACCAAGTGCGTCACCATGGAGATCACCTGTTTTATTTGTGGATAAGAAAGATGGAGGTAACCGTTTGTGTACGAATTATCGGAAGTTGAATGAAATCACCATCAAGAACAAGTACCCATTGCCAAAGATAGAAGACCTGTTTGACCAGTTGACTGGTGCCAAAGTGTTTTCTAAGATTGATCTTAGAACTGGTTATCACCAACTCAAGATTCATAGAGAGGATATTCCAAAGACTGTCTTTACCACCAGATATGGATTATATGAGTATATTGTCATGTCTTTTGGATTAATCAATGCCCCCGCTTATTTCATGAACCTCATGAATAAGATTTTTATGGACTTCCTAGATAAGTTTGTCATTGTTTTCATCTATGACATTCTGATCTATTCCAAATCAGAAGAAGAACATGAGCTACACCTAAGAACCACCCTTGGAACTCTTAGGGAACATCGGTTGTATGCCAAGTTTAGCAAATGTGAATTCTGGTTACAGGAGGTGGGATTCCTCGGACACATTGTATCAGTCGGAGGAATTGTCGTTGACCCTATGAAGGTGAAGGATGTTGAAGATTGGCAAGCCCCAACCACTCAAACCCAAGTTCGTGCATTTCTCGGATTAGCGGGATACTACCGCAAGTTTGTATAAGGATTCTCGATTATTGCAAGACCCATGACCCAATTGTTGAAGAAGGACAAGAAGTTTGAATGGACGGACAAATGTGAAGCGAGTTTTCAGGAACTCAAGAGGAGATTGATTTCAGCCCCAATCTTGATCATGCCGGATATCACAAAGCCCTTTTATGTGTATTGTGACGCATCCAAGATCGGTCTCGAATGTGTGTTGATGCAAGAAGGAAAAGTTATATATTATCTATCCTGACAACTAAAGCAGCATGAACAGAACTATCCTACCCATGACCTTGAACTAGCAGCCGTAGTTCTAGCCCTAAAGACATGGAGGAATTATCTTATGGGTAATCGTTGTGAGATTTATTCGGATCACAAGATCCTGAAGTATATATTCACTCTGAAGGAGATGAATATGAGGCAGATAAGATGGATTGAGCTAATCAAGGACTATGATGGACATTCACTACCACCCCGGTAAATCCAATGTGGTAGCAGATGCCCTTAGCTGATTGCCGTGCCGCTTGAACTCCAAGTTCTAAAGGAGCAACCAAGTTTGCACAAAGAGATGGAAGATTTTAGAATGGAATGGTAAGTAAAGGATTTTTGGCTAGCATAGAACTTCAACCCACTTTGATCAGTCAGATCAAGGAGGCGCAGAAAGGAAATGCTAGTATCGACGGAATCAAACGTCGTATCGGTACAGGCAAAGTACCCGGATTCACCGAGGATGACGAAGGAGTTCTGTGGTACAAAGGATGTCTCTGTGTACCAGCAAATTCAGATTTGAAAGAAGTTATTTTGAAGGAGGCCTATGATACTCTTTATTCTATCCACCCCGGAGGAACAAAGATGTACCAGGATCTAAAGGAGCAATTTTGGTGGCATAAGATGAATAGAGAAATCGAAAGCTATATCGCCAAGTGTGATATTTGTCAGAGAGTTAAGGTAGGACATCAAATACCCGCAGGACTGTTGCAACCATTACAGATTCCAGAATGGAAATGGGACTCAGTCGGAATGGACTTTATCACCGGATTGCCTACTTCTAGTAGGGGAAATGACTCTATTTGGGTCATAGTTGACAGATTGTCCAAAGTAGCCCATTTCTTACCAGTCAAGACCACCTACCAGATTTCGAAGCTAGCGGAGTTATACATCGCTAGAATCGTCAGTTTGCACGGAGTCCCCAAGAACATCGTATCAGATCGAGGGAACTCAGTTTACCTCGAGATTCTGGAGGAAAGTCCAAGAAGGTTTAGGAACCCGACTAGATTTCAGCACAGCGTATCACCCTCAGACTAATGGACAAACGGAGCGAGTAAACCAAATACTCGAAGATATGTTGAGAGCATATGTGCTAGAGTATGGATCTAAATGGGAAGACTGTTTGCCTTTCGCAAAATTTTCATACAACAACAGTTATCAAACTAGTTTGCAAATGGCCCCATTTGAATTCATGTATGGAAGGAAGTGTCGTACCCCTTTGAATTGGTCGGAAGTAGGAGAGAGTCAGATTTTTGGACCCGACATCCTACGAGAAGCAGAAGAGAAAGTTCACAAGATTTGTGAGCACCTCAAGACCGCCCAATCCAGATAGAAGAGTTATGCCGACAAGGCATGTCGAGACCTCGTCTTCAATATCAGAGATTTTGTGTATCTTAAGGTGTCGCCTTTGAAAGGAATGCATCATTTCCAACTCAAAGGAAAGTTAGCCCCCAGATATATCGGACCTTTCAAAATTCTGAACCGTCAAGGAGAAGTATCGTATCAATTGGAACTGCCAGAAGAAATGTCAGTAGTGCACAATGTGTTTCATATATCGTTACTTCGCAAATGCCTTGAAGTCCCGGAGAAGACTGAAGTTTTCAAGAATATTGATCACCACACCATAGAGATCAACGATGACCTGAGATATCCCGAAGTACCCATCCGTATTTTGGAGGAAGATTTCAGAACCACCAGGACCCGAAGCATCAAGTTTCTCAAGATTCAGTGGAGCAACCACACTGAAGAACAAGCTACCTGGGAGCGAGAAGATCACATCAAGACGGAGTTTCCCAATCTCTTTAAATCCTAGGTAATCTTTTTTCTTCTTTCTCAAATATCGGGACGAGATTTTGTTTAAGGAGGGAAGGTTTGTAACATCCCAAAAATATTGATCATGCTTATCAAATTCTAATCACTAAAATTAGGGTCAATAAAAACTTTTATTAAATACAAACCATATGAATGCATGTGTGTATGTGAGGATTGTATGAATGCATGTTTGGACTTGTGTGATTAACCTAAATAGAAAGGGATGGATTAAATATGAAAATGACATCATCTAAAACATTTCCAAGTAGAAACAAATCAAGAGAAAATAAAAAACAAATCAAATAAGGCAAATGGTCATTTTTGCCAATCTTGCTCACTAGGTCACTTTGAGTGTTTCTAGTCCAAGATTTCAAACAGAAACTTTTCCATTTCTTTCACCCCTTGCAAGACCAAGTAAAAGTGAATCAAAGCCCACCTTTCAAACTTGCAGAAACATTTGGAAACCCCATTCAAATGACAATTTAAAATTGAATCTTTAACATATGTGAAGATCCCACATTTACAAAGCCCAACCAAACCAGTGCCCCTTGACTAATCCAACTAACGAGAGACTCCCTAGTATGTGCCTAGCAAACCCACCAAGTTTGAATCCAAAATTCAAATTGAATTTCTTTCGGCCATTTCATCAAACACCTTGTTTGCAGCTAACAAACAAACATCAAGCACTATTTGTAGCAGTGATTTTGGCCAACCTTGTTCCCTCTCTGGTTTGCAGCAAGCTCTTAGTAGATCATCTAGCCCCTTTTACAATCTTTAGCTTCACTGTGAGCATGCAAGGTGTTGGAGATATGCCCAAGAGGCAATAATAAAGTGGTTATTATCATATCTTCATACTTATGATAAATGTTTACATACCATGCTATAATTGTATTAACCGGAAACATTAATACTTGTGTGATTTGTAAACATAAAAGAGTCCCTAGTAAAGCCTCTTGTTAAACTAGCTTGTTGGTTAATATATGATCATGGTTTCCTGATTATGAACATAGAGATGTTATTAACAACAGGGTCATATCATTAGGAGAATGGTATGATGGACATACTCCTATAGATAAGCGTAGCATAAAGATCAAGTCATTTTAATAGTTCAATTGCTATAAGCTTTCTGATACATAGTAACCTAATTCCTTCGACCATGAGATCATGCTTATCCCCATCACCGGAAGGATGCTTTGATGACATCAAACACCACACCGTAACTGGGTGGCTATAAAGGTGGCATTGAGTGTTCGGAAAGTATGGGTTGAGACACATGGATCAAGAGTGGGATTTGTCAATCCATATGACGGATAGATATACTCTAGGCCCTCTCAGTGGAATGTCATCCAATTAGCTTGCAAGCATGTGACTGGATCACAAGGGATCACATGCCACGAGAACGAGAAAAGAGTACTTATCAGTAACGAGGTTGAACTAGGTATGCAGAGATACCGACGATCAAAACCTCGGATAAGTAAACTATCGTGAGACAAAGGGAAATTGGTATCGTATGTAAGTGGTTCATTCGATCGCAAAGTAATCGTATAAATATGTGGGAGCCATATGAATTTCCAGATTCCTCTATTGGTTATTGATCGGAGAAGTGTCTCGATCATGTCCGCATAATTCACGAACCGTAGGGAGACACACTTAAGGATTCGATGTTGTTGAGTAGTTATGTAATGATGAGTAAGAGAGCGAATGTTGTTCAGAGTCTCATATGGGATCCGGGATATCACGAGGAGATCCGGAATGGTCTGGAGAATAAGATTCATATAAGGGAAGTCCTGTTTCGGAGTTGGGGAATGATTCTGGTGTTTTCACCGAGAATGTTCTAGAAGGGTCCGGAAGGTCCGGCACTCCGGAGGGAAAGGGTACATGGATGTGTCATGACAATGTAGAATGGTTGCATCATGTACTAGGTCACTTGGCTGGGGAAAATAAAGAGAAGAAATCAAATCCTAGTTTGAAAGTCAAAACGCCAATTTGAAAAGTCAAATGGCAAGTTTGCTTGGTGGAGGGAGAGTAGGAAACCTACTTAGGGAGGAAGTCCTACTCCCTCCACCCGCCGGCCAAGGAGGAGGAGTTGGAGGAGGACTCCCTCCTCCCAACCGCGCCTCCCTCCCACCTATATAAGGAGGGGTAGGGCTTCCCCCTACCCTCACACCCAAAAAACTCTAGCTCCAAGTCGCCGGCCACCTCCAAGCGCCGCCGCCTCCTAGGGCTCCTCCCAAGTCGCCGACTAGGGTTTCCCAAACCCTAGCCGCCGGCTACACCACCCTCCTTGGCGCCTATAAACCCTAGATCGCCAAGGCCTCTCTCATAGTCCACCATACTCGCTCGCTTGCTTAAGCCTGCGAGATCTCCTCGTCACTTCCCGGTACCACGCCGTCGTCTTTAATCGCGAGGAGAGTGCTACAACCTCCACCGCCTGCTGGAACAAGGGAGAGGAAGGTCTTCATCAAGTACGACCGAGCGTGACCGAGCATGAGCACCTTGAAAGGATCGTCTACGCGATCTTGAGATCGGAAAGAGTACGACTACATCACCCACGAGAATCTGCTCTTGTTAACCGCTTTGGAATCTTTGAGGGTGAGTTATTCTATCGACTCATTGCTACAATCTAGTAGATAGATCTTGGCTTGTTTGTTTGCATGCGATAGAAATTTTTTGTTTTCCATGCTACAAAACCCCTACAGTGGTATCAGAGCCGTGTCTATATGTAGATCTGTTGCACGAGTAGAACACAATGGTCATTGTGGGCGTTGATGCTTTTGTTGTCGATTGCTTCTTGTGTACTTTGCATCTTGCGGGATGGTGGGATGAAGCAGCCCGGGCTAACCTTACATGACATCATTCATGAGACTTGCTCCACGCTTGGCATGCAACTTGTATTGCATAAGTGGCTTTGCGGGTGCCTGTTTCTCCCAACATAGTTAAGATTCAATTTACAACGGGTGATTGTCAATACTAGTATCAATGTTGTGGTTCTTGTTCGTAAGTTAGGATGACACTTATTGAAAGCCCCAAACCACGTAAAACATGCAAAGAAAATTAGAGGCGTCTAACTTTGTTTTGCAGGGGTGTGCTATGATGTGATATGGCCATGATTGTAATTATATTTGATGTATGCAATGTTCCTTATTGTAAGTTGACAACCGGCAGGAGCCATATGGTTGTCTTTAAATTCTGTTAAGACCCGCGTGTCTATTCAAAGTAGTTGTAATAGTTCAACCTGGTGGACGACAACCATGAAACGGCGCCATTGACCTTGACGCCATGCTAGTGATGATGGAGATCATGTTCGTGCTTAAAGATGGAGATCAGAAGCACAAGAAGAAAGGCCATATTATATCACATATTATGAATTGAATGTGATGTTAATCCTTTTATGCATCTTGTATTGCTTAGTTAACGACGGTAGAATTATAAGATGATCCCTCAAGCACACAATTTCAAGTTTTAAAGTGTTCATCCTTAGTAAGCACCGTTGCTAAAACTCGTTGTTTCGAAGCACCACGTGATGATCGGGTGTGTTAGATTCTACGAGTGTATACAATGTGAGCAAGCCAGATTTGCTCATGCGGAAGCTAAGGTTTGATCTTGACGAGCCTAGCATGTACAGACATGGTCTCGGAACATGGATCACCGAAAGGTAAAGCATGAGTCATATAGTAGATATGATGAACATGTTGATTGTTCGCCATTGAAGCTACATCAACTCTCGTGATGATCGGTTTTGATGTGGTGGATTTGGTTCGTGTGATCACTAAAACAATGTGAGGGATATTGTTTTGAGTGGGAGTTGTAAGGTCCCTCCTTTATAAAGGAAAAGGATCCCTGTGATTGCAATGCTAGTCCCTGGATCAATAGCTAGCATCCACAGTTAAGATGTAATATCAAGAAACAAAGGTCATAATACAACTTTATAACCAGGAATAAAATAATTCATTACATCTTACATAGCTCATTTGGCTATCACATTACATTGCAGCAGAATATCTATAAGCATGGGGTCCTTCATCTTCAAAGTGCCACAGGCAGTCATGTTGGTTGTAGACTTGTAATCCTAATTCAACACACTTCACTAACATCAAACAAACCTGCAACATAATAAGTTGCAGCCACAAGGGTCAATACATTTGAATTGTATTGGCAAGTTTCACTACTAAGTAGAAATATGTGGATCCTGTCATTACATGCATATTTGGCTAAGTGGGGTTTAAGCTCTTTGCAGAAAGCAATATAGTTTTGTCCTATCTTTTCAAAATAGTTTTGATCTTTTGTCAAATCTTTCTGAACTTCTCGGAAAACTCCAAGTGCTTCAAATCCCTTGTTGTCACCCTCAAGTTTTTAACTTTGAGAAATTGGAATGTCGAGATCTTCCATAGCTTCAAGCCTTAGTTGCTCAGTATTGTCCATAACCGGGGACACGGCTAAGTACTTAGATTTTTAATCTTCTGCGGAAGTTGTACACTTTACCCACATGACACAATCTCATCTTGATGCCACCAGTGGCCGCTGGATAAGTACTCACCAAGATGGAGTACTGGCAGATTGAGAGTGTGACAAAGTCTTTCCATAGGAGTCCTCCCAATACACAATGCTAGCTTGTCATCCAGGCACCAATGTAGGGTTTCAAGTTCCCTTACACAATTCTAGTTAACCTGAAGATGCCAATGCATGAGTCTTCCACTATGTAGTTGACTAAGCCAGAGCCCATTTAGCATGTGGCTGTACACGAAAGCCACTGTACGAGAAACATATTCAATCTCTAAGTCCCTGGGTGGTTTTCTTCTAGTGCACATACAAAAAGAGATAGCCATATAAACATGGTTCCTTTTGTTGCCACCTTGTCCAAAACTTGAGTATCCTTGTCCACCCAGGTGGTTCATTGAATACTTGTTTTATTATATAAAACATATATCTTTTCAATACTTCATATAGTCATATCATGTATCCCATCCCAAATATATAGCAGGGCTAAGCATACTACAACTACAATGTTTTCACTAAGGAAGATATAAGGGTATCCTAATAGGATTTAGCATAGCATAAAATAATAGTAGTCCTTATCATGCATGTTTCAAAAATCCACTAAGTGTAATGAAAATAGTAATACATGGATGATAGTGTCACTTGCCTTAGTAGTTGGTGGTTTTGGTACACTCTTCGCAATAACACACTTGACAATCAACACAATCTATCAAGTAAAACAACCAAGACAAAACAATCACAAGATCAATACTAATGACAACACAAAAATTATGCAAAGTATGCAAACATGCAAGACACCAATTTTTATTGTACAAATTGTTATAACAAGGTTCTGAATATTACTAAGTGATTTATGAACATTTTATATTTTTAAGATTACAAATGCAACCATTTGTGCAATTGGAGCAATTAGCAATATTTTCTAACACTTGGAAATGTCATTCTCACTAAATAATTGCCACGGTCTTATTTATACTAGAATAAGATTATATTTTGGTCTTACTGTACAGAGGGTTCAATATACAATCCATTTGCAAAAGGATTCAGTTAAAAATAATTTACACAACAATTTTTATACTCAAAATACTCCACAAATGGTTCTGTATAAAACATGATTTTAACAGACCCAAAAATACCAAATTATGGCTCTACTGTGTTCTACTTGTTTTTGTGAATCCATAGACATATTATTTTCTAAATTTAGATATACAGAACTAAAGATATAATTTTTACAAGTTTCTATATTCTTATGTCTAAAAAATCCGAAAATTAGAAGTTGATATGAATAGTGGCAGATTTTCATTGGGTCGTACACTTTCGTTTGAGTGATTCAACATGAACCAATCGATCTAAAACCTACAGTTTCTTATTGATTGAATTCTTGGTTCTATTATTAATTTTCTGGACGGATTAAACGATCGGGAAAAAGTTCTCATCGGCAGCAATATCATGGTCGACAACGCGTCGAGAAAACACGTTCTACACGCTACATAGGATTGGGGAGTCCGTGGGCTATACCAGTTGAAGCGAAAGGTCGAGGCGGTCTCGGTAATGGAGACGCCGTTGCAGAGGTGCACTCACTCGTTAGTAATCCCTCGCTAGAGTTTCGAGCATGGACGGTGTTCACAGATGAAGACGGTGGCGACGATCTGGAGCACGAGAAAGCACAAAAACAAGTCAAGAGAATGCGCCGGGAAATACTAGGAAGGATAGAATAAAAAAACGGACGCAAGAGTGACTGCCTTCACCGGAGTTGTCGCCGTAGTTCGTCGGTTGACGTAGATTGACGAGCTCGAATACCAGAAGTCCGGTGGCTCTCTGGTAGAGATAGATGAGGTGAAATGGGGAGGAGGACGTAGAGTTTAAGTGGGCAATTTAGTGCAGATTTATTCTAGAAATTAATGCACGTAAAGAACGGGAGTAAAAACGTCATGGCTGCTCAGCTCCTGTAGTGTGTACGTTATTTGCACATGCACGCACGCACTCGATCGTTGTTCTTCTAGCTAGATAGGCCAAGGATCAGTCTTAGAAAGAAATAAGAGAAAAGAACTAAAAAAAATTAGGGAAGGAAGACGTCACGGTGGAACTTGGACTGGTCGGTTCACACTCTTTTTTTTATTCTTTTTTGTTTTTCCTTTTTCTTTTCTGTTTCTTTTATCAATTCATTTAATTTTCAAATTGATTAAAATTTGTATCAAACCTTTTCAGAAAATTCATATATAAAATATAATTTGCCCGTTTACTACAATTAGAGTATTTGAAATATTATTTTAATAAAGTATAATTCGTTTAAAAAAAATAAGCATGGTACGTATGCCTAGTTTTATTATTTTCTATTTCCTTTTTTTATAAAAACTATATCTTTTGACTTAGGACACCAAAAAGGTTTAAACCAATTTCCTTAGCTTTATAATTTTATTCTTTATGACAATCACTCATTTAAGAATACCTTTATTTCACTTTTAGTTATTGACTTAAGTTGACTTTATTTTCCTTTCTATATTTTATAAATTTCATAACATTTTATCTGGAGCTTCAAAAAGAGTCAAACTAATTTCTATGTCTTTATAATTTTGCCATTTATCTTTTTAGCGCACTTAGGAATTCTTTTGTATATTTTGAATTTAGAATATATCCAAAGTCTCATGTTGTTAAGTAGTCATTTTAAATTTGAGAAGAAAGTTATTTCTCTTAGTTTTAAAATGCAACCATGCATGCTTCATGATTTTGAGATTTTGAAAACATGCATACAACTTCACAAACAAAATTATTTTATTTAACTTTTGTTTTGAGGGAGTTATATTAAATAGTCAAAAAGTTTTTGTTCCCTCTAAATTTCCTAGACTTAGTTTTTTTCATTTTGTTTAAGTTTTTCCACATTTCAAAATTTGCAAAATTTTGGGATGTGACAGGAGTTCAACAGCAATATGACTAAAAGTTAAACACTATTTATCATAAATTAAATCAAAGTGAATTTGCATAGTTGTTGTAGTCATTGGCATCCGTTTACCACCTTGCGCTTAGTTATAATTGAGATGATAGAACTATAGAATTCTGGTTAGTTACTTTACGAACTAGTATCGTATTGTTTTGAAGTGTTAATCTAAAGTTTAAAAGTCCCATTGCAAACTTTCAGTAAGTTTCGATTACTTCATGAAGTTTAATAGTTGGTATTAAATCAAGAGTAACAATTCCAGTATTAGTATATAAGTATCATGTTTATCTCCATGATTCTTGATAGTCGAAAGATAGTTTCAATATCAAGGTTATCTAGGAGTTGAAAGAATTGTTTCAGAAACCATGATGTGTGGAAGATATTGTGATATTTGAAACGAAGTTTTGGTTGCAACATGATAGAGTATAATATGGCAAAAGTCATGTTCTCATATTTGATGAGAATTTGCAAAAGGTTGGAGACACTAGTTGTCCTAATCCTCCAAAAGGTTTTGGAGAGCAACATTATACTCGCGATTCACCGCAATAAGCTAAAGTAGCTTGATCATGAATAATTCCATGATAAGGGTGAATATTCGATGTAGGTAAAATATTTACTACACCAAGAGATTACTAAAGAATGGAATTTGAAAGCACACCAAACATTTGATGATGGTGATCTACTTGAAAGTGCAAGTCCAAAGACATTGGTATTTAATTATACACGCTTTGGACTATGTGTCATATGAATGACTCCACTATTGATGTTGATAGATTCTTTTAAACAGAAAAAGAATACTAAAAGAGAATCTCATAAATATATGGCAAAAAAGAAAAGATTTGAATTGTTCAGTTTAGGTATATATAGGATATACATGTTATGACTGTATTCTTTGCTTGTCAAATAATGTGGTTCTTAAGTATTGGATACTGAATTTGTTGGTATGAATCGTTATACGAAACAACAGAATTCATGAACTACAATGGCCTAAGTAACTAGCAAAAGAATATGTGATGATGTTCATCGAGAACAAATAAAGGGTTATTGTGTTGCTCGTTAAACATAAAAGCTTGCCTTCAAAATTTGTTTTATCAGGTATTATGAGAACAAAAGGGTTGTTCAAATAATTGCCGTAATCCATAAAAGATGGATGATTCACAAATCTCGTTGGAGAAATCACATCCATAAAACTAGTGCTAAAAATGTCGAAAGACAAATTGATTGAAAGATCACTTAGGAAGTGACATCGCCGTTTAAAATTATATTGGAAAGAAAACATGAAGAAACTCCATGTGGATGGAATTTTGGAGTCTTTTTTATTTTTGATCAAATGACGCTTGTGAAACTTTCCTAGAGATAACTAAAACTTCGTTCATAGGCCAAAAGGGAACGAATGACTAGCTTATTAGAACTTGTACATATTGTTGTATGAAGTCCATTATGTGTAGTCAAGAGCGATGGATTTCAACTTCATATGCTTTCTCCGAAAATTTGAGTGAATATATGAATATTTACTTAATAAGGATGAAGTATGAAACATTTGAAAAGTTCAAAGATTTTTAAGATGAAGTGCAAAATCATTGTAACAAGAATATAAATAGTTTATGATAAGATCATAAAGGAAGATATTTGAGTTACAAGTTTAGCATAATACCTAAGATTTAAGGAATTGTTCCGTGGATTTGCATTTCTCGAAACACCATAAGAGTATGGAGCATTCGAGATATGTAATTAAACCTTGTTTGACATGGTAAGATCAAAGGTGTAATTCATAAAACTACCATTATATTTTAAAGATTAGAAGATTTAGAGACTACCGTTTTTCCACTGAAAAGAGCTCCATCATAATCCATTGAATTGACACCATATAAAGTTATGGTTTGGGATTAAACCCAAGTTGTCCTTTCTTAAACATTGGTATGCTATGCATAAGAAAGATGTTTGCAACCAAAATCGGATGAACATATCTTTGTATGATATTTTGAATAATCGTTGAGTATTCCTCCATAACACCAAAGACAAAAATGTTTGTCGCTTAGAACGTCAAGTTTCTTTGAGAAAGAAATTTTCCATGAAAAGTTAAGTGGGAGGACAATAGAACTTTGATAAGGTTAAAAGAACCTTATCTATATGTGCAAAGTTGCGCAGCGCCGAAAAGTGTTCCGGAGGCAGCAACAATGCTCATGGCTCACGTGCCTCAAAGGTTGTGGTCACGGAGATCTAAGTTCCTATTGAAACAAGTAGGTCGGGTAAACAATCAAATACCAAGATTTGAGAGTTAAATCATTATTTGACAATAATGATCCGACTACATACAAAGAAGCGATGATGGGCCCTGACTCCGTCAAATGGCTTGAAGCCATAAAATTCGTGATAGTTCCATATACGAGAGATCAATCTTTGAACTTGAAAGACCCTCTGGAAAGGTACAAGACCTTACAGTCGTATTAGGATCTATAAAGAAATAGACATGGATGTTTCAGATCTATGAAATTATCGACATGTTGGGAAAGAGTTCACAACAATGTTCAAAGGTTGACTATGACAAGATCTGATCTTTCATAGCGATATTTAGTCTAGACGGATTAATGTAGCGACCATGACATATAATTTTGTTATGTGTTGAATAAACAAAACAAGTTCTTCTAATAGAATGGTTACCAAGGACGTGTGCATGACACGGTCCAAAGGGTTTTGTTAATTCAAAGGATGCTGAAAGCATATGCAAACTTCAATGGTTGAAGTAAGCATCGCGGAGTTGGAATCTTCACTATGATGAAACTGTTAAAAGAGTTTAATTTCATTGGAGACGATGAAGATGCTTGCATTTGCAAGAAATTAATTGGGAGCGCTAAGACATGTTTCTAATACATTATGTGGAATACATATTGTTGATTGGAAATGATGTATCTTTTATTAACACGGAATAAGAATTTCATCTCGATGAAAGACTTAGGAAAAACCCAAATATTTGGCATCAATAGACGCTAATATGGTTGTGCCGAAAGTACATAGATGATATATTGAATGAGTTCAATATAGAAACTACAAGAAAGGTTCTTGTCGCACAGAAAGGATTGAATGAGTTCAATATTGATGATATATTCAAGTGTATTGACACTTGGTAAGTGAAAAAAAGATTCAAGTATAGATTGATACTTGATGTATGAAATCACAAAGAGTATTTATATCAATCATGTTGTGATATGTACAAATCCAGATATGTCCTATGCTCTAAATGTTATGAGCATATACCAGAATGATTCATAAGATGATTATTGGACGATAGTAAAGATATTCTTATGATCTTGTAAAATAACTAAGAATATATTATTTTGTAGAAGTGACAAATAGATGGTTAGTTTATTGTAAATGAATTACATTGATACTAGTTTTGTCACAAAGTACAAATTAAGTTTATCTCAATCTAAACTAAGGGTGGCATAATATGATGGAATGAGAGTTCCATAATGAATTTGGATGAGTTCTAAAGTTAAGATATTGTGAAAGATACTACAAAAAAAGGGCTAAGTATATAACTGCTATTATAGCAGCAAAAGAGGGCATTTGTGTCAAGTAGTTTGTTATCAAACTAGGTGTAGTTCACAGCAGGGATAATACTATGAAGATATATTGTACGACAATATTATCAACATGTTTTAACCCCAAAAGAACTAAAGGTCACCCCAAAGGACCAAATTTGTACAAAGCCATCTCATTAGAAAATGAGTGATGCGTAGAGACGCAAAGACATGCAATTACACACGGACCTGGAAGTGTCAGATCCGGAGATCAGTTGACCACTAGCAATCGTGTACATACGACACCAGAAAGCCATAGGTGTTGAATACACAAAGATTTGAAACTATATTATTGACTCTAGTGCAAGTGGGAGACTGTTGGAGATATGCCCAAGAGGCAATAATAAAGTGGTTATTATCATATCTTCATACTTATGATAAATGTTTACATACCATGCTATAATTGTATTAACCGGAAACATTAATACTTGTGTGATTTGTAAACATAAAAGAGTCCCTAGTAAAGCCTCTTGTTAAACTAGCTTGTTGGTTAACATATGATCATGGTTTCCTGATTATGAACATAGAGATGTTATTAACTACAGGGTCATATCATTAGGAGAATGGTATGCTGGACATACTCCTATAGATAAGCGTAGCATAAAGATCAAGTCATTTTAATAGTTCAATTGCTATAAGCTTTCTGATACATAGTAACCTAATTCCTTCGACCATGAGATCATGCTTATCACCATCACCGAAAGGATGCTTTGATGACATCAAACACCACACCGTAACTGGGTGGCTATATGGCATTGAGTGTTCGGAAAGTATGGGTTGAGACACATGGATCAAGAGTGGGATTTGTCCATCCATATGACGGATAGATATACTCTGGGCCCTCTCGGTGGAATGTCATCCAATTAGCTTGCAAGCATGTGACTGGCTCACAAGGGATCACATGCCACGAGAACGAGAAATGAGTACTTATCAGTAACGAGGTTGAACTAGGTATGCAGAGATACCGACGATCAAAACCTCAGATAAGTAAACTATCGTGAGACAAAGGGAAATTGGTATCGTATGTAAGTGGTTCATTCGATCACAAAGTAATCGTATAAATAATGTGGGAGCCATATGAATTTCCAGATTCCTCTATTGGTTATTGATCAGAGAAGTGTCTCGATCATGTCCGCATAATTCATGAACCGTAGGGAGACACACTTAAGGATTCAATGTTGTTGAGTAGTTATGTAATGATGAGTAAGAGACCGAATGTTGTTCGGAGTCTCGGATGGGATCCGGGATATCATGAGGAGATCCGTAATGGTCCAGAGAATAAGATTCATATAAGGGAAGTCCTGTTTCGGAGTTGGGAATGATTCCGGTGTTTTCACCGAGAATGTTCTAGAAGGGTCCGGAAGGTCCGGCACTCCGGAGGGGAAGGGTACATGGATGTGTCATGACAATGTGGAATGGTTGCATCATGTACTAGGTCACTTGGCTGGGCAAAATAAAGAGAAGAAATCAAATCCTAGTTTGGAAGTCAAAACGCCAATTTGAAAAGTCAAACGGCAAGTTTGCTTGGTGGAGGGAGAGTAGGAAACCTACTTAGGGAGGAAGTCCTACTCCCTCCACCCTACGGCCAAGGAGGAGTTGGAGGAGGACTCCCTCCTCCCAACCGCGCCTCCTTTCTACCTATATAAGGAGGGGTAGGGCTGCCCCTACCCTCACACCCAAAAAACCCTAGCTCCAAGTCGCCGACCACCTCCAAGCGCCGCCGCCTCCTAGGGCTCCTCCCAAGTCGCCGACTAGGGTTTCCCAAACCCTAGACGCCGGCTACACCACCCTCCTTGGCGCCTCTAAACCCTAGATCGCCAAGGCCTCTCTCATAGTCCACCATACTCGCTCCGGCTTAAGGCGAAGCCCTGCGAGATCTCCCTCTACTTCCGGTACCACGCCGTCAGTCAGGAATCGCGAGGAGTGCTACAACCTCATTCTGCTGGAATAAGGAGAAGAAGGTCCTCATTGAGTACCGAACGCGTGTGACCAATCTATGAAGCGCCGAATGCGCCGGAAGGATCATCTACGCGATCTTGAGATCGGAAAGAGTACGACTACATCACCCACGAGAATCTGCTCTCGTTAACCGCTTTGGAATCTTCGAGGGTGAGTTATTCTATCGACTCGTTGCTACAATCTAGTAGATAGATCTTGGCTTGTTTGTTTGCATGCGGTAGAATTTTTTTGTTTTCCATGCTACGAACCCCTACACAAGGGCCATCAATGGTGAGCATGCCGAACCTAACTTGCCACCCCCAAGTCGATACCAAGCTAGGAGAAGCACCAAGCCTAGCAAGCATGTCTGGAGCACTAACCACCGTCCACCGCCACCCCCTGTCCAAGCCCCAAGCATTGCCAGCCCCTGGACGAGACTGCCTGAGCATGCCAAGCTTCTCTGCATGCGAGCCGAGAGCGCTCCAATGCGCCGCACGCGACACCAGCCCACAGACCGTGCGCCATCCTTGCCGCTTGCGTACGTGATCGCCAGCACCCCAGCACCCCGCCAGACAACCCCGCTCGCCGTCGCACGACCATGGATGCTGTGCTCCATTAAAATCCCCGTCGGACCCGCCCAGAGCGCCGCGACGTTCCGAGCGTTCAGCACCGCCCCGTGCCGCGTGACCATGCTGTTGAGCTTCACCAGGGAGCACAGAACCTCCCCCTATCGTCACCCGTGCCATTAGCACGATGTGCCGACGACCACGACGATCTCTGCCCGTGCCATTCGGTCCCCTCATCGCACTATAAATAGAGGCCTTCCCAGCTCAAACTCTTCACACCATGTCACTGAAGGGAATATGCCCGAGAGGCAATAATAAAGTGGTTATTATCGTATTCCTTGTTTATGATAAATATTTATTTTGCATGCTATAATTGTATTAATACGGAAACGTTAATACATGTGTGTTTAATAAACAAAAGGAAGTTCCTAGTTATGCCTCTCTTATAAACTAGCTCGTTGATTAACAAGATGATCAAGGTTTCCTGATCATGGACATGGGATGTTGTTAATAACGGGATCACAACATTAGTGTAATGGTGTGATGAACATTCATCTGAAGTATAGCATTACGATCAAAGTCATTGAGTTTATATTGCTATAACAACTTACGAAGTGATCCTAATCCTTAGACCATGAGATCATGTCAATCACTAACACCGGAAGAGTTTCTTGATAACATCAAACGTCACACCGTAACAGGGTGATTATAAAGATGGATTCAGAACTAATAAAGTGTTATGTTGAGGCCCATGGATCGAGAGTGGAATTTGTTCATCCCGATGACGGATAGATATACTCTGGGCCCTCTCGGTGATATCACATTGTTTAGCTTGCAAGCAAGTGATTTGATCACTAGAATGTTATATCACGGGAACGAGAAAAGAGTGCATGTCAGTAACGAGATCAAACTAGGTATGGAGATACCGATGATCGAATCTCGGACATGTAATATATCGTGAAACAAAGGGATTAAGATACTAGCGTAAAGGTTCCGATCACAAGAAAGTCATCGTTGAATGTGTGGGAGTCGGATGGGTCTCAGATCCGCTTCTGATTATTGATCCGAGAGGGGTCTCGATCATGTCCGCATTATTCACGAACCGTAGGGTGACACACATAAGAGACACCGACATCCATTTGGAGCAAATGTTTCATGCCGAAAAGAATAACAAGCGCAGGAATTTATTTCACTAGATACCGAAACGGGTTTTCGGGTGAAATTGCAGAAAGTGTTTCTGCATGTGAAATGAAATACTAGCAAGGGTTTATTTGTGAATGTTTGTCATTAAAGTAATTGACAAAATTCTGAATAAAATAAAAGAGTTTTATTTAATGAGAGTTTGCATTAAATTTGGTGGAAATTTAATGGGAATTTGAGTGGGTTTTTTAGTGGAGGGAATTGAAAGGCTTTTGTGTGAGTGGAGTGTCCATCCACATGAATGTGGAAGAGGTGGGGGCAGCCCCATGGCTGGGCGCGTGGCCCCTTGGGTGCCCCCCTCTCCCTATAAAATGAGCCCCCCTCCCTCTCTCTCACTCACACCTCCTCGTGAAGGATCTCTCTCCCCCTCTAGAATTTATCCCCCATGGTCTCGGACTAGCGAGATACATGTTCCTGGTGGATTTTCGGCAAGAAAGAGTTGTGCTTCCGCTGCATCGCTGGAGCGAGGAGGCGGAGGTTGCTCGGTGCCTCGAATGTGTGTGCGAGCACGGATGCGCTGCTGTTTTGCGGCGCTCGGACTTCCTCTCGATCTTGAGATCGGCAAGAGATCGTCTACATCAACCACGAGTTTGGACTCGTTAAGCTTTGTCGGTCTTCAAGGGTATGTTCTCTACGGATGTACATCCGCCCGTTGTTTGTATCTAGTAGATAGATCTTGGTACATAGTTGTTTCCATCGTAGGAAATTTTTTGTTTTCTATGCTGCGAACCCTACAGTGGTATCAGATCCGGATCTATGCGTAGATGCTTTGCACGGGTATTACACATATGAGTATGTGGGCGATGATGATCATTTTATTGCTTCTTAGTTGTACTTTGGATATTGGTGGCATACTGGGATGAAGCGGCCCGGACAAACTTTACATGTCCTCGCACATGAGATCTGTTCCACACTTGACATGCAACTAGTTTTGCATAAGTGGCTACCGGGTGTCTGTCTCTCCTACTATAGTCAATATCTAATTTGCAACGAGTTGTCAACAAATTGGTTATCCTCGTTGTGGTTCATGTTCGTAGGTAAGAACGGTTCTATCTTCGAAAGCCCTAAGCCACGTAAAACTTGCAATGGATAAATTAGAGGCGTCTAGTTTAGATTGTTGCTGGGCTAGTGATATGATATGGTGATGTTATAAGTAGAAGTATGAGATGATACTATTACAACACACATAACGTGTAATCTCCATAGACCTTGGACTTACACATATAGGTATGATAGTGATCATACCACGGTGCACATGATAAAGATCATATGCGGGAACCATATCATTCCACTAATAAACATGTGATGTTTGATAGCATCTTATATTGCTTGTTTGGCGTTTTATTAGCATAATAAGATGATCCCTCATTTAGATATCAAGATAAAAATGTGTTCTTCCTTAAGTATGCACCGACAATGTTTCGTCGCTTCAAGACATCACGTGATGATCGGGTGTACTTGAATCCATGAGCATATCTCGGGTGTAAGACAGTTACACACACGAATACTAAGGTTCTTACTTGGCGAGCCTAGCATGTACAGACATGGCCTCGGAACACGGACCGAAAGGTTAAGCATGAGTCATATGTTTTGATATGATGACCATATGGATGCTCGCCTTTGAAGCTACACCGACTCACGTGATGATCGGACTTGGTGTAGTGGATTTGGTTCATGTAATCACCAAAAGACACGAGGGATGTGTCGTTTTGAGTGGGAGTTCATTTCTAATTTGGATTAGTAGAACTCAATTTATCATAAATTAAATCAAAGTGAATTTGCATAATTTGTTGTAGTCATTGGCATTCGTTCACCACCTTATGCATAGTTGTAATTGAGATAATAGAACTATAGAATTCTGGATATATACTTTACGAACTGGTATCGTATTGTGTTGAGTGTCAATCTAAAGTTTAAAGTCCTATTGCAAACTTTCAGCAAACTCTGTTTACTCCGTGAAATTTAATAATTGGTATTAAATCGAGAGTAACAATTCCAGTGTTAGTATCTTAAGTATCATGTTTGCCTCCATGATTCTTGATTGTTTTAATATCAAGTTTATCGAGGAGCTGAAAGAATTGTTTCAGAAACCATCATGTGTGGCAGATATAACGATATCTGAAATAATGTTTTGGTTGCAATATGATAGAGTATAATATATGTTCTCATATTGGAGGAGAATTTGCAAAGGTTGGAGATGCTAGACATCCTAATCATCCAAAAGGGTTTTGGAAAGTAATGTTATACTCACGATTCGCCTTTATAAGCTACAGTAGCTTGATCATGAAAGTCGTCATGATAAGGATGAATAGAAGATGTATGTAAAGTGTTTACTACACTAAAAGATTACTAAAGAATGGATTTTGAAAGAACGCCGATCATTTGATGATGGTGATCTACTTCAGAGTGCAAGTCCAAAGGTATTATTATTTGAATATACACGCTTTGGACTATGTGTCATGTATATGGCGCCACTTTTGATGTTGATAGAATCTTTTAAAAAGGAAAAGGAAATGCTGAAAGAGAATCTATAAAATATATTTGGCAGAAAAGAAAAGATTGGAAATATCCAATTTAGGTATATAGATGATATACATGTTATGGTTGTATTCTTTGCTTGTTAAACAATGTGGTTCTTGGGTATTGGATACCGAATTGATTGGTATGAAATTTCATACGGAACAACGCAATTCATGAACCACAATGGCCTAAGTAACTATCAAGAGAATATGTGATGATGTTCATCGAAAACAAACAAACTGTTGTTTGTATTTCTCGTTGACATCAAAGCTTGACTTCAAGATTTGTTTTAATAATTGTTATTTAAATCAGGTATTATGAGAACAAAGGTTGTTCAAATAATTACCATATTCCATATAAGATGGATGATTTACAAATCTAGTTGGAGAAATCACATCCATAAAGCCTAATGCTAAAATGTCACAAGACAAATGATTGAAATATCACTTATGAAGTGACATCGCTGTTTAAATTATATTGGAAAGAAAACATGAAGAATCTCCATATTCATGGATTTTTGGAGTCTTTGATTTGATCAAGTGACGCTTGTGAGACTTTCCACGTGATAATTAAAACTTCGTTCAAAGGCCAAAGAAGAACAAACGACTAAATTATTGGAATTTATACATATCGATGTATGTAGACCATTATGTGTAGTCGTAAGCGATGGGTTTCAACTTCATATGCTTTCTCCGGAATTTTGAGTGAATGTTCACTTAATGAGAAAGAAGTATGAAATATTTGAAAACGTTTCAAAGACTTTCAAGATGAAGTGAAAAATCATTATAACAAGAAAATAAATGGTTTATGATTTTATCATAAGGGATTTATTTGAGTTACAAGTGTAACAAGAAAATAAATGAATTATGATTTTATCATAAAGGGATTTATTTGAGTTGCAAGTTTAGCAAAACACCTAGATTTACATATCCCGAAACACCATAGGAATATGGAGTGTTTGAGATTTGTAATGAAACCTTGTTTGACATGGTTGGATCAAAGGTGTTATTTAGAAAACTGCCATTATTTTTTAAAAGATTAAAAGCTTTAGAGACTTCCGCTTTTACACTGAAAAGAGCTCCATCTAGATCCGTTGAAATGACACCATGGAAGTTATGGTTTGGGGTAAAACCCAAGTTGTCATTTCTTAAATTTTGGTATGCTAAACATAAGTAAGATGTTTACAACCGAAGTCGGATGAGCATGTCTTTGTAGGTTATTTCGAATAACAATTGGTTATTCCTCCATAACGCCGAGGACAAAAGGGTTTGTCGCTTGAAATATGAAGTTTCTTGAAGAAGGAATTTTTCGTAAAAGTTAAGTGGGAGGACAATAGAACTTTGATAAGGTTAACGAACCTTAGCTATATGTGCTGAGTTGCGCAGCGCCAGAAATCGTTCCGAAGGCTGCCATAATGCTCATAGCTTATGTGCCTCAAAGGTTGTGGTCACGGAGGTCTAAAGTTCCTATTGAACCAAGTAGGTCGGTTAAACAATCAAATGCTAAGATTTGAGAGTAAATCGTTATTGTTTGACAATTATGAACCGAATACATACAAAAAAGCGATGATGGGCCCTGACTCCGTCAAATGGCTTGAAGCCATAAAATCCGTGATAGTTCCATACACGAGAAATCAAGTTTTGAACTTGGAAGACCCTCCGGAAAGGTGTAAAAACCTATCGGTCGTATTTGGATCTATAAAGAAACAGACACAGATGTTTCACATCTATGAAATAGTCGACATGTCGTAAAGTATTTTACGACAATGTTCAAGGAGTTGACTATGACAAGATTTGATCTTTCATAGCGATATTTAGTCTGGACGGATTAAAGTAGCAACCACTACATATAATTTGTTATATGGTAGATGAATAAACAAAACAAAGTTCTTTTAATAGAATGGTTACCTAGGACGTGTACATGACATGATCCAAAGGGTTTTGTTAATTCAAAGGATGCTAAAAGGGACATGCAAACTTCAATTGTTGAAGTAAGCATCGCGGAGTTGGAATCTTCACCGTGATGAAAAAGGAGTTTTCATCTGGAGACGATGAAGATGCTTGCATTTGCAAGAAATTAAGTGGGAGCGCTGAGACATATTTCTAATACATTATGTGGAGGACATCTTGTTGATTAGAAATGATGTATCTTTTATTAACAAAAGTTAAGGATTTCATTTTGATGAAAGACTTAGGCAAAACCCAAATATTTAGCATGAATGTCTATAGAGGATAGACGATGACGCTAATATGGTTGTGCCAAACGTACATATATGAGATATTGAAGGAGTTCAGTATAGAAACGACAAGAAACGGTTCTTGTTGCATGGAAAGGAATTGAATCAAGATTCAAGTGTATCGACACTTGATAAGTGAAACAAGATTCAAGTGTTTTGACACTTGATGAGTGAAATCACAAGAATGTTTTGATCAATCATACCATGATATGTACACATCCAGATATGTCCTATGCTCTAAGTGTTATGAGCATATACCAGAATGAATCATAAAATGATCATTGGATGATAGTAAGGATATTCTTATGATCTTTTGGAAGAACTAAGAATATATTTGTGTAGAGGTGACAAACAATTACACATAGTTTATTGTAAAACGTTACATTGATACTAGGTTTGTCACAAGATACAAATTAAGTTTTTCTCAATTTAAACTATGGGTGGCACAATGAAATGGAAAGAAAGTTTCCATGATGGATTTGGATGAATTCCAAAGTTAAGACATTGTGACGGATACTACAACAAAAGGCTAAGTATATGACTGCTATAGTAGCGACAAGGAGAATTTGTGTCAAGTAGTTTGTTATCAAACTAAGGTGTGGTTATAGCGGGCTAACACTAAAGATATATTGTATGACAATAGTATCGACATGATTTAACCCCAAGGAACTAAAGGTCTCACCGAAAGACCAAATTTATACAATGCCATCTCATTGGAGAATGAGTGATGCGTGAAGACGCAAAGACATGCAAATACACACGGACCTGAAAGTGTCAGATCCGTAGATTATGTTAACCACTTGCATTTGCGTATTTGGAACACCAGAAATCCATAGGTGTTCAATACACAAAGTTTTCAAACTAGATTATTGTCTCTAGTGCAAGTGGGAGACTGAAGGGAATATGCCCGAGAGGCAATAATAAAGTGGTTATTATCGTATTCCTTGTTTATGATAAATGTTTATTTTGCATGCTATAATTGTATTAATACGGAAACGTTAATACATGTGTGTTTAATAAACAAAAGGAAGTTCCTAGTTATGCCTCTCTTATAAACTAGCTCGTTGATTAACAAGATGATCAAGGTTTCTTGATCATGGACATGGGATGTTGTTAATAACGGGATCACAACATTAGTGTAATGGTGTGATGAACATTCATCCGAAGTATAGCATTACGATCAAAGTCATTGAGTTTATATTGCTATAACAACTTACGAAGTGATCCTAATCCTTAGACCATGAGATCATGTCAATCACTAACACCGGAAGAGTTTCTTGATAACATCAAACGTCACACCATAACAGGGTGATTATAAAGATGGATTCAGAACTAATAAAGTGTTATGTTGAGGCCCATGGATCGAGAGTGGAATTTGTTCATCCCGATGACGGATAGATATACTCTGGGCCCTCTCGGTGATATCACATTGTTTAGCTTGCAAGCAAGTGATTTGATCACTAGAATGTTATATCACGGAGCGAAAAGAGTGCATGTCGACGAGATCAAACTAGGTATGGAGATACCGATGATCGAATCTCGGACATGTAATATATCGTGAAACAAAGGGATTAAGATACTAGCGTAAAAGGTTCCGACGATCACAAGAAAGTCATCGTTGAATGTGTGGGAGTCAGTATGGGTCTCGGATCCGCTTCGATTATTGATCGAGAGGGGTCTCGATCATGTCTGCATTATTCACGAACCATAGGGTGACACACATAAGAGACACCGACATCCATTTGGAGCAAAAGTTTCATGCCGAAAAGAATAACAAGCGCAGGAATTTATTTCACTAGATACCGAAACGGGTTTTCGGGTGAAATTGCAGAAAGTGTTTCTGCATGTGAAATGAAATACTAGCAAGGGTTTATTTGTGAATGTTTGTCATTAAAGTAATTGACAAAATTCTGAATAAAATAAAAGAGTTTTATTTAATGAGAGTTTGCATTAAATTTGGTGGAAATTTAATGGGAATTTGAGTGGGTTTTTGAGTGGAGGGAATTGAAATGCTTTTGTGTGAGTGGAGTGTCCACCCACATGAATGTGGAAGAGGTGGGGGCAACCCCATGGCTGGGCGCATGGCCCCTTGGGTGCCCCCCTCTCCCTATAAAAGGAGCCCCCCTCCATCTCTCTCACTCACACCTCCTCGTGAAGGATCTCTCTCCCCCTCTAGAATTTATCCCCCATGGTCTCGGACTAGCGAGATACATGTTCCCGGTGGCTTTTCGGCAAGAAAGAGTTGTGCTTCCGCTGCATCGCTGGAGCGAGGAGGCGGAGGTTGCTCGGTGCCTCGAACGTGTGCGAGCACGGATCGCCATCTTGTTTTTGGCGCTCGGACTTCCTCTCGATCTTGAGATCGGCAAGAGATCTTCTACATCAACCACGAGTTTGGACTCGTTAAGCTTTGTCGGTCTTCAAGGGTATGTTCTCTACGGATGTACATCCGCCCGTTGTTTGTATCTAGTAGATAGATCTTGGTACATAGTTGTTCCCATCATAGGAAATTTTTTGTTTTCTATGCTGCGAACCCTACACTCACTCCCCACCTCTCACTGATCACACCAACTCACCTCCAGAGCAAGGAGAGCACCAGGTGGCCGGAATTTTACCGGAGTCTGCCGCTGTAGAGGAGGAGAGGCGTCGTCGATTGGAGCCGCCCCAAGAGGAGCCACAGGTATCCGGAGGATCGCTGTTGTCGACTTTGTCGTTCGCCCCCATCTTCGACCATCGCCGAAGCCCCGGTGAACCCCCACTAACCCCCACTGGCCATGCTAGGGTTCAGCCTTGCCACATCCTGTTCAGGCATGGACGATGAACCACAGCCGTAGGATTAGAACTAGATTGCCCTGTACGGCAGAAGCTTTTCTGCATTCAAACATTTTTAAAAATTCAACCATGAAAGCTTTTGAGTTGATTCCAACTCTAAAAAATCACATTTAATCATACCATTCAGAATATATAAAAATATATAGGGTTACTTGCAGAAATAATGATCAAGTAATAAAAGAATGCCTCATAGGCCATTCTAGTCATTTCATTTAAATAAAATAAAAGGTTAAACCTTATTAAATTGTGACACCACTTTAAATCACATTCCCATGTACTGAAATATGTGGTGATGACATGTGTCAACATGATACCATGTTTGAGTTGGATAATATTAAATCTTAAGTAGTTTTTCAATGAGTAGAAATTACTTTTCTAAAATGAAATAAATAAGACAAGTGCTTTAATTTTTGTGATAATAGTGATGATGCTAGATCATCTAGTGTAAACCTTTGTGTGCTAAATAGGGTAGTTAAGAATTGTGTGGTGATTGCGTACCTCGTATTTATTTATAGACGCTAGTACCGGCCAAGGATACGAGGAGGAAGGAGGATACTGCGAGGAAGAAGCCGAGGAGAACTTCAACCACTGCTCTGCACAAGGCAAGCCAATACTTGCAAGCTACTCATTAAGCAAGATGCCACTTGCAAGCTTATACCCATTTGATGATACCCAATCCTAGTTTTACTTGCAAAGCTTAATACTTTATTTTTTTATCAAAGCTTTCTCTTAGAGTTTACTTAGTAACTTGTAGATAATAGAAGGATATTGGAAGTTAGCATAAAGAGCATAAAAATTGGCCTAAGTTAGACAATCTTGATGTCACCCTGAGGCATGAGATTGAACTTAGATAAGATACACTTGTTTACCACCCCTCATTAGTATTTACCCCCACTTGTAGATGCTAGTTCTAAGCATAAAACTTGATCAACTTTAGATGGGAATACTTGGTGAAAATGGTTACGAAAACCTTAGAATGATGAGTCATTCTACTGAAATGTTTTGACATGTGTTTCCAAACACCAAATGATTTTGATGATGAAAATGTTAAGGCATGAGCCTTAGCCCTTTACAAAACTGATGGTTGTGTGGATGCGATACCATTCCAATTTTACTGTATAACCACAATACCCGAAATTTGGGTAGGGCTTGACTGGAAATTTATATACCTTAGTATGGGTTCCCTTGTGGTCAAGGTTTGAGCTGAGGCTACCTTGTGAAGATTGTCCACCTGTGCAGTACCCAAGATGACAGTTGGTCATGGTTGGGAGGCCAAACTCACAGGAGAGGTGCCTATACTAGGGTGTGTAATGGAAAGGTTAGGATTGATTATCCGCATACTAAGTATGGTGAATTCAGGATTTGTTCCTGACGGATGTATCGAATGTTGTGGTGAAAGTGTACAATCTCTACAGAGTGTCAAACTATTCGAATAGCCGCGTCACATGATTATGGACGATTGAGTGGCCATACTTGTTCATCGTCGGATGTTTTCAAAATGACTTATGAAATGATTTATGACTTTGACTTGACCACAACAGAGTTGTGACATGAAACTCAAGTTCCCACATAGGTGTTATACAACTTTCAACTAGCTTTCTTTGCTTCTGAACTCAGTAGAGATAAATCTGGCTTTTTGCAAAACAACCCTAGATCTTAGTATCCTACTCCAAAAACCCCGTTCACTTGTTAGTATTAGTTTGCGAGTACTTAAAGAGTACTCATGGCTTTGTCCCTGGCTATTCCCGTGGCCAGACTATGAATAGGAGTATCAGGAATATGGATCGCATGAAGGTTACGACAACTAGGATCACCTCCCATCGCCAGCATTGCATGTGACCATGAAGATGGAGCTTTGCCCACACTATCGTTATCTTTACATTATTCCGCTGCTTGAATTGTATTAAGACTGGATCATGAGATCCTTATTTGTGTAAGACCTTATGTATGGTTTGTAATGGATGATGTACTGTGATATCCAATCTGTTATGTCTCGCAAAAATGGTAATCCTGGGATTGCGATGTATGGTATAACAGGCATCTGGGATTAAAAATCCGGTTGTTGACAACCTTCTTCTCCTTCACCTAATCCGTTGCCTTCGTGAGCTCTATTGCCTTCTCCACTAGCCTAGGGAGAGCGGGCCTCTCATTGGCGTAGAAGTTAAATGGGATGCACTCCTCCAACTCTGGAATAGGAGGATTGTAGTTGGAAACGATCTCCTCCCATTTTTGTCACAAGTAACATTGCCACGTTAGCAAAACCATGCGCAAGATCATCCACTGCATCAATGACAAGGCCTGAGATGCAGTGATCATCATCATTGGCACTCAAAGCATGCCAATGCCCGCTCTGAGGTCAGAGCCATCACAAGCCATTGCATTGACTAGCAATGACTATCATGACAACATGATGGCGCTCATTGCAAAGAAGGCATTGGCATGCTTTTAATGCCAACACCGGTGATCACCGCGACACGCCCACACAATGGCTACACCTGACAGATCTTAATATAAGACATGCACATGGATCTTAATTTTAGAAATGCCCACATATCTACGCTTAATTTAACTACCTGAAGCACTAAGGGATGGATAGCTATGGATTTGCATGGATCGAAGCCCTATAGGAAAACCCTAACCGTCCAAATCAAAAGCGAAACATGGTACTTATAGCGAGTCTTGGTGTCGACACTTGAGTTGTGGCACATGCAGTATTGGCCGACGAAGGAGAAGTCGTTGCTGGAGCAGGGGGAGCAGCCATTGCCGGTGTCGGTGCCTAAGTTGCAGGCAACAAAGACACCATTGTTGTGATGGGAGGATCACCAAATCCAGCAGTCGCGGGAGGAGCAAAGCGGGTGGGAGGAAATATCGGCATGGGGTGGAATCCCGGCGAATGAGACATCTCGCCGCTGCTACCGGCCGCCCCTGCATTAATCTGCTCCCATCGACGCTTGGCATATCCCATCTCGAGCACCACAGACAGATTCCATGCGACCGCCATGGATGTCGATGATGCCCTCATCGCCGCGTGTGGGCCTTGCCCAAACAACGACGGGCAGCTGAAAGCTGGCACGATGGCCGCGTCAATTGCCGTTGCACTCGAAGATTCTAGACTTCATAGTTCCGGATGGCCCCACATCACGTTGCGGCCCGCCAGGCACAAGTTTGGCCGCTGGAACTGTCAGGGGAGGAGGCGGAGGAGGCGATGCATCCATATTTGATTGTCGACGGGACGTGAGAAGGAAAAGAGAACATAATAGCGAGAAGGGAGTTAAGAATGCGTCTCCTGTGATTCTTGACGCGTGCAACCGGTGGGCACATGGAGCCCAAAATGCCCCTCTCCTAAACTTGGTTTCACGAAAACTGCTGACTCGGCAGTTTCTAGCATGACTGATGCTTTGCCTAGCATGCCAGCCAAACACGATGCCGAGGGAGACAAGGGCAACCAATCAGGCTGATTTTGGCTTGCCAGCGCCTGGCTGGGTTGATGCGGCCTGCCAAACACGCCCCACCTGATGTCGTAGATCCAGTTTGCGGTCGAAAAGCCATCTCCCCTGCAGACATCACCACTGCACGCCCGCGCGGCCGGCGTTCACTTGGCCTGAAGATACCGTAGGGGTAGCTAGAGGACGACTCCTGTAGGCCGTAGCATCTGACCGGCTGGCCCGGGGCCGGCAAGGCCTGCCCGATTCGATCGACGTGACAGGACAAAGCACGTCGTCTGCCAAGACGATCGATCGACGCTGAAAGCCGAGCAGCGCGTGCATGCATGAGAGGACGCCAGTACTAGCGCGCACGACACGGGATCCCAGCGAGCGCAGGACGTCTTCGCGTCTGATCGATGGGCAATACCGCGTTCGCCGATACTACTGCGGTACACGATTTCCGTCACAATGCAAGATTTTCTCCTTTTCGACAGCGCCCGCAAACTGATTTAAACCACACAATTAATCATGAATTAATAATGGAACCACGTTTCAGCTAATGACCATTTTCCCGAGAACGACGAAGCTCTTCAGTACTCAATTGAAAAAAAAAACTACAACTCAGCCTACAAAGACTACATGGATTCACGCACGAACTCACTCTCTAGCCTCCCTCCCCCTCTCCTTCACCCTCTCTCTAATAACAGCAGCTAGCCTTAACAATGTACCGCAGCAGACTTGTCGATCGACATCCTCCCACCGTTCACTCGCCACGTTGTGACCCTGAGAAAATCGAGATGCATAAAGATCAGACCACAGCAGCGTATGTGAATTGCGCCACTCGACATTTGAGTTGAGTTCAGGTTCAGTGATTGTATCTTATAATAAGAACAGAGAACTTGAGTCTCCCACCTGGTCACGAATTTCTCATTTTTCATACTCGCGGGACTCCACCAGTACATACACGGGCTTCCCGTTGAGCTTGTAGAAATCCTGCAAAAGAGTTGCTGTCTCAGTAAATATATTCCAAAAAAAATATTTAGGCAACACGATCCTGCCTTTTTTTAAAGGTGTTTCTTCTTGGTTTTTGTTAGAAAGGTAAATTGCTCAAGTTTGTGGATAACCACCACCTATACGAGTATATAGTATCTCAGCTGTGGGGAGCACAGTAGACATGGTCACCATGTTTGTTCGTGTTGCTTTTTCTGAAACTAAACCATTGACTCCTCTGTCTGAAGCTATGTAGCATCAACAGGCTATATGAAGGGCACAGAGCAGACAGTGTCTGAGCAACCTAGTAAAGCTGTAGTACGTGCCAAGAACTATTGCAATTCAAGTGGTCAAATGATTTGCCAGGCTTCAAAGCAGTAAGCAAATAGTACTAATTGCTAACAATTACAGGTGGTAAGAATTTAGTAAGAACTAGAACAATATGTTTATGAAATCTTAATCGACAGTTTGGATAATATGCGAGTCATGTCTGGTAAGAATACCTTAAACTTCGGGAGCCCAATGAGACAAGCACACTCAACGACATCAGCTCCAGCACGCTCTATAAATCAAAATTTTCAGTGAGAAAAAAAGTACTCCCATAGCTTATAATATGTTCTTTAAAAGTGCAACATAAAAAAAATCATTCAGAAAAATATCCAAGTAGAAACAGGTTCTATGAAAATACTATTATAAAGGTATGCATGTTTGATGGCATGATAGCGTCAGAAGCTGCAGAGTGCAGACAACAAAAGGTCTAGCTGAAAAGATAGTAGCAAGTTAAGAGTACTTGATTATGTGGTAGTAGTACTCAAAACATGTAGTGTCAACATCAAATCATGTTTCCAGATCAACTTGTATTTGGACATATCTTCAAACAAGATTCTCTCCAGAGAGATCTTCCCAAGATGTTGGTCTTGATTACGAAAATACAATGCATGCCAAGGGCAGTTACGGTTAGTTATCACCCACTGGTATGGATGTCTGCCATCCGTACAAGCAAATCCAATTAGTCCATTACTTTCCAGGATTATTTTAGTCATCTCTGACAATACTGATGCGGTAGTGGTTGTCGATTTGAGGGTGATGAAAGATGTTCAGGGTGTGGCACAGTTTGAAGATAACTGACTGATCCACTTGATAAGATACTTGGTAATCTGATACTGAAGCATGAAAATCTACCATGCACTCCTGCCTCCCGCGATATGTCACGGGCTAACAAGGGAAAATTGACCGGTTAACTGTTACATCCACCAGTGAATAAGGTGCTGTCAATATGCCAGTGGAAGGGGCACTCCGCCTATTAGGTTTGGTCAAAGTTAATCTTTGTAATGTTTGACCCAAATATAAAAATATAGAATATCAACATTTGCAATGCCTAAAGCATATAATACGGAAGTATGTTTCATTATGTTCCTAATAGTGTTGATTTGATATTGTAAATATTTATACCATTTTACATATAGTTTGTCAAACTTTGTAACATTTGACTTTGACTAAACCTATCATCGGAGCAATATAAAACAGATGTAGTACGTATAACCTCTGAAGTTGCACAAGTAACAGAGTTATACAAAATGAAATACGGAGTAGTACATATGACTCACCCAGGGAAATAGTTATCTGATCCAAGAAGATCTGATTTCTGGATTCTTTACTAGGTCTCAACAGTTATTAATTGCAGAGTACAGGTGAAGGTTTCATATGTGAACCATAGACTCGGATGGTATGTAATGCTTACCCAGAAGATTTATAGCAGCACAAAGCGTCCCACCAGTCGCAACCAAATCATCGACGATCAAAACACGCTCATCGGGCTCGACAGCCCCAACATGCATCTCCAAACAATCAGTCCCATACTCGAGAACATAGGTCTCGGAGATCACCTCGCCTTCCACGTTTGTAAAAGAAACGACCATGTCAGTGGATTAGTTGGCTGCAAACATACTTTGGTTGACAATGAAGTGCAACCGAATCAACATAATATCTTTTCCAGTTTAAAGCAGCATGTGATGAAAAGTGCAAAGAGAGATAGTACGAAAAGTGGTGTAGATTTTGGCATGCGTTGCATGAAGGGATCGGCGATATTTTTTTCGTGTCAGAGATTACGGACCACAGCAGTAGTAAATTTTTACAGTCAGATTACCATTTTACTTCCTGGCATGGTAAAACAGCATCATGTTTTTGGAAAACCTAATTAGCTAGGTTGTGACAGCAAGCTACAGAGAGGCAGATAGCAGCAGCAGGTTTGAGAGCATGCAAATTATCCACAAAGTAACTTGTTCAAGGGAGTCTCACCTGGGAGTTTCTTGGGCTTACGCAAGGGTATGAACTTTGCACCGATGGCTAGGGCAATGGCGGGGCCAAATATAAATCCTCTGGCCTCAATCCCTGAAGAATCAGAACAAGCATGTCAGAACAAAAGCACCAGCTCCACTACGATCACCGAACTGAATAGTACTCTGTCATCCAAATCAAAAGAATCCAAATACAGATAATAATTAAATAGGAGTGTCTAAAGTATAATATTTACAACTAGTAGTATAATACAAAAAGGAGGATGACACGCAGACACACGACATATGTTTCATTTAGTGGATGGAGAATAATAAGTAAGATATTAAATAAAGGAGTGTGTGAAGGGAAAAAAACGAGGACCAAAGGATGGCAGAAGCAGACAGAGGATCCAACAAACAACAAAGCAAAATCTGAGAAGCAGTACTTTCTCGTGAAAACGACGGCAGATTGGCCACATGCATGACATCAGAGGTAGCAGAAGCAGGGACGGAGGGACCAGGAGGAGAGGAGAGAAAACCATGGGTGTACCGCCTACACCGTCCGATCCCGGCGGACACGGCCGCGGCCGTCGGACCACGGGCGGTCCCCCGCGCCCGGTAGCGGCGAGATCTGGCGGTGGCAGGGCTTCTACATGCATGCGCCCCGGATACGCTATTGAATGCGCGGCAGATTCCTCCGGCCACGGCCCACGCGGCCCACGGGCGGGCAGGGCCTGGGGCAGCGCAGGGAGGCCGTTGAAAAAGAAGTTGGATGAAGGCGCGACCGCGTCATGTGCGAAACATTCTGGCGGGCAGGCACGCACGCACCCATGCGCGCCGGGAGGGGAGACCGGGTCGAGCAGGCGCCAACGCATACTGGTGTAAACAAATACTGCCACTCGCCGATGAGATGGAGCGTGGCCATGGCGATACCAATATCTTAGCAGAAAAGACCATGACCCTCCACATGCGCACGCACATACCGAACGCCCGACTTTCCCTTTCGGTATAAGTTCTACTGTAGGTAGCGGCCCTGGATTCATGGCCGGAAATGCCCAATGCACCAGCAACCGTCACCGCCGGCCCTAGCGCGAATTTCGTAAGAACTGACTGATGCCGGTGTGGTGCGCCTTGCTTAAGATGGATCTTTTTCAATGGTTCACCCTGGTCGTGTTGGACTGGGATATCCCTTTCCCTTCAAAGGGAGGGAGGGACAGACAGACCACGGTTTGGCCAAGTGATGTGGGGAGGCGTGGCGGCAAAGGTTAGAGGCAGCGTGAACAGTGTGCGTGGGGGGTATTATTGCGGCTCGGATATGATATTATCCTCCCGAGAAAAGGCGAGGGAGGGGGGGAGGGTAGCTCGAGTGATGCGAAAAAGCGCGGCAGACCCACCCGCCCGGGCGACGACAAGCATGGGGGAGCAAAAGGACTACGGGAGATCTCCCCCAAAGATATTACGGAATCTCAGACCACTGCAACCCAACAGCTCTACCACCCGCTCGCTCGCTCGCTAGCTAGCTTCCATTCCGGGGCAAGGACGGCGGGGTTAACCGGACGGAGCAGAATAAGCTACATACATGCATGAAGAAGGAAGAAGGAAGTGTGTGTGTGTGTGTGTCTTACCGGCGACGGCGGCGATGGCCATGCCGCGGTAGCGCTCGACGAAGATGTCGAGGGCGTCCTTGAACACCCCGGGCCGCAGCAGCAGCGTGGTGATGTCGTTGAACATGATGCCTGCGCGCGCGCGTCAACAGGTGTCAGTCCGCGGCACGTCGGGCATGCGATTGATTCATCACGAGAGAAGCGAGCGAGAGATCAAGGATCGGTGGGACGTGCCTGGCTTGGGGAAGTGCGGGACGACGCGGATGGCGTCGGAGATGCCCTGCAGGCGGGGATCGGACTCCGCCGCCGGCGCCGGCGCAACCGCCACCACGACGGTGTCGTCGGCCTTGCCCTTGACGTCCGGCACGGCCACGGCCACAGCCACAGCCACGGCGTGGCCGTTCTCCTTTGCCTCCATCACGGTGTTGCAATTGGCCTCCTCGCCCATTCTCCACCCGCTCGGCTCTCTGCGACTACTCTGCCTAGCCTAGCTTCTTCTCCTCCTCCTCTGCTGGCTGGCGCTACTGCGCTAGTAGAGTGTCGAGCTCGGCTACGGAGTAATGCTGCCTGGTGGACGGTGTGGCGTGCCAGTGTATATGTATATATAGCAGGGAAGAAGAAAGGAAGGGAATGGGGGCGTTGCGTGTTGCGCGTTTATTATCCTTGGAAACGAGCAGCGGACCACGGGCCTCTGTCTAGCCTGTGACCCTGCTGTGCGTGTAGGAGTAGACCCTGCTCTAGCTCTAGGCAGGTGCACACAGTACTACTGGCTATAGACTAGTATAGCCATAGCCCCCGGTCCTTTCATCTCTCCTCGCCCACTGCCTACTTGTACGTGACAATGTGTGTGCGCTGCGTCGCTTTCCCAGGCTGGGATGCGGCCACGAGTCTGCCCTCCCGATGGCTCCAGCGAAAGGGAAACAACAGGTGGAGGGAGGAGTTACTCCACTTGGCACCGCACCGGCGTCATTTCCCTCGCGCCTACAGGCGCAAGCACCATCTTTTGCTCCGCTTTTTCTCCCCGTCCGTTTCGTCTCGTTTCGTCGCGCCCACTCTCCCGCCTCCCGTCCGTCCGCACGTCGAAACACGCAACCGGAGCCAGCGGACGGGGATCCGATGCCGCTGCCGCTGCCGCTGCATGCGCTGCCGCGTGCAGCATCAACAGTGGCTCACGGTACGGCGCCAGTTATGTCAACTTTATTTCGTCGTCCAGGTATTCGGTCTACCGTACCGGTGCTCAACAGCCTCTCACCGAGAACCAACCCGTGGTGTACCGCAGCTAGGTTAGCGTTTTGGTGTCTCATACAGATGAATCTTTTTTAATAGGAAGCCTCGATCCTGTGACAGCGAGGTGTCTACGATGATTTTATCAATTTTAAGATCCGTCGGCTTAATCTCTAGAAGATGTTTATAGTGCTAAAGCGTGTGTTTGTGCGCGTGCATTCATATCGATGTGTGTTTATATGTACTTGTTGAGCGTCTACGTCTATAATGTGTTTATAAAAAAAGCAGTATCATATGTCTTCGCTCACATCGGGTCATTTTGTTTTAGAGTATGTTTCAATGATACCCATAGCAGTTCTACCATACTTGGCTAGCCAAAATTTTAGGGTGGGAAATTAATCCTCTGGCTTGCCTTGTCAAAAAATTGGTTAGAGCATCTCTTCGTCTTCACTTCTGTGGATGTATGTGTTGACTTTCTTGACTTTATTGAAGAACTTGAGCTTTTGATTACAACTCTTTTGAGCATAAGTTGCTATAATTGTAGTCTTTATTGGCTTCAGAATCTAACAAGGTTAAAAAGATACGTTGAGTACGAGTGTACTCAGCAAATTTACTAAAGAGAAGTGTTTGATGCACTAGCTACAACCACAGACTATAGTTCATAGGCTATGCAGGTTTTTAAAAACATTTCTTCAAAGATTGCTTTTATTCTGAAAAGCTATGTCCGTCAGCCTTCACAGGTTTACCAAAACTTTCATGAAGTTACTTTCCTTTCATGAACTTTTATAAGAAATTTAAGTTTTCACATTCAAGATATAAAAATGGTTTACACATTAATCTGTAATTGAGGTTAACTGCCATCTGGTAGCTAGGATGAAAGTTCAGGTGTTGAGTTGTTAAGGTTTGAAAGAACTATCATAGAGTTGTTGTTTGAAGTGGCAAAAAGAATAACATTTGAAGAAGCTAATGTTTAGGTTAGGTTAATCAATCTTGAAGGTTACTAGGGTTTACATTGATGTTATTGAGGATTACAAATGAGGTTGAGTTATTATACTTTAATTGGTTGTATAAGTGACCAAAGTTAACTATAAAACTAAAAGTGAATCTTCAGGTGTATTATTTTTAGAATGTTATCAAGTTTTAGGGTTGTGAATAGTATAGTTGTTAATGTAAATCATTTATGATGAGTTTGAGATTGGATGTGTGATTAGGAGAATAATATGTAACTTATTAATGAGAGCATACTTAGATGATCTTAATAAATTCTTAGAATTTGAGGTCATATTAATAATAATTAAGAGATAGATATTAGTCACCATATTATAAATGAGTGATACATAATATTTGTTTTAAAGGGGTTTTAAATTTGAATCTAAGATTTTAAATGAGTATTTTAAAGTTAATAGTTATATTTAAACCTGATTATGAATCCAAGTTATAGTTTTGGAATTAGTACTTAGATATCAAATATTTAAGGTTTTATATAAATTTATGATTATTGCTTACTTAAGAAATGTCTTAAGGAATTTACAAAATTAGGTAATGGATAAAGAATTATTAATTTTAAAACCTTTCTAATAATATATTATATATTTTTCTACTAGAATATATTTATTCAAGATCTTAAAAATGATTTTTATTTTTATTTCAAGTATTATTCTTATGTTTATAATACTTCATAAAGGATTATTTGTCCTTAAATATTTGCTTCATTTTTTATTTGTAAAACTTTTAAGTTAGTATTTTTATCAAATAGTAGATTTATTTTTATATTCAAAATGATTTTTATTTATTTTTAGGATTTTTCCTTATTTTACTAAATTTCATTTAGTAGTTTAGTAACTTCAATATTTTGTTTTATCTAATTTAAATCAAACAATTAAAGTTATATTTTTCTTTGGTAGATATTATTTTGATATATTATATATAATTTAAGGTTTTTTTGTTTAATTTTTCTAGAGCTCATTTAGTTCTAGGGTATTTTGGGTATTTAAACAAAATGTTTCAATTCTTTTTTTAAACCTAGACCTGGCCTGGCATGGGTATGCCCTATGGGTGCCTAAAGTTAGCCTACCCGATCCAGCCTGGCACAAGCCCATACATTCGCATGCTCTGGATGGCGAAGCCCAGGAAGGATTCGGATGACCTAGGCCCATGAAGGATGCGGCTCCTTGGAGAACACGACTAGATCTAGATACAAATTCAAAAGGTAAAACCCTAATCTGTAACCGACTCGACTTAACCGCGAGACCTGGCCTCCCCATATAAAGGCCAGGAGGGCACGGCTTGGAGGACATACATAGCCATAGCACACACCTCGCCAGATCTAATTTGCGCACCCCTGTAACCTCTGGCATCACTGTCAATCAAGAACAGATAATAAGGAGTAGGGTTTTCCCTCCGGGGGCCTGAACCTGGGTAAACCTCGTGTCCTCGTGTTGCTAATCTGTTAGTCGTTCCATGATTTCCAGCATCCTCTCCTTCTTCAAAACCCAAGTCCATAACAATGGGCATTGACGAGTCAAACCCTCGTCAATTGGCGTCGTCTGTGGGAACTGGAGATGATAAGCGTGCGATCGTGACAGCCCCATCCACCACTGTCTTCGACTCATCTGCGATGGAGATCCACCTCCTATTCAGCACCATCTACTTCATCGTCCATTCGTCGGTGACCCGCTAAAACTTTGATTCCGTAGGAGACGGAGTCGAATTGATGTTCGGAAGCCTCTGCTTCTAGGTGGGCTAGATCGGTACCCTACGACTCCCTGAGCGAAAACTGCCTCCGTGGGTGCCGCCAATTTGTGTTTTAAACACAGCCTCCCTAACGCACGATTCGGATGATAGCAGTAGATGCAACTCTGACCTCTACGACCCTCCTACGGAGGAAGGAACCTACAGTTCCAGATCAGAGAGCTGCGAGATCAATGATCTCCCCCACCGCTACATGTGCGTGGTCATTATCGAGGCAACATTGGTAACAGAGCCGAACCAATGGCTCCACCTCCCAATTCGCAGACTGCTAACGCTGCGAATAGAGTCAACGGACCACCCCCGCTAAATCGCAATGGGAACGGGCTGCATGAAGCCGCCACTGACGGCAGTCGCAATCATCAAGAGATCTATCTCAGTGACGCCCAGTCGGAAAGAGTCCGAGAGGCCGTGCGAGGTACCAATCCTCTGCCATTGGACTCCTCTCGCGACATGCTGATAGGCTACCACTGGATCCTCATAAATGAGCATAATCGGCAAGTCGAGCAGCACAAGGACCACGAACAGCGCAGGCGAGCAGCTGGCAAGTCAAGCGCTCGACGAGTCGTGCTCTCCTCCGCCGGGGGATCCTTCTCCAAAGGCTACGACGGCGACAAGCACCGCTCCCGGCTGGAGCGCATGGAACCTTCCTCCAGACGTGAAGCCACCATGGCACTCAACCTGTCCTTCATGTCAATGGACTCACAGGGCGACATCATGCCCAAAACACCACATGCCACAGTCATGGCAGCCACTACATATCTGGCAGCAAACCCGGCACCGACTGGGATCCGAGATAGGCAATCCATAAATCTGCGATTGCGGGCCTTGGGCTAGTAGGATCCACATTACTCGAAGATACTACCCTAGAGCCAAAGGAAAAGGCTGCGGTGAAATATACAAGGAGACACACACCCACATCCGGCGAGGATGAGCATGACCTGTCACGGCGATGTCATAGCCCGCGGCGAAGGAGTCGCAACTATGACACTCGTTATGAGCTCATGCAGCGCAAGATCACAGATCATGTGCAAACCGTGCATTCTCCATAGAGTCTGAGGACGACGACACGGAGCTATGCGGTGCCAGGTACTTCATCAGAGCCATACGGCAATCTGAGATGCCCAAGGGCTTCAAGCTCCCGTCGGACAACACCAAGTTCGACGGACTACAAGAGCCAAAGATCTGGCTAGATGACCACATCTCGTCGGTCAAGCCGCATGGCGGAAGCAAGAACACAGCCATGCAGTGCCTTCATCAGCCTGAGCCTGGCTCAATAATCTCCCCTCCGGGTCCATCCATAGTTGGGATGAGCTGGTCTACAGGTTCATCCGCAACTTTAAGGGCACCTGCAAAAGGCCCGCCTCCATAAAAGTGTTACGCGCTTGTTGTCAACGGTCCAACGAGTCAATCCGCTCATACATGCAGCGCTGGTATTTCATCAAGAACTCCACCGAGAACATCTCGTAAGTGAGGGAAATAAACGCCTTCAACGGGGGTGTGAAGCGTCGTGAAATCACAGAGGAGTTGGGTCATATTAAGCCCAAAACCATCGACCACCTGATGGACATTGCCAACCGCTGGGCAGACGACGAGGATGCAGTCAACCGAACCCGCTCGGATGACGAAGACGATCTCGACCGCGGACGTGATCGCCGAGGAAAGCAAAGAGCGCGCGTCTATGACGATCGCGGTTGGCTACGCCGAGCGCCACGATGACAAAAACCGCAACAGCGGCTATCGCGATAGCGGAAAACCCGCTCAAGCGTGGCAACACCACAATCGAGATGACGAGCCATCCTTATTCGACAAACTGTCGGGTCCCCACACCATCCACTTCTACATTGACAAACATGATGGCAAGAGGAAAGCCAACCACCTGCTCAAGGATTGCAGGGAGTTCCAAAAGCTCCATGAAGGATACGCCTAGATGAGGCGTGAGGCGGTGAATCAGGGGTTCATCCCTGCCCCAGGAGCCGTCACATACGGTGCCCCACCTCCGTCACCCGGAGCACCCGCGCAGCCTGCGTCTGTGCCGACCCAGAATAACGGAGCAGAGCCATACCCATGATCCTTGGGGGATATGATGATACAAGAGGGACGTCCATCCAACAGGATACAAAAGACGATCACCCACCAGGTTAACTTGGCTGTCACCTCTCCGCCTACCATACCTGAGTACCTCAGTGGCTCGGAGTCGTGCATCACCTTCGACCGCTTGGACCACCCCTGATAAATACCTTGTCCGGGTCACTCTACCCTGGTTCTCGATACTCGCAGCTATGCGGATCCCTCTATGTAGCCTGGAAGCATCAAACACGTCATTCCATGGAATCGTCCCATGAAAAGGAGTGTACCCCCTGGACAAAATATGGCTTGACGTCATCTTTGGCACCCCCAATAACTTCAGGCATGAGCGGCTCGAGTTCGAGGTGGTGGACTGGACCTCGCAATACCACACCATCCTCGGGCGCGTGGCATTCACAAGATTCCTGGCAGTGTCGCACTACATGTACCTTCTGCTGAAAATGCCAGGACCTAACGGTGTCATCACCCTTCGAGGAAGCTTCACAAAGTCTGAGATCTGCCATAGATATTTCAACAAAATCTCCTAGTCTTTCGGCATGCAAGAGGAGCTCGCAAGGTTGAAGGAATCAAGAGACAACAGTCCGCCTCTTGTTACCAAGCAAAATGTGCCTGATATGTCATTTGACTCCACGGTCAACACCAAGGCAGTGCAGGTCCACCCGACGGACCCCACCAAGATGGATCTGATCGCCGACGACCTGAGTTCCGCATAGGAACTTGCGCTCGTCGAATTCCTCCGTGAGCGCTGGGAAATCTTTGCCTGATGCCCTGCAGACATGACAGGAGTTCCTAGGGAATTCGCTGAGCATGCACTCAACGTCTATCCGGATGCAAGACCGGTCAAATAGATGATGCGTCGACTGTCCGAGGGTGCATCAGCCGCATGGGTGAAAAGGCTCCCGTCTTCTACCAATTGCTCTGCAAGGCCGACAAATTCGAGTGGATGGCTGAGCTGGGAGAATCTTAACATGTGGCCCGAAAGTTCAGACGCCAAGGCAACACGGGGTCCAAGTTGCGTGTAATCTTGCGGCAGGGATGTAGTAGCTTTGCCAATTGTCGAGAGGGGCCAAATGGGGGTAAATACAAATCTAACGGCCAAACGATCGTTTGAAACAGTCAAAAAATGGTTGAACTCAAATCTCGCCGTTAGGTCAACTATTCTTGCATTGACCCGTCAGTATTTCCCGTTATCCTTTGTGGTCGTGGACTGGTTTACCCCTACGAGGACTAGATCTTCTTCTCTGCTCTGCTCTTCTCCCCTATCATTCCCCTCTCCATTAACTTGCTTAGCTCCGGCTACGGGTCTCCTGATCGAAGCTCGACGTTGCTCTCCTTGCGTCCCCGCCATGTCCGGTCAACCTCCCACGCCCTTAATCGAAGCTCGCCGCCGTCACCCTTGCCTCGTTTTTCCTAGTCGGCGTGTCGGAGCTTTGCGTCCCTAGCCTAGCCTCTTGCCGCTGCCTAGATCTTCTCGCATGGCTGAGCGCATCCGGCCGGGCAATCCGGACCGACGACCAGCCTCGGGCGGTTGCATGCTGTCGTGCACCCTAGACATGGTAGCCCTGGCAGAGGAGTTCAGCGACAACGCTCTCATGGACACTGTGCTGGGCACGTGTCCCATCGTGTCACCGACAGACTTGATGTAGGCTTTCAGGTCTCGTTTTGGGATCAGACGAAAAGTGCTCAAAATTGAGGTATGCGCGCTGCCATTCGATTTCTTTGTCCGGTTCATCCACAGCTCAGACAGCGAGCGTGTTCTGCATTCTTCCCATTCTTTCGAGTGCTGTGGGGATAAAATGAGCTTCTTGCATTGGCATCGCGCCTGTGGGTGGGACGATCACTTGGGGCAGCTTTGGTTCTTCGCGAAACTCGGCTTTGACGGCCTCCCTTTGCATGCTTGGGAACCGAAGGCCCTCAAGCAGGTCGTCAGTAGCCTTGGCGGTGAGCTGGTGGAGATTGTGCCACCGAGCGACAGATGGATCATCGAGGTAAAGGCATGGCTGAAAGATCCAGACACCGTTCCTAAGATGTACAATGTGGAGATTCCAAGCAGGACAAGTGGACAACTTTGCAGGAAGAACCCGGTGATAATCCACCCGTAGGAGGTTCTGGATCCGGTACATGGCATCCAGGACCCTGGCGAGGCAGCCAGAAAGCGTCCTCGTCGCCTGCAGTGTTGTCCTGGAAAGATCGATGGCACATGACCACCACCGTTCCGCGATAGAGCGAAAAGTTTCGGTGGGGGGGACCGGGCGTAGATAGGCTGGTGGTTCTAATTTCCCTCGGGTGAAGACATAGGTTTAGTGAATATGAAAGATTGCTAACTTGAGAGTCGAGCGCGTAGTATGCCTTATGTAATAGTTTGAACTGTTGTAGTATGTGTGGCTACTGAATTTGTAATGTGTGGCTACTGAATTCATAGTATGTGTGGCTTATGATTTGTAGTTTGTGTGGCTAATGATTTCGTAATACGTGTGGCTAATGATTTGTAGTTTGTGTGGCTAATGAATTTGTAGTATGTGTGTCTAATGAATTTGTGTGCATAACCAAGGCTAGCCTCGTGAAAAGAGGGCGGGCTAGCAATGATCAATGTCACTATTGCTGAGAAAATGCTGCTGGTGAGCGATCCGAAAGGCATGAAATGCTGCTGATTTGTATGCCTCAAACAATTTTTACATATATTTGTTCGAGGTGGTGCGTGATTTTGCATGGAACTTGCATGAATAAACCAACAAAGATCAGTTCATAAAATGTTGTCTGAATCTTGTCTGCCTCGGGTAAGTATGATAGTAAACTGAATTCAACCGCCGGTAGTAATTGAATAAATATATACATCTTGATAGTATTTGGTTACTTCCAAACTAGTTCCATACTACAATATGGGATAGCTACGCAAAAGGGGGATATTGCCTCTACAAAAGACATTCTACAGAGTTAGTCTCTGAATTTAACTGTTCTACACTGAATAAACTGCAGATCTCCACCATAAAAGTTGGCTAGCCATTTGCCTTGAGAGGACATAAGTTCAGCGATCGTTCAACCACAACTGATCTTTTTCCTTCCCGCCAAACTTCAAGAGATATGAAATGTTCATGCACTAGTTGACGCGCTTGAACCAGTCTCGGTTTAGTACGAACAGCCGCGTCGCCGCAACAATTTCTTCGAAGGTGAACTCCGGATTCTCGTGGCAGGGATCGTAGGTCCGTGTGAATATGAACTTGAATTGCTGAGCTGTTGCCCATCGTCGGCTCCAGCTGTCGAACACTCCAACAAGATGAGTGTAGATGGATGCACACTGCCGCGGTGTGGCCGCTGATGGTGCGTAGGATGGATCGTCTTTGCCGCTGACGGTGTGCGCCCAGATTTCCCCACGGTAAGGTCTCCCGCGCCGAGGCATGGAGGCGAGAGTTTGTTGAGCTTGGCGTCGCCCTCTTCGGGGGTTTGTTTCCTCGGTGGCAAGCTCGGAGGAACGCTTCAGAATGTACCTTCTTTCTCGTGCGCAGAGAACACGAAAATGCCGCCGCGCGCATTCTCCACGACGCTCGGTTGGCCCTTCTCGATGCTTCGACGGCCTTCACCGTTGCCATCGCCACCGCCGCAGATGCAACACATTCTGCGAAATCAACCGTCTCGGATGGCAATGTAAGACCGGCCTTGTAGTACAGCCGCATGGACTGCCTTAGAGGGGCCAAATAGACCAGCTTCAGCGGCGACCGGGGCAGCAGCGGCTTCTGCTTAGGCGGGGACATAGCTAAGCTTCCTAAGAGTGTATCTTATTTATGCAAAACTAGTTCAACTAACTGTTGAATCTTTATTTCCCTTTCTCAGCATAAGAGTGCTAAGATATTAAAAATACAGGTCGTGGCTAGCAACCGGATCGGGCAATGTACCAGGTCAGGGTTCCATTTTAAGTATATTTGCGAGTGTGTCCTTAGTTGTGTCTAGAAATTTTGCCTATGCCACTACGATCGTAGAATTGTAACAACACCATCAGAAACAAGGGAAGAGGACATGGCGTTTTACTGACTGGTGGGACCCGCAACCTCGACCATTGACGGCGCGCATCCCAGGTTTGAGGATTAGTGCTCCCCATTATTCTGTGATTTTTCATATTCTGTCACTCGCTCGCAGCTCCGCTCCACCACTCTGGTCTTGCACGCCACCACTTTGTCCCCTCCGGCAACACTCTTGTCCTCCCGTCATCCCCTACCCACCCTGCCTTGCCCCTTGCCCTGTCTCCTTGCCTCCGTCGCCGCCTAGACGCGTTTGGGAACAAAAATCGTTTGGTGGGCGCTAGGTTCTCGCGCAATGACGATGGATTTGATCTGGATGCCGCACGGAAATGGATCCTGTGTGGCCGGAGAACACGGAGATGGTTCCTTCCCGGACGGAGAGCGAGGAGATGGATCCTTCAAGGCTGGAGAACATGGAGGAGCACAAAACAGGGGAAGAGGACGCGGGGTGCAAATCTTTGGTACTCTGGAGCCCATTGAACATGCCGTACATCCTCCCTGAAGGGTAAGAACTACAATTCCATATGTGCATCTCCCAATTAGCATTTCTAGCCCCGTGTTGATGGAGAGGATCTGTGTTGGTGACCATAGGACGTCTGCTTCATCTAGATTTCTTTTGAAGATTCGGCATGGGTGTCGGACTAAAACCTTGTCCGACGTTAGAATCGCAGTTACCAGTGGATTTGATTATCAGCTGACGGTAGACACGGAGGACATAACACTAAGTGACTTGCACATGCAATTTGGCAAGTTTCCCATTGGACAACATGATGAATTCGTAATCAGGTACTACGACAAAAATTCGAAGACTTTCTGAGACGTTAGAACTGAGGAGGCTCTGGCCATGATGTGGAGTAAACACCTCGGCACGGGGACTGTGTTGATGTTTGTGCACATCATTAACAAAGATACTAGGAAAGAGAATGTCCTGGATGATACCGGACCATGTGGAACACGAACAAAGCAGGCTCTGTTTTCAATACCGAGCGCGACCGACCAGCCTTTCATTGAGCATGAAGACATCAAAATGTGTGGCGGTCAGGGTGATTTTGTGCTCGAAGATGAAGATGAAGATGATGATAATGATGATGACAAAGCATATCCAGATGTGGCTACTGACCCTGATAGGATGGATAGTATGGAACATTTGGTTGATTCGAACTATGAGCCTGACTATGGGACTGATGAGGAAGAGGAATGTGAGGATGTGGAAATGGGATGCAGATAAGATGACAAAGACGAGGACAGGACAGTGATACACTTTGACAGGGACAACCCTACAATTGATGAGGGGACTGTCTTTGATACTGTGGAGGAATGCAGATATGCCATTGCTACCTATGCAATAAGAGTTGGGTTCGAATTTATCATTGAATAGAGCGACCAAAAGATATTTAGGGTGCATTGTAGGGAAAGTAAGGTGTGTAAATGGAGATTGCATGCATCTCCAATGCTGGGTGGACACCCATTTCAGGTTACAATAGCTACATTTAGTTTCGGTCTTTCTCATATTTGTTCTGCTGATGAGTCCTCTGATTTATTTTTATTCTCATTGAATGCAGATCAAGATAAACACGAAGAAACACAACTGACCTAATACTTCTTTAAGTGATAAAGTTAGACCGATGACAACCAAGTGGATTGCTGCTAAGGTACTTGACTGGGTGAGGCAGGATCGTAGCATTGGACCTACTGAACTCGGAACTAAGCTTAGCGAAAATTTTAATGTTCTGATTCCTTACCATAGTCTTTGATGGGAAGGAGATGGCTCTAGACTTCATTCAGGGCAACCGGACTGACAATTTTCACATGTTGTATAGTTTCAAAGCCGAGGTAGAGAAGACATCACCTGGTAGTGTTGTTGACATTGATTATGAGGTTATGAAAGGAAGAGAAAAGGTCTCAAGGGGGGTCAAGTATAAGCAGGCGGATAAGAAATGCTTCAGGAGATGTTTTATGCACTGAAGGCATCTTTGGAAGGGGTTAAATGCATTTGCAGGCCATACTTGGCAACATATGCAACTTCTTTAACAGGGAAGTTCAGGGAACAGCTTGCTACCGCTTGTGTTGTGGACGCGCGTAATTGGCTTTTTCCCGTAGCCTATGCTGTTCTTGAGGGTGAATCGATTGAAAGCTGGACATGGTTCATGCAGAGACTACGTGAAGTAATTGGTCACCCTGAAGGCTTGGTGATACACACTGGTGCATGCAAGGGGCTTCAGAATGCTGTTGATGTTGTGTTTCCTGGGGTTGAGCATAGGGAATGCATGCGGAACCTCGCTACTAGCTTCATGAAGAAGTTCAAAGGAAAGACCTTTGAAGACAACTTGTGGCGATCAGCATACACGTACATCCCAAGCACGCATGCTACTTACATGAAGAACTTGTATACCGTGCCGAAGATGAAAGAATACCTCGAAGAACATCATAACAAGTTATGGGCCAAAAGCAAGTTTGGTGAGTTAAGCAAAGTGGATTTTGTTTGCAATAATCTGACTAAAAGGTTCAATGCTAAGATTAGGAGCAGGAAGTCACTTGCAATTGTTATTTTTTTAGATGCAATAAGATAGTGTATAATGGTGAAGATAGATTTTAGGCAGAGAATTTGTGTGAGAAATTTTTTAGGCCATAAAATAATTCCAAAGGTGGTTTTATTACTGAATGCAATAACCAGGGCAATGAGAACGATAAAGACGAGGATGGTCAGAAGTTCCAATACATTGGCTGAGGTTTATGCACAAGACAAGCATGGAACTGAACGAAGGTTTACTGTAAACATTGGTAACAAGACTTGTTCATGCAGGAAGTGGCAGGTTACTGGTCCATCATGCCACCATGCACTTCACTTCATCTTAAAGCTAAGAGGTAGATGTGCTGAAATAGAGAACTATGTTCATAACTATTTCTCCGTGGACAAGTTTGTTGCAACTTATGCAGAAAATGTACCACCTATTGCTGATGGAAATAATTGGGAGATAGTCGATCCAGGGTTCAAACTCTAACCACTAGTTCTTAGGAGGACACCTAGGAGGCCTAGAAAGGAAAGGACTGAAGCCTTCACCACAAAAGGTTCGAGACTAGGAGCAAGGAAGCGGAAGTGTAAACGGTGTGGAGGGTTGGGCCATATCAATAGGCTTTGCAAAACCCGAGTTCCACATGATTTCAGAGATGCTGAACTTGTCCCCGTTCACATCACGGAGGAACAAGATGAGGCTTCTCAGGCAGAACTGGAGGAAGTGCAGCGAGATGACGTGGAGGAAGTGTTGCATGTGAAGGAAAACGGTGATGCGCATGTGGAGGGAAACGTTGGTAAGCAGCAATTGGCTGAGGACGTGGACGTGCCGACGGGGATAGGAGGCGAAAAGAAATAAAATGGTAAGCGGGAGCGGAAGGGAAACAATAATAATGGAGTTGAGTTTGAATATGAAGAAGTTGTTGGGGTGATTGAGGATGTTCTTGAGGATATTTCGACTAACTGCAGGCGAAACAATAAATCCCTGTCAATTTCATCTCTGTACGATTCTCCATATGAAAGGTAAGCTTGAAACTAGTTTTACTTGGCATTTTGATCATTTTTGTTTCTGTCCTCATCAACTGTTGTTTAGTGCAGCATGGAATTAAACAGTAATAAGAGGAGTAGAGAGAAGGTGGAACAGTAACGTTGTTTCTTGAATTTTCATTGAAATTTATTTATATCTGGTACTTGTAACGGGTATGTGATGTGTGGTGTCGACCTAATTCGAGGTCATTAGATTGTACATTAATTTTTAAACTGGATACCCATAAACAATAATCATGGATTTGTAACAATTCAACGACCAAAATTATGTCCGTGCCATGGAGTTGCCTCGTTGCCTGCAGTGTTGGCCTGGAAGGATCGATGGCACAGGACCAGCATGATGGAATTTTTTCCTTCGCTCCCGCTACCCTGTTCCGAACTTGATTGCGCTACGGTTTAATCACGCTTCTAGACCCACATGTCATCCTCTCATTAGAAGAAATTTGTGTACGATGGATTTCAAAGTGAGCGATTTAGAAATACAGACACTGAAACACAATAGCAGTACAGATAGAACCAGTTCTTGTTTCATCTCTTAAAACCTTGGTCGACTAGAATCAACATCAATACCTAATCCCAAATTTGAATGGCAGATTGTCAGAATCAAGACGGACAGATTTGTCATCTACCACCTTGTGGATGCAGAATGAGTAATCTAGGATGGACCTATCATGTTTATTAATCAGAAAATTCCGTAAATCTTTATTCATCCTAGCGGCAGCAGGCGACGCGCTGCTCTTCGGCTCGACAAACATGCTATATTCGGCGAACTCCTCCTGGTCCCATCCCATCATTGAAGGTTTATATAAGTGCAACTCCACCATGTACCGCGGAAACTTGCATGCCATCGACCTGACGCACTCGATGGATATGGCGAGGCCAGAGTGGAGCATGTCAAATCGCACGGCGAACACTATACCATCGTCTCCAGATCCGACGGTCCCTACTCTCCATGAGCCAGGTGCCAGCAAAGGATGAGAGATGTACCTGTGTTCCATACCATAGTGGAAACTGCGCACTTCCATCGAGTGGGATTTTTCGAGATGGAGAGGAGCGTTGTGGGTGGGGCGGCGAACTCGCAGCCAGGCTTAGGGCAGTAGCACGGGCCATGCATGCACGCCATCTTGTGGTTGAGGAAGTCGTGGAAGGCGACCAATGTCCCGCAACCGTCGTTGGGGTATCTGCTACCTTTTCCGCCAGCGACTTGGCGGCGCAACTCCTTGGAGCATGCGGTACCAACCTGACGGCATTGGTAGTGTCCATACACATAGTGATTTCTCCGAAGGTGTCGTCCTCGAACTTGCTCCAGCCATCATACCGAATCTTTTGCATCGAATCCGCTATTGAGTCCAGATGAACTGGGGGCGAGGCGGATTCATTATTGTTGGGTTTTCTTGGAGGAGAGTGATGGGGGCCTACAAGAAACGATTCTGCGGGCGAGAACGAAGTGCGCACTAGATGGAGAAGATGAGAGGCTCTTTGATGGAGGGGTGTTTGCGTGTTGCCTCGTCGGTCTTCTACAGTGCGCAGCTGTATCGAGGACGCCGACTGGACTAGCAAGCGGGGAGAAGATTTTTTGCGGATACACGCGTTTCCTTCTCCTATGACACACACCAAAATTTTGACTGTGCCATCAAGTGCTAGGAGCAGAGAAAGCGTACCGTCCCATTAGGCTCGCCTCGTCTTTATCAGCGATGTCGCATCGGCAACGTCAGGGGAATTGATGCTCTATAAGAGGAAAAAGGCTTTGGCAAGAAAAAAAAGGATAAGAAAAGAGTCTTCATAATTATTATTTTTTATTCTAGTAGAGGGGCCTACCGGTGTATCTAAACGGTGTAGCATACTTGGTTTTGCTAGACTCGTGTCTAAGCTTTTCTTTACACTCAACCGACGCTGTACAAGAAAAGAGCTTTGCCGAGAATAAAAGAATAAGAAAAGAGACATTTTAGATAGGTATTTTATTCTAACAGTGGGGCTGTCGTGGTGGTGGCACGGCAGATGCCATGGGTAGGCTAAAGTATGGGGCCAATGGATGCTAGAGGGATCTGGGGAGGGAAGATGCAGTTGATTCTACACACAGAAGACTAAGGCAAAGATCTTTATTTCTCCTTCCTTGGGCTACAAGTGCTCCTTGAGCTGTGTTCAAGGAGGAAAGAAGAACTTTACCAGCCTAACGGTACTGAAAAATGAGCCGATGCCCCCTCAGGGTCCAAGCCTCCCCTTATAAAGGAGAGCCTTGGGTTCCTTTAGGGCTGATGTGGCAAGCATATTCGAGGAATATGCTTGTCCCAATATAGTAGTTCGGCGCCCTCCTTTCCCTGTCGCTCTCCTAATGACGGCAAGGTTCCAGAGGGCCCCTCCTGCGCGCCTCGGGCTTCAGGAATGTCACCTCCGTGACCTCCTTCTGCCTCTCTGTCGCTCTGCGCCTTTGTCCCTAGTGCTTGGCTCCACTCAGATTCTCCCTAGCCTGCGGCTAGAGTTTGACTTTAGGCTTCTCCTTCTCCTGCAAGCTTCGTGTCATTCGGCCCTGCCTCGCGTAACTCAGCTTGTCCTTCACCTGCATCAAGATTACTCGGGCTAACCCGGCCGACTTACGCAGTATCTCGGCTGCCTTGCCATTACTATAAGGGTCCTGCCCTTTCCTATCTCGGCCGACCTCTATAGGATTCGGCCAACTCAGACTATAACTCGGAAACTTGACGGGGAACACCCTTTCGTCTTTCCCCGTCTTTACCCTATCCGGGGTTACCTCCCCAACATTAGTCCCCGAAGCTGGTATGGCCCTGCAGATAACCTCGGCCGGGCCGTATCAGTTTCATGACACTCGTTCTGCATTGTTTCCGAGTTATCTCTTTCTCGTTCGAGGTATCATCGTATCTTCTCGCGTACGCCTCGTCCTACGTGTCATCCCCATCATTGTTTCTCTAGTTTTTTGTTCCTCTACAGTATTCTTGGCAGACTACGATTCTTTACTGCTTTGTCGCGCGGCGTATTGTGACGCCTCGTGTGCCGTTTCCGTTGGGGATCGTGACCTCCTTTGCTACCGTGTGGTCCTTGGTGCGGTTCCGCTCAACGACGTGCGGTCGTGCGGCGTACATGATCTACACGGTCAACCGCCACACCCACGATCCCACTACCTCGCAGGCGGCTCGGTTATAAAGAGGGGCGCGGTGCTGGGGAATTCACTTTCCCCTTTTCGCTCGCCCGCGCCCTTCTTCTTCCTCTCGCTTCTGCGCCCGTTCGCGGCTCCGCCGCCGTGCGTTCCTCTGAATCTCCGACGACGAGGACTCCGCCGTGCTGCTCCGTCTGCCTCGTCCTTGTTAAGCTAACCGGTCACCGGTGAGTTCTTTCCGGTCCCATCGCCTAGGCTTTCCTCTAGATTCCTCTGTTTCCCTTTCGTTTTCGCGTGGTGGTTCTCTTGCTGCTCCGCCGCCGTTTCTGTGTAGAATCATGACGAGGCCCTGTAGTTCTAAACTTTCCTCCGCCGCTAGTTCTTCCTCCACTGATTTCTCCGGCGAGCCCATGTCTATCTCCTTCAGCGGTGCCCTGATAGAGGATGACGATGCTGGCTCTGGGCCCGAGCGAGGCTCGTGGCAGGGCTCCTCCGTTACTCGCCGCGAGATCGAGTGGCTTATCCAGACTCAGAGGATTCCCGCCGAGGTCTCCTGTCGCTTACCGGGCAGCGAGTCCTCTCCAGACCTTAGGGAGGGCGAGTATGTAGTTTTCATGTCGCATTTCTCGCGCGGCTTTGGTCTCCCTCTTAGCGACTTTGCTAGGGAATTTCTCGACTACTTCGGCCTTCAGCCGCATCACCTTCCTGCAAATGCCATCGCCTCTCTCTCTCTGCTTTTATCTCTGCCTCGGAGGGATACTTCGGCCTATGGCCGTCCGTGCATGTCTGGTCAAAGTTTTTCCAGATTCGTTCTAACGTTGTCCCTAAAAAGTCTCTGCACCCTTCCGAGAAACTGCTTACTCAATGTGGAGCAGCATCCATTATACCTCGGAGGAAGTCCGTATTTCCTCGTGTTACGGGGCTAGAGTCGTGCAAGAAGTGGCACAAGTCCTTCTTCTATGTCAAGAACACGGGAAAGGAGGACAAGATTCGTCTCCCTGCCTTCTCCATTGGTACTCCCTCCAAGGTGAATTGGACTTATAATCCGAGGAAGAGTCACGCCTTGGCCGAGGCTTTTGAGATTCGGCTTAAGGAGCTGATCCGCCGGGTTCTGTGGCGAGGATTTGATGGCTACCTTCATCGATGGCGAATCTGCCCATTCGAAAAGGACGCAAACTCTGCTACATGAGCGGTCCTCTTGACCCCAACCGAGTCTCGACCGTGGAGCTGGACAACTATCTCATTTTTAAGCGTGTCCGAGCTATCTTCAAGACGGAGATGCCTGAGGACTGGGCTTGGGGATTGAAGCCGTTCACCCGCGAGCGTCCCCCTCCCGAAGTAAGCTTAACCATTAACGCTTTGTTTTCCAATTGTTTTCGTAACTGTTTTCGCTAACTTTCCTCTTTCTTGTCTTACAGAGGTTTGCAGAGCAGAAGGATGAGGATGCCGAGGTTTTGTCGCTTCCGTGGCCTGCGGACCGGAATACCCCGGACATTAGGGAGCCGGACTCTGAAGAGTTCGTCCCCAAGTCGGATCTCGCTCCGGCTCGTGCTCGTGGCAAGACCTCGGTCCACGAGGAGGAAGGTGATTCGGACGAGGTCCAAGTTCTAGAGGTAGTTGCCGCAATGCCCATTTCTTATGCATTTCCGGCTTCTACTTTCCCAGCTAATCCGGCCGGTCAGGTTCACGACGCCGAGCCTATTGCTTCCCGGCCCCCTGTTACCTCGGGGAAACGTGGGGCTCCTGCTGGTGCCTCAGAGGCGGCCCCCAAGAAACGAATGAAGAAATCCGCTCCGAATCCTCCCAGGCGCAAGACCATGCCTGGAGTCGCAGGGTAAGTTCCTTTTGCTCGTATTTCTTGTTTCTCTCTTTCTGCTTTTCAACCTGAGGCCCTTCTTTCTTTTTTATTTTGCAATGCCCCACTTTCTGTTAAGCCCGGCGGTCCTAGCATGACTAGCCGTGTGACTCGGCAGCCGTCTCCTCCGCCTGCTGAAGATACCAGGATTCCCAGTCCTGCTCGTGCTGCATCTCCTCCAGCTCCGAATCGGTCGCCCCCTCGCCACGATGTGCCTGAGACTCCTCTTGTTGACGTTGATTCCACTCGGCCCTCCGAGATTTCCACCGAACCAGTTGCCCCCTCTGTGAATCCGAGCGTCTCTATCGAGCCTCTTTCTACCCCCGCAGTTTCTATAGTAACTCCAGCCCCGGTCGAGGACGTCAATATCTCGACGCCCTCTGCGACCGTGACCCCTCCGGCTCCTAAAGGCACCATTCCCATTTCCGAGGTATCAGCTCCTGCTGATGCCTCTTCTAAAGCAAGAAAAGCTTTCGCCACCAAGGCTTCCACTTCCCAGAAAGGTCTTGTCGGCTCTTCTCAGTCGAGTATCGCCGATGTCTTTGCGCATAAAGGCGCCTCCACCAAAGCCTCCGTTACTCCGGCCGCCGGTACCCAGCTTGCTCTTCATAAAAGCCCTGCGGCCGCGGTGGTTACACAGCACGTCCGGGGTAAAGTCCTAACTCGGACGGCTAGTGGGAACAGCCTCGGCTCACTGGTGGAATATGCCAATAACTGGAATGCTGCCGATCAGTTTGAGGGTAATCCAAGCAGTCAGCCGTTTCAGCTTTCCGACATTAGCAGCCGCTTGGATCAAGCCGCCAAGATCGTCCTTGATAGTAACAAGATGAATGAGGTAATTGCTGTTTTACGGAGTTTTGATTAATTCTCCAGATGCTACTATATATACTCTAGTCCCCGAAACTTGCAAGCGAATAACTTGTTATTCGCTTGGAAGTTTTATGATGCTCTACTTAATTCGATTTAACTTTAGGGTTCGAACCTATATCCGACTAGATCTGCCTTAAACTTTGCTTGATTTTTGTCTAGCTGATCTTTGAATATCCAGCCACCTAGATCCGGGTTAAGTTTTGCTTGACTCGGATCTGTTTTGGCTTTGAATATCTAGCCACCTAGATCCGGGTTAAGTTTTGCTTGACTCGGATCTATTTTGGCTTTGAATATCCAGCCACCTAGATCCGGGTTAAGTTTTGCTTGACTCGGATCTGTTTTGGCTTTGAATATCCAGCCCCCTAGATCCGGGTTAAGTTTCGCTTGACTCGGATCTGTTTTGGCTTTGAATATCCAGCCCCCTAGATCCGGGTTAAGTTTTTGCTTGACTCGGATCTGTTTTGGCTTTGAATATCCATTCATCGTTTGCTCTATTGCTCAGGTTGCACATGACCGACGGACTGCTGAATTTCAAAGATTGCTTTTCTCGCACAGAAAATTGGAAGAAAAATATGAGAAAGTTATTCCTGTGGTGAAAAAAGCTGGTAAGTCGACAATTCTTTTTGTCATCTCCGACATTCTTATTGTTTTGTATGTGAGATGTCGGCTCACTTTGTTGGTGAACAGGTAACATCAATAATCTTAACATTCGTCTTGAGAAGAAAGTCAAGAATCTGGAAGGTTAGTTTCCCTTTTACCTTATACCTTTCCCTCTTTAAAATGTGCGCTAAGTCTCTTTTATCTCGTTTGGCTTTGGTAAAGCCGAGTTACAAACCTTTGCAGCATCTCACCAAGATTGCACGCCCATGCCTGATGTGATGCTGCATTTTTTAGAACAAAGCGCTACTCATTCGGCGCAGCTAAAAGAAAAGGACAATGAAATAGCTCGCCTGCGTGCCGAGGTGGAGGCCCTTAAGCTCTCTCAGAAGTCCGAGCTAGAAAAGGTCGACCAGGAGTTCTCCGAGGAGAAAAATCGGCTAGCTCTGCAATTGCAGAAAAATAAAGAGCTCCTTGAGGCTGCCGAACTGAAAACTCGAGGAATGAGCGAGGAGATCGCTCGTTTTGAGAAGAGAAAGATTGACTGGGCTAAAGACCTTCAGATAATGCTGAGTTATATTCATCGTAAGCTTCTTAGTGCGGTCGGATTATCTTTTTCTTTTTTCCCACTGCCCCCTGACGCGTTCGTGTTTTGCGCAGATCATTTTCCAGAAGCTAAGCCTATGAGCTCTAAAGCGGTCCTTAGTGCTCGTGTGCGCCGAGGTGTTCCTGTTGACGCGGACTCGGAGTACTCGATGGAAGATTTCCTGGTTGCTATCGGCGCTGTAGTTGGTCCGATGAAGATTATGGGCAGGGATTTGGTGCAGGCAGCTATCCGAGCCTATCACGTTCTCTGGCCGAATACTTCTGGGACTCCTGATATCAATGAGGTCCAACTGCTGGTCAAAAGATTAATGGCGTCCGAGGGGCAACTAAGTCTCTGGAGGGAATCAGCCGGACGAGCTGGCGCTGATATGGCTCTCACCGTTATCATGTCATGGTATGAAGATATTTCTCTTGATATCTTGAGAAATTTGCGCACTGGTTCCCGTTGGGTTGAGGACCCCACCTTTGTCGCTCTTCGGCAAGCTCGCGCCTTCCAACTCGTTGAGTATGCCGACGTGCATACCTGGAACGAAGGTCCGAGTTTCCTTCCTAACCCAGACGACGAGGTCGTAGTTGAGGATGCATCGGATAACAACTCAGCTGATCAAGGAGAAGATGAGGATGACTCGACTACTTCTGGTGATTCCAGTTCGAGCTCGGATGGCAGCGGCGACGCGCGATCCTCATCCAAAGTCTTGGGCATTCTCTTGCACAAGCGGCGCTCCTCGGCAGCCTCGGCCTTCCTCGAAGTCGCTCCTAGGTCTGTGGAGGGCGAGGCAACCTCTGCCGAAGTTCCACCTACCTCAGAGTGCCCAGCCCCTGACCAAGTTATTGCCTCTCCAGCTAAAAACCTCTAAGTCGTTTCTTATCCCCGGTATGCCGGGTGTACGATGTACGTGGAATATTTGTTCGTCTTCTGGATGGTATGAATTTCTTTTGCCGTGTGCTGCTGAGACATATTTGTTCGTAATTGTTACCACTTTGGTTAAGTGGTCTTGTTCGTCCGAATCTTTGCTTTGGCGGCTTGCAATTTCTTGATTTTGGGATATATATTTGCCTTTGTATTCCCGTGGTTTAGCCCATTGATCTAGGCGTGGACTTCGAATATCATACGAGATCGAGCTGTTCTTACTTTGAGCGTCGAAGTTTGATACCTTCCTTGTATCAAAGGCTAACCACTACTTCGGCACAATATATGGCAGTCCCTGAATCACTGCCTATAGCGCCGAAGTCTAGTGTGGAAACCAAATTTCAAAAATAATATAAGACGGTTGCCGAGTCGCTGCTCAAGGTGCCGAGGTTTAGTACATAACATAGAATTGAAATAATATACGCCAGTCCCCGAGTCACTGCTCTGGATGCCGAGGTTCAACACAACATAAAATTGAAATAACATATGGCAGTCCCAGTCACTCACGGATGCCGAGGTTCAACACAACATAAAATTGAAATAACATATGGCAGTCCCCGAGTCACTGCTCTGGATGCCGAGGTTTAATACATAATATGAAATTGAGATAACATATGGCAGTCCTCGAGTCACTGCTCTGGATGCCGAGGTTTAATACATAATATGAAATTGAAATAACATATGGCAGTCCTCGAGTCACTGCTCTGGATGCCGAGGTTTAATACATAATTGGTGCTTGATCTTGAGATACTACTTTACAATGTGTCACTGATGACTGCTACGAGTAAAATGGACGAAGTAAAGCTACGTTCCATGGCCTTTTCGTTTCTTCGCCGGCTTTATACGCCTGTTTTTCGAGGATTGAGCATCGATTAGGTAATAGGCATCATTGTGCAATGCTTTGCTCACGACGAATGGTCCTTCCCATGGGGGTGACAGCTTGTGCATGCCGGCCATGCGTTGCACCAGTCGGAGAACTAAATCCCCTTCTTTGAACACTCTTGGGTTCACCTTCTTGCTGTGATATCGTCGCAAGTTCTGCTGATAAATAGCTGATCTTGATAGCGCCAGCTCTCTGGCTTCTTCTAGCAGATCGACAGTATCTTGCCGAGCTACTTCATTTACTTTTGAAGTTGTATATTGAGTAACTCTTGGCGAGTCATGTACTATGTCGGCTGGAAGCACGGCTTCTGCCCCATATACCAGAAAGAATGGTGTATAACCTGTTGATCTGTTCGGAGTAGTCCTGAGGCTCCATAATACTGTTGGTAGTTCCTCAATCCAACATCTTGCCGACCTTTGCAACGGTTCAACGAGTCGTGGTTTTATTCCGGAAAATACTAGTCCATTAGACCTTTCCACTTGCCCATTAGATGCTGGGTGAGCCACAGAGGCAACATCTAATCTTATGTGTTTTTCTTGGCAAAATCTAGCGAAAGCTCCTTCTTAAATGGTCCCACCATATCTAAGCACCACACAGAAAACGGCCAAGTAATGGGTATCATTTTTAACTCGGACGATGGCATGTGTATCTTGGTTGCATATCTCTGACAACCATTGCATTTTTCAACCAGCTCTTTGGCTTCTTTCAACGCCGTTGGCCAATAAAACCCATGCCTGAATGCTTTGGCCACTAAGGCACGAGATGAGGCATGATGTCCACATTCTCCTTGATGTATATCTAGGAGGATCTCCTGGCCTTCTGCCGAACTCACACACCTTTGCAATACACTTGTGACGCTTCTTTTATATAGCACATTATTTATGATTGTATAAGCTTCAGCTCTCCTTGCTATCTGTCTTGCTAACACCTCATTACTCGGCAAAATCGCATCTTTAAGGAAAGAGAATATGGGTTGCGCCCATACCGGTGTGACTTTCTCTGGTGTGGTCTCACTGTCTATTTCCATGTTTTCTGCCGACATAACTGCCTCGGCTTTCTTCAGAGTTATGCTTACCTCTGCTGTCTTCCTCTTGGGGAATTCCGGGTTATATTGCTGGTCAATTTCCATCGGCACATTATCTTCCGCTGAATTTGTCGGAATAAAGATGGATTCAGACTCTGGTGATGGAGTTATCGATGGTTTCCTGAGGTGCTCTAGGGCGATACCTAGGGGAATTGACTGCCTGGTTGATCCTAGCTTTGACAACGTGTCTGCGGCATCATTTTCTGCCCGAGGTATGTGGTGAAATTCACACCCTTCAAAGTACCCACTGATCTTTTGCACATGAAATCTATACAAAGCCATATTATCATCCAATGCGTCCCAATTGCCTGAGACTTGCTGTACTACTAGATCTGAGTCCCCATAGCATAAGATTCGGCGTATGCCGATCTCTTTTGCTACCTTCAATCCATGGACCAGTGCTTCATATTCGGCTACGTTGTTTGACGCGGCAAAATGTATTTGCGGCACATATTTCAGCTGATCTCTTTTGGGTGAGGTTAACACTATTCCTGCCCCCAAACCATTTCTTAGTTTGGAACCGTCAAAGTGCATCGTCCAATACTGGTGCAGTAATGGTGGCTCATCTTTGCACCTCGGCCCAATCTACGAAGAAGTCGGCGACCGCCTGAGATTTGATTGCATCTCTCCTATCGAATTGCGGAGCATATGGTGACAATTCAATTGCCCATTTTGCTATTCGGCCACTTGCATCTTTATTGCTCAATATGTCGGCTATGGGTGCTTCACAAATCACTTTGATGGGGTGCTCTTTGAAGTAATGTTTAAGTTTCTTTGCCGACATGTACACTCCATAAGCCATCTTTTGATAATGTGGGTAATTTTGCTTTGAAGCGGATAACACCTCGCTCAAATAATACACCGGCCTCTGTACCGACTTATTGTTTTCGAGTCGTTCTACGACGACTACAACACTCACTACTCTGTTGGTAGCCGCTATATAGAGTAACATAGGCTCTTTTGATAATGGAGAAGCCAAAATGGGTGCTGTGACCAACATCCTTTTCAACTCATGAAATGCACTGTCTGCTTGTGGAGTCCAAATGAACTTATCTGATTTCTTCATCAGTTGATAGAGTGGTAGTGCCTTCTCTCCCAGCCGACATACAAACCGGCTGAGCGAGGCTAAACATCCCGTGAACTTTTGTACGTCATTTAGACACCTTGGCAACTCCATTCTTTCTAATGCCTTTATCTTCGTTGGGTTGGCCTCTATACCTCGGCTAGATACAAGAAAACCGAGTAATTTTCCTGCTGGCACGCCAAATGTGCATTTTTCCGGGTTAAGCTTCATTCGGAACCTTCTTAGGTTCGCGAAAGTCTGTCGTATATCATCCAATAGCGTTTTGCTTTCCTTGGTTTTGATGACCACGTCATCCACATATACTTGTACATTTTTTCCTATTTGGTCATGTAGACATTTTTGCATGCATCTCTGATACGTTGCTTCTGCGTTTCACAGGCCGAATGGCATTGTGCGATAGCAATAAGCCCCGTACGGGGTAATAAACGCAGTCTTTATTTGATCGGACGGATTTAACGGTATCTGGTGAAAACCAGAATACGCGTCTACAAATGACAATAACTCACAACCAGCGGTCGAATCAATGACTTGGTCTATTCTAGGTAATGGAAAAGGATCTTTTGGACACGCCTTGTTCAGGTTCGTGTAATCGATACACATTCGCCATACAATGGCTACATTCGGATCATCTTTCTTCTTTTCTACTAGCACCGGATTTGACAACCAATCCGGATACAGCACCTCCATGATGAACCTGGCCGCAAGGAGCCGAGCTATTTCATTCCCTATTATTTTTCTCCTGTCTTCGGCGAAGCGGCGGAGAGGTTGCTTCACCGGCCTTGCTCCTGGCCTTACATTCAGAGAGTGCTCAGCCAACTCCCTCGGAACACCTTGCAGATCCTGAGTTGACCATGCAAAGATGTCCTGATTCTCACGGAGGAAGTTGGTGAGCTCGCTTTCCTATTTAGCATCTAGGCCTGCACCAATAGTAACGATGCAGCTCTGGAATTGCTCATCTATCTGAAACTTCTTCGTTTCTTTAGTCGGTGAAAGGAGACACTTCCATGTGGATTGGCTAGTCTGGCATATTCAAATTGCGACTTAGAGTGAGGGCTGCTACCTCCTGAATCCTTCTTTTTCTCTTGCTATAACCAATGATTCGCCAAATTTGACCGGTGAAGCACATTCCATTGACTTCTTGTAATCCCTCTTGTTATCACTCCTTGTGGTCCGGGTAGCTTCATTTTCAGATAACTTACATGACAGCTGCCCATGAATTTGGCCAATGCGGGCCGTCCGAGTAAAGCATGATAACAACTCTCTAGATCCACCACTTCAAACTCTAAGTTTTCTACTCTGCAGTTATCTCTTGTGCCGAATAACACATCCACTCGGACCTTACCAATGGGTTCGCATGAAAGCCCTGGCACTATCCCATGGAAAGTGGTCCTCGTGGATTGCAGCATGTTCTGCGATATTCCGAGTTTATGCATGGTATCTTTGTACATGATGTTGATACTGCTCCCATTGTCAATGAGAACCTTTGAAAATTTCACATTAATGTTTGGTCCAACAAATGTTGGATTCAACACGAGTGCATACGACCCCGGACTCGGCATTATCTTGGGGTGATCCTTTATGCTCCAAGTTACTTCTTGATCTGACCAAGGCATATACCTTGGCACTGCCGGCATAACTGCATTTACTTCCATATGCCGGCGCTGCACACTCTGCTTGTCTTGCTGTTCCGTCGTGAACACGCAATAAGAGGCGATGATGTTCTCTGTAATCATTAAGTCCGAGATTTCTGGATTTGTCCTTCCATCCTGGCTTTGGTTCATCACTTGATGTACCGCATCTCTCGGTCCGAGTTATCATATCTCGGGGAGGAGGCGTAACATCAATTCTTTGTCCATTGCTCCAGTCAACTGTGGCTGATGCTGCTAATGTACTTGAAGGGGAGCTGCCTGAATGCCTGCGGGGTTTCCCATTGCATTTTTCATCCATGCACATTGGCGGGTCGTATGGTTAGCTGGCCTGGCTGGGTTTGACGTGTGAAATTTACACGGCTGATCTAACATAGATTCGAACGTGTACTTCGGCCTCTCCTGCCATTGCTTCTTTTGTTCTGGGGTCCACTGTCTTTTTCCGTCATTCCTTGGTGTCCACTGCTGAGGACCGTTCTTTTGTCGTTGAGTCGTTCCGTGACTCGGCTGATCCTGTGCTACCGCTGCCACTTGGGCCGAATTATATCTATAATCCGGCCTTTCTTCTCTTCTTCTTCCTCTAAAGTCATTGCGCCTGGATGACCCGGCCAAATCTCTTGCATACTGGTCTTGTTGCTCCCGATGATCTGCCGACATTAATTCTGGTTGCGTTGGATCTCCCAATGCATAGGAGTCCGCTATTCTGATGGTTTCTGCCAATGTGGTTGGCATATCTCTTTGCAGTCGTTGCCATAATACACTGGCATAACGGCATCCTTGAGCGAACCAAGCTATTGCTTGCGACTCTATAACTCCTTCACATGAGTTTCTCAGGTTACACCACCGAGTTAAAAACTCTCTGTCCGTTTCATTCGGCCTCTGCTTGCACATAACGGCCTGTTTGGCCTCTTGTATGTGCTGGTAAAGTTGCTAACGAACATTTCTTTAAAATCCAACCAACAGTTGATACTGCCTGCTGGTAGATTGTTCAGCCATACCCTAGCTGGTCCCTCCAACATTTGTGGGACATACCGTACTGCCCATCGTAAGTTCCCACCCGCTATTTTCACCGCAGTGGCATAATCAATCAACCAGTCTTGTGGTTTGGTGCTCCCATTATATGTTTTCGTGCCTCTTGCTAGCTGAAAGTTCGGCACAGGTGGTTCGCCCATGATCCGTGGCCCAAAGCACGTCGGACCCGGTGGACCCTGTTCTTCCAGCAACTCGGACCGGTATAGCCGGTCTAGCTTTACTCTGGCATCATTTGATGGCAAATCTCTGTACAGAATTCTGTCTTGCATTCCATAGTGATTATTTCCACCATGGATCGCATATTCCATCTCGGAATAACCATCATTGTACCTTTCATTCATTTGATTGTGGCGAGCTGGTCTTGCTTCTCTTTCCTGCCGAGGTTCATGTCTTGGCTGCGGGTTGAGCGGTGGTTCTCTCCTTACTTCAACCGGGGTATTGTTCTCGTGATTGCCTCTTCTGAGTTCTCTTCTGCCGAGGTTTCCATTGCCTCGGCTTCCGCCGTCTTTCTCAATACGGCCGGGATTCCTCTCACCACTGTTACCTCGGCTTCCATTGCCTCTGTTTTCGTTTGCTTTCCCGGCTATCGCCGGGTCATACGGAACGATTTGCTTGTTTCTCTTTCCTGAAGTTACTGCTTTGTCCTTTCGTGCATTGTTTCCGGGTGAGGATGCTGCTGCCACGGACAAGGCAGGTGCTGCTCCAGCCGAGTGAACCATTCGCGAGGCCCCAGCCTCATTGGTCTGCCCTGAGCATTTCTTCGTTTTGCTGGTTCGCGATGCGCACCAGCTCATTCACTCTTTCTTGCTGTCTCTGCCGGGCTTCGCCGGTCAACCCCTCTAACTCTAATGCTGCGGCATTTGCCGCTCTCAGGTTCTTTGCCGGGGTACTGTACCTCGGCAATCCCAAATCAACTGATTCTGCCTTTTGAGCATCATGCTCCTTGTTGATATCATCTATGAGGTTCTTCCCTCTTAATCTCAACTCGTCGACCCGTTCGGGGGCGACGTCAAGCTTATTAGCCTTGGCATATTCTCGCACGGTCCTGTTTAGAGACTCCCGCAGAGCCGACACCTTTTTTGCCTCTACCAGCACCTTTTGCCTGGTTTCTTCTAACTCTGCCTGAGCATTTGCCGGATCAAGTATCGGCGCTACAGGTGTAGTCAAGTTTTCTATGGTTGCCTGAAGAATGTTTTCTGGTCTTTCCAGAGGTGGCCCTCTTACTCTTGGTGCTTTTGGGATGGTGTCCTGTACTTCGGCCTGGTTGGTCACTGGAGGGATTACCTCGTTGGGTGGTGCCGTCTGCTTGGGCGCGATCTGCACGCCTGCGGCGGGGTCTCTGGTTGATCCGGCACCCGCTACTCCCCCTTGCACTCCGGCTGCGACCATCACCTCGACGCTGCTCACCGGATGTGCTCCGCACGGGCGGCTCGCAGCGCTGAGGGGTGGCTCTCCTGCAACAACAACTTGGTGAGGATAAATGCCAGAGATGTCGACGCCGACGCCGACGTAGACCTTGTGCCTGCCCAAGCTGATGAAGACGCCGTTGCACGGGGGAGTTTTCCCCCTGAAGCTGCCCGCATTGTCGCTGACGTAGTCACAGAGATCGAATCTCCGGACCAGGCCAGAAACAACGTGCTCGCCAGTGTTGATGAAGTTTCCCGTCTGGATCATGACTCCAGCTAGCACCGCTGCTGGCCCCACGGTGGGCGCCAAATGTCGTGGTGGTGGCACGGCAGATGCCATGGGTAGGCTAAAGTATGGGGCCAATGGATGCTAGAGGGATCTGGGGAGGGAAGATGCAGTTGATTCTACACACAGAAGACTAAGGCAAATATCTTTATTTATCCTTCCTTGGGCTACAAGTGCTCCTTGAGCTGTGTTCAAGGAGGAAAGAAGAACTTTACCAGCCTAACGGTACTGAAAAATGAGCCGATGCCCCCTCAGGGTCCAAGCCTCCCCTTATAAAGGAGAGCCTTGGGTTCCTTTAGGGCTGATGTGGCAAGCATATTCAAGGAATATGCTTGTCCCAATATAGTAGTTCGGCGCCCTCCTTTCCTGTCGCTCTCCTAATGACGACAAGGTTCCAGAGGGCCCCTCCTGCGTGCCTCGGGCTTCAGGACTGTCACCTCCGTGACCTCCTTCCGCCTCTCTGTCACTCTGCGCCTTTGTCCCTAGTGCTTGGCTCCACTCAGATTCTCCCTAGCCTGCGGCTAGAGTTTGACTTTAGGCTTCTCCTTCTCCTGCAAGCTTCGTGTCATTCGGCCCTGCCTCGCGTAACTCGGCTTGTCCTTCACCTGTATCAAGATTACTCGGGCTAACCCGGCCAACTTATGCAGTATCTCGGCCGGGCAATGCCTTGCCATTACTATAAGGGTCCTGCCCTTTCCTATCTCGGCCGACCTCTATAGGATTCGGCCGACTCAGACTATAACTCGGAAACTTGACGGGGAACACCCTTTCGTCTTTCCCCGTCTTTACCCTATCCGGGGTTACCTCCCCAATAGGGGCCAATCAATGTGTCTAAACGTTGTAGATTATTTCCTTATTTCCCTCTGTAGGACTTGTGTCTAAGATTTTTGCTAGAGTAAAACAACGATGTACACGCTCTTACAACTTGGCCATTCTATCCGTAGAGGTCATTAAAGCTACCGTACATAGATTAAATTTAGGCTCAAGTGACCCTAATCGACTATGCCGCTCCCGCTGTCTTCGTCGTGCACGACGGCCTCCGCGTCGTTGTCCGCCTTTTCCGAGTCTGAATCGATGAGAACGAACCCGACAGCGTTCCACTTCATGAGTGTTGCACGACGCGCATCATCGATAATGGTGGAGGGCGTACGCCCAGGCACTGCCCAGAAGCGATTCCTCCCTTCGGGGTTGCGCAAATCCGGGTGGATCTCCGAATGGTGAGCTCTGAAAATCCAAATCAACGCCTCCTGCTCCTTCTTGAAGCACCTTGGCCAGTACGCGCTGCTGCGCTCGTATCGATCCATTGCCCTCTTCCGCTCCGACAGCTGGCGGCGACGCTCCTCGATGTGCCTCGACAACGCGATGCCTTTCAGGAGTGACACCATGGGCACCCCGGCGTAGCTGAGCTCGTAGCCGGCAGGTAGCCTCGCAAGCGGCAGCGCGAGTATGTCGTACTGGGCGAACAACTCGGCCTTGTGCAAGCTGAGATGGGGCCTCTCCATGGCGAGGCACCATTTATTCAGGTAGGATTCGACGCTTGTGCAGACGCAAGTTGAAGGGAACGAACGGGGTTTGAGCTTCGGCTACACGGTCGCGTTTATAAAGTCAAGGAGGTAGGCCCACTGGTGGTTGCTAGGGCCAATAGGGACGCAGAAATGCCTACTCGCGGATCGCCATTGCAAAGGACGATCATTATCGTCCATTCTCCCCAATCCAATAGTGCCTAACGATTGGGACGCAGAATCAATCTGGCCCCATGGGGGGCTTCTAGAAGGCCCTAATCTTGCACCTCCTTTGGGAAAACACCGGTTTTTCGGGTTCAGAAAATGGAAAGTCGAGATTTCTCCAAAGCACCACGAAATCTCTAGTTGGAGAAGTCACTTGCGATGCCGAGAGGGAACTAGGTGCCGGGTTTGGGCTCAATCCATGGAGTGGGTCCATGTTCTGGGAAGCGAGGGGATCTAGAGTTGGAAGCCATGTTAACTCACACTCGATAGAAATCCTGGTGGTGCCTTGGGTGCCAAATGACCTGGTATGCCCTGCCTATGATTTTATGAGGGTAGTGGGTCACATGCAAGGGCTCCAGGAGCCGTTTTCACGTTTTTTTATTTTTTTAGATATTGTTTGGTGCAGCCCAAGAAAATGGAGAAACCCGCCGGCGACCGCGACAACGCGACGGTCAGTGCAATCTTGGACCCAGGCATGCATCCAGCCTAGGTACCCCATGGGGCACCCTAAACCATTTTCCCCCGAAAATTGAGAGTGTCTTATAGGGTACATACAGTTAGAAACCGCATTTACCGAGCCGTAACTCGAAACAAATACAGTACATGTCTGCACCACGAGAAAAATACCCACCTCCCGGGAATGGCCATGAACCATGGTGTAGCATGCGTGGAAATTACCTCGGGCCCATGGGCGCGCCCTAATCTTGCACCTCCTTTGGGAAAATCCCGATATTTCGGGTTCAAAAAATGGAAAGTAGAGAATTCTCCAAAGCACCACAAAATCTCTATTTGGAGAAGTCGCTTGCGATGCCGAGAGGGATCAAGGTGTCGGGTTTGGGCTCAATACATGGAGTGGTTCCATGTTCTAGACAGCGAGGGGGGATCTAGGTGAAGGGTTTCGCGGCATAGTAAATCAAAATTTTCTATGGAGCAAACAGAGGGAAAGCCAAGATCTAATCTAGGAGATGCAAACAACGAGAGAGATTAGATTGGATCTTCATACCCTTGAAGATTCGCACAGCGGAACGTTCGTCGGAACGTGGGTGATGTAGTCGTACTCGCTTCTCCTCCTCGCGATCCGATCCGATCTAGCACCACAAGTGGCGGTGCCTCCGTGAGATGCACACGTGCGGCACCTCGACGTCTCCTCCTTACTTGGTCCAGCAAGTATGGTGGAGAGATGGGTTGGATCTACAACGCGACGGCGCGGTGCAATTGGTGGAGAATTTCTGCAGCAGGGCTTCGCCTACAAGCAGTTCGGGAGGGAGAGAGGAGGGCAGCAGGGCGTCTAGGGTTGGAGGGGAAGGTGTGTGGGGTTGGTGCGCCCCCACCCCTCTTTATATAGAGGGGGGGCGCAGCCCTAGCCCCTCCCCCAAGTCCAAACCGGCGGCCCCAAGGAGGAGGAGTGGGGGGCAAGGAAACCCCCCCTTCTAGAAGGTCTATCTAGGGTTTAAACCCCTCTAGGCCGGCTGGGCCCTATGGGGCCTTGTGCCCCTGGCCCAATGCGACCAGGGAACTCCCTCATAGGCCCAAGCCCCCTCCCGGAAGGTGGGGCCACGTTGCTCCCCTTCCAGAAGGTTCTAGAAGCTTCCGGTACAATACCGATTAACCCGGAACAATTCCGAACTCCAAAAACTGCACTACCTTATATGAATCTTATTCTCCGGACCATTCCGGAACCTCTCGTGATGTCCCGGATCCCATCCGAGACTCCGAACAAAAACTCATAAACTAATTATCCAATCTATCCTAGCGTCGAGACACGTTAAGTGTGTGACCCTGTGGGTTCGAGAATATGCGGACATGATATTCTATCAATAATCAACAGCGGGGTCTGGAAACCCATATTGACTCCCACACATTCATCGATGATCATATCGGATGAACCACGATGCCAGGATTCAATCAATCCCATATATATATTCCCTTCGTCTCGCGATATTTACTTGCCCGAGATTCGATCGTCGGTACCGTCATACCTAGTTCAATCTCGTTCACAACAAGTACTTTACTCGTTCCGTAATCCGATATCACTTTGTGATTAACTCCTTAACCACATGCTTGCAAGCGTTGTTGATATCGATTACCGAGTGGGCCCGAAGTATATCTCTCCGAGTTGGGAGGGACAAATCCCATCTCGATACATACAACCCAACAGGTACTTTCCGATCACCTGAGAGACACCTTTATGATCACCCTCTCATATGATGACGTTTGATGACCTCAAAGCTTTCTTCCGATACCAGGGAGTTGTATTATCTCATGGTCTAAGGAATACAATATTTGACATAGGAAAAGCTTCGCAAAGATGAACACGATGACACGATCTAATTGCTTCGCTTAGTTTGGGTCTGTCCATCATATCATTCTCCCAATGATATGATCTCATTATCAATTGACAACTCATGTCCATGGTTAGGAAACCTTAACCATCATTAATCAATGAGCTAGTCCATAGAGGCGTACTAGGGACACGGTGTTGTTTACAAACCACACAAGTATTAATGTTTCCGCTTAATACAATTCTAGCATGGAATATAAACTTTATCATGAACAAGAATTATAATAATAACATCTTTATTATTGCCTCTAGGGCATAATTCCAACAGTCTCCCACTTGCACTAGAGTCAATAATCTAGTTTACATTTGGCAACAATCTCACACCCATGGCACTGAGGTGCTGATCATGTTTTACACATGGAAGAGGTTTAGTCAATGGATCTGCGACATTCAGATCTGTATGTACTTTGCTAATCTTCAGATCTCCATCTGCTATATAATCTCGGATTATATGAAACTTCTTGATTGATATGCTTGGTCTTTGGATGATATCTTGGTTCCTTAGCGAGTGCTATGGCGCCAGTGTTGTCACACAATATCTCCAGTGGGTCCAATGCACTTGGAACCACGCCAAGCTCCGTGATGAAGTTTCTGATCCAAACTCCTTCACTTGACACTTCTGCAGCAGCCATGTATTCCGCTTCTACTGTAGATCCTGCGATCACGCTTTGCTTGCAGCTTCTCTAGCTCACAGCTCCTCCATTCAAAATATAAACGTATCCTGTCTGAGATTTGGAATCATCCTTGTCGGTGTCGAAACTAGCGTCGACGTAACCTTTTACGACGAGCTGTTCATCACCCCATAGACTAAGAACATTTCTTTAGTCCTATTTAGGTACTTTAGGATGTTCTTCACGGCTGTCCAGTGTTCCACTCCTGGATCACTTTGATATCTGCTCGTCAAACTAAGAGCATTGGACACATCCGGTCTAGTACACAGCATGGCATACATGATAGAACCTATGGCCGAGGCATAAGACACTTTGCTCATAGCTTCCCTATCATTTACCGTAGCTGGACACTGAGCCTTGCTCAATATCTTACCTGACAACATAGGCCTTTGAACCTTTCTTTGCCTTATCCATTCTGAACCTTTTCAGAACTTTGTCTAGGTATGTACTCTGGCTTAAAGCTATCAGGCGTCTTTGTCTATCTCTATAGATCTTGATGCCCAATATATAAGCAGCTTCACCTAGGTCTTTCATTGAAAAACACTTGTTCAAATAACTCTTCACATCGTTAAGCATGTTAATGTCATTTCCAATAATCAATATGTCATCCACATATAGTACCAGAAATGTCACCGAGCTCCCACTCACTTTCTTGTAGATACAAGCTTCGTAGCTATTTGGAACAAATCCAAAGCTCTTGATCACTTGATCAAAACGAAGGTTCCAACTCCGAGATGCTTGCTTCAGTCCATAAATGGAACGCTGAAGTTTGCATACTTTATCAGCATCCTTAGGATCGACAAAACCTTCGGGTTGCATCATATACAACTCTTCATCAATGTTGCCATTGAGGAAAGCAGTCTTGACATCCATCTGCCATATTTCATAATCATGAAACACATCAATTGCTAATAAAATCCGAATGGACTTAAACATCGCTACGGGAGAGAAAGTCTCATCATAGTCAACACCTTGAACTTGTCGAAAACCTTTCGCGACAAGTCGTGCTTTATAGACGGTAACATTACCATCCGCGTCCGTTTTCTTCTTGAAAATCCATTTGCACTCAACGGCCTTTCGGTTGTTAGGAGGGTCCACCAAAGTCCATACTTGGTTTTCGCTCATGGATCCCAATTCGGATTTCATGGCTTCTAGCCATTTCTCAGAGTCTGGGCTCATCATCGCTTCCTCATAGTTCGCAGGCTCACTGTCATCTACTAACAAGACAGTTAAGACAGGGTTGCCGTACCACTCAGGAGGGGCACGCGACCTTGTCGACCTGCGACGTTCAGTAGCAGCATCGTCCGAAGCTTCATGATCCTTATCATTAGCTTCCTCTATTATTGGTGCAGGCGGCACTGGAACAATTTCAGGTGCTGCGCTACTCTCCAATTCAAGAGAAGGTTCAACAACCTCGTCTAGCTCTACTTTCCTCCCACTCACTTCTTTCGAGAAACTCCTTCTCAAGAAAGGAACCGTTCTTCGACAAACACTTTGCCTTGATTACGTGATAGAAGGTATACCCAATAGTTTCCTTAGGGTATCCTATGAAGACGCATTTCTCCGCTTTGGGTTCGAGCTTGTCTGGCATCAACTTCTTGACGTAAGCTTCGCATCCCCAAACTTTAAGAAACGACAACTTAGGTTTAGCACCAAACCACAGTTCATACGGTGTCGTCTCAACGGATTTAGATGGTGCCCTATTTAAAGTGAATGCAGCGGTTTATAATGCATAACCCCAAAATGATAACGGAAAATTAGTAAGAGACATCATCGATCGGACCATATCTAATAGAGTTCGATTCTGGCGTTCAGACACACCATTGCGCTGTGGTGTTCCGGGTGGCGTGAGTTGCGAAACAATTCCGCTTGCTTTAAGATGCGTGAGAACATCATAACTCAAATATTCGCCACCACGATCGGATCATAGAAACTTGATCTTTCTGTTACGATGGTTCTCCACTTCATTCTGAAATTCCTTGAACTTTTCAAATGTTTCAGATTTATGTTTCATTAAATAGATATACCCATATCTACTTAAGTCATCGGTAAAAGTGAGAAAATAGCGATATCCACCGCGTGTCGAAACACTCATCGGTCCGCACACATCGGTATGTATGATTTCCAACAAGTCCGTTGCTCGCTCCATCATTCCGAAGAACGGTGTTTTGATCATCTTGCCCATGAGGCATGGTTCGCATGTGTCAAATGATTCAAAATCAAGAGACTCCAAAAGTCCATCAGAATGGAGTTTCTTTATGCGCTTTACACCAATATGACCTAGACGATAGTGCCACAAATAAGTAGTATTATCACTATCTACTTTGCATCTCTTAGCCTCAATGTTATGGATGTGTGTTTCATCCCTTTCGAGATTTAGAAGAAATAAACCATTCATAGCAGGTGCATGACCATAAAAGATGTTACTCATATAAATAGAACAACCATTATTCTCCGATTTAAATGAATAACCGTCTTGCAATAAACACGATCCAGAAATAATGTTCATGCTCAACGCAGGCACATAATAACATTTATTAAGGTTTAAAACTAATCCCGAAGGTAAAACTAAGGAGAGCATGCCGACGGCCATCACATCAACTCTTGATCCGTTGCCAACGCGCATCGTCACCTCATCCTCATGGCCGCGTCTATTCCGTAGCTCCTGTTTTGAGTTACAAATATTAGCAACTAAACCAGTATCAAATACCCAGGCACTACAACGAGGGCTAGTAAGGAAAACATCAATAACATGTATATCAAATATACCTTTGATAGTGCCAGCCTTCTTGTCCGCTAAGTACTTGACGATTGCTTCCAGGACCCTTGTCCTTGCAATAGAAGCACTCGAGGTCCGGTTTAGGACCGGACTTGAGCTTCTTCTCAGCGAGGGCAACAGCGCTTGCGCCGCCTTTCTTGAAGGGCTTCTTTGCACCTTACCTTTCTTAAAGGAGGGCTTGTTGACCATCAACACATGATTATCCTTTTGATGTCCACCTCGCAGCCTTCAGCTTTTGCAAAGAGCTCGGTGATCGTGTCGATTGGAACCAATCTGATTATGAGTCACTACAAAACTTTTGTAGCTGGGAGGGAGTGATTGCGAGAACCACATCAATCTTGATCTCCTCTGGAATCTTGCATTCCGGTTGCTCAAGCGTTGAGTGTGGCAGACATCTTAATGGCGTGCTCACTAACTAACTCCTTCCTCCATCTTGCAGTTAAAGAACTTCTCAGAGATCTCATATCTCTCAGAACGGGCCTGAGTCTGAAACATGGTTTTCAACTCCTCGAGAATCTCAAAGGGCCCGGGATAGTCTTCAAAACGATTTTGAAGGTCCGATTCCATAGCAAACAACATGGTGCTCTTAATCACACCATAATCATCTTTGGGCAACTGATAGACAACTTTCTCATCAGCCGGCGCATTTAGAGCAGGGGCGTCACCTAGCGCACTTTCAAGGACATAGTCCTTTTGACCGCCAGAGAGAATGATTCTCAGATTGCGGAACCAATTGGTGAAGTTAGACCCATTGTTTCTAAGCTTTTCTTTCTCAGCAAAAACGTTGAAGTTGAAGTTGGACTTAGCCATGTGATCTACAATATTTGCAAGTAGAAATTAGACTATGTTCATGATAACTAGTTCAACTTTTAATCATATTACTAGATGAACTCCCACTAAATTCAACATCCCTCAAGTTGTTTAGTGAACATGATCCAAATTCACCACACCTAATCCGATCATCACGAGAAGAGATGTGGTTTCAATGGTGGACAACGAAGTGTCGATCATATCATTCATATGACTCATGCTTAACCTTTCGGTTCATGTGTTCCGAGGCCATGTCTGTACATGCTAGGCTCGTCAAGTTAGACCCAAGTATTTCCGCGTGTGCAAAACTGGCTTGCACCCGTTGTATGTGAGCGTAGAGTCTATAGCACCCGATCATCACGTGATGCTTGGACACGACGAACTTTCGCAATGGTGCATACATGGGGAGAACACAGTTTTATCTTGATCTTTAAGTGAGGAATCATCTTATAATGCTACCGTCGTGATCTAAGCATAATAAGATACATAAAAGGATAAACATCACATGCATATAACTTTATGTGACATGGTATAGTCAATCTTCGCGCAATGATCTCCATCTTGTGCATGCCGGCATGATCTCCATCACTCCACCATGATTGCCTCCACCACGAATAGCAACTACAACTATTGCTAACTACTTAGCGATAAAGTAAAGCTATTACATGGCGTATAAGAAGTTGACTCGCAGGTCATACACAATTATAAAGACAACCATATGGCTCCTGCCGGTTGTGTACTCATCGACATGCAAGTCGTGAAACATTACAAAACATGATCTTCGCATACATTATACACATCACATCTTGGGCCATACCATATCACAGAAAACACTCCCTGCAAAAACAAGTTAGACGCCTCTACTTTGTTGTTGCATGTTTTACGTGGCTTATGGGAGTAGATGCTAAGAACAATTCTTACCTACGGAAAGCCACAACGGTGATATTATGGTTGCCAAACTCCGGTGTAGATCCCATGACAACTATAGTGAGAGAAACTGACATCCACCAGCCGCATGTGTGGAACAAGCCACACGTCAAGTGCGGAGCCTGTCTCGCGAACGATGTCGCGTAAGGTTGGCCTGGACCGCTGCAATCTCACTATCCCGCGTCATAAGAAGAACACAAACAAGAGGCTTGCAACAGAAAACATCAAAGCCCGCAACAACCATGTTGCGTTCTACTCGTGAATCACATCTACGCATAGATCTAGCTCTGATACCACTGAAGGGTTTCGCGGCATAGTAAATCAAAATTTTCTACGGAGCGAACAGAGGGAAAGCCAAGATCTAATCTAGGAGATGCAAACAACAAGAGAGATTAGATTGGATCTTCATACCCTTGAAGATTCGCCTGAGAAGAACGTTAAACGCGTGGGTGATGTAGTCGTACTCGCTTCTCCTCCTCGCGATCCGATCCGATCTAGCACCACAAGTGGCGGTGCCTTCGTGAGATGCAGCGGCACCTAGACGTCTCCTCCTTCCTTGGTCCAGCAAGTATGGTGGAGAGATGGGTTGGATCTACAACGCGACGGCGCGGTGCAATTGGTGGAGAATTTCTGCAGCAGGGCTTCGCCTACAAGCAGTTCGGGAGGGAGAGAGGAGGGCAGCAGGGCGGCTAGGGTTGGAGGGGAAGGTGTGTGGGGTTGGTGCGCCCCCACCCCTCTTTATATAGAGGGGGGGAGCATCCCTAGCCCATCCCCCAAGTCCAAACCGGCGGCCCCAAGGAGGAGGAGTGGGGGCAAGGAAACCCCCCCTTCTAGAAGGTCTATCTAGGGTTTAAACCCCTCTAGGCCGGCTGGGCCCTATGGGGCCTTGTGCCCCTGGCCCAATGCGACCAGGGCACTCACTCATAGGCCCAAGCCCCCTCCGGAAGGTGGGCCACGTTGGTCCCCTTCCAGAAGGTTCTAGAAGCTTCCGATACAATACCGATTAACCCGGAACAATTCCGAACTCCAAAAACTGCACTGCCTTATATGAATCTTATTCTCCGGACCATTCCGGAACCTCTCGTGATGTCCCGGATCCCATCCGAGACTCCGAACAAAAACTCATAAACCAATTATCCAATCTATCCTAGCGTCGAGACATGTTAAGTGTGTGACCCTGCGGGTTCGAGAATATGCGGACATGATCTTCTATCAATAATCAACAGCGGGGTCTGGAAACCCATATTGACTCCCACACATTCATCGATGATCATATCGGATGAACCACGATGCCAGGATTCAATCAATCCCATATATATATTCCCTTCGTCTCGTGATATTTTACTTGCCCGAGATTCGATCGTCGGTACCATCATACCTAGTTCAATCTCGTTCACAACAAGTACTTTACTCGTTCCGTAATCCGATATCACTTTGTGATTAACTCCTTAACCACATGCTTGCAAGCGGTGTTGATATCGATTACCGAGTGGGCCCGAAGTATACCTCTCCGACTTGGGAGGGACAAATCCCATCTCGATACATATAACCCAACAGGTACTTTCCGATCACCTGAGAGACACCTTTATGATCACCCTCTCATAGGATGACGTTTGATGACCTCAAAGCTTTCTTCCGATACCAGGGAGTTGTATTATCTCATGGTCTAAGGAATACAATATTTGACATAGGAAAAGCTTCGCAAAGATGAACACGATGACACGATCTAATTGCTTCACTTAGTTTGGGTCTGTCCATCATATCATTCTCCTAATGATATGATCTCATTATCAATTGACAACTCATGTCCATGGTTAGGAAACCTTAACCATCATTAATCAATGAGCTAGTCCATAGAGGCGTACTAGGGACACGGTGTTGTTTACAAACCACACAAGTATTAATGTTTCCGCTTAATACAATTCTAGCATGGAATATAAACTTTATCATGAACAAGAATTATAATAATAACATCTTTATTATTGCCTCTAGGGCATAATTCCAACACTAGGGTTGGAAGCCATGTTAACTCACACTCGATAGACATTCTAGTGGTGCCTTGGGTGCCAAATGATCGGTTATGCCCTGCCTATGATTTTATGAGGGCAGTGCGTCACATGCAAGGGATCAAGGAGCCGTTTTCACGTTTTTTTATTTTTTTAAGATTTTGTTTGGTGCTGCCCAAGAAAACGGCGAAACCCGCCGGCGGCCGCGACAACACGACGGTCGGTGAAATCTTAGACCCAGGCATGCATCCAGCCTAGGTACCCCATGGGGCACCCCAAACCATTTTCCCTGAAAATTGAGAGTGTCTTATAGGGTATATACAGTTAGAAACCGCATTTAGCGGTCCGTAACTCGACAAAAATACAGTACATGCCACTTCCTGGGAATGGCCATGCACCATGGTGTAGCATGCGTGGAAATTGCCTCGGGCCCATGGGTGCGCCCTAATATTGCACCTCCTTTGGGAAAACGCCGGTTTTTCGGGTTCAGAAAATGGAAAGTCGAGATTTCTCCAGAGCACCAGGAAATCTCTAGTTGGAGAAGTTGCTTGCAATGCCGAGAGGGATCTAGGTGCCGGGTTTGGGCTCAATCCATGGAGTGGTTCCATGTTCTGGGCAACGAGGGGGGGGGATCTAGGGTTGGAAGCCATGTTAACTCACACTCGATAGACATCTTAGTGGTGCCTTGGGTGCCAAATGACCTGGTATGCCCTGCCTACGATTTTATGAGGGTAGTGGGTCACATGCAAGGGCTGAGGAGCCATTTTCATGATTTTTTATTTTTTTAGATATTGTTTGGTGCTGCCCAAGAAGGTGAAACCCGCCGGCGGCCGCAACAACACGACGGTCGGTGCAATCTTGGACCCAGGCATGCATCCAGCCTAGGTACCCCATGGGGCACCCCAAATCATTTTCCCCCGAAAATTGAGAGTGTCTTATAGGGTACATACAGTTAGAAACAGCATTTACCGAGTCGTAACTCAAAAAAATACAGTACATGCCTACACCACGAGATAAATACCCACCTCCCGGGAATGACCATGCACCATGGTGTAGCATGCGTGGAAATTGCCTCGGGCCCATGGGCGCGCCCTAATCTTGCACCTCCTTTGGGAAAATGTTGATTTTTCAGGTTCAGAAAATGGAAAGTCGAGAATTCTCCAAAGCACTACGAAATCTCTAGTTGGAGAAGTCGCTTGCGATGCCGAGAGGGAGCTAGGTGCCGGGTTTGGGCTCAATCCATGGAGTGGTTCCATGTTCTTAGCAGCGAGGGGGGAGGGGGGGGTCTAGGTTGGAAGCCATGTTAACTCACACTCGATAGACATGCTAGTGGTTCCTTGGGGGCCAAATGACCGGGTATGCCCTGCCTATGATTTTATGAGGGAAGTGCGTCACATGCAAGGGATCGAGGAGCCGTTTTCACGTTTTTTATTTTTTTAGATTCTGTTTGGTGCTGCCCAAGAAAACGGCAAAACCCGCCGGTGGCCGCAACAACGCGACGGTCGGTGCAATCTTGGACCCAGACATGTATCCAGCCTAGGTACCCCATAGGGCACCCCAAACCATTTTTCCCTGAAAATTCAGAGTGTATTATAGGGTATATATAGTTAGAAACCGCATTTACCGGACCGTAACTCGAAAAAATACAGTACATGCCTGCACCACGAGATAAATACCCACCTCCTGGGAATGGCCATGCAACATGGTGTAGCATGCGTGGAAATTGCCTCGGGCCCATCGGCGCGCCCTAATATTGCACCTCCTTTGGGAAAACGCCGGTTTTTCAGGTTTAGAAAATGGAAAGTCGAGATTTCTCCAAAGCACCAGGAAATCTCTAGTTACATAAGTCGCTTGTGATGCCGAGAGGGAGCTAGGTGCCGGGTTTGGGCTCAATCCATGGAGTAGTTCCATGTTCTGGGTAGCGAGGGGGGATCTAGGGTTGGAAGCCATGTTAACTCACACTCGATAGACATCCTAGTGACGCCTTGGGTGCCAAATGACCTGGTATGCCCTGCCTATGATTTTATGAGGGCAATGCATCACATGCAAGGGCTCCAAGAGCCGTTTTAACGTTTTTATATATATTTTTAGATTTTATTTGGTGCTGTCCAAGAAGACGGCGAAACCCGCAGGCAACCGCGATAACGCAACGGTCGGTGCAATATTGGACCTAGGCATCCATCCAGCCTAGGTACCCCATGGGGCACCCCAAACCATTTTTCACCAAAAAATGAGAGTGTCTTATAGGATCAATATAGTTAGAAACTGCATTTACCGGGCCGTAACTCGAAAAAAATACAGTACATGCCTACACCACGAGATAAATACCCACCTCCTAGGAATGGCGATGCACTATGGTGTAGCATGCATGGAAATTTCCTCGGGCCCATGGGCGCGCCCTAATATTGCACCGCCTTTGGGAAAACACAGGTTTTTCGGGTTTAGAAAATGGAAAGTCAAGATTTCTCCAAAGCACCGTGAAATCTCTAGTTGGAGAAGTCGCTTGCGATGCCGAGAGGGAGCTAGGTGCCGGGTTTGGGCTCAATCCATGGAGTGGGTCCATTTTCTGGGCAGCGAGGGGGGGGGGGGGAACTAGGGTTGGAAGCCATGTTAACTCACACTCGATAGAAATCCTGGTGGTGCCTTGGGTGCCAAATGACCTGGTATGCCCTGCCTACTATTTTATGAGGGTAGTGGGTCACATGCAAGGGCTCAGGAGCCGTTTTCACGTTTTTTTATTTTTTTAGATATTGTTTGGTGCTGCCCAAGAAGGTGAAACCTGCCGGCGGCCGTGACAACGCGACAGTCGGTGCAATCTTGGACCCAGGCATGCATCCAGCCTAGGTACCCTATGGGGCACCCCAAATCATTTTCCCCCGAAAATTGAGAGTGTCTTATAGGGTACATACAGTTAGAAACAGCATTTACCGAGCCGTAACTCAAAAAAAATATAGTACATGCCTACACCACGAGATAAATACCCACCTCCCAGGAATGGACATGCATCATGGTGTAGCATGCGTGGAAATTGCCTCGGGCCCATGGGCGCGCCCTAATCTTGCACCTCCTTTGGGAAAATGTCGATTTTTCAGGTTCAGAAAATGGAAAGTCGAGAATTCTCCAAAGCACTACGAAATCTCTAGTTGGAGAAGTCGCTTGCGATGCCGAGAGGGAGCTAGGTGCCGGGTTTGGGCTCAATCCATGGAGTGGTTCCATGTTCTAAGCAGCGAGGGGGGTCTAGGTTGGAAGCCATGTTAACTCACACTCGATAGACATGCTAGTCGTTCCTTGGGTGCCAAATGACCGGGTATGCCCTGGCTATGATTTTATGAGGGCAGTGCGTCACATGCAAGGGATCGAGGAGCCATTTTCACATTTTTTTTTATTTTTTTAGATTCTGTTTGGTGCTGCCCAAGAAAACTGAAACCATGGCGCATGAACATCGATGGTCGGTGCAATCTTGGACCCAGGCATGCATCCAGCCTAGATACCCCATAGGGCACCCCAACCATTTTTTCCTGAAAATTGAGAGTGTATTATAGGGTATATACAGTTACAAACCACATTTACCGGACCGTAACTCGAAAAAATACAGTACATGCCTGCACCACGAGATAAATACCCACCTCCTGGGAATGGCCATGCACCATTGTGTAGCATGCGTGGAAATTGCCTCGGTCCCATGGGCGCGCCCTAATATTGCACCTCCTTTGGGAAAACGCCGGTTTTTCAGGTTTAGAAGATGGAAAGTCGAGATTTCTCCAAAGCACCAGGAAATCTCTAGTTGCATAAGTCGCTTGTGATGCCGAGAGGGAGCTAGGTGCTGGGTTTGGGCTCAATCCATGGAGTAGTTCTATGTTCTAGGTAGCGAGGGGAGGGATCTAGGGTTGGAAGCCATGTTAACTCACACTCGATAGATATCCTAGTGGCGCCTTGGGTGCCAAATGACCTGGTATGCCCTGCCTATGATTTTATGAGGGAAATGCATCACATGCAAGGGCTCCAAGAGCCGTTTTAACGTTTTTATATATTTTTTAGATTTTATTTGGTGCTGCCCAAGAAAACGGCGAAACCCGCAGGCAACCGCGACAATGCAACGGTCGGTGCAATCTTGGACCTAGGCATCGATCCAGCCTAGGTACCCCATGGGGCACCCCAAACCATTTTTCACCAAAAAATGAGAGTGTCTTATAGGGTCAATATAGTTAGAAACCGCATTTACCGGGCCGTAACTCGAAAAAAATACAGTACATGCCTGCACCACGATATAAATACCCACCTCCTAGGAATGGCGGTGCACTATGATGTAGCATGCATGGAAATTTCCTCGGGCCCATGGGCGCGCCCTAATCTTGCACCTCCTTTGAGAAAACATAGGTTTTTTGGGTTTAGAAAATGGAAAGTCGAGATTTCTCCAAAGCACCATGAAATCTCTAGTTGGAGAAGTCGCTTGCGATGCCGAGAGGGAGCTAGGTGTCGGGTTTGGGCTCAATCCATGGAGTGGGTCCATGTTCTAGGAAGTGAGGGGGGCGGATCTAGGTTTGGAAGCCATGTTAACTCACACTCGATAGAAATCCTGGTGGTGCCTTGGGTGCCAAATGACCTGGTATGCCTTGCCTATGATTTTATGAGGTAAGTGGGTCACATGCAAGGGCTCCAGGAGCCGTTTTCACGTTTATTTATTTATTTTAGATATTGCTTGGTGCTGCCCAAGAAGACGGTAAAACCTGCCGGCGGCCGCGACAACGTGACAGTCGGTGCAATCTTTGACCCAGGCATCCATCCAGCCTAGGTACCCCATGGGGCACCCCAAACCATTTCCCCCCGAAAATTGACAGTGTCTTATAGGGTACATACAGTTAAAAACCGCATTTATCGAGCCGTAACTCGAAAAAAATATAGTACATGCGTGCACCACGAGATAAATACCCACCTCCCAGGAATGGCCATGCAACATGGTGTAGCATGCTTGGAAATTGCCTCGGGCCCATGGGCGAGCCCGAATCTTGCACCTCCTTTGGGAAAATGCCGATTTTTCGGGTTTAGAAAATGGAAAGTCAATATTTCTCCAAAGCACCACGAAATATCTAGTTGGAGAAATCGCTTGCGATGCCGAGAGGGAGATAGGTGCCGGGTTTGGGATCAATCCATGAATGGTTCCATGTTCTAGGCAGCGAGGGGGGATCTAGGGTTGGAAGCCATGTTAACTCACACTCGATAGATATGCTAGTGGTGCCTTGGGTGCCAAATGACCGGGTATGCCCTGCCTATGATTTTATGAGGGCCGTGCATCACATGTTAGGGCTCGAGGAGCCGTATTCACGTTTTTTTTTTGTTTTTTTAGATTCTATTTGGTGCTATCCAAGAAAATGGCGAAACCCGCCGGCGGCCGCGGGAACGCGACGGTCGGTGCAATCTTGGACCCAGGCATGCATCCAGCCTAGGTACCCCATAGGGCACCCCAAACCATTTTCCCCAGAAAATTGAGTGTCTTATAGGGTATATACAGTTAGAAACCGCATTTACCGGACCGTAACTCGAAATAATACAGTACATGCCTGCACCACGAGATAAATACCCACCTCCTGGGAATGGCCATGCACCATGGTGTAGCATGCGTGGAAATTGCCTCAGGCCCATGGGCGCGCCCTAATATTGCACCTCCTTTGGGAAAACGCCGGTTTTTCAGGTTTAGAAAATGTAAAGTCGAGATTTTTCCAAAGCACCAGGAAATATCTAGTTGCATAAGTCGCTTGTGATGCCGAGAGGGAGCTAGGTGCCGGGTTTGGGCTCAATCCATGGAGTAGTTCCATGTTCTGGGTAGCGAGGGAGGGGATCTAGGGTTGGAAGCCATGTTAACTCACACTCGATAGACATCCTAGTGGCGCCTTGGGTGCCAAATGACCTGGTAGCCTATGATTTTATGAGGGCAATGCATCACATGCAAGGGCTCTAAGAGCCGTTTTAACGTTTTTATATTTTTTTAGATTTTATTTGGTGCTGCCCAAGAAAACGGCGAAACCCCTAGGCAACCATGGCAACGCAACGGTCGATGCTATCTTGGACCTAGGCATCCATCCAGCCTAGGTACCCCATGGGGCACCCCAAACTATTTTTCACAGAAAATTGAGAGTGTCTTATAGGGTCAATATAGTTAGAAACCGCATTTACCGGGCCGTAACTCGAAAAAAATACAGTACATGCCTGCACCACGAGATAAATACCCACCTCCTAGGAATGGCGATGCACTATGGTGTAGCATGCATGGAAATTTCCTCGAGCCCATGGGCGCGCCCTAATATTGCACCTCTTTTGGGAAAACACAGGTTTTTCGGGTTTAGAAAATGGAAAGTCGAGATTTCTCCAAAGCACCGTGAAATCTCTAGTTGGAGAAGTCGCTTGCGATGTCGAGAGGGAGCTAGGTGCCGAGTTTGGGATGAATCCATGGAGTGGGTCCATGTTCTGGGAAGTGAGGGGGGCGGATCTAGGGTTGGAAGCCATATTAACTCACACACGATAGAATCCTGGTGGTGCCTTGGGTGCCAAATGACCTGGTATGCCTTGCCTATGATTTTATGAGGTAAGTGGGTCACATGCAAGGGTTCCAGAAGCCGTTTTCACGTTTATTTATTTATTTTAGATATTTTTTGGTGTTGCCGAAGAAGACGGTAAAACCTGTCGGCGGCCGCGACAACGCGACAATCGGTGCAATCTTTGACCCAGGCATGCATCCAGCCTAGGTACCCCATGGGGCACCCCAAACCATTTTCCCCCAAAAATTGACAGTGTCTTATAGGGTACATATAGTTAGAAACCGCATTTATCTAGCCGTAACTCGAAAAAACTACAGTACATGCGTGCACAACGAGATAAATACCCACCTCCCGGGAATGGCCATGCACCATGGTGTAGCATGCATGGAAATTGCCTCGGGCCCATGGGCGCGTCCGAATCTTGCACCTCCTTTGGGAAAATGCCAATTTTTCGGGTTTAGAAAATGGAAAGTCAAGATTTCTCCAAGGCACCACGAAATATCTAGTTGGAGAATTCTCTTGCGATGCCGAGAGGGAGATAGGTGCTGGGTTTGGGCTCAATCCATGAATGGTTCCATGTTCTAGGCAGCGAGGGGGGATCTAGGGTTGGAAGCCATGTTAACTCACACTCGATAGATATGCTAGTGGTGCCTTGGGTGCCAAATGACCGGGTATGCCCTGCCTATGATTTTATGAGTGCAGTGCATCACATAAAAGGGATCTAGGAGCCGTTTTCACGTTTATTTATTTATTTTAGATTTTGTTTGGTGATGACCAAGAAAACGACAAAACGCATCGGCGGCCCTGGCAATGCGACGGTCGGTGGAATATTGGACCCAGGCATGCATCCAGTCTAGGTACCCCATAGGGCGTCCCAAACCTTTTTTCCCTAAAAATTGAGAGTGTCTTATAGGGTATATACAGTTAGAAACCGCATTTACCGGGCCGTAACTGGAAAAAGTACAATACATGCCTGCACCACGAGATAAATACCCACCTCCTGGGAATGGCCATGCACCATGGTGTAGCATGCGTGGAAATTGCCTCGGGCCCATGGGCGTGTCCTAATATTGCACCTCCTTTGGGAAAACGCCTGTTTTTCGGGTTTAGAAAATGCAAATTCGAGATTTCTCCAAAGCACCAGGACATCTCTAGTTGCATAAGTCGCTTGCGATGCCGAGAGGGAGCTAGGTGCCGGGTTTGGGCTCAATCCATGGAGTGGTTCCATGTTCTGGGTAGCGGGGGGGGGGGTCTAGGGTTGGAAGCCATGTTAACTCACACTCGATAGACATCCTAGTGGCGCCTTGGGTGCCAAATGACCTGGTATGCCCTGCCTATGATTTTATGAGGGCAGTGCATCACATGCAAGGGCTCCAAGAGCCGTTTTCACGTTTTTATATTTTTTTAGAATTTATTTGGTGCTGCCCAAGAAAACGGCGAAACCCGCAGGCAGCCGCGGCAACGCGACGGTCGGTGCAATCTTGGACCCAGACATGCATCCAGCCTAGGTACCCCATGGGACACCCCAAACCATTTTTCATCGAAAATTGAGATTGTCTTATAGGGTACATACAGTTAGAAACCGCATTTACCGGGTCGTAACTCGAAAAAATACAGTACATGCCTGCACCACGAGATAAATACCCACCTCCTAGGAATGGCGATGCACTATGGTGCAGCATGCGTGGAAATTTCCTCAGGCCCATGGGCGCGCCCTAATCTTGCACCTCCTTTGGGGAAACACCGGTTTTTCGGGTCCAGAAAATGGAAAGTCGAGATTTCTCCAAAGCACCACGAAATCTCTAGTTGGAGAAGTCGCTTGCGATGCCGAGAGGGAGCTAGGTGCCGGGTTTGGGCTCAATCCATGGAGTGAGTCCATGTTCTGGGAAGTGAGGGGGGCGGATCTAGGGTTGGAAGCCATGTTAACTCACACTCGATAAAATCCTGGTGGTGCCTTGGGTGCCAAATGACCTGGTATGCCCTGCCTATGATTTTATGAGGGCAGTGGGTCACATGCAAGGGCTCCAGGAGCAGTTTTCACGTTTATTTATTTGTTTTAGATATTGTTTGGTGCTGCCCAAGAAGACGGTAAAACCCGACGGCGGCCGCGACAACGCGACAGTCGGTGCAATCTTGGACCGAGGCATGCATCCAGCCTAGGTACCCCATGGGGCACCTCAAACCATTTCCCCCCGAAAATTGACAGTGTCTTATAGGGTACATACAGTTAGAAACCGCATTTATCGAGCCGTAACTCGAAAAAAATACAGTACATGCATGCACCACGATATAAATACCCACCTCCCGGGAATGGTCATGCACCATTGTGTAGCTTGCATGGAAATTGCCTCGGGCCCATGGGCACGCCCGAATCTTGCACCTCCTTTGGGAAAATGCTGATTTTTCGGGTTCAGAAAATGGAAAGTCAAGATTTATCCAAAGCACCACAAAGTATCTAGTTGGAGAAGTCGTTTGCGATGCCAAGAGGGAGCTAGGTGCCGGGTTTGGGCTCAATCCATCAATGGTTCCATGTTCTAGGCAGTGAGTGGGGATCTAGGGTTGGAAGCCATGTTAACTCACACTCGATAGACATGCTAGTGGTGCCTTGGGTTCCAAATGACCGGGTATGCCCTGCCTATGATTTTATGAGGGCAGTGCGTCACATGCAAGGGATCGAGGAGCCATTTTCACGTTTTTTTAGATTTTGCTTGGTCCTGCCCAAGAAAACGACGAAACCCGCCGGAGGATGTGGCAACGCGACGGTCAGTGCAATCTTGGACCTAGGAATGCATCTAGCCTAGGTATCCCATGGGGCACCCCCAAACCATTTTCCCCAAAAATTGAGAGTGTCTTATAGGGTACATACAGTTAGAAACCGTATTAACCGGGCCGTAACTCGAAAATAATACAGTACATGCCTGCACCACGAGATAAATACCCACCTCCCGGGAATGGCCATGCACCATGGTGTAGCATGCATGGAAATTGCCTCGGGCCCATGGGCGCGCCCTAATCTTGCACCTCCTTTGGGAAAACGCTAGTTTTTCGTGTTTAGAAAATGGAAAGTCGAGATTTCTCCAAAGCACCACGAAATCTCTAGTTGGAGAAGTCGCTTGCGATGCCGAGAGGGATCTAGGTGATGGGTTTGGGCTCAATCCCTAGAGTGGTTCCATGTTAAGGGCAGCGAGGGGGGGTCTACAGTTGGAAGCCATGTTAACTCACCCTCGATAGACATCCTGGTGGTGCCTTGGGTGCCAAATGACTTGGTATGCCCTGCCTATGATTTATGAGGGCAGTGAGTCACATGCAAGTACTCAAGGAGCCGTTTTCACATTTTTTTTAGATTTTGTTTGGTGCTGCCCAAGAAAACAGCGAAACCGGCCGGCGGCCGCGGCAACGCGACGGTCGGTGCAATCTTGGACCCATGCATGCATCCAACCTAGGATGCCAAGAGGGAGCTAGGTGCCAGGTTTTGGCTCAATCCATGGAGTGGTTCCATGTTCTGGGCAACAGGGGGATCTAGGGTTGGAAGCCATGTTAACTCACACTCGATAGATATCCTGGTGGTGCCTTGGGTGACAAATGACCTGGTATGACCTGACTATGATTTTATGAGGGCAGTGGGTCACATGCAAGGGCTCCAGGACCGTTTCATGTTTATTTTTTATTTTTTTAGAGTTTGTTTGGTCCTGCCCAAGAAAACGACGAAACCCGCCGGCGGCCGCGACAACGCGATGGTCGGTGCAATCTTGGACCCAGGCATGCATCCAGCCTAGGTACCCCATGGGGCACCCCAAACTATTTTCCCCCGAAAATTGAGAGTGTCTTATAGGGTACATACAGTTAGAAACTGCATTTAACGGGCCGTAACTCGAAAAACTACAGTACATGCCTGCACCACGAGATAAATACCCACCTCCTGGGAATGGCCATGCACTATGGTGTAGCATGCATGGAAATTGCCTCGAGCCCATGGGCGTGCCCTATTCTTGCACCTCCTTTGGGAAAACGCCGGTTTTTTTGGTTCGGAAAATGGGAAGTCGAGATTTCTCCAAAGCACCACGAAATCTCTAGTTGGAGAAGTTGCTTGCGATGCCGAGAGGGAGCTAGGTGCCGGGTTTGGGCTCAATCCATGGAATGGTTCCATGTTCTGGGCAGCGAGGGGGGTTTGGGCTCATATTTTCCCTCTATGCTAGTCACGAATACTTAGAAAAGCCCTTACTATAGCTCACGCAGAAACTAGCATGACCTGATTGGTCAGACAGTTGTCACGCGGATCGTGCCAGCCAACCGTTGATCCTCTTTGATCCAAGGGCCACACGAAATTGTTATAGTAGCAATATTCCAGTATTATTACACACGACATGGTAGTTACAACAATTACAATGCAAGACGTGGCAGTTAAATATGTAATAACAATACTAACAACAGAACATTACTCGTCGTCGTCGTCCTCGTTGTCTCCTTCGTCGGTGGCGGCAGCGGTGTCCTCCAATGACTTGTTGGCAACTACCTCCTCGTATATACGCGCCCTCACCTCGTCGGAGTCCTCCTCCTCCTTGTAGTCCCATGAGTCAACGTCACTCTCCTCCGCTTCTGCCTCCAACTGCTCCATGAACGCCTCCTCGTTGCCCGAGTCGGAGTCGTCCTTGTTGCTGGCTCCTCTATTCCTCTTGCCCTTCTTCATGGTGGTCTCGTATGCTTTCCTCCGGTGCTCCTCCATCTTGGATGCTGCTAGGCGCTCCTCCGTCTCTGCCGGTGCAACACGCTTCTCGGGTGTGGCAGGTACGACAAGCTTCGACGTCACGGTGTCCTTGAGCGCCGATGTCGATGGATCCAGGCGCGACTGGACACATCGTGGTGCCTCAGATGGGTGCTGGTGGGCACGAACGATGCCGCGACGAGCAGGTGACGCAGGATGGTCAGCCACCGGCAATGATCTGCCACTGCCACGACACAGTTACATGCTACGCGAGGAAGTTGTTCGGAAATGCGTGATGGCGGGTACGCAGAGTTGGGTGCCGATCCTATTAGGGGCACCAGGAGCATCTCATAGTCTAGTCACGTAAAAATTGTGCTAAATTGTAAAATATCTATGTATTGGGAGTATTGTCATGTAACAAACCACAAAATGCGCCGTGTGGCAGCGTCGGGAAGTGTCCAGTGCGTGCCTGTCGACGTGGTGTTGAACGTTCCATCATGTTCTGTCCGTGCAGCAGTTGCGTGCGTCGTGACAACCCCTTGAGCATGCACACACGCTTGACGTGCAGCCCATAATTACTTCCTCCCTCATAGTCCCACCCCTATCCATGACATACTAGGCTGCGCGCGCCGAAGCCCCCGCTGAACCGTCCATCTTGTTAAAGCCAGTCCAATCGAGTCCCATCTTGTGGACTTTGGGGTTTTATTCCCTGTTTCCGCCAGTCACGCTTCTTTAAGAAGGAAGCGACATAGGCCATCGATTAACAAATAAACGGTGGATGTAGGTTGAGATAGCACCAGAGTAAAATGTGGTCTTGTATAAGACTGTCCCACGGACTGGACTCTTTGACCATTCTCCCCCGCCCATCACTTTCTTCTTCCTCCTGCCCCCACCTTCCTCCATCTGCATTAGCCATGGCTCCCCGGAGGAGAGGTAGATCGACCGTGCGCGCGGAGAGAATGGAGAAAAATCGCCGCCTTGGACTTACTTCTCAACTAGCTGCTCAGTCCCCCCTCGCACAGAGACCCAATCTCTCCTAGCAATGGCGCTGAATGTTCCAGCAGGCTGGGGCTCCTGCCGCTCCCGGTACAGTTTTCTTATTCTTCTATGTCTACTTCTTCTTATTATTATGATGCTACATATTCCAGGGCGGCGGCAGCGCTGCATGTTGCAGCAGGCCAGGGCTCCTCCCGGTACAGTCTTCTTCTTCTATGTCTACTACTACTACTTCTTCTTCTTCTTCTTCTTCTTATTATTATTATTATTACTATGCTACATTATCCAGGGCGGTCGTGGACCATGAAAGCAGCACGATGGTAGCGGTGGCACTGCATGTTGCAGCAGGCCAGGGCTCCTCCCAGTACAGTCTTCTTCTTCTTCTATGTCTACTACTACTACTTCTTCTTCTTATTATTATTATTACTATGCTACATATTCCAGGGAGGCCATGGACCCTGAAAGCATCACGATGGCGGCGGTGGCGCTGCATGTTGCAGCAGGTCAGGGCTCCTCCCAGTACAGTCTTCTTCTTCTATGTCTACTTCTTCTTCTTCTTCTTCTTATTACTATGCTACATATTCCAGGGCGGCCGTTGACCCTGAAAGCAGCACGATGGCGGTGCACACTCCCTAACCCAGGCTAATGATCGCCTTCAAAGGCGTTTGTCTCTGCAGAAGGAGATCACGCTTGATTTTTCACTTACCATCAAGAGGCTCAAAGCAGAGAGCGACGAGCTGCAGAGGGCGATCGATGAGCTACAGAAGTTGATCGCACACAGATTGTCCAAACAAGACCTAGCCATCAACTTAATTACGAAGATCTTGCGTGACAAGAAGAATCTCCAGGATAGATGCGTCCTCCTGCTGGATGAAGCCACCAAGACACGCAGAGAACACATCATCGAAGCAAAGACTGCCATCGAAGCCTACAATGACAGGGACCATTGCCTGGATGCATTGAGACAGATGAATGAGGACATGGGCCAAGGTCTCACCGTGCCTAAGAGTCCAAACAAGGAGAAAGGGGATCTAACGGCAATGCCCAATTCACATTCAGAGTAGGAGGGCTGGGGAAGGAATCTCATTTCATGCTCCGCTGCTTTTGTAATTTATACATGTCATGCAATTAAGAAATCTTGGAGCAACTCCTTATTTCTCGCTTTATCTTACTTGCCTATCAACTTAATTATGGGTTTGTGTTCTCATGAATGGTCATCATCATTTCTTTCCATTATGTATCTGAGCTTGGAATTAGATTATGACTATGCCACTACTATTTGGTTACATTGGAAAAACCCATAGCACCCTTAGTTGGATATAGTCCCACATTGCTTTGAAATTGAAATTAGGACCATGCCACTACTTTATCCTGTTGAATTTTGAAAAATAGGCTTTATTGCTCTGAAATTGAAATTAGGACCGTGCCACTACTTTATCCTGTTGAATTGGGAAAAATAGGCTTTATTGCTCCGAAATTGAAATTAGGACCGTGACACTACTTTATCCTGTTGAATTGGGAAAAAAGGCTATATTGCTCTGAAATGGAAATTAGGACCATGCCACTACTTTATCCTGTTGAATTAGGAAAAAAGGCTATTTTTGCTCTAAAATTGAAATTAGGACTATGCCACTACTTTATCCTGTTGAATTGGAAAAAAGGATATATTGCTCTGTCATATAAATTAGAAGTATGCCACTAGTTTATCTAGTTGAATTGGGAAAAAGCCTATATTGCTCTAACATTATCTTTGGAATTAGGACTGTGCCACTAGTTGATTCTGTTAAATTTGTACAATCCTTGATTGCACTGTCCTTCAAATTACGACTTTTACACTAGTTAATTGTTTAAATTGTGGAAACTCACCACATATTTTTATTGCAACAGAAGAAGCCAAAGCTCAACCCAGAACTGCCGACCTGGCTAAGGGACAAGATGGCTATCCAACTAGAGAAGCGGAATTTCCAGAAAGTGTCCCATGAATGCCTGAGAGAAGAAGTCACCATCCTTTATGACAAGTGCCACAGTCTGAAGGTGGACATCGCCGGCTGGAAGGAACTTCACGAGAAAAGTATCGCCTCGACGCGTGCGGAGGAGGACATCATCAAGGATCTCATGGTGGATAATCTTAAGCTTATGGATAAGCTTGTCACTTCCCAGACGGAGCGCTTGAACCAGCGGGAGGCGCACGTCCAAGTACTGAGGGAGCAGGTAAAAACCAAAGCGGACCTAATCGAACGAACCCTCGAACTGGAGCTTCTCAGAAAGGAACACGACCATCTCCGTGCCAAGCTCAGTGCAAACTATAAGTTCCTCTGAAGTTAGTTTGCAAACTATGTGTTCTGTTTATCCATGTGTAGTAGTGATTTTGTAAATGTGGACCTCTCTATGCAAACCATGCTTTCTTCTGAAAGGTTATTTTGCTCAAGGATTGAGTTTGGATTAGTCAAGATATCACAACTGCAAGTCTTATAGTTAACTAGTTTAAAATATTGCCACGACTCAAATTATTCATCTAAAATTTCCTTGATTGTCTATAGCTTGTCCTTGTTCACCTCGCGCTCCTTCTTCAGATCCTTCAACAGCTCCGCACTATAGTACTCTAGCTTCTTATTCTCTTCCAAGAGCTGATCCCTCTCCTTTTCCGCCTTCTGAATCTTCCATGCAGTTCCCACCACCAAGCTCCCATTGATTGTGTCATTTAGTTCTGATCGCAAATGCTTGATTTCCTCTTCCAGCTCCTTATTTCCTACCAAGAGCTTGTAATTTTCTGTAGCTGCATCACAGGCATCTGTAAATCTCCCCGACCTTTCGAGCTCATACATATCCCACAACTGGGCCAAACATTTCTTAAGTGCGTCTGGACACTCAAGATCCACCCACTCTACTGCTTTACACACCGGGCTAACCTAAAAAAACATGGGACCTAATTATCAACATAACACTACACAATTTTCTTCATGTCGCCATTGTACATAACGAAAGCAAACCTGATTTGTATAACCCAAAAACCTTCTTCCAGTGTTACTGCCTTCAAATGCAACATATTTCCTCAGTTTTAGCCCATGGTCACATGGCACTTCCCAATCAAGATCTAGGCCCTCCCAATCGGGGTCGTAGATCGTGAGTGGTACCTATAATGGAACGAAAATCTAGAAATAAACACGCTTGCATGCACATTTCAAGTATTGGATTTAGGTAATTACCAATGCCTAACCATTGTCGAGAAAACAGAGGAACTCACATCGGGGAGGGAAGACTTGATGTCGGAGAGAAATTTGTCACTGCTCGACTGCTTGTCCTTGTCGTTCTAGGGCAGCATGGCGAATGCGGCCGCGGCGACGCGGCGGCGACAATGAGGAGAGAGAGAGAGAGAGGAGGTAGTGAGTGGAGAGAGAAGGAGTGGGTAAAGTGAAGTGCGTCAACGTTGCAACATTGACTAAATTGGCATGCTACAACGGTTTAATTAATACAATGTCCCGTGGCTGGATTACTATCTCATACCTAATAGTTTTTCTCTTCCTTCATTTTAATTTGTAATATTAATCATGTACTTCCTCCTTCCCAATTTTTTGACTTATAGCAACATACAAAATCTTATGTACCGAACAATATAGGATTATGGTTTATGGTTTAGGGTCTAATGAACTGTTTATTGTACTAACCCCTTAACCCTTATTCCTAAATCCTAGACCTGTGCGTCCAATATATCACTGTCTCCTACTTAGTAAGTTTTTTTCCTAAACCCTATGCTTATTCATCCATGATAGTACTTCCTTCTAAGTCACAAATAATTATCCATCGATTAGTCAAATTACTAATCCCACAGAGCATTATATTACATCATAATCATGTCAACTACAAGGTACTTATATATCACCTTGTTTAGTGGTGGTTTCAAGGAGTGATATGTCCCAAAATCCCAACAGCTCACAACACATTATATTACAATCTCTCAACAATCATAATCTTAGAAACAAATTTATCACATCATCTCAGCAAACACAATCAAGTCAACTACAATGTACTTGTGTCTTATTACAACAACGATGCTTGCATCGAGTGATATGTCCGAAAATGTCAACAGCTCACAGAACATCGAATTGCAATCTCTGAACAAACACGACCACATCAACACAGTTTCAAAGCAACAACAATCTTTTTTACAAATACAGGAAGGGGAGCCCTGTGGTCTATCTGACAAGCCCTGGGTAGCAGCTCTCATCAGATCTGATCAACATCTACCGCCTCGTTCTGTTCAGCCACAACAGGGGTCTCTGCATCCACTACAACCTGTCTAACAACATCAGAAATGGCCGCCGAGAAGAACACCCTCCTGGTTTGCTTCTTTCGTCGCATAATCTGCATCAGATCATCGGTATCCAAAACTTCTATGAACTCTTGCTTCTTATGATGCCATCACCAGAGTCGTGCCATCTTCTTAGGGCCAATAATGATTTCCTTACCAATCATATCTCTCAGTTCATCAATATTTATGTTTTTGGAATCGACAACTATCTCTAGAGTTCATGACGAAATTTGCTTACTAACTCCGCCATCAAGTTTTGCTGTGTATGAATCCACCTCCAGGTGTATATTGAACTTAGCTTGATCATCATCTGGTGGTCCGTAAACTCGAGCAGCAGAAGCTCTAGCAGCAAGATCTCCAGTATCTGCATACATATCATCAATCATCGCTTCAACTTTCACCTGACAATAAGCTGCACAACACTCCCAAAGCATCTGAACCTCATGGGAGTGCTCAATTTTCACATAGGTATCACTCATGTTACGCCACACCAATTTTGCCCTCTATTTGGATCCCCAAGGCAATCTAGAATGAAGCATATCTATCAGCTACGAAACAGATACAACCTCTTTGTAGTTGACAAGCAGACGCAATCCTGCCCAAACACAACCCTCTCGCTACCAAAATCTAGTTTTACAGTGTATTGGCGGACATGAACGTGAACTCATAAGGTCCGCTGCATCGAAGATGTTCCTAATTTGATTAAAAAGGGGACCTTTCATTTCATTTGACACTACTTTGCAGTAACTAATCTATTTGCAAGACAAGGCACAGATAAGAAAAATTCACCTCTCGCTCTTCTCCCGGGTTGTTTTCTTCGAGATCTGGGTTGCACGACCCCGCACTGTAGCCGAACACTCCATCGCCGGCCTAGATTTTCTCTTCAACCCGCTGCTTGTAGGTACCATGTTAGCAGACTTCTGGCAGACCTCCTCGCTAACCTGGGCTGCAGACCTCGCCGCTGCTTTGCTTGTCTGCAGTCGTTGCTGGCTCCGGAAGGTTAATCAGCATCCTCGACGTAGCTACCACCTTGGCCTCGCTTGACATGCCGCCTCCGGATTCAGTGTGTGTGTGTGTGTGGGTGGGTGGGTGGGTGGGAGGGGGCGGGGAGAAAAACGACCGTCGCTACCGTCGAACCGGATTCAGTGTATGGGGAGGGAGAAAAAGGACCGCCGCCGCCTGATTCAGTGTCGGGGGTTAGGAAAGTACAGAAATGGATTTGCCTATGCGGCACATGGACGGTGACTTAGAAGGGGCGGAACAGGGGCACGGCAGGTACTAATGTAACGGAATATCCTAACATAACAGCTAAGATTTGAAAATATTTGGTTTGACCACCATTCACTCGAAATGCCCCTCTCGGTAATTACCGCTCGAACTCTTTGAATCGCGGTGATTACACGCAACTCGGGCCCCGCGTTGCCTTCGCCTGCGAACTTTCGGGCCGCAAAGTAGTATCCCCGCTGATGAGGTATTTGAAGACCTCAAGCGCCTACTTTCTACATCCCCCATACTGGTGACTCCAATGGAGAGAGAGCCATGCTGCTCTATATTGCCGCAACGCATCAAGTGGTCAGCACAACCCTCGTGGTCGAACGACCGAAAGACGGTAAAACCCACGGGGTACAGCGCCCAGTCTATTACCTCAGCGAGGTACTGACGCCTACAAAGCAAAGGTACCCCCATTACCAAAAGCTCGCCTACAGCGTATTCATGACTGCGCGTCGACTATGCATGTACTGCTAAGAGCACCAGATCGTGGTCGTCAACGGCGCACCACTATCACACACCCTCAACAAACCTGAAGCTACGACACGAGTAGCTCTATGGGGCATCGAGCTATTATCGCGGGCATCTACGAGCGTTGCAGTACCATCAAGTCACAGGTGCTTCCTGACTTCTTCGTCCATTGGATGGTGCTCCAGCTCCCGGATACTCCGGACATGTCCCAGCTTTGGGCAATGCACTTCGAGAGATCCAAAAGCGACGCCGAAGCCGGAGCCGGAGTAATCTTGACATCACCCCAAGGGGACAAGATGAGGTACGTGTTGTGGATGAGGTTCCACGCATCCAACAATGAGGCTAAATACGAGGCGCTGCTCCATGGCATGCGGATGGCCAAAGTCTACGGCGCCACACGATTGGTCATCTACGGTGACTCCAACCTTGTCGTCCAGCAGACGATGAACTAGTGCGACGCCGTCAGCAATAACATGATCACCTACCACGACCTCTACAACAAACTCGAAGGATACTTCGACGGCTGAGAGCTCCGGCATGTTCGCCGGAAGAGTAACAAAGAGGCCGATAAGATCGCCAACATCAGCTCCACTTGTGCCTCGGTAGCACCGGGTGTATTCCTCGAGAAGATCTGCGAACGCTCCATCAAGCGCAAAGCTCCCAAGGGCATAGTCGATGTCGCGGGACACTTGGGGGGCTGCGCCACCTGAAAAACGGAGGCATCTAAAGAGCCGAAGATGAACGTCGAACTTGTAAACCTTGTGCAGGTCCTCGCAATCGAGCAAACATGGACCCGACCATACATCAGGTACATGCTAAGCAAGCAACTGCCCGAGGACCCGACGAACGCCAAGCACATCGCTCGCTGATCAAAAGCCTTCACTATCATCAATTACGAGTTGTACAAGTGCAGCATCTTCGGGGTTCTCCAAAGGCACGTCACCAGTAGTGACGGGAAGAGCATCCTCCTTGACATCCATGAAGGCATCTGTGGCCACCACGCCGGCAGCCGCGCCGTAGTCTCCAAGGTTCTACGAGTTGGCTTCTACTGGCCAACCGCGATGCGCAACGCCAAGGACATCATCAAAAAGTGCAATGATTGCTAAAGTTTTGCATACAAACCAAACGCACCCGGCTTAGAGGTACGGCCATCCCGCTGGCCTGGCCCTTTGCTCAATGGGGACTTGACATGGTCGACAAGCTACAAAAATCCTCACCCGGAGGGCACGTCTTCTTCCTAGTGGCAGTCGAAAAGTTCAAAAAATGGATCGAGGCCATGCCAGTCACTACAAACCGGCACCACTGCCGTCAAGTTCTTCTAGTCCATTTTCTACAGGTTCGGGGTGCCTCATAGCATCATAACCGACAACGACACGAACTTCACCCTGAAGGAGTTCCGAGACTTCTGCGAAAGACATGGCATCAACATCACGTAGGCCTTTGTGGCGCATCCGCAGACCAACGAGCAGGTCGAAAAGGTCAACGGCCTCGTCTGCAATGGAATCAAGAAGCGACTGTTGCACCCACTCAAGCGATTGGCGGGAGCATGGGCAGAAGAGATACCCTCCGTCCTTTGGAGCCTGCGCACAACACCAAACAGCGCCACCGACTACATGCCCTTCTTCATGGTGCACGGAGCCGAAGCAATGTTACCCGCCAAGGTACGTGATGGCTACAAGTGCACAGATTGTTTGTAGCTAGTTTCGAAGTTAAGATGTTGATCCCACAGGGATCCCAAAGGTAAGTGTTTATGGGTGAAGTCTCTGTCACTCTCAAAGTTGTCATAGGTCTTCGAGTGAATTGACCGTAAGTGTTGAAATAAGAATTGAATTTGGATTAAAGTAAAGTATTTAAATGAAACTAGAATATAAACTTCAAAAATAAAAAGCATAAAAGTAAAGAATGATTTGTTTGTTGTTTTCTGCAAATGAAAAAGTAGGCGCGAGGAGATTCAGTTCATGGTGATAGTGAATGCTCCAGGTGGATGAGTGATAAGTGTAACAATTATAATCTTATAAGTGTGTGTGTAGGCGAGTAACCCATAATTAGCCGGAACTCCTCTTAGTAGATTTCATCCCAACTTCAGTAATCCTACTAGCCTGAACCACAACCATCATCAGTCACTAGACGATTAAGATCCTTCAGGTTGCTTAGCAATTAAGCTCCTTGGATTGGACTAATGCAATAAGCACAGTGGTTCCTCATGATCCTCGAGTCAAACTAGTTTCCCATTGATATCCTCGTGTCAATCGAGGGTCGCCGGTCTACTAGCGAACAAGATCCTATCTATGTAAAACAAAGCATCATGTTGTCTGGGCCCTTAATTGGACAACAAGCATTAAGCATCCCACAGATAATTAAGCACACATAATATAGTAATTAAAATCAACCACAAACTTAATGGAAATTATATAGGCACATCACATCTCACAAAATCCCTTACATCTCCCATGCCTAAGGGAACTTACTCACACATGAGAGAAGAAAGCATCATCGATATAATTAAATAAAGGGAGTTCTTCTTGATACTACCATGAGATCCACAATAAGAATAGAAATAAATCCAACACAATTCAAGATGGGAAGAACAATCTCAAACCCTAGTCTTGCAAGATGGAGATCTCTCTCAAGTACAAGTAATGGCCATGGAGGTGTGGTGGCTAGGAGGTCGAAGATTGTGGAGCGATATGAAGAACGTCTTCTCCTTCTTCTCCGGATCTCTTCTTTCTCCTTTCTGGATGGGATGGCGGCTGCTGTGTTCTGTTTTTGTCCATGTCCTCTTCATGAAAGTTGTCCCTTTTAACAAGACGAAGCTGATGGAAACTATACGATGGGAACTATATGGCCAGAGAAAATATCCCCGCTCTATAGTTGCTCGTTAACGCTACTGTATGCCTCCTTCGACTTCTTCCAAAAAGGTATTTGCTTGTTTTCGTCTGAATATTGTGTTTTTGCTGCTAAAACCATCTATTTATGTTCAGAACCTGAAACACACATTAAAAACCAAGTTTTCTTTGCTACCGAAGTATTAGTGTTAGGAAAAGCTAGAAAACCATCAAATTCAAAAGAAAACCATACAAAATGTGTCGAATGTCACAACTATCAACTCCCCAAGCTTAGATGTCGCTCGCCCTCGAGTGACAAGGAAATAAGAAAGGATAGTGGAGATTCTAAACTGAAATAAAAGAACTTACAAGCTCGAATTGGTGTCAAATTATTTTCTTCACAATTCTTGCAATCTTAAACATGATCATACAAGTATTCACAAGATTGCACTGAGTCCACTTCCTAACCATCCTAACCACGTATATCTTGCTAGCAAATAAATCATATGCCTAAGCAACTGTCAAAAGTTTAGCTTGGAAAGTGAAACAATCCTTTTGGTTTCTCTCTTATTGAGAGATGAAAACTTTTTTGTTTTGCTCTTGTCCCTTTAATCAATTAAGAGTACTCAAGTTGGCACCAACAACATTTAATTTAAGAACAACTCATCTACTCCCACGTAAAAATTTCAAGACTCTCAAAGCACCTTTTTCCTTTCCTTGGTTTTTTAAAAAACTTCAGCTCTTTCATATAGAAATCATGCCATTGTTTTTAACATGTTAATTGGGACTGTGTTGCGCACTCATGACCATGCCAATAGATAACTGGTGAGCAATAGTGGGTCAGAGGAGTACTACAACTTCACTTGGAATGTAAAACCACGAGGAGACTAAAATGTTACCCGTCATAGCATTGCAGCTATAGACGTTTACATAAGTCAATAGCCGAAAACAAGTGATTTTCGTTGGCCAGCGAAGTTAATATTTCCCCATGGAGTACGACAGTGTTGTAGTGACACGCGTAAAGCAATATCCTACTGTAATTATAAAAAGAAGTGGCATAATTTATACTACTTCGAAGCATCCATTTTATCAGACAATTTCATTCAAGGGTGATATCGAGTCTATTTACATTAAGATTAGTGGGGTTGAGTAGTTCTAAAATCAAATACTTTGGGCTAAACATGGACTCAAGTCATCTCTTGGATGCTTTTTCTTGTTGTAAAAATGTCAGAAATATTTTAACCAAGTTCATTGCTGACTATTTCAAAGCTAAAAGAGGACACTGGCAAAGGAATAAAATTTATAGGATAACAAGCTAAGTGGGGAGTGACTCAAGTGAAAGCAAGTAAATAATTGTAGGATCAATTTAAATTTGTAGAAGAGGTGATGAAAGGAATGTGATACCTCTTATTGCTTGTTTCGTTCTCGTACTTGAGTCGAATCCCCTCTATATTTCCATATTGCCAAGTCACCTGAAATTGAGCAATCTCTGAGAAAAACAAAGAAACAAATTTGCAATAAAGGTTCCAACTATTTTTTTGTGTTTTTTGTTTATGAATGCAAACTAAAAATAAACATGCAATTCTTGAAAAATAAAATAAATCAAAAGAAGAAATAAAAATATGAATGCAAAGTTTGGAGGTTCTCAAACCTCCCCCAAGCTTAGGTTGTTGCCATGCTTAGTTGTTGCCGTCATTCGGTGGCGGGTACGGATGCTGCTGATAGTAGTCAGGGAAGTGAGTCGTGAAGTGACTAAAGTTGTGAGTTAAGGCACTCACATCTTCACTCACTCCATGCAGAGTCTGGTCGATCTCCCCAACTCGCTGGTTGATGTGTAGAAAATCGTCATAGGGGATATTGTTGAACCCCTGCTGGTGTTGGTGCTAATTGGGCCAAGGTTCCCAAGGTACCTCCTATTGCTGCTGCTGTTGTCCTTCCCAAGCAGGGTTGTACTCCCGCTCCTACTGCTGCTCTTGCTCATCATGTTGCTCTCCTTCTTTATCTTCCTCGGAGTCAGGATAGAGTGCTGCCATGATCTCCATCACTTGATCCTTGGTCAGGATCCATTTTTGCCTTTCCTAAATCAATAAGTCTTGTGGACAAGGTGACGTGTCTTGGTTGACGTAGAGCCTGTTGGAAGACCCCAAGAGCAAGGTGTGATGATCACAGCAGCAACTTTTCCCTCAGTTATGAAACCAAGGTTATCGAACTAGTAGGAGTAAGGAAACAACTCCAAGGTGTTGCTAACAACTTGGAACCTGCGCAACACAAACTCAAAACTTTGCCCCAACTTACAGTGAGGTTGTCAATCTCACTAGTTTGCTAAAAACAAATGATTAAACGTATAGTGTGGAAGATAGTTGTTGCTTGCAGAAAGTAAATAGTAACAGGTAAACAGTAGATGGTGTATCAATTATAAAGGAATGGACCGGGGTCCACAGTTCACTAGAGGTGTTCTCCTTAAGATAAATAGCATGTTGGGTGAACAAATTACAGCGGGGAAATTGACAGATTGAGAAAGCATAACAATGCATATACTAGACATCTTGACTCCTACAACATTTGATTGGGCATTACAACATAATACATAGACCGTAATCCAACTGCATCTATGAATAATAATCCACCTTCAGGTTATCATCCGAACCCCTTCCGGTATTAAGTTGCAAGCAATAGATAATTGCATTAAGCAATGTGTGTAAAGTAAACAATACAATTGCCCCATGGACAAAGGATTGTTGTTTTATCCCTAGTAGCAACATCACATCTAAAACCTTAGAGATTTTTGTCACTTCCCCATATTACTAGAGGCATGAACCTACTATCGAGCATAAATACTCCCTCTTGGAATTTCAAGCATCTACTTGTCCAAGATAGCTATTAACAACGGAGAGCATGCAATATCACAAATAACATAGACATGATAGAATCAATAATGAATCTGACATAGTATCTCAATATCTATCGGATCCCCACAAACACAACATGTATGATTACAAATAGATGATCTTGATCATGAACAAAGCTCACAAGATATAAACATGATAGCACAAAGGAAAAGAAACAACCATCTAGCTACCGTATGGACCCATAGTCCAAGGGTGAACTACTCACGGATCACTCCGAAGGCTGGCATGGTAATGAAGAAGGCCTCCGGGATGATCTCTCCCCTCCGGCAGGGTTCCGGGAAGAGCTCTAGACCCCCTGATCTAGGGACGATGGTGGCGGTGGCTACGGCCTATTTCGTGGAGATTTGATCGGGTACTTAGGGTTTATGCATTGGGGTGCTTTTATAGGCTAATGGGCAAGGTTGGTGGGCGCCTGAGGGGCCCACACCTGGTGGCGCCGTGCCCTAGGGGGTGGTTGTGCCAGCCCTAGGTGTGGCCACCTCGTGGCCCCACTTCGGCTACCCTTTTGACTCCGTATTTGCTCCGGTAAAATATTGAGTTTGGCTTTTGTTTCGTCCAATTCCGAGAATATTTCCTTACTAGATTTTCTAAAACCAAAAACCAACAGAAAACAGGCACCTGGCACTGCGGCATCTTGTCAATAGGTTAGTTCCGGAAAATGTATAAAAATACATCAAAGTGTAGACAAAACACAAGAAAGTTGGTACTAAACAAGCATGGCGCATAAAAAGTTATAGATACGTTTACGACATATGAAGCATCCCCAAGCTTAAATCCTGCTCGTCCTCGAGTAGGTAAGTGACAAAAATAATAAATTTTGAGGTGAAATGCACCATCACAATATTGATCAAACTATTGTAAAGCATTGATAGCTGGGATCATAGTACTCTAAACATGAGCATGAAAGATGAAGCTCTAACAATAAGACATAGCAACTACGTTGTAACATGAAAAGGTACAAACAAAGATCATGAACAACAATGCATTGAAAGTCGTTTGTTTGTTTCACTTTTAGAAAACATAGCATGTGTGGTATTCAACTTGTCCTTCATGGTGTAGAAAAACATAAAAGCATAGGACACCTTCAAAGTTCATAAGGGTGACTAGATACAAATAGTTTAAGAACATGCAATATCAATATTATGAATCAATCAATAAGTTTTGGGACAATGCACATAAAACTAAGAATGAAAACTATGCTCTCCTAGTTGGTGCATAAAGATAGAAGATGAAGACTCAACATAAAAGTAAGAAGAAAGGCCCTTCATAAAGGGAAGCAGGGATTTCAAGTTTCATAAAGAGCTTCCAAAAATTATGGTACTTATTAACTTTCAGCTCTCATTGCCCCTATCATAAGCATCTTGAAGTGATTAAGGTTAAAGTGAACAAACTATGGAGTATATACTTGACAAAGTATAAGTTGGCAATCTCAAGTCCCTTGAATACGAGGGCCACACCTCATGCTACTCAACTGTTGGGGATATGCTATATGTGTATCCTCATAGCATGTCTCCTATCCGGATAACCCGGGTGGCCCACAGTTGGTAGCATGGCCCATGGCCTGCTGGGCGTCCCAGTTAGATGGATCCAGAAGGGAGGCCCATGCCGGATAAAGGAAGGCTACGGTGGAGTCACCAGCGTACCCGGAGCCTAGGAGTGCAAGACACGCAAGACTAGTAATAGACGGTGTAGGACTCTGTAACCTGTCTGGCTAGGACTTTTCCCTGTAACCCTAGGACCTGGCGACTATATAAGTCGGGCCTATGGGAGCCTTAGGGCACACACAATAATGACCAAGTAGCGATTAGCATACACCTCGCACAGCGAACCTATTTCTGTAACTCGGCGTATTGCCATTATAGTGATTTATAGCAGGAGTAGGATTCTGCCACCGTTGTGGGATCTGAACCTAGATAAGCTGTGTTACCTCGTACCCGTCAACCGCCCGACTTCCCCCCACGTCTCTAAACACGCACTGTGAGGACCCCTCCATGGCATACTCCTCGGCAATACCACGATAGTTGGCGCCCACCGTGGGGCAAGAGACGCTTCAGGCTCTTCAGCGGGCGAGGACCAAGATCTTCGCGGGAATTGGCGAAACCGTAGCCATCGGCCGCGTTCTCTTCTCCGGGAACGTTCCGATCGTCCCTCCTGACGAGTTCTGGATCCTGGTGAAGACGAACTCTACGTGGTGCTCGATCGTTCCTATCAAAGATATCCACCTATTCATTGGTGAAACCGACTCGGGCACTAGTTCCCTGGGAGTCGGAGGAGCATCAAGGCCCGCACGGACCGCCTACGGGCAGGATACGTTCGCGGAAGGATCAATGTCGGATCTCTCTTTGGAGTTTGCCGACAAAGATCGGAAAAATTCAAAGCCCACCCAAACCGCCCTTGTGCAGGATATAACGGTGGAAGATCACTGCAAGTCCGCCCGCTCGTCGCAAGGCCGGACAGCAGAGATCCAAGTTCGTCGGCGTGGTTACCATCTTCGATCTGGCACGTTGCGTTCAGAGAGAGGGCGAAAACCATCGCGATTACCTTGCCAGGTGGCTCCGTATACGAGCCGATCTGGCCCACTACCCCAATGATGATGCTATGTATCACTTTGTGGAAGGACTAGGCCATGGCACGCTTCTCCTACATTCTCTAAGACGGCAGCAGGCGTCAGGACGCCTTACCTTCGAAGGCATGGTGAACACCGTCAACAACTACATGGAGGCTGAAGCGGCAGCTCAGACAGCGCTTGCGCTCATTGACGGAGCCCCTCCGATTCAACCACCGCCTCCGGCCGCCATCGCCATAGCTGCGTCGCCACCTCTAGTCATCGTTGCCGCTGTTGCACCTCCACCCCCGTCATTGAGGAAGTCCTGGCACCCTCCGACTCTGTGATTGACGCACTATACGCCGACTTTAGTGCAGATTCAGAGGAGATAGATTTCTGTCCAGAGGAACTAGACTCCGCCATGCAGGAGATGGAGGAGGAGTACACGCGCGACGAGCTAGCCAACAATGCCGTCACGTCTCAAGAGGTGTTCGTCACCATTGGGACGGCGATGGATGAAGATCAACCCAGACGAGCTCCACCTACAGCTCTAGACAAAGGGAAGGGACCACCTATTGCTGATGACATCGATCGCGCAAAGGTCATGCCCCCTCCGCCTAATCTAGTGCAACAGCCACAGGAACTCGGCACTGGCCCGAGCAAGAACAACACCACAAACTTGCCGCCTCCAGCATCTATGTCTGCTGCTGCCCAAGTTACTCCAGCTGATAGAGTGATGTACGACAATCTCCTCATCGAGCCACTGATCATAGCTCATATCCGGAACGTGACACAGCTTGATGAGAAGCGCCAGCAACTGCTGGAGGAAGCGCATGCCATCACGGAGCAAGGCGCTAAGCTAGATCGAGATCTGGTCAACGCGCAGAAATCCATAGAGAAAGCTAGAGCAATGGAGGCCGAGTACAAGACTCTGCTGCAGCAGCAGAAGGCCAAGAAAGCTCTGGCTCGCGTCATCAACAATCCTAGTGTATGTCGAAACCTAGGATGGGCTCCCCCGAAGCCGGCACAAGCCAAGCCATACATTAACAGTGAAGGCAGACAGGTGATTCCCACTCCACTCCTCAACCCCGCTGTCGCCAAGACCCTTCTGGAGTAGGATAGATCGCCCGAGGCAGTGTACCAAGTCTATGACCTAGTGGCCAAGGCGGTAAAGCAGCAGGAAAAGGCCACCTCTCAGAGGCTTGAGTCTGACCTAGCGTTTTGCCAGTCTAGCCAACATAAGCCGCCAAGGGACAGATCTCCTCTTGATGTCGGGTCCCAGACGGGTTCATCAGAACGAAGATGGAGGGATGCGCACAACAGTAAGGATGGTATCCCCATATCCTCTGACCACGGAGAAAAGGCACGACCTCGTCGCACATCGCCACCGCCCCGCTCCCCCTAACATCGCGAAGACCCCAAGGCTCATCATCATACGGATATGCCCCCGCCAAGGCAGGGCGGCATCGTCATCCGCGACAACACGGAGCAGACCCGTCATGACGGAGAGCGCAACCAAGGACACAAGAGCAGGTCGTGCCATGACCCTCCACGTCCGACAAGCAATCATGACAAGCGTGCGACGTCACAGGAGGGTAATAGCAAGAATGATAACCCACCGCCACCTCCGCCTCCGTCGCCACTTAGCAGTCACCATGGCGGAGGAGGCCCGTGTCGTTCACGCAGCCCATCCCCTGTTGACAAGAAGAAGAAAAACCCGGAGCCGTACGACGCATGTTCGCGGATCGATAAGATCCACGAGGCCCGGGAAGGACCATACCTGGGACCACGTTGCTTTGGACCTGTGATACAGTCCACAATTTACCGCAAAGGTTTCCGGATTGACAATACCATCAAGCCCTATGATGGCACCGTCAAGCCAGCTACATGGTTGCAGGATTACGGCAACGCGGTGGAGATCGCCGGGGGTAACCCCAACGTCACCGTCAAGAACCTCCCATTGATGTTGGCAGGCACAGCCCGTCAATGGATTGATGACTTGCTGGAGAAATCTATCTGCATTGGTTGGACATTCAAGAAGCGTTCACCAAGAACTTCGAGGGTACATACAAACGTCCCTGTACTGTTGGCGATCTATAGCGTTGCGTGCAAGAGAAAGACGAGACATCTCGCGCCTACCTCTCTTGCTGGCTGGATATGAAAAATTCATGCGCAGGAGTGCACGCTCAGACCGCCATGGCCGCCTTCATTGATGGGTTGGAAAGGGGCATGTTGCTCTGACATAAGCTGAAGCGCTTGCAGGACAATCACCAGCTTGACTTGAACCAGATGATTCAGTTGGCTAGTGAGTTCGCAGCTGCCGCCGACGATGCTCGCGGCTCTCTGCCGGCAACGGCCATTCCAACTCAAGCTCGGAGGAACAACGGCACAAAGCGGAAAACTGCTCCAAAAGAAAAGCAAACTCCCGACATGGTCGCCATGACCTTTGCAGGACGAGGTGACGGTGGACAACGTGCCCAAGGACGGGGAGCTGCTCGTGGGCAAGAGCGAGGAAGTGAAACAACCTCGGCAGCGCTCCGCGTTCCCCAAACCTACGAAGAGTACCACGAAAGGAAACACAGTGCTCTGATATCATCTGTAAGACCCCACCCTTGATGAAAATCAATTTTTTCAAAGTGTTGAAATTTTTTCCTTAGTGGTTTCCAATCCTAGGGTCATAATCCTATAGGCAACACAGTGCTCTGATACCATTGTAAGACCCCACCCTTATAAAGGTAAAGGTCCCTATGATTGCAATGCTAGTCCCTGGATCAATTGCTAGCATCCACAGTTTAAGATGAAGTACACAGAAACAAAGGTCATTATTACATCGTCATTCCAGAGATAACATAGTCTTTTACAACTCCATAGCCATAGGTAGTACAAGAGTTTAACTTAACAATATAAATAAAAGTCTTCATCTTCATGTGCCACAGGCAAGCATGTTGAGTGTAGACTCATAACCCTAATCCTCATCAGAGTAACCTGCAACATCACAAGTTACAACCACAGTGGGTCAATACATTGGAATAGTATTGGCAAGTGATACCTTAGTAGAATAATAGTATCTAGCTTCTTCATGAATTTGGCTAAGTGTATCTTAGGCTTGCTTTGCTCAAAATAGGTTTTAACTATCAATTGAAAACACTAAGTTTTTGTTTGGCAAAAACTCCCAAGGAACCACCAATAGACATTGGTGAACCTTTATCCTTGTTCAACCACAAGTTTTTAACTTAGAAATTGGGATGAGGAGATTCTTGATAGTTTCGATGTATTGATGCTCGAATTGTCCATTTCTAGGGACACGACTAAGTACTTAGATTCTTTCTTCTGCAGAGGTGGTGCACTTTCCCCACAAGACTTGATTTTCATCTAGACAAGACCTTTCAGAAGCCTTCCCTTAGACCAAATGGACGCGTTCCAAACCTACCATCCCCTACCACCAACTGTCCATATGGCTAAGTTATTGCAACCTATAAGATCCAGGCAGAGCCCATAATGCCATGTGTCTGCACTAGAAGCTTCTTAACATATGGCATCTCAAATCCCTTTGTTCCTGGGTGGCATTCCACAAGTGAGATACACAGGTTAAACCATTGGAAAATGGGCCCTGGTAACCACTCAACAAAAATCCAAACAAGAAATTACCATTCCACCCAGGTGTTTCATTCACTTAGTTGTTTTATTAAGCAAAAACATAAGTCAAAGACTTAGCAATATTTTTCCATAGCACATATATAATCCACCCTTGGTTGCTACTAGCTAGGCTAAGCATGGCAATAGAAAGTATCTTAACTTAGAGAAAATTCTAACAATTCTACAACTACCAGGATTTCCCAAGCATAGAATATAGATACTTAGTACAAATTATCATGCAAGCCCTAAACAAAGTATCACTAATGCATAGTCAAAATATTGGGAAAAAATATGAAGTACCACTTGCCTTGGTAGTTGGGGGAATAACAACAATCCTCACAGCCACAATCACCACTAGCACCAAAATCTACACATAAAATGATAGCACCAAATTCACATTTCAAATAATCAAGCAAAAATACATGAATGCATGCAAATGCCATGTGATGATTTTTCTAAACCAAACAAGACAAGTAAAACAGTACTGAACAATAAACAAAACAATTATACACCAAATAAACTTAATTTGGCCTTTAAAACATTTTCCAAATAATTTTTATACACAAAATATGCCTACAAATGTCTCTGCATAAAATTCTATTTTAACAGAAATAAAATACAAAACTAAGCCCATAGATGTGTAGGATTTCTTTTTGTGATTCCAATGGTATATTATTGTTATTTTTGGATAAACAGAACAAAATTTATTGAATTTACAAGTTTAAATATCTAATAGATTCAAATCTAAATTTCAAACAGAAAACCTGACACGCGGCGCAATATGATTGGTCTGCATCGTTCAAGACCGGATCACGCACCCGCACCGTTGGATCTAACTAAATCCAACGCTCCAGATCAGAACTTACCCTTTCGCGTCAGATCAAACCTGGACCGCTAGATCTAATCCTAAGGCCCAGATCTACTCGTACCTCTTCGCGTCTGATTCTAATATAGGCCGCTGGATCTAGATCCAGCGGATCAAATCCTTCTGCCAAGAACTGGCGGCGCAAATGGCGAGCAGAGGCGGTGGCGGCTCTGCCGGCAACGAATTGGCGATGCTAGGGGGTAAAGGGAGGGATGCAATTCGTTACCGAGGTCGCAGAGTCGAGGCGAAGCTCAACATGGTCGTTGACGAGGGTGGGGTGCACAGACACGAACGGAATCACTCGCCAGAGTGGGCCTGTCGTTGGGTGCTCACGGTCGTCATCGAAGGCGATGCTCTGGTGCGAAAGAAAGTAAATGGCGAACGTCAGGAGATGCGCAAGGAGATAGCGGCCAAGCCTGCATGAACTAGAGAGCAAGGCACGCACGAGGCTTACCACAATCCATCGCCGGAGTGCGTCGGGACAGCAGCGGTGTGGAGAGAAAGGCGAGCAGCCTGGCGGCGTTCAAAAGGAATTGACTAGGGGGAAATGGAATGGGGGCTGTGGGGTTTAAGTAGCCGGAGCTGGGCGAGGAATTACTCGGCGAATCAACGGCATTTAAGCGCGCAATCAACGAAAGTGACGCGGGGGAGGTAACAGCGGAGGGCTCGGTCGTGGGCGGGGTTTGGGGATGACGATGACGGGGCAGGTGGGTCCGGGGGGTCAGTGAGGGAGGGGTGTGCGCGTGGGTGAGAAACAGAGGGAGAGGGGAAAACCCGGGTGGGTTGGTTCTGTTACTGGGCCGAATAGGTGGCGCCGGCCCTTTTTCTTTTCTTTATTCCTTTTCTATTCATGTTTTGATTTTCTGAAATCATTTTCAAATGTTTTTCTAAAGAGTTTGAATTCAAACTTTCTCTGAATTTTTGTAAAATGAACCATGCACATATTTGAATATATAACAATTGTTGTTCACTCAAAAATACATTGTCCCGTTGAAATTAAAATAAAACCATGCCTTAATCATTTCTTTATAAATAGGCATATGAATGGTTTTGAATTTTTAGATTTTGGTTTTGAAATTTTGAAAAAGCTTTGGAATCAACATTCAAACCTATATTCAAACCTTTCTGGTTGAAACAAAGTATTCTCATATTAGAGAGTGAAAAATAAAGTCATTGCCTTTCCTACATAAAATAATAGGCAACCATTTGCTTCTGTTTTGAAATCTTATTTCAAATGATCCTAAATGCTTATGAATGCATGAATGATATGCAAACTTTATAAATCATGATTTTTGGGATGTTACAAATATAACCCCCTTAAGGTGAATCTCGCCCTCGAGATTCGGATTGGCTAGCAAATAGGTGAGGGTGGTCTTTCCGAAGATCATCTTCTCTTTCCCATGTTGCTTCTTCCTCAGAATGATGGTTCCACTGAACTTTGCAGAATTTGATAGTCTTTGTCCGAGTAACCCTTTCTGCAGTCTCGAGAATCTTGATAGGTTTTTTCTCATAAGTGAGATCACTCTCCAATTAGACCTCTTCCAAAGGTATAGTATCCTTCAAAGAAGTCTCTTCCATCTCCGGATGGCATTTCTTTAGCTGACTCACATGAAACACATTGTGAACGGCAAACAATGATCCAGGCAATTCAATCTCATATGCCACTTCTCCTTTACGGCTCAGAATATTGAATGGTCCAACATATCTTGGGGCCAATTTTCCTTTGACTCCAAACCTCTTCACTCCACGAAGTGGTGATACTCTAAGATAAGCTCTATCACCCACCTCATAGGTGACTTCCCTACGCTTGGGATCTGCGTAGCTCTTTTGTCGGGACTGTGCTATCTTCAATCTGTCCTTTACCAACTTGACTTTCTCTTCAGCTTCCTTGATTAATTCTGACCCGAACAAGTTTCTTTCTCCAACAACATTCCATAGCAATGGTGTAGTACACTTTATCCCATAGAGAAATTCAAATGGTTCCATCTCAATACTGGCTTGATAGCTGTTGTTGTAAGAGAATTCCGCGTAAGGCAGACTTTCATCCCAACTAGCACCATAAACTAGGGCACATGCCCTCAACATATCCTCTAGAATTTGGTTGGTCCTTTCTATCATCCATCGATGCAGGGATGAAAGCGATCAATTCCAATCTCGTTCCCAATGACTCATGCAGTTGCCTCCAAAAATGGGAAGTGAATTGAGTTCCCTTAACAGACACAATACTCTTGGGTACTCCATGTAGACACACAATCCTATTCGTATAGATCTTGGCTAACTTAGCACTTGTATAGGTTGTCTTCACGGGTATGAAATGAGCCACTTTAGTTAGACGATCCACTACGACCCAAATAGAATCATATCCTGATCTAGTCCTTAGCAGTCCAGTGATGAAATCCATGCCAATCGTGTCCCACTTCCAATCAAGAATAGGTAGTGGTTGCAACAATCTTGCTGGTTTCTGATGTTCCGCTTTCACTGTACTACATACATCACACAAAGCAATATGTTTGGCGATGTCCTTCTTGAGATTATTCCATCAAAATCTTTCCTTCACATCCATGTACATTTTAGTGTTACCCGGATGAATGGAATATGGTGAGTTGTGTGCTTCCTGTAAAATCAGTTTCCGAAACTCCGGATCTTGTGGAATGAAGATACGTTTTCCATACCATAAAGTACCTTGTTCGTCTTCATGGAATCCTTTGGCTTTTCCCTTGCCAATCTTTTCCTTAATCTCTTCAATTTCCTTGTCCGTCTTTTGGGCTTCCTTGATTTTGTCCAACAAGGTGGGTTGAACATCCAATGACATGAGATGTCCTTCAGGTACTATCTCCAATCTGAGATCTTTGAATTGGGTACACAGATTATCTGGCAACTCTCCTTTAGTAAGGCCATTCACATAAACCTTATGGCTTAATGCATCCGCTACAACATTTGCTTTACCGGGGTGGTATTTCAAACTCAAGTCATAGTCCTTGATGAGTTCTAGCCATCTTCTTTGTCTCATGTTGATTTCTTTCTGAGTGAAGATATACTTCAAACTTTTGTGATCTATGAACACTTCACATTGCTTTCCCAAAAGATAATGTCTCCATGTTTTGAGTGCATGGACAACAGAGGCTAACTCTAAATCATGAGTAGGATAATTCACTTCATGAGTTTTGAATTGTCTCGAGGCATACGCCACAACTTTCCCTCCTTGCATCAAAACTGCACCTAAATCTTGATGAGATGCATCACAATATACTTGGAAATCTTTCTCCAAATCTAGCAGACATAAGACTGGTGCTGTCACTAGTCTCTTCTTCAACTCTTGGAAACTGAGTTCACATCCTTCAGTCCAATCAAATTTCTTGTCTTTCTTAAGTAACTCCGTCATTGGCTTAGCTACTTTTGAGAAATTCTCAATGAATCTTCTATATTAGCCTGCCAAGCCAAGGAAACTATGAACTTCTTTCACTGACTTAGGAGATTCCCATTCAGTTACAGCTGACACTTTTGCGGGATCAACTGCTACACCATCTCCTGACACAATGTGTCCAAGAAATCCAACCTCATTCAGCCAAAATTCACACTTACTGAATTTGGCATACAACTTATGCTCCCTAAGCTTTTCAAGTATCAATCGCAAATGTTACTCATGCTCTTCATTACTCTTGGAATAAATCAAAATGTCATCGATAAAAACGACAATGAACTTGTCGAGAAATTTCATGAACACCTTGTTCATCATATTCATGAAGTAGGCTGGTGCACTGGTCAAACCAAATGGCATCACGGTGTACTCATACAATCCATACCTAGTGGTGAAAGCAGTCTTAGGTATGTCTTGTTCCCTTATCTTTAGCTGAAAGTAGCCTGACCAAAGATCAATCTTTGAGAACACACGGGCTCCTTCTAACTGATCAAACAAGTCATTGATTCTGGGCAAATGATACTTGTTCTTGATAGTCACCTCATTGAGTGAATGATAATCTATGCATATCCTTTGACTTCTACCTTTCTTTTCAACAAACAGAACTGGTGCTCCCCAAGATGAAGAACTTGGTTGAATAAATCCTTTCTGCAACTGTTCTCCAAGTTTCTTCTTGAGTTCCTTCAACTCATCAACTAACATCTTGTAAGGTCTCTTTGCTATTGGTCCTGATCCTGGCAGCAAATCAATCAGAAACTGAACATCTCTATCTGGTGGCATTCCAGGCAATTCCTCTGGAAATACATCCTGATATTCTCTCACAATTATCACAGCACACTGTCTATGCTAACCCCCTTAAGAGAATTTAGCTTACTCCCTTTTGATTCAAAGTTAGACTTGAATCTAATCCTTTTATTATCCGGGGTTGTGAGTGTGACAGTATGGTTGGCACAGTCTAGCACTCCTTTGTACCTAGTCATCCAATCCGTTCCCAAAATGACATCCAATCCTTGGGAATTTAGGATTATCAAATTAATGGGAAACTTATACTTCCCAAATTCTATCTCTAGGTCATGACATCCCGAGTTCACTATCATTTCTCCACCAGGAGAACTTACTTTTATAGGACACCCAATAGTTTCAACTGGAAATCCATTTCTATCAACAAATGCTCTTGATATGAATGAATGTGATGCGCTAGTATAAAAAAGAACAAGTGCTAGAACAGAATTGAGTTTGAACTTACCAGACACAACATCAGGTTCCTCATATATTTCTTCCACATTGATGCGGTTCACTTGTCCCTTCTGGAAAGGGTTGGGCTTGGTGGTTCCTTCAACCTTCTTTTCTGGGCACTCATTTGCATAGTGTCCCATCTTCTTACACTTGAAACACTCAACCTGACTGATATCTCTATTTGCAGGCTGACTTCCGTTTCCACTTCCACCTCCACTGTGGTGACTCTTGTGTCCACCCTTGTGATTCTTATACTTGTCATTATCCTGACTGCGGTGATGCTTGTTGTCATGATGACGGTTGTGGTTGTGGTGGTTGTTGTACTTTCCATGTTTGTGGGATCCAGAACTCCCACTATCATCATGATGGGAACACTTGTGAGACGATCCCGAGCTGTGCTTATCAAAGCTGTGCTTCCTCTTCCTGCTCTCAACCTGTTTCATCTTGTTCTCGAAGATGGTAGCCTTGTCACAAAGTGATTGGTAAGTTGGGACATAGGCAACAGACAACTGCAGGTTCAACTCATCATTCAGTCCTTCGAGGAATTTCTCCTTCCTCTTGGCATCTGTATCAACTTCTTCCGGTGCATAACGCGCCAGATTGTTGAATTCCTCAATATACTCAGCCACACTACGGTGGCGCTGTTTCAGATTGTGAAACTCCTTCTTCTTCAAATTCATCACTCCGGATGAGATGTGAGCTGTACGGAAACCATCCTCAAAGATAGCCCAAGTCACATCCTCAATGGGAGTGGTGATCTAAAAGTTGTCCCACCAAGTTGCTGTTGGCTCTTCTAGCAGATGTGCTGCAAACCTGACCTTCTCTTCGTCGGTGCAGCCAACAGTCACCAAGTCTTTATTCACTGGACGTAACCAATCATTGGCCACCATTGGATCAGTGGTTCCCGTGAACTTGGCAGGCCTCAGTCTTAGAAATCTGGTGAGCATGTCAAATCCTGGCGGATTATTCTGGTTGTTGTTGTTGTTGTTATTCTGGTTCTGGTTCTGCATGAATGTTGTCATCATCTACATCAGTTGAGCTTGTGCTATCATCAACTGCTGCATTTGGGGAGTGACATTGTTGTTGTTGTTTTGGTTGGGGTTGGCACGTCGAGGAGGCATCTGTGGTTTTAATAAGGATAAGAATGAGATACCCATAGATGCTAAACATGCATAATACATCACATAGACAATCACATTAACCAAGCATCAAAACAACATAGAGTTTGAACGACATAAACAACAAGTTTTGGAAAAAGCAAACACACCATAGCAAGCCATCCACATGTTGGATGGTCATTGCGACTCAATAATCAAAGTACGGTAGATGAAAGATAATCGAGTAGTCTACACTGATCCGCATCAATCTCCACATCAACGATGGTAAGACCTGCATTCTCCATGGCGGTCTTGTACTCATCAACACTAGTAGTCAAGGCCTCAATCTTAGCCCTAAGAGCCCTCTTCTGTGAGCGAAGCCTCTCGATCACTCCCTACTGATGCTCGAGCTTGAAGTCCTTGGACTCTAACTCTTCCTTCATCTCCTGGATCTTCTTGTTCCTATCTTGGACTCTTTTCTCCTGGATCTTGAACTTCTTGTCCTGACTTTCAAATTTGGCCTCCATTTCCTTGACAATCTCGTCTTGCTCCGCGAAGAGCTTGTCGTTCTCTTGGAGATGAACCTGGAGCTCATCATTGCTAAGCATGACGTTGGTCCTATCAATATCAAGGTTTCTAATAAGACCCTCTAGGTCCTGAAGGTACAGACGAATCAACTCCATCATCTCTCTAGCAGCATCCTCGTACTCTATAGCCTCACCCTCCTTGTTGCGTCTCCCGAAGGGGTGAAAGTAGAGACCTCTAAGCTCGGTGGAGTGTCTCCCTACCAGGCGCCCAAGTAACTCCTGCATGACTACATCTAAGCCTTTCTCCTTGTAGTCATGCATCAGCTTGAAAGTGATGGTCTCCATGGTTGGCTCTGTCTGGCGTCCTGGCCGGGTGACTCTGAAGCCCCATAGGTCTTCCTCTCAAACTTGGTGAGTGGAAGTGTCTTCATGCTAGGAAGTGTAAGGTTGAGCACACTAGTGAGATCAATGAGACGAGTACCAAAACGAGTTCCCTTGAACTCCTCGGCCATGCTGATAACAACGTTAGGCATCTATTTTTATAAGATAGAGAAAGTTAGAATCAACACAAATAGAGATAATTCACAATACAAAATAACACAAGCACATCACTTAGCAACAAACACACAAGTCATGGCATACATAAATCCATTACAAACATCAAAGGTTCAACATAACTTAGACAAAAATTTGGAAGTAAAAACGATAAGTGTGGTGGTCCAACTAACGAAGTACGATACAACTCTCACTCACTAGACAAAATAGCTATCAGGGCATCTTTAGTAGCCATCTTTCTATCTTGTTCACAAGACTCCCATATTAAGTCTATGATGTCTCCCCTTAGTTGTTGGTTGGTAGTCTCTAATTCTTGGGTATGCTTATTTTCTTCTCTAAGGTCATTTTGGGTGTTGAGCATTCTGCACTTGAGTCTATCACCAAGCTCCTTGATAGCATTCCAAGCTGCATTTCTTGCAGAGTCAAAGAATGTTGTGTGCATTTCTGAGTTGGTGACCATGCAGAATCCTGACTCCTTGTGGTTGTCTTCCTTGTTTTTGTACAAGTGAAGTTGCACCCACCAATACTCTTCTCCTTCATCCATCACAGGGAATCCCTTGTACACAGCTGCACCATGTATCCCCATGGTAACCATAAGGTTCTTGAGTGCCTTGGGAAATTCTGTCTCACACTCCAAAGTCATGGTCATGAGTGGTCCCTTCCTCACGGCTTCGTTGATGAAGTTCATCTACAAATAGAGATGAGAAAGAAGATTAGAAAAGTTTACGAGAAGATAAAGACAAGTGTGGAATTTTTTTCTAAGTGTTGAAATTTTTTCCTTAGTGGTTTCCAATCCTAGGGTCATAATCCTACATGCAACACAGTGCTCTGATACCATATGTAAGACCCCACCCTTATAAAGGTAAAGGTCCCTGTGATTGCAATTCTAGTCCCTGGATCAATTGCTAGCATCCGCAGTTTAAGATGAAGTACACAGAAACAAAGGTCATTATTACATCATCATTCCAGAGATAACATAGTCTTTTGCAACTCCATAGACATAGGCTAGTACAAGAGTTTAACTTAACAATATAAATAAAAGTCTTCATCTTCATGTGCCACAGGTAAGCATGTTGAGTGTAGACTCATAACCCTAATCCTCATCAGAGTAACCTGCAACATCACAAGTTACAGCCACAGTGGGTCAATACATTGGAATAGTATTGGCAAGTGATACCTTAGTAGAATAATAGTATCTAGCTTCTACATGAATTTGGCTAAGTGTAGCTTAGGCTTGCTTTGCTCAAAATAGGTTTTACTTATCAGTTCAAAAACACTAAGTTTTTGTTTGGCAAAAACTCCCAAGGAACCACCAATAGACATTGGTGAACCTTTACCCTTGTTCAACCACAAGTTTTTAACTTAGAAATTGGGATGAGGAGATTCTTGATAGCTTCCATGTCTTGATGCTCGAATTGTCCATTTCCGGGACATGGCTAAGTACTTAGATTCTTCCTTCTGCAGAGGTGGTGCACTTTCCCCACAAGACTTGATTTTCATCAAGACAAGACCTTTCAGAAGCCTTCCCTTAGACCAAATGGACGAGTTCCAAACCTATCATACCCTACCACCAACTTTCCATATGGCTAAGTAATTGCAACCTATATGATCCAGGCATAGCCCATAATGCCATGTGGCTGCACTAGAAGCTTCTTAACATATGGCATCTCAAATCCCTTTGTTCCTGGGTGGCATTCCACAAGTGAGATACACAGGGTAAACCATTGGAAAATGGGCCCTGGTAACCACTCAACAAAAATCCAGCCAAGCAATTACCATTCCACCCAGGTGTTTCATTCACTTAGTTGTTTTATTAAGCAAAAACATAAGTCAAAGACTTAGCAATATTTTTCCATAGCACATATATAATCCACCCTTGGTTTCTACTAGCTAGGATAAGCATGTCAATAGCAAGTATCTTAACTTAGAGAAAATTCTAACAATTCTACAACTACTAGGATTTCCCAAGCATAACATATAGATACTTAGTAAAAATTATCATGCAAGACCTAAACAAAGTATCACTAATGCATAGTCAAAATATTGGGACAAAATTATGAAGCACCACTTGCCTTGGTAGTTGGGGGAGTAGCAACAATCCTCACAGTCACAATCACCACTAGCACCAAAATCTACACATAAAATGATAGCACCAAATTCACATTTCAAATAATCAAGCAAAAATACATGAATGCATGCAAATGCCATGTGATGATTTTTCTAAACCAAACAAGACAAGTAAAACAGTACTGAAGAATAAACAAAACAATTATACACCACTTAATTTGTCCTTTAAAACATTTTCCAAATAATTTTTATACACAAAATATGCCTACAAATGTCTCTGCATAAAATTCTATTTTAGCAGAAACAAAATACAAAACTAATCCCATAGATGTGTAGGATTTCTTTTTGTGATTCCAATGGTATATTATTTGTATTTGTTTGATAAACAGAACAAAAGTTATTGAATTTACAAGTTTAAATATTAATAGATTCAAATCTAAATTTGAAAACAGAAAATCTGACACGCGGCGCAATATGATTGGCCTGTACCGGTTCGCACTGGATCACGCACCCGCACCGTTGGATCTAACTAAATCCAATGCTCCAGATCAAAACTTACCCTTTCGCGTCAGATCAAACCTGGACCGCTAGGTCTAATCCTAAGGACCAGATCTACTCGTACCTTTTCGCGCCTGATTCTAATCTAGACCGCTGGATCTAGATCCAGCAGATCAAATCCTTCTGCCAAGAACTGGTGGCGCAAATGGCGAACAGAGGCGGTGGTGGCTCTGTTGGCGATGCTAGGGGGTAAAGGGAGGGATGCAATGCGTTACCGAGGTTGTAGAGTCGAGGCGAAGCTCGACGTGGTCGTTGACGAGGGTGGGGTGCACAGGCACGAACGGAATTGCTCGCCGGAGTGGGGCCAGTCGTCAGGTGCTCACGGTCGTCGTCGAAGGCGATGCTCTGGTGCGAAATAAAGTAAACGACGAACGTCAGGATATGCACAAGGAGATAGCGGACAAGCCTGCATGAACTAGAGAGCGAGGCGCGCACGAGGCTTACCACAATCCGTCGCCGGAGTGCGTCGGGACAGCGGCAGTGTGGAGAGAAAGGCGAGTAGCCTGGCGGCGTTCAGAAGGAATTGACTGGGGATAAATGGAGCGGGGGTTGTGGGGTTTAAGTAGCTGGAGCTAGGCGAGGAATTACTCGCCGAATCAACGACATTTAAGCATGCAATCAACGACAGTGACGCGGGAGAGGTAACGGCGGAGGGCTCGGTCTTGGGCGGGGTTTGGGGACAACGATGACGGGGCAGGTGGGTCCGGGGGGTTAGTGAGGGAGCGTTGTGCGCGTGGGTGAGAAACAGAGGGAGAAGGGAAAACACGGGTGGGCTGGTTCTGTTACTGGGCCAAATAGGTGGCGCCGACCCTTTTTCTTTTCTTTATTCCTTTTCTATTTCTGTTTTGATTTTCTGAAATCATTTTCAAATGTTTTTCTAAAGAGTTTGAATTCAAACTTTCTCTGAATTTTTGTAAAATGAACCATGCACATATTTGAATATATAACAATTGTTGTTCACTCAAAAATACATTGGACCATTGAAATTAAAATAAAACCATGCCTTAATCATTTCTTTATAAATAGGCATATGAATGGTTTTGAATTTTTATATTTTGGTTTTGAAATTTTGAAAACGCTTTGCAATCAACATTCAAACCTATATTCAAACCTTCCTGGTTGAAACATAGTATTATCATATTAGAGAGTGAAAAATTAAGTCATTGCCTTTCCTACATAAAATAATAGGCAACCATTTGCTTTTGTTTTGAAATATTATTTGAAAATGATCCTAAATGCTTATGAATGCATGAATGATATGCAAACTTTATAAATCATGATTTTTGGGATGTTAAATGCAAGCATATAACAACATAGATGACACAATGGTTCAAGTTTATTAGGTGCAAGAAGTAAAGTGTGCCATCTAGTTTGTGAGAGCTTTAATCACTAATTTTCACATAACAAGTTTAATTTGGCACATAGATAAAAACATGAATATACTTGGAATGGTGTAACACACCATGCATAGGAATTTATAGTGGACTCTTTGGAATAACTTGGTTTCTTGGGAGTTGGATGCATGAGTAGAGCTTACTCAGTACAAGTGGAGGCTAGCAAAAGACTGGGAGCGACCAACTAAGAGAGCAATAATGGCCATAATCATGCAGAGCGACAAAAAATTATCAATTAAAGCATAAAGTGGTATCACAAGTCAAAAAATAAATGATCATAGAGGCTATGGTGACTGGTTCATAGTCTTAACATGGTGTAAGCATGTGCCAAGTCAAGCCAAACAAAACATCAAAGGAGAATACCATAATATTATGCTTTTGTATGCTAAAACAGCACATGATTCTTTCAAGGCACTTTAAGCAATCTCAATTGTTTGGAACAAGTCATGCTACAACAATAATCACTAAGCATAAGGTCAAAGAAACATCTAGCATGACATGATAAAGTCTAAGCCACAGTCAAAACAATGCTCCTTTTGTACCACTATAAGCATGAAACTTTCCTACTCCTTTCCAACTCCAATCAACTTATTTGAAACAAAATAGAATGCGGGGGTCCAACTAATTTATTCCAGCAAACCAAACAAAGTAAAACTAAAAACAACAACAAAGACTCTCCAAGAACAACACAAAAGTGCATGAAACAATAAAAATGAAGTGTCTAGAAAGAGACCTGAGATTTTTATTCATGAAGAAGGGGATGCCTTGGGCATCCCCAAGATTTGATGCTTGTACCTCTTGAATATTTCTTGGGGTGACACGGGTGGTATCCCAAAGCTTGAGCTATTGTCCATTCTTCATCTCATCACATCGTTCTTCCCCTACACTTGAAAATTTCCTTCATACAAAACTTGATACAATCTTCATTTGCAACATTAGTGTATTCAAGATAATAAGCTTTTGGGTTTAGTTTCAACACAAGTAAAACTTCCATTAGAACACAAGATACTGTAGAAATTACTTTTAAAAGCTCAAGTGATCAAGGAGAACTCAAAAAGAAACTGATTAAGAGGCAAATGCAAATAATGGCAGAAATATGTCAAAACAGACAGCAGGTAAAAACCGATTTTTTCTAAGACCTTATGTTACTCAAATCGAAAAGTGTTGAACTAATGAAAGTTAGATAACAATCTGGGGCATATGCACATAAAATTACAGCTTAATCCGACGTACATGGATTTTTCACGAATTTTTACAGTGAAGCACAAAAATCTATTTCGGGACAGCAACTTCCCCAAATCTTACTTCTCTCTCATTAGAGGTTATTCTTGGCACAAAAAACCACACAAAAAGGATAAGGAGAGGTTATTACAGAAGTAATAACTTCCAAGACTCAACAAAATAAAAACCTATAGAAATTTGGGTTATCTCCCAATTAGTACTTTTCTTTAACGCCTTTAAGTTAGGCATATGAAGCAAAAATCAAGTATTTTCAATTGAAGAAGCATTAACATCAAATTTCTTGCACATACCTTTATTACCCTTACTCTTCTTTTTAGGGAATGTATGATTACTTGGTGGAGAAGAAAAATGCATGATGCCGTTTCCCACATCTGTTATTGCTCCAAGGAGTTTCAGTAGGGATCTTCCAAGTGTAATTTGTCCTTTTCCTACACATTCAATAACAAGATAATCAGTAGACACCACTTTCCCTAAGATCTTTATAAACACTCCTTCAGCTATTCTAATGGGTAATACAATGACATTATTAGTAAGAGATATTTCTTCTCCTCCTTCAGAAAGTCCCCAAAGATTCAAAGATTCATAGATATCTTTAGGCATAAGACAAAATTCAGACATGATATCACAACGAGCATCAAAAGTTTCATTATTTATAACAACTTTTACTGTAGGAAACCATTTTGAAGATTTGGAATTTATTGGAACATAATCATGGTGCTCTCTAGGCACGTTATAACATTCTTTTAAACTAGATGTATTGGTCTCAAGAGTGTTTAATCTAGCATAAATTTTTATAAAGGATGAATCAGATTTGCTAGGCAAATTATATGTTGCAATCAATTTTTTTATGGCATTAAAAGCTTCATCCTCATTACACTGGAGAAAATCTCCTCCTACTATAGCATCCAAAGAATATCTATAACAAAGTGCAAGACCATAGTAGAAACTACTAAGAAACAAGCCTAAAGTCATTTTAGGCTCAGTTTTTTCATGTGAATCAGAAATTCTAGACCAAGCTTATTTGAAACTCTCTTCACTTCCTTGTTTGAAAAGTAAAGATCATTTCACAGGTGACATAGTAATTGGAGCAACACTAGACATGAAAGCAACTTGAAGTGGAAACTATTTTTTTTGTGTTTTTGATAAGAAAAGGCAAACCAGGCAAAACTAATTTTTTTGTATTTTTTGATAGAAATAAGCAAGCAAACAAAGCAAAAGAAACTAAGCAAAACAAAAACAAAGTAAAGAGAGTGGTTGTGAGAGACTCCCCTTGCAAGAATCTTCTTTCTCCCTGAAAGGTGACTGACGAGGAGGAAGAGATTGAAGCCGTCCTTAACTCCCCGGCAACGGCGCCAGAAAATCTTGACGTGGCTCGATTGATGTAGAGCCTGTTGGGAGACCCCAAGAGCAAGGTGTGATGAGCACAGCAGCAAGTTTTCCCTCAGTTATGAAACCAAGGTTATCGAACCAGTAGGAGTAAGGAAACAACTCCAAGGTCATGGTAACAACTTGGAACCTGCACAACACAAACTCAAAAATTGGCCCCAACTTACAGCGAGGTTGTCAATCTCACTGGTTTGTTGAAAACAAAGGATTAAACATATAGTGTGGAAGATAGTAGTTGCTTGCAGAAAGTAAACAGTAACATGTAAGCAATATATGGTGTATCAATGATAAAGGAATGGACCGGGGTCCATCGTTCCCTAGAGGTGTTCTCCTTAAGATAAATAGCATGCTGGGTGAACAAATTACAGCGGGGCAATTGTCAGATTGAGAAAGCATAACAATGCATACACTACACATCTTGACTCCTACGAGATTTGATTGGGAATTAAAACATAATACATAGACCGTAATCCAACTGCATCTATGACTAATACTACACCTTCAGGTTATCATCCGAACCCCTTCCAGTATTAAGTTGCAAGCAACAGATAATTGCATTAAGCAATGTGTGTAAAGTAAACAATACAATTGCCCCATGGACAAATGATTGTTGTTTTCTCCCTAGTATTAACAACATATCTACAACCTTAGAGATTTCTGTCACTTCCCTAGATTACTAGAGGCATGAACCTACTATCGAGCATAAATACTCCCTATTGGAGTTGCAAGCATATACTTGGCCAAGATAGCTACTAACAACAGAGATCATGCAAGATCACAAATAACATAGACATGATAGAATCAATAATCAATCGGACATAGTATCTCAATATCCATCGGATCCCCGCGAACACAACATGTATGATTAAAAATAGATGATCTTGATCATGAACGGAGCTCACAAGATCTAAACATGATAGCACAAAGGAGGAGAAACAACCATCTAGCTACTGTATGGACCCATAGTCCAAGGGTGAACTACTCGCGCATCACTCCAGAGGCTGGCATGGTAATGAAGAAGTCTCTGGGGTGATCTTTCCCCTCCGGCAGGGTGCTAGAAAGAGCGTCATATCCCCCGATCTAGGGACGATGGTGGCGGCGGCTACGGACTATTTCATGGAGATTTGATTAGGTACTTAGGGTTTCTGCATCGGGGTGATTTTATAGGCGAAGGGGCAAGGTCGGTGGGCGCCCGAGGGGCCCACACCTGGTGGCGACGCGCCCTAGGGGGTGGCCGCGCCAGCCCTAGGTGTGGCCACCTCGTGGCCACAATTCGGATGCCCTTTTGACTCCATCATCGCTTTAGTAAAATATTGACTTTGGCTTTTGTTCCGTCCAATTCCATGAATATTTCCTTACTAGCTTTTCTGAAACCAAAAACAACAGAAAACATGCAACTGGCACCGCGGCATCTTGTCAATAGGTTAGTTCCAGAAAATGTATAAAAATACCTCAAAGTGTAGACAAAACACAAGAAAGTTGATACTAAACAAGCATGGAGCATCAAAAATTATAGATACGTTTACGACGTATCACAAGGCAATGGCACCTGATCATAGTGTGCAACATCAAGATAACCAAATTGATAGTCTCGGAGCTTCCTGTTAGCTCGGTATACACCAAGGAAGCCACAAGCAGTTATATATTTGACACCGATAAGTATGGAGCCATCAACAGGTTGCACAATAGGTATTGAAATTCCAAGAGCTTGGATTAGGTGGGTTACCAATCCACCAATGCGAATATCACCTTTCTTTTTGTTGCTCTGATGGCGGAGGTGCTGGAGGAATAGAGGTGCAGGAGTGGGACCCTACGGTGCATTAGGGAAGAGTGACTTGGTAATATTGGCCATGTATGCATTGGCCATTGATGGCTGCAAGTGCACATATCATTTGTAGCTAGTTTCGAAGTTGAGATGTCGATCCCACGGGGAGCCCAAAGGTAAGTGTTTATTGGTGAAGTCTCTGTCACACCCAAAGTTGTCACAGATCTTCGAGTGAATTGATTGCAAGTGTTGAAATAAGAATAGGTTTTGAATTAAACAAAAGTACTTAAATACAACTAGAATATAAACTTCAGAAATAAAAATCATAAAAGTAAAGAACGGTTTGTTTGTTGTTTTCTGCAGATGACAAAGTAGGCGCAAGGAGATTTAGTTCATGGTTACAGTGAATGTGCTAGGTGGATGAGTGATAAGTGTAAAAATTATAATCTTACAAGTAAGTGTGTAGGCGAGCAACCCATAATTAGCCAGAACTCCTATTGGTAGATTTCATCCCAACTTCAATAATCCTACTAGCATGTTTATCACAACCATGGTCAGTCACTGAATGATTAAGATCCTTCAGGTTGCTTAGCAATTAAGCTCCTTGGATCAGACTAATGCAATAAGCTCGGTGGCTCCTCATTATCCTCAAGTCAAACTAGTTTCCCATTGATATCCCCATGTCTCTCAAGGGTCGCTGGTCTGCTAGCGAACAAGATTCTATCTATGTAGAACAAAGCATCATGTTGTTTGGGCCCTTAATTGGACAACAAGCATTAAGCATCCCACAGATAGTCAAGCACACATAATATAGTAATTAAAATCAACCACAAACTTTATGTAAATTATATAGGCACATCATATCTCACCAATCCCCTACATCTCCCATGCCCAAGGGAACTTACTTACACATGAGAGAAGAAAGCATCATCGATATAATTAAATAAAGGGAGTTCTTCTTGATATTACCGTGGAGATCCACAATAAGAAATAGAAATAAATCCAATACAATTCAATATGGGAAGAACAATCTCAAACCCTAATCTTGCAAGGTGAAGATCTCTCTCTCTCCCAAGTACAAGTAATGGCTATGGAGGTCTGGTGTCTGGGAGATCGAAGATCGTGGAGCGATATGAAGAATGTCTTCCCCTTCTTCTCTGAATCTCTTCTTTCTCTCTTCTGGATGGGATAGTGGCTCGTGTGTTCTATTTTTGACCTCCTCCTCTTCACAAAACTTGTCCCTTTTAATGTGACGAAGGAGATGGCAGCGATACACGGGAACTATACAACCGGAGAAATATTCCCGTCGCATAGTTGCTCGTTAAAGCTTCAGTAAACTCCTCTTGATTGCTTCCAAAACGAGACTTGCTTGTTTTTGTATGAATATTGTGTTTCTGCTGTTAAAACCTTATGTTGATATTTAGAACCTAAAACACACATTAAAAACCAAGTTTTCTTTGCTACCGAAGCATTAGCATTAGGTAAAGTTAGAAAACCATCAAATCCAAATGAAAACCATCTATAGAAACCATAAAAAATGTGTCGAATCTCACAGCTATCAACCATAAAAACTGTTAGCAAGAAACATTGTGAAGTAGCGGATGGTCGGGTTCTGAATGGTGGACATCTTCTTCTGGTAGAAGTCCCTTCCACCATTAACAGAAATAACGTCCCAATTTTCTCCACTTGAGACACTATACAAGTTTTAACAGTTGATTCCCCCTCTTGAGGGAATCCAAAAGCTTCACAAAATTGTTGAAAAGTGATTTGATATGGCCGCTAGTTAACGGTGATACTCACCGTGCATGCATTATGTTTCTCCTTGTAGTCGTCATAGAATGAGTCGAGAAACTCATAGGTGAGCCCAACGTAGGTGTAGTGTCTTGCGTAGGCGAGGTTGGATAGCCCTGCATTTGCACACATGTGGTCAAAGTCCGCCCTCAACCCTACCGAGTTGATAAAGCCATCATCGTCCCATCATGTGGGTAGCACCTTCCTCGCCAAAACCATGGCGTACTTGTTGTCGAACTCATCTACCCCCACGTCAAAATTTCAAGACTCTCAAAACACATTTTTCATTTCCTTGTTTTTCAAAAACTTCAGCTCTTTCATAGAGAAATCATGCCACTGTTTTAACATGTTAATTAGGGCTGTATTGCACACTCGTGACCATGCCAATAGATAGCTGTTGAGCAATAGTGGGTCAGAGGAGTACTACAACTTCACTTGGAACATGAAACCACGATGAGACTAAAATTTTACCCGTCATAGCATTACTGCTACAAACGTTTACATAACTCAATAGCCGAAATCAAGTGGTTTCCCACATGTAGATCGTTCGTTGGCCAGCAGAGTTAATAGTTCCCCATGGAGTACGACAGTATTGTAGTGACACGCTTAAAGCAATATCCTACTATAATTATTAGAAAAAAACAGTGGCATAATCTCTACTACTTCGAAGCATCCATTTTATCAAACAATTTCGTTCAAGGGTTCTATCGAGTCTATTTACATTAAGCTCAATGGGGTTGAGTAGTTCCTAAAATCAAATCCTCTGGGCTAAACATGGACTCAAGTCATCTCTTGGATGCTTTTTCTTGTTGTAAAAATGTTGGAAATATTTAAACCAATTTCACTGCTCATTGTTTCAAAGCTAAAATATGACACTAGCAAGGGAATATAATTTATAGGATAACAAGCTAGGTGGGGAGCGACTCAAGTGCAAGCGAGTAAATAATTGTAAGATCAATTTAGAGTTGCAAAAAGGGGTGATGAAAGGAATGTGATACCTCCTCTTGCTTTCTTCGTTCTCGTATGTGAGTCGAATCCCCTCTATACTTCCCTATTGCCAAGTCACCTGAAATTGAGCAATCTTCGAGAAAAACAAAGAAACAAATTGCAAATGAAAGTTACAACTACTTTTTTGTGTTTTTGATTTTAAGAATGCAAACTGAAAGTAAACATGCTATTCTTGGAAAAGAAAACAAATCAGAAGAAGAAATAAAAATATGAATGCAAGTTTGGAGGTTTTCAAAACATCCCCCAAGCTTAGGCTGTTGCCATGCTTAGTTGTTATCGTCGTTCGGCGGCGGTTGATGGTGTTGTTGGTATTATTCAGGGAAGTAAGTCATGAAGTTACCAAAGGTGTGAGTTAAGGCACTCACATCTTCACTTACTCCATGCAGAGTCTGGTTGATCTCCCCAACGCGCTGGTTGAGCTGCAAAAAATCTTGGTAGGGGACATTGTTGAACCCCTAATGTCATTGCTGCTGATGGGGCCATTTGTCCCAAGTCTACTCGTCCTCCTCCTGCTGCAGCTATCCCTCCCAAGCAGGGTTGTACTCCTGCTCCTGTTGCTGCTCCTCCTCATCTTGCTACCCCCTTCTTCCTCTTCCTCAGAGTTAGGGTAGAGCTCTACCATAATCTCAGTCACTTGATCCTTGGTGAGGATCCAATGGTACCTTACTTACACCTCGAAGGCTTGCGGGCAAGGCAATGGCACTTGATCATCATGCACAACATCAAAATAACCAAATTGAGAGGCTCAGAGCCTCCTGTTAGCTCGGTAAACACCAAGGAAGCCACACACAGTTATATACTTGACATCCATAAGTATGGAACCATCAACAGGTTGTGCAATAGGAATTGCAATTTCAAGGGCTTGGAATAGGTGGGTTACCATTCCACCGATGCAAATATCACCTTTCTTTTTGTTGCTCTGGTGGCGGAGGTGCTAGAGAAATAGAGCTGCAGGAGTGGGACCCTGTAGCGCATTAGGGAAGAGAGCCTTGGTGATCATGACCATGTCTGCATTGGCCATCGAGCCGATATCTCCTCTTCCTAACAAAGTGTTAGTAAGAAACATATCAAAGTAACAGATGGTTGCGTTCTGAATGGTGGACATCTTCTTGTGATAGAAGTCCCTGCCACCATTAACAGAAATAACGTCCCAAGTTTCTCCACTTGAGACGCTATACAAGTTTGTAACAGTTGATTCCCCCTCTCGAGGGAATCCAAAAGCATCACAGAATTGCTGATAGGTAATTTAATACAGCCGTTGGTTAATGGTGAAATTTATCATGCATGCATTACCTTTCTCCTTGTAATGGTCGTAGAAGTAGGCGAGGAACTCATGGGTGAGACCTTCGTAGGTGTAGTGGCTAGCATTGGCGAGGTTGGATAACCCTACATTGGCACACAGGTAGTCGAAGTCCGCCTTCAACTCTGCTGAGTTGAGAAAGCCATTATCGGCCCATCGTGTGGGCAACACCTTCCTCGCCAAAACCATGACATACTTGTTTTCGAGCTCAACCCAGAGCCCCCAGCCTTCACCATGTTGGCACTTACTCTTGCGAAAAATACTACCGAGCTTGGTCATCTTGATGCACTGAGAAATTTCAACATAAAGCCTTAGGTATATAGTTTATACATGATATATGAACAATTCTACATGGAGGAATTCAATCCTAACATGAGAAATCAAAAGATAAAATCAATCAAGCTTGAGTTCTTCCACTAATTCAATGAGAGGATTTCAACCATGGAATTTTGAAAATAAAGCATGGATAGGGAGAGAAAAATACTGACGAGGGTTCGACTCGTCAATGCCCATTGTTATGGACTTGGGTTTTGGAGAAGATGGGGATGCTGTAAGTTGTGAGACGGTTAATAGGCAAGCAATACCTGGACACGAGGTTTACCCAGGTTCAGGCCCCCAGAGGGAAACCTCTACTCCTGCTTGTGTGTTCTTGATTACCGCGTGACCGAAAGTTACAGGGGTGCACAAATGCAATCTGTGTAGGGTTCACAACATAGAAAACAAAAATTTCCTACGATGGGAACTATGTACCAAGATCTATCTACTAGATACAAACAACGGGCGGATGTATATCCGTAGAGAACATACCCTTGAAGACCGACAAAGCTTAACGAGTTATACTCGTGGTTGATGTAGACGATCTCTTGCCGATCTCAAGATCGAGAGGAAGTCCTAACGCCGCAAAACAGCAGCGCATCCATGCTCGCACACATGTACAAGACACCAAGCAACCTCTGCATCCTCGCTCCAGCGATGCAGCGGAAGCACAACTCTATCTTGCCGAATAGCCACCGGGAACATGTATCTCACTAGTCCGAGACCATTGGGGATAAATTCTAGAGGGGGAGAGAGATCCTTCACAAGGAGGTGTGAGTGAGAAGTGAGGAGGGGGTGCCTTTTATAGGAGAGGGGGAACCCCAAGGGGGTGGCCGGTGCATGGGTCTGCCCCCTTGCCCTCCCCTCATTCATGTGGGTGGACACTCCACTCACAAAAATCTCTTCAATTTAATAAGGTAGAGATCCCTGTGTTTACAATGCTAGTCCCTGGATCAATAGCTAGCATCCACAGTTAAGATGTAATATCAAGATACAAAGGTCATAATACAACTTTATAACCAGGAATAACATAATTTATTACATCTTACATAGCTCATTTGGCTATTACATTACATTGCAGCAGAATATCTATAAACATGGGGTCCTTCATCTTCAAAGTGCCACAGGCAGACATGTTGGTTGTAGACTTGTAATCCTAATCATTAAACTTCACTAATATCAAACAAACCTGCAACATAACAAGTTACAGCCACAAGGGTCAATACATTTGAATTGTATTGGCAAGTGATACTATGGTAGTATAGTGGAGTCTATCATCTATATGCATTTGGCTAAGTGGAGCTTAGGCTTGCTTTTCTCAAAATAGATTTTCCTAATCATTTGAAAACACTAAGTTTTTTCTTGACAAAAATCACCCAAGGAACCACCAATAGAAATTGGTGAACCTTAAACCCTTGTTCATCCACAAGTTTTTAACTTAGAAATTTGGATGATGATATTCTTGATAGCTTCCATGTCTTGATGCTCAAATTGTCCTTTTCCAGGGACATGGCTAAGTACTTAGATTTTTCACTCTGCAGAGGTGGTGCACTTTCCCCACAAGACTTGGTTTCACCAAGACAAGATCTTTCAGAAGCCTTCCCTTAGACCAAAATGGACGCGTTCCAACCTATCATCCCCTACCACCAACTGTCCATTTGTTTAAGTTATTGCAACCTATATGATCCAGGCAGAGCCCATAATGCCAAGTGGTTGCACTTGAAGCTTCTCAACATTTGACATCTCAAATCTCTTTGTTCCTGGGTGGCCACCCACAAGTGAGATACACAAGGTTCACCAGTCCCCTGGCCTTGTGTAACCACTCAACACAAACCATTCCTTCCATTCCACCCAGGTGATTCATTCACTTAGTTGTTTTACTAAACAAAACACAAGTCCTCAGACTTAGAAATTTTTCCATAGTATGAATATATATATTCCACCCTTGTTTTCTATTAGCTAAGCTAAGCATGATAGTAGTAGGAATCTTAACTTAGGAAATTTCTACTAAGGTTACATCTACTAGGATTTCCCATAGCATGGTTTATACTTAGCAAAAAATCCATGCAAGTCTTACTTAGAAATATCACTAATGCATAGTGAAAATAATGGGACAAAAGTATGAAGCATCACTTGCCTTTTTGGTAGAGAGTATAAGTTCACTTCTTGGTCTTTGCAATGTTCACACACTTCAAGTCACTACAATTCAATCAAGCAAACAATATTTCAACCTACCATTCAAGCAATTCAACACATCAAATCATAGTAACATAACAATGCATGCAAGCATGCTAAAGATTGTTTTATTTGTAAAAGTGGTTTCTAATGGTTCATAAACATTTGAAAACACCTAATGGTCATTTATGAAGTGGTAAAAATCATTTGTATAAGATTTTACTTCATAAACCATTTTTAGACTAAGTCATTATTTTATGTGGTGTAGAAATGCTTTTATTAAGGCAAAATTCTATAGGTTTCACAAAACATGTTTTCAAACCATATAACCTTGTGTTTAGGGTCAGAGAGTTTATTTCCAAAACATTTCTCAAAGGTTTTCTTCCAAAACCATTTTTAATAATCAAACCATATTCTTATTTGACTAGAAATGGTTTAAATCAAAGATTTGTTCTTTTGCTTCACCAAATACATTTTTTGAAACCACAATTTGTTTCCTATGGTCAGTAGGTTCAAAACACTCCATTTGCAAAAGATTTTATCCTCAAAATCATTTTAAAACAATTTTTATATCCTAAACAAGCATACATAAGTTTCTGCAGAAACAAACATTTTAACAGAAGCTTTTTACTAAAAAAGTACATGGTTGGTTAGGGCTTGTTTTTCTGAATCCATTGATATAAAGTTTGTAAAGTTTGGACGTGTAGATCAAAAGTTATAGATTTTACAAGTTTGCATACTAATCAGATTCAAAATTCTGTTTTAAACCAAACTAGTGCCACGCGGCGCGTTTCTATTCGTCGGTACCGCTTAGGCCGGATCGCGCTACGGGAGGCGTCATATCTAAATAGATCGTGCATCACAGATTGATCAAAAACGGTTCGTTAAGTCGTCTATCGTATCCCTACGATTTGCATCCAACGGTTAGCGACGATCTAACCAAACACTGACGGCGCTCAGTGGCAGCGCGCGGCGGCGACGTTCGGCTAGCGGCGGAGCTGGCGCTAGAGGAAGCAAGGCAGAAGAAGAGATGGCTCACCGAGATTGCCGTGGCGTGGGTAAGCTCAAAGTACTCGCGGTTGGTCAAGGAGCGCACTGGGGTTGCAGGAATTCCTCGTCAGAGCTGCGTCTAACGACGGCCACGCTCTGTCGTCGTCGAGGGCGGCACTACGGGTCACGAAGAAACAAACGGAGGACACGGTTAGCTTCGTACGCAAGTCACGGACATGCGTGTATCAAAAGGAGGGCAAGGGTGGTCTGGTCTCACTGGTAGGTTTCGTTGGAGCGGAGGCAGACGGTAGCGCTGCACTGGCGGTGATGTTGTCGAGCTTGCAGGGCACGCGCGGGTGAGCTGGCGATACGGGAAGGTTCGCCAGGATGTGGGGATCAGGTGAGGGTGGTCGAGGGGGCAAGGGGCGGTGTCTACTAGCCGGAATTGCTTGCGGAACTCGCCGGAGACAGTGGCAATGCGAGGCAGAATTGTCGCAGCCTGGTGGCTCCTGTGAGGTGTGGTCTGGGGGAGAAGGGAGAGGAGACTAGGGCGTTTAAGAGGCGTCATTGCAACGCGGGATTTAATCAGTCATTAACGCGAATTGATAGCGCGCATTCACGGCGGAAATAGCCGGCGAGGTGAGGGGAGAAGAAGTCGCGGTGGGTGAGGAAGAAAGCTAGGGAGTGGGACCCGGTTGTCTGTGAGTGAGAGAGAGTGAGGGTGGGGTCCATGCCGGGCGACGAAGGGTTTCTTCGGTCTGAAGCGTTTCTCAAGGGGAAGAGAGGAACTGGGCTGGACTGGGCCAGGTGGGCTGGCCGGCTGGGCTGAGTCCTTTAGCATTTCTTTTTTGTTCTGTTTGTTTTTCTTTTTCCTTTTCCTTTATTCTGTTTTGGTTTTGTTTAGTCAATTCAAACCTCAATTTGATTCCAAACCTTTGCAAAAATTTGGGTAGGTTTAAATATTGATTGGTAGCATATTCTGAACTCATTTTTAGAATAATTTATTTATTCTTTTTAAGGTCTTTTAATTAATCAAAATAGGTTCTAGTTTTTAAATCAAATAAGATTTAATATTTTTAAACACCATTTGATTTTCCAAAACCTTCCAATTCTTTTCAGTAGGTTTTTATTTGGTCATTTGGGTGTTAAATAATTAATCTAGAATTATTTGGAATAATTTAATATGATTTATTAATCATTTAAAATTGGATTTATCTTTATTTCAATAGGATTTGGTTTATGCCATTTTATTTTATTTTTGGAAATTCTTTATCCTTTTATTTTATTTGGATTTGGATTATATTCATTCTATTTGCTTAATAGATTTGGCCCAAGATTTGATTTGGTCTTTAAATATTCTTTATTTAATATTTCTTTCTTTATCTTATAAAATTCATATCTTTTTATTTAGAGATCCAAACTTGGTGATTCCAATTTGTAAAATCTTATTTGAGAATTATTTATTCCTTTTAAATATTTTTAGGATTATTTGCTCACCATTTAGTATGGATTTTAGATAAGGGCTTTATTAGCTTTGGAATTTACTTATCCTTATCTTATTAAATTCATAATATTTTATTTGTGGTTCCAATTTAAGTGAAACCAATTTATATTGTTTTATAATATTTCCATTTGTCTTTCTTGATCATTTATAAATGTTTGTTGACAAGATTTTATATGGATCAAATCCATAGACTTGGAGATAACTTGGAATTGATTTTATTCCATTAGGGTTTTAGGGATTGGATTTATTTCCATGTTTAAATTTCCAGATGTATTTTATGAGGAATGCATTTCTCTTGATTTGAATTTTTGTTGAATTCAAACTTTAAATAAAGTTTGTTTAAGATGGGATTTTAAGTTTCCATTTAGAAACAAAAGTTTCTTTTCACCCTGATTTTCAACAACAATTTATTTTGTTTATTTATTTTTCACATTACAAGATTTGGAAAATCTTGGGATGTGACAATAACCCCTTGCTAGTATTTCTTTTCACATGCAAAAACACTTTCTGCAACTTCACCCGAAAACCTGTTTCTGTATCTAGTGAAATAAATTCATGCGCTTGTTATTCTTTCCGGCATGAAACTTTTGCTCCAATTGGATGTCAGTGTCCCTTAAGTGTGCCACCCTACGGTTCACGAATAATGCGGACATGATCAAGACCCTTCTCCGATCAATAATCAGAAGCGAGACCTGGAGATCCATACTGACTCCCACACATTTAACGATGACTTTCCTGTGATCGTCGGAACCTTTTACGCTAGTATCTTAATCCCTTTCTTTCACAATATATTACATGTCCGAGATTCGATCATTGGTATCTCCATACCTAATTTGATCTCGTTACTGAAATGCACTCTTTTCTCGTTCCCGTGATATAACATTCTAGTGATCAAATCACTTGCTTGCAAGCTAACCAATGTGATATCACCGAGAGGGCCCAGAGTATATCTATCCGTCATCAGGATGAACAAATTCCACTCTCGATCCATGAGCCTCAACATAACACTTGAGTAGTTCTGAAGCCATCTTTATAATCACCCAGTTATGGTGTGACGTTTGATGTCATCAAGAAACTCTTCCGGTGTTAGTGATTGACATGATCTCATGGTCTAAGGATTAGGATCACTTCGTATGTTGTTATAGCAATATAAACTCAATGACTTTGATCGTAATGCTATACTTCGGATGAATGTTCATCACATCATTACACTAATGTTGTGACCTCGTTATTAACAACATCCAATGTCTATGATCAGGAAACTTTGATCATCTTGTTAATCAACGAGCTAGTTTATGAGAGAGGCATAACTAGGAACTTTCCGTTTGTTTATTAAACACACATGTGTTAACGTTTCTGTATTAATACAATTATAGCATGCAAAATAAACATCAATCATATACTTGGAATACACATAATAAATACTTTATTATTGCCTCTCAGGGCATATTCCCTTCAGTCTCCTAGAGATAATAATCTAGTTACATAGTGATGTATCTAACACCCATGGAGTTCTGGTGTTGATCATGTTTTGCTCTAGCAAGAGTTTTAGTCAACGGATCTGCTACATTGAGATCCATATGTACTTTACAAATCTTTATATCTCCATCCTTGACATGTTCACGGATGGAGTGAAACCGGCGCTTAATATGCTTGGAATACTTGTGAGACCTTGGTTCTTTGGCATTGGCAATGGCACCATTGTTGTCACAATAGATCACCATTGGGTCCAACGCGCTTGCAACCACACCTAGTTCGGATATGAACTCCTTCATCCAAACTGCTTCCTGAGCCGCTTCCGAAGCAACAACATATTCGGCCTCCGCTGTTGATCCCGCCACCACAGGTTATTTGGAGCTCCTCCAACTAACCGCTCTGCCATTCATGAGAAATACGTATCCGGATTGAGACTTAGAGTCATCCGGATCGGTGTCAAAGCTAGCATCAACATAACACTTAACAATGAGGTCTTCTTCACCTCTGAATACAAGAAACATATCCTTAGTTCTTTGCAAGTACTTAAGGATATTCTTGACCGCATTCCAGTGTTCCGAACATGGATCCGATTGGTACCTACTAGTCAAACTAATAGCATGTGCCACATCCGGTCTTGTACATAGCATGGCGTACATTATAGATCCTATGGATGAAGCATAGGGGTCTTTGTCCATTATCTCTCTTTCTTCCGCTGTAGCCGGACTTTGAGTCTTACTCAAAGTCGTGCCTTGCAACATAGGTACGAACCCCTTCTTACTTTCGTCCATTTTAAACTTCTTTAAAATCTTGTCAAGGTATGTACTTTGCGATAGCCCTATTAGGCGTCTAGATCTATCTCTATAGATCTTTATGCCTAATATGTATGACGCTTCACCTAGGTCCTTCATTGAAAATTTGCTGTTTAGATAAGTTTTAACACTGTTTAAAAGGTCTATATCATTTCCGATCAATAATATGTCATCCACATATAATATCAAAAATTCCACATTGCTCCCACTAACTTTCTTGTAAATACAAGCTTCTCCATAAGTTTGGACAAATCCAAAATCTTTGATCACCTCATCAAAGCAGAGATTCCAACTTCGTGATGCTTGCTTCAATCCATAGATGGATCGCTGAAGCTTGGACACCTTGTTAGCATCCTTAGGATCAACAAAACTCTTTGGCTGTATCATATACAACTCTTCTTCAATATTACCATCGACAAACACGGTTTTGACATCCATCTGCCATAACTCATAATCGAAATATGCAACAATTCCTAAGATAATCCTAACTGATTTTAGCATCGCTACGGGAGAGAATGTCTCATCATAGTCAACTCCTTGAATTTGTCGAAACCCCTTTGCGACAAGTCAAGATTTATAGACGGTCACATTACCATCAGCATCAGTTTTTCTTTTGAAAATCCATTTATTCTCCATGGCCTTTCGGCCGTGAGGTAAGTCCACCAAGTTCCAAACTTGATTTTCATTCATGGATTCCATCTCGGATTTCATGGCTTCTAACCATTTGTTGGAATCCAGGCTCATAATTGCTTCTTCATACGTCACAGGGTCATCATTTTCATCAACCATGAAATTCATGGCAGGATTTTCGTACAACTTGGGAGCTGCACGCGTCCTGCTAGACCTGCGAGGTTCGGTAGTACTCTCTTTCGGAGTTTCATGATCATTATCATTAGTTCCTTATTCAACTGGTGAAGCCAACTCCAGAACAGCATCCGGCGCTGAGCTACTCCCCATACTTTGAAGAGAAGGTTCAATAACCTCTTCGAGTTCTACCTTCCGACTACTCACACCTTTCGCGAGAAACTATTTCTCTAGAAAGGATCCATTCTTGGCAACAAAAACCTTGCCCTCGGATCTGTGATAGAAGGAATACCCAATAGTTACCTTAGGGTATCCTATGAAGACGCATTTGTCCGCTTTGGGTTCGAGTTTATCCGGTTGAAGTTTCTTCACATAAACATCGCATCCCCAAACTTTAAGAAATGACAGCTTAGGTTTGTTTCCAAACCACAATTCGTACAGTGTCTTTTCAACGGATTTAGATGGTGCCCGATTTAAAGTGAATGCAACAGTTTCTAGTGCATAACCCCAAAATGACAATGGCAAGTCCATCAGAGACATCATAGATCAAACCATATCAAATAAAGTACGATTACGATGTTCCGACACACCATTTCATTGTGGTGTTCCGGCAGGTGTGAGTTGTGAAACAATTCCACACTCTTTCATGTGAGTGCTAAACTCGTAACTTAGATACTCACCGCCACGGCCGGACCGTAGAAACTTGATCTTTCTATTACGATGATTTTCCACTTCACTTTGAAATTCCTTGAACTTTTCAAAGGTTTTAGACTTGTGTTTCATCAAGTAGATATAACCGTATCTACTTAAATCATCTGTGAAAGTAACAAAATAACGATATCCACCTCGCGCCGACACACTCATTGGACCACATACATTAGAATGTATGATTTCCAATAAATCTGTCGCCCATTACATTGAACCAGAAAACAGCGTTCTAGTCATCTTGCCCATAAGGCATGGCTTACATGGATCAAATGATTCAAAATCAAGTGATTCCAAAAGTCCATCAGAATGGAGCTTCTTCATGCGTTTAACGCCAATATGACCTAGACGGTAGTGCCACATATATGCGGATATATCATCATTAAGTTTAATCCTTTTAGCATCAACATTATGAATATGTGTAACACTATTATCGAGATCCAATAAAAATAAACCATTCATCATCGGTGCATGACCATAAAAGATTTCATTCATATAAATAGAACAACCATTGTTCTCAGATTTAAATGAATAACCACTTCGCATCAAACACGATCCAGATACAATGTTCATGCTCAGTTCTGGCACCATATAACAATTATTCAAGTTTATTACTAATCTCGATGGCAAGTGGACAGGCAGCATTCCAACGGCGATCACATCAACGCTTGATCCATTGCCGACACGCATCTTGACCTCACCCCTTTATAGCGGTCGCTTGTTCTGCAGCCCCTGATTCGAGTTACAAATATTAGCAACTAAACCGGTATCAAATACCCAGGTGCTACTACGAGCACTAGTCAAGTACACATCAATAACATGTATATCATATATACCTTTGTTTGCCTTGCGGGCCTTCTTGTCTTCCAAATACTTGGGGCAGTTGCGCTTCTAGTGGCCAGTCCCCTTACAATAGTAGCACTCGGTATCAGACTTAGGTCCAACTCGGGGTTTCTTTTTAGGCACTGCAACCGGCTTGCCGCCCTTACTTCCCTTCTGTTTTCCCTTATTGTCTTTCTTGAAACCAGTGTTCTTATTGATCATCAACACTTGATGTTCCTTCTTGATCTCCACTTCTGCAGTTTTAAGCATTGACATAAGCTCGGGGAGAGACTTCTCCATGCCTTGCATATTATAGTTCATCACGAAGCTCTTATAGGTAGGTGGCAAAGACTGCAGAACACGATGGATGCCTAAGTCAATGGGAATCGTTATTCCCAAGGACACAAGCTTATCGGCGTAACCCGACATCTTGAGTACATGCTCACTTACGGAGTTGTGTTCTTCCATCATGCAGCTAAAGAACTTTTTTGAAGCATTGTAGCTCTCTATAGCAGCATGTGTGTCGAAAATCATTTTCAACTCACCCATTTTATCAAATGCATTGCCGTTTTCAAAACGCTTTCGAAGTTCTGGCTCTAGCCCATACAATATGCCGCAATGAACTAAGTTGTGGTCCTCCTGACGAGTCTGATAGACATTCTTCTCCTCGTTAGGGGCATCATCAAAAGGTGGGGGGCCTAGCAGCGCTTCTAGCACATATTGCTTTTGTGCAGCAGAGAGGAGAATCCTCAAATTCATGGCCCATTCGGTGAAGTTGCTACCATTCGTTGCAAGTTTCTCTTTCTCCATGAACACATTGAAATTTAAAGCAGGTGGTACCATCTACAATAGAATTTGTGAAGTTTAGACTAAGTTTATGATAGATTGAGTTCAACTAATCCACATTACGAATGAACTCCCACTCAAAAATGACATCCCTCATGCCTTTTTGGTGATTACATGAACCAAATCCACTACACCAAGTCCGATCATCACGTGAGTCGGTGTATCTTCAAAAGCGAGCATCAAATGGGCATCATATCTACTATATGACTCATGCTTAACCTTTCGGTCCGTGTTCCGAGGCCATGTCTGTACATGCTAGGCTCGCCAAGTTAGAACCTTAGTATTCGCGTGTGTAACTTTCTTACACCCGAAATATGGTCGTGGATCCAAGAACACCCGATCATCACGTGATGCCTTGGAGCGATGAAAACATAATCGATGCATACTTAAGGAAGAACATATTATTATCTTGATATTTAAATGAGGGATCATCTTATTATGCTAATAAAACACCAAACAAGCAATATAAGATGCTATCAAACATCGCATGTTTATAAGTGGAATGATATGGTTTCCGCATATGATCTCCATCATGTGCACCGTGATATGATCACTATCATACATCTATGTGTAAGTCCAAGGTCTATGGATCTTACATGTTATGTGTGTTGTAAGAGTATCATCTCATACTTCTACTTACAACATTACCATACCATAACACTAGCCCAGCAACAATCTAAACTAGACGCCTCTAATTTATCCATTGCAAGTTTTAGATGGCTTAGAGCTTTCGAAGATAGAACCGTTCATACCTACGAACATGAACCACAACGAGGATAACCAAATTGTTGACAACTCGTTGAAAATTAGATACTGACTATAGTAGGAGAGAAAGACACCCGCTAGCCACTTATGCAAACTAGTTGCATGTCAAGCGTGGAACAGGTCTCATGTGCGAGGACATGTAAAGTTTGTCTAGGTCGCTTGATCCCACTATGCCACCAATATCCAAAATACAACTAAGAAGCAACAACATGATCATAGTCGCCCACATACTCATATGTGTACTACCCGTGTAAAGCATCTATGCATAGATCCGGCTCTGATACCACTGTAGGCTTCACAGCATAGAAAACAAAAAAATTCCTATGATGGGAACTATGTACCAAGATCTATCTACTAGATACAAATAACGGGCAGATGTATATCCGTAGAGAACATACTCTTGAAGAACGACAAAGCTTAACGAGCTAAACTCGTGGTTGATGTAGACGATCTCTTGCCGATCTCAAGATCGAGAGGAAGTCCTAGCGCCGCTAAACAGCAGCGCATCCGTGCTCGCACACACGTACAAGACACCGAGCAACCTCCGCCTCCTCGCTCCAGCGATGCAGCGGAAGCACAACTCTTTCTTATCGAATAGCCACCGGGAACATGTATCTCGCTAGTTCGAGACCATGGGGGATAAATTCTAGAGGGGGAGAGAGATCCTTCACGAGGAGGTGTGAGTGAGAAGTGAGGAGGGGGTGCCTTTTATAGGAGAGGAGGGACCCCAAGGGGGTGTTCGTCGCATGGGGCTGCCCCTTGCCCTCCCCTCATTCATGTGGGTGGACACTCCACTCACAAAAATCTCTTCAATTCCCTCCACTCAAAATCCCACTCAAAATTGCTATTAAATTCCCACCAAATTTAATGCAAACTCACATAAAATAAAACTCCTTTTATTTATTCAGAATTTTGTCAATTACTTTAATGACAAACATTAACATATAACCCCTTGCTAGTATTTCATTTCACATGCAAAAACACTTTCTGCAATTTCACCCGAAAACCTGTTTCGGTATCTAGTGAAATAAATTCCTGCGCTTGTTATTCTTTCCGACATGAAACTTTTGCTCCAATTGGATGTCAGTGTCTCTTAAGTGTGCCACCCTACGGTTCGTGAATAATGCGGACATGATCGAGACCCTTCTCCGATCAATAATCAGAAGCGAGACCTAGAGATCCATACTAACTCCCACACATTCAACGATGACTTTCATGTGATCGTCAGAACCTTTTACGCTAGTATCTTAATCCCTTTGTTTCACAATATATTACATGTCCGATATTTTATCATCGGTATCTCCATACCTAGTTTGATCTCGTTACCGACATGCACTCTTTTCTCGTTCCCGTGATATAACATTCTAGTGATCAAATCACTTGCTTGCAAGCTAACCAATGTGATATCATCGAGAGGGCCCAGAGTATATATATCCGTCATCAGGATGAACAAATTCCACTCTAGATCTATGAGCCTCAACATAACACTTTAGTAGATCTGAAGCCATCTTTTAATCACCCAGTTACGGTGTGATGTTTGATGTCATCAAGAAACTCTTCCGGTGTTAGTGATTGCCATGATCTCATGGTATAAGGATTAGGATCACTTCGTAAGTTGTTATAGCAATATAAACTCAATGACTTTGATTGTAATGCTATACTTTGGATGAATGTTCATCACATCATTACGCTAATATTGTGACCTCGTTATTAACAACATCCAATGACTATGATCAGGAAACTTTGATCATCTTGTTAATCAACGAGCTAGTTTATGAGAGAGGCATAACTAGGAACTTTCCGTTTGTTTATTAAACACACATGTATTAACGTTTCTGTATTAATACAATTATAGCATGCAAAATAAACATCTATCATATACTTGGAATACACATAGTAAATACTTTATTATTGCCTCTCAGGGCATATTCCCTTCAATCTGGCGTGGAGGTGTGTGTATGAGGTGTTGAGATCCTTCTTGCCGTTCCCTCCTGTCCTTTATATAGATAGGCCAGGTCCTGGGATAGGTCGAGTCAGCTATAGATTAGGGTTGAACCCTTTGAAATTCTATGTAATCTAGACTTGCCCTCCAAGGAGTCAAACTCGCCATGGGCTTGGGCCGCCCGAAATCTTAGTATTCACGTGGGCCTTTCTTGGGCTAGACCGGGTATACCGACATTATGCACCCGTAGGGTATATCCATGTCAGTATCCCCCGAGTGTTCCGCCGAATCGCAGATTCGACTGAAGACTCTATAACGTTGTGGGTGCTTTGTATTTGATCCTGTCTTTAGGAAAAATATTTCGTTCATAGGGATTGTTGATGCATGTGCCTAGATCACCCGGCGGATCAGGGCCAGTTAACTGTCATAGGACAAAACAACATGATCTTCATCAAACTCGAGTCCCCGGACTCAAATCTGGAACGAATGCTGGTGTAATTTGACTCGGGCCATTGAGGTCTTATAGGAGTCGAATCCCAGTGTTTTTGAAGTGATGTACCCAATGCGTCCGTCGGGATTTTCATCATGCTTATTGACACGGTAATTTACTGGCAGAGCGCAGTCGGGTGTGTTACCAGGCCATCAGATGATATCTGTAGGGCTTATCTTTGCGTCGTAGACACAACATCCGAAGTTTTATCACCGCAGAGGTGTTTCTGGTGACCAAGGAGACTGCTTCACACTTAGCGTTAGTTTGGGAAAAGTTGCCAAATATTTTTTGTCGTATTTGATCTGAAGGTTCTCAGTCGAATAATTCATAGGGTGCGCGACCAACGCTCCCTATGGGAGTAGCCCCCGAGTGTTTGTTCGAGTCGTAGACTCGAGCAGCGACTTTACTTCAGTCATTCACACTTGTTTCCATTATTAGTCCGAAGGACGTATTTTTTCGAATGCACGACCAGCTCTCCCTATAGGAGTAGCCCCCGAGTCCGTAGTGGAGTCGCAAACTCGATGTAGGACAAAAAAAGTTCGAGGTGATGTTACCTTTGTATTTTCTCAGGTGCGCGGCTAGCGCTCCTGATAGGAGTAGCCCCCGAGTAGTTGGTTGAGTCGTAGACTCGAGTAAGTTCTTTATGCTTAGTCAAAATCTTCGAGCCATTGCTGGCTTTGCTTTGATGATGTCACTACTAACAATAGGTGAGATCAACCGTCTGCGCAGCAGAGACGATGCGACGGGACAATCGTGTGTCCCACCGCCTGACTTGAATTTGACTAGTTATGTGTAACATGGCAAAAGTTACTGTGTCTCCTCGATTTCCACGCGTAGTGGACGGTGTGCTGGCGACGGTTCAGTTTGGTCCTGACATGTGGACGGTGAGATGTGAGGCACGCGTTAGGTCTTCTCAATCGACGGCTCTTCTGCATCATCTTCACCCTTTTATACCGTGGGGAAAACAGCGAATTTTACCCTTCGCCATTTGCCTCTGCTTCTTTGCCATTGCCACCATTTCTTGAGTTCTTGCTCTCATTGCGCACTGGACATACTCCACGTATTTCCCTCTACCTTTCTCCGCTTGCATCGTCGCACTCGCCGCTCCACGATGGGCAAGTCCCAGAAGGATTCCTCCACTGTAGCGGGTTCAAGCATCGCCGGCGCTGGGAAGAAGGCTGCTGCTCTGAGCCGCACCACCAAGGGCGGGTGGCGGCGCATGGAGATGCGCGAGTCGGACTTGCACAAACTGCGTGAGGACGGCCTGATCTCGAGGACCAAGGAGTACGCCATCCTTCCAGGCCAAGAGGTAATCCCGCGCCCACCCGAAGGGTTTCAGGTTATGTTCTATACCTTTATCATCCGGGGTCTCTCTTTGCCCGCCCACGAATTTCTTCATGGGATTCTTTTCTTCTATGGGATTCAGCTTCACCATTTGTCTCCCAATTCTCTCATCCATATCACTTGTTTTATTACTCTTTGCGAGTGCTGGCTCGAAATCGAGCCTCACTTTGGCCTCTTCCGGAGACTCTACTCCGTGAAGAGGCAATCTATCACTGGTGGTGTCTATCCACTGGGTGGCTGAAGAATTTCTATTCGCTCCACTTTCCAGTTCTTATATTTATCCCTTTGCGAGTCCGTCCAGTATTGGCGCAGGAAGTGGTTCTACATCCACGACATTAAGCTGGACGGTCAGCATTACAGGCTCGCCCCCTTCGACTCCGCCCAAGAGATCATCCGAAAGAGGTCGTAGGGGAACGACATCTTGGAGGGTGAATCCGAAGAGGTGTATAAGCTCTACAAGCGGGTGTAGGCTCTCTAGTTGGTGGCTGGCATACAGGTCAACGGTGTCTACATCATCCGCACCTTCCTCAAGCGTCGGGTGCAGCTGCTCCAAGCGAGGGTGCACTCAATGTTTCTGTATGCTGGCCCCAATGACCCAACAAGGGTATTGCCTGAGGAGATGTCCTCAGGTGACCTTGATAAGGCTCTTCGGCCTCTGCTGTACAAAGCCGATGAGGATCTCCCGGGGAAGTCCTTGACTACCCCTTTCTGTGCCAAGAAAGTCGTCCCCCAGGTGAAACTTGTAGTGGCGTGTAGCGCTATTTTTCGAGTGCGTGTTGTTTGTTATCGGTACTTATAATTTTGCATCTCTTGTCTTCATTTTGCAGGGGCTCAAGGTAGCGGGTATGGTGCCCCCTCAACCTGAGAAGTACACGGATACGTCGGACCATGAAGAGGCAGAGTCCGAATCCGAGCTTCCTCGGCGCATTCTCCTTCCGTGGAAGCCCCCGAGCCGAGCAAAGGGCAGACCCAAAAGAGGTCCTGAAGTGAAACTTTAGATGGGGCGATGCCACCGATGCCGAAGGGTCCCTCCTTCCTCGAGCAGCATGGTGGGGATGAGGGTTCGACTTCCGCTCCCATTCCTGCTGTGCCTTTTCAGGCGATGGCCCCACAACCACCGGCCAAGAAGAATAAGAAGAAGGATAAGGAAGCTCCTGTCTTCAACCTGTCAGACATACTATTGTGATTTGCTTTGATCAAATCTTGTTATTTCGTTCGTGTGCTAAGCATTAGCTTGTTGTTGATTTGGTTCTTTGTAAGTGCTAGTAGTCATCACTCAGAGGAGTCCCTTGAGGAGGACACCGAAGAGATGATCGTGGAATCAAAGCCGACGTCTTTGTTTCCCAAGGTGGTGGCCAACTCCGATGATGAGGATTCGAGCTCCGCGAGATGGGAGGCTCATGCAATCGTTACACGGAATACGATATAAAAACCTTCAGAGACCACAACAGACCATGTAAGTGTCTTTCCTCTTTTCCGTGGGGGAGCCCCCGAGCACTTTTATTCAGCGAGCTTGTTTTTTATTCATAGCCTTTTGTGCGTGACGCTAACCGCCTGATTGTGCGACACCTTTTGCTGGAAGGCGAGCTCAAGCAACTTTGAGGTGCGTAGGTTTCTTTTGCTTTGTTTCGAGTCCTCCAAAGTTTTCCTTGTATTCACATTTTGTTGCCCCATGCTGCATATGAGAACAACGATGCTCTCCGCAAGCTGAACGCGGTCGAAAAGAGTCTCGGCGAAGTGGAGAAACAGGCGAAGGATGCTGTAGAGGCCCTCCGGTGCCAATAGAAGGAGGCTGAAGACCGTGAGAAGCAGCTCGCGGCCGTCGCAGCAACCCGGGAGAAGGCCATGGCTAAAAAGCTTATGGCTGCTGCCAAGGCTATCTTTGGTAGGTCACCTTGCAATTCTTTTGAGTGTTAAATGCTTCGATTCCGATTTCCTCCGCCTAATCTTATGAGTTCACCGTTTTATTTGTAGATGCTTCAGGTGTTACGTTCGATCGTGACGCCTTAGAGCATGGTGATCTTCTGGCGGATGTCTTTGTAGTGATCGAAGATCGCTGCACCTCATTCGTGGAGGCGCTCGATAAAGCCAAGAAGGCGCTCACTCGCTTCTACAAAGAGATCAACCCCAAGGGCGTTGCCCTCGAGGACGTCGACTCCCTTGCGGAGGCTCTGGCGGATGATGCTCCTGCGAAGTACAAGCACGCACAAAAGAGGGTCAGAGCTGCTATGGGGCTAGCAATGGCGCAGGCGTCTCGAGCCCAGATGGATCTGACGCAGGTCACGTCCAGGATTCCGACGGCGGCGGATGGCTCTGAGGTAGCGTTTGCCACCTTCGCCTCCCGCTGCAAGCATTTTGGGCCTAAGATGACAGACCTTTTGGCTGACTACTCATTGGAGCAGCAGCGAGCGGCCAAGAGTAGGCAGTCTCAATCTGAAGCTGCTCCGAGTGCTGGCGCTTAGGCCCTTTCTGCTTTGTAGCTAGTTTAGCTTGCCTTCTGTGTTTTGCGTATGTAATGCCTTTGTGTGGAACAAGTGTCACTCTACCACATAGTGGCTTAATTTATGTACATATGAATGCACCTTTTGACAGCTCTCAAGTTTTTGTGATTTTGATATTTTCGTGTGCTCCCTTAGGGTCCTTCGGGTGTGGCTTCGGTGATTACACCTTCTCCTGCACCTTCCGCCCGCCCGTCATTGAGCGAGTCGTCATAGTTTCCGTTTTTGCATGACCGCGTGCGAAGCTTGGAGAAGGACATCCTCAGCATCCGTAGTCACGCAAATGTGTGGAAGTCCAAGCCGAGGGAGCTATTGCCAGAGAAGAGTTTCTGCTTGAAGAGTTTCGGCAGATGGGCGAGCAACTCCAATGTGACTCCCCTTGAACCGTCGTCTCCTCGAGTGTGCCAGTTTTTATGTTAGCTCACCCGTTGCTTTATGCAGTTGTGGATCTGATTCCGAATGAAGAGAAGGAGCGCATGGCTATTCGAATGAATTTCTTGGCGCAACAAGAGCTGGAGGCTGGCAGTTTCTTCTGGATGGACCGTGATCGAGCGATCCTCCTTGTGGCGGTGCAAGATCGCGTCCATCAAGTGCTTCGAGTGCTAAGGCAGGCAAGGTCGTCGCTCGCAACGATTTGGGCGACGATGTTCCCCTTGGATTCGGCTCCATCCAGCTTCTTGGGTCTTCTTGGAAAGTTTTGCGGCACAAGCCATGTCAAGGAGTTGGTGCACCATCAACTGGTTGCGGGCGTGAAGGCGACCCTTTCACTTGTTCGACTGCACCGTCACGATGTCGACCTTGCGGAGATAGCGGCTGGACCTCCTCCCCTTGTGAGAGGCAACGCGTGGGATATGCGTCCACATTACGCGGCTGTGGTGTAGTATGCCGAAGAAATTGTAAATGTGTTTGAGGAGCAAACACATGTTCTGCTCTAGCATAGTTAGGTCCTATAAACAAAAATGAGATAATGTAAAGCCTGTATTTATTCGAGTGGGCTTGTAATTCCCTTGTAATTTTTGTATGTACTGGCACGTAGTGCATTTTATGATTATACAGTATGCATGTCCTTTTCGCTAGCCTGATGTGGTCAGCTACTCATGTTATATGCTTTTGTTGTCGATCGACGAAGTCGTAAGGGGAGGTGCAACCCCTGAGTGTGTTTAGCGATAAATAATGTAAGGGAAAAGAGATTTTTGGGCCAAGGAACTTAGCTTTTATTCATCATAAGCGAAGAGGTACATTGTTCGGCTGAATAGCCTGGCTCTGTTGATATACTGTTGAGCGAGCCGCAGCGATGTCGCGTTCTTTATCCAGCGCGTCGATGGTGTCTTCGAGTGCGTCCGATGATTCAGCTTCATTGTAGGCGACGACCACCTGGGGCCTTGTAGCGTACCTCAGCAGGTAGCATAACTTCGGCTCCGTGCACCATGAAGAAGGGCATGTAGCCAGTTGAGATGTTTGGAGTTGTGCATTGGCTCTAGAGAATAGAGGGTAGCTCGTCCACCCAGGCTCCCGCAAGCCTTTCGAGTGGGAGTAGCAGGCGCTTCTTGATGTAGTTGTCGATGAGGCCGTTGGCCTTTTCGACCTGTCCGTTGGTATGCCGATGCATGACGGAGGCGTATGAAAGGTTGATTCCGAGGTTCCCGCAGAAGTCTCGGAACTCCTTCGAGATGAAGTTCGAGTCGTTGTCCGTGATGATGCTATGGGGCACTCCAAACCTGTAGACAATAGACTTGAAAATTTTGATGGCAGTTTTGCCGCTTTGATTGGTAACGGGCATGGCCTCGATCCACTTCGAGAATTTGTCGACTGCTACTAGGAGGAAGACGTGGCCTCCTGGTGAGGACTTTGGAAGTTTTCCGATCATGTCAAGACCACACTGGGCAAAAGTCCAGGCTACCGGAATAGGCCATAGTTCTAATACTGGCGCGTGTGGCTTGTCCGCGTACCTCTGACAGGCGTTGCACCTCTGGACTATCTCCTTGGCGTCGTTCATTGCGGTTGATAGTAGAATCCAGCTCGTAGAGCGTGGGCAACCAGGGCGCGGCTGCTTGCATGATGGCCGCAGATACCCTCATGGATGTCTAGGAGGATGCTTTTGCCGTCACCGATGGTGATGCATCATTGGAGCATTCCCGAAATGTTTCGCTTGTACAGCTCGCCATTGATGATGGTGAAGGCCTTTGATTTGCGAGATATGCGCCGGGCATTTGTCGGGTCCTCAGGCAGCTACTTGTTTATCAGGTAACGAATGTACGGTTGCGTCCATGTTTCCTCGACCGCCAGGACCTGCATAAGGCTTACCAACTCGACCTCCGTGTTGAGCTTTTCGGGTCCTTCTTGTCCTTCGGGTAGCGTGGCCCCCGATTGCTCTGCTTCTTCGGCTGAGCCTTTTGGGAATTTCCTCTTGATGGAGGGTACACAGATTTGTTCAAGGAACACTCCTGGCAGCACCCGAGCGTAGTTAGAGCTGATGTTGGTGAGCTTGTCAGCCTCCTCATTGCTCTCCCTACCAACATGCTGAAGTTTTCAGCCATCGAAGTTCCCTTCGAGTGAGTTGTAGAGCGCACGGTATGCGATCATGTTGGTGCTATGGGCATCGAACTCGTTCATCTTCTGCTGGACGACAAGGTTAGAGTCGCCATAGATGACAAGGCGTGTTGCGCCGTGCACCTTGGCCATCCTCATGCCATGGATGAGGGCCTCGTATTCGGCCTCGTTGTTGGAGGCGCGGAATTTCATCCGAAGGACATACTTCATCTTGTTCCTTGAGGGGATGTCTGTATGATGCCGGCTCTTGCTCCAGCCTCGCGCTTGGAGCCATCGAAGTGCATCGTCCAGGACCATGACATGTCTGGAGTATCCGGCAGCTAGAGCTCCATCTAGTGGACGAGGAAGTCAGGGAGGACCTGAGACTTGATGGCGGTGCGTTGCTCGTAGATGATTTATTGAGGAGACAACTCGATGCCCCATAGGGATACGTGCCCTATGGCTTCGAGGTTGTTCAGGATGTTTGACAGCGGGGCATCGTTGATGACCATGATCCGGTGCTCCTCGAAGTAGTGGCTCAGCTGACGCACCATCATGAATACGCCGTAGGCGAGCTTCTGGTAATGAGGGTACCTCTGCTTTGTCGGGGTCAGTACCTCGCTGAGGTAGAAAATTGGGCGTTGGACCCCGTGGGTCTTGCCATCTTTGGGTTGTTCGACCACGAGTGTGGTGCTGACCACCTGATGCATGGTTGCTATGTATAGCAGCAAATGATCCCTTTCCTTCGACGTGACCAAGACCGGTGATGTGGAGAGCAGGCGCTTGAGGTCCTCGAATACATCATCTTCTTCGGGTGTGCACTCAAATTTGTCGACCTTGAACAACAGCTGATAGAAGGGGAGAGCCTTCTCGCCCATGCGACTGGGGAACCTGCTGAACGCCGTGATTCGCCCGTCTAGCTGCTGGACCCCCTTGAGGTTCTTCGGCTTCTCCATGGATAGTATAGCCCTGATTTTATTCGGGTTAGCCTCGATGTAACGCTGGGAGATGAAGTACCCGAGTAACTGGCCAGACGGAATGCCGAAGGCGCACTTGTCTGGGTTCAGTTTGATCTTGTAGCGGTCAAGGTTATCGAATGTTTCGTGGAGATCATCGATGAGCGTCCTGGACTCCTTTGTCTTGATTACTATGTCGTCGACATAGACATGGATGTTGCGACCGATCTGGTCCTTCACACATGCCTGCATGCATCTCTGGTAAGTGGAGCCGGTGTTGTTCAACCCGAAGGACATTGTGTTGTAGCACAACACCCCGAATGGCGTGATGAACGCCTTTTTATCCTGATCTTCGACCTTATGTCGAATTTGGTTGTAGCCTGAGTAGGCATCAAGGAAGGAGAGCTTCTCGCATCCTGCAGTGGATTCGATGATTTGATCGATCCTTGGTACAGGGAAGTGGTCCTCGGGATAATGCTTGTTAAGCGATGTGAAGTCCACACACATCCGGAGGATGTCCGTGTCCTTTTTGGGGATCAGCACGGTGTTCGCCAACCACTCGCTTTCTTTGATTTTCCTGATGAAGTTGGCATCGAGGAGTCTGTTAACTTTGATACAAACGGCCTCGGCTCTTGGACCGAATAGTCGATGCACCGACTGCTTCACTGGCTTCGCATCAGGAAACACATTAGGTGCGTGCTCGGTGAATTCCCAGGGAACTCCTGGCATGTCCATAGGACACCAGGCAAAAATTTCCCAGCGCTCACGGAGGAATTCGACGAGCACGCTTTCCTATGCAAGACTTAGGTCGTTGGATCAACGCCGTCTTGGAGGCGTCCGTCGGGTGGATCTCCACCTTCTTTGTGTTTACTGTGGAGTCGAACGACATATGAGGTGCATTTTGCCTGGTGACTAGGGTTGCCCCATTGTATGTCACCTCCTTGAGCCTTGTGAGCTCCTCCTGCATGCCGAACGATTGAGAGATTCTGTTTAAGTCTTTGTCGTAGCTGTCCGACCTGGTGAAGCTTCCCGGGACGGTGATGACGCCCCTAGGTCCTGGCATCTTCAGTAGAAGGTAGGTGTAATGCGGTATTACCAGGAATCTTGCGAATGCCACACGCTCGAGGATGGTGTGGTATTGTGATGGCAAGTCCACCACTTCTAACTCCAGTCGCTCACGCCTGAAGTTTTCGGGCTTGCCGAAGATGACGTCGAGCCATATCTTGCCCAAGGGGTATATGGCCTTCCCTACGACTATGTCGTGTAACGTCGTGTCTGATTACTCTAGGCTGCATAGCGGGATCCGCATGGCTGCGAGTGTGCTGGCGAACATCAGGTTGATGCCGCTGCCACCATCCATGAAGACGTGGCTCATATCGAATACTCCGATCTGGGCCTCGAGCACCAGGGTAGAGTGACCTGGGCGAGGTATTTGGCGTGGGTGATCCGAACGGTCTAACGTGATGCAGGACTCCGAGCCGCTAAGGCACTCAGGTATGCCTGGTGGGGAGGTCACGGCCAGATTGACTTGGCGGGTGATCTTATTCTGCACCCTGCTGGTTGGGCGCCCCTTCTGGATCATCATGGACCCTATCAGTGGTGAGTACCCATCTGCACCGTTATTCGGTGTCGGTGCAGCCTGCGGCTGCGAGGATCCTCCGGGTGGTGGTGGAGGAGCTCCGTGGGTGACAGCACCTAGGGCCGGTGCGAATCCTGGATTCACCGCCTGGCGTCGCATGTGGATGAGACCCTCGCTGAGCTTCTAGAACTCCCGGTAATCCTTGAGCATGTGCTGTCCTTCTTCTTACGATCTTGTTTGTCAATGTAGAAGTGGATGGTGCAGGGACCGGATAGCTTGTCATATGCCGAAGGCTCGTCGTCGCGGTTGCGACGTTTCCACGTTTGTGTGGGTCGTCCACCGTCGCGGTAGTTGCTACTGCGGTGGCCGCTATTGTGGTTTCCATCATCGCAGCGATTGGTGTATCCAGCCGCAACCATGTCGACTCCCTCGCAATCATCGTAGATGCGCGATCTTCTCTTGATGCGGTGATCGTGCCCGCGGCCGAAGTCATCTTCGTCATCCGAATGTGTTCGGTTGACGGAATCTTCGCCATCTGCCCAGCGGTTGGCGATGTCCATGAGGTAAATCAAGGGTTTTGGGCTTGACGCACCCGAGCTCCTCCTTGAAATCGCCACGCCCGACACCATCCTTGAAGGCGTCGATTGCCCTCTCTTCGGAGATGTTTGCGGCGGAGTTCTTGATGTGAGAGTAGCATAATATGTATAACTGGATGGACTCATTAGTCCATTGGGTGCAGGCCCACAGCTCTTCCATTGAGCCCGGTCTCTTGCTGGTGCCTTTGAAGTTGCGGATGAAACTGTACGCTAGTTCTTCCTTGCTTCAAATGGAGCTGGAGGGGAGGCTGCTGAGACAGACCCTGGCTGCGCCTGTCAGCTGCAGCTGAAGGCACTGTAGGGGTGGTGTTCTTGTTCCCTCCGTGGATCTTGACTGACGACAGATGATCGTCGAGCCAAGTTTTTGGCTCCTGTGTGCCATCGAACTTCGGGTTGTCCAAAGGGAGCTTGAAATTTCTCGTCATTCACGATTGCCGAACGGATCTGCTGAAGCATCTGGCTCCACACAGTTCTCCGTTGTCCTCCTCGGACTCAGTTGAGCACGCGTGCTTAGCACGTGATTTGTCGATCTTGCACTGTGTGAGTTCGCTACAAGCATCGTAGTTGCTACTGCAGCGCCGCGGTCTCCGACGGCATCGAGGCAGGTCATGCTCCTCTTCCTCACATGAGGGTGTGGGTCTTCAAGTGAACTTGACCGCAGCCTTTTTCTTCGGCTCTACGGGGGTTTCATCGTGGAGCACAACTCCGACGAGTCCGAGACCTGCTAGCACATGCATTGGATCGTGTTCTTCGGGTCTCCCGCCGATGGCGGGTTGGCCGCGAGATAGGTGGTGGCCGCCATGATCACAGCCTGTGGCGTTTTCGGCATGATGTTGCCTTGCGATTCCATCGTCTTGAAGGACGTGTCGAGTGCCTTGGTGACCTCGCGTCGTGCAGCAGGGTCCATGAACTCCAGGCGGGAGTGGTACTTGTTGGCGTTGTTCCCGTGCGAAGAGGAGCCACCAGCGAAGAGCGCAGCTCGCCGCATGCTTGACTCGTCGGCTGCCCGCTTGCGCTTTTCGAGCTCGTCCTGTAGCTTGACCTGCCGATTGTGTTCATCGATCAGGAGCCAGTGATAGGCCATCAGCAAGTCACGGGAGGCATCCACATGTAGGATTTGATTTCCCCGCACGGCTTTGCATGCGATCTCCCAACCTTCCTCGTTGAGGTGGATTTGGTTGTGGGGACGGTTTACGCCCTCAGCACCTTGAGCCCTCCTATTTGCCAGGTTCACCCTGGTTCTGGCGTTCTCAACCTGAGGGTTGGGAGGGGCATTGGGCGGGGGGTCGAGTGGTGGATCGGCTCCGTTGTTGACATTGCCATCGTCGATGACGGTGCATAGGTAGCGCTCACGGAGTGGGTCGCTGCCTCCGTAGCTCTCAGATCCGAAACCGTTGGTTCCTTCATCCGAAGGGGGATCACATAGATTGGAGTTACAGCTGCTGCCGTCATCCGAATCGTTCGTCAGCGTCATCGTGCGCATGGCGTTGATGTGCAGGACCCATGAAGCGGGCCTGATTGATAGAAGTGGCACCCGCTCAGGGAGGCGGAGGGTGCCGGTCTGCCCCACCTGGAAGAAGAAGCTCCCGAATAGCATCTTGATTCCGTCGCCCACGGATTGAAATCTTTGCAGGTGGTCGGTGAGTGTGCGGTGAAGTCGAAAGCACCGAATAGGAGATAATTCTCTGTCGCCGAGGAATCGTAGATCGCTCCGAATGGGACCGTCACGACCGCACGATCAGCATCCCCGTTTCCCATAGACGACGCCAATTGACGAGGGTTCGACTCGTCAATGCCCATTGTTATGGACTTGGGTTTTGGAGAAGATGGGGATGTTGGAAGTCATGAGATGGTTAACAAGCAAGCAACACGGGGACATGAGGTTTACCCAGGTTCAGGGCCCTGAAGGGAAAACCCTACTCCTGCATGTCTGTTCTTGATTATGGCGGAACCAAAAGTTACAGGGGTGCGCAGATGCAATCTGGCGTGGAGGTGTGTGTATGAGGTGTTGAGATCCTTCTTGTCATACCCTCCTGGCCTATATATAGATAGGTCAGGTCCTAGGATAGGTCGAGTCGGTTACAGATTAGGGTTAAACCCTTTGAAATTCTATCTAATCTAGACTTGCCCTCCAAGGAATCGAACTCGCCATGGGCTTGGGCCACCCGAAATCTTCCTGGCTGCAAGTCTTCACGTGGGCCTTCCTTGGGCTGGACCGGGTATACCAACAATATGCACCCATAGGGTATATCCATGTCACATACCCATCTACTGATTCCCCCACTCAAACGAACGAAATACATGAAGAATCTAGACTTATAGGTGGGTTTTGAGAGGTTTGGAGAGAGAGTATGAGAGAAATAATGAGGGGAGGAGGAACCCTAGCCTGCCCCGAGCTGATTAAGTGGTCGGGGCAAACTATATGGCGGGATTTATATGGCCGGGTTAGGTAGCTCTCGCCGTATAGTTGCGGCGGCAGCGAGAAATAGGGTTTCCCCTCGCCAGATCACAACTATACGGGTGCAACTATACAGCCAGACCAAAATGGTCCCGCGTATAGTTGGTCATCAAACCTTCTGTATCCTAGACCTCTATTTTGAGAACTTTGTCGATAATTATATGGTCACAGCTATACGGCTGGAATAAATATTCCCGTCGTATAGTTGGTCATTAAAACTCCTGGAACATGTTTTTTCACCAAAATTTCCAGAGATTCACTTTTTAATTTGGACAATATGATTAAGCTAGTTTCTACATATAAAATTCAAACTTTATTTTCTACACTTATTATATGCTTATTCAATCGATATTTCTACTACTTTTTGAAAGCTGCATCTTCACGGGCGCGCTTCCACAAAAATGTATGTGAAAAAGTTGTAGGAATGTGACGAACCCTTTATTACTTTAACTTTATTTTATTGATATAATGGGTTGACTACCATTAAGTATTTTATTAGGAGCGGTTGAATACTCACCCTTCCTTTGTTCTCCTTTGGTTGCCCTTTATTAAAGGCACTTACCACATGAACTCGTTTTGCCGACGGAACATAACTTTCCCCTGCTTCTAGTTTCTTTGGAAAATACCGGATGATTTAAATATCATAAACGTTGAAGATTATTTTCCCTTTAGCACAATCAATTGACGCTCCTGCAGTTCTAAAGAAAGGTCTTCCAAGTATTATAGATAGTTTTTCATCTTCTGGCATTTCAAGAATAATAAAGTCAGTGGGAATAACATGCTCAATTATTCTAAGTAGAACATCCTCAATCATACCAATGGGTTGTTTAGTGGATTTGTCAGGCATCTGAAAAGTGATAGTGATAGGAGAATACTCCCCTAACCCTAACCTTTTATAGAGGGAATATGGCATTACACTAACTCCCACACCTAAATCACATAAGGCATTATGAATATCAATTTTGCCTATTGAACATGAAATAGTTGGTATTCCTGGATCTCTTAATTTAGACAATAGCTTCCCATTAGCAGGGTAACTAGTCACCATGGCAACGGTTTCAGTTATCTCTTATTTCTATTAAGAATATCACGGAGAAATTTAGAATAGGTAGGAACTTTTATTGCATCTGCAAATGGAATTTCTAGGTGAAGATCACCTAATGCTTTTATTAAAGAGTAATAGATTACCTGATCCGGTGCTTTCTTTTTACGACCTAGATATGGAAGTTTCTTACCCTTATCTTTTACCTTTTGTGGGGGATCAGGCTCTTTAGTTACTTTCTTTTGTTGCTAATTATCACTTTTCTTCTTTTCTACCGCAACTACTTCATCTTCTTTGATTGTTTCTTTTTCTTCTCTAGGGTCAACAATCTTTGCATCAGAGTCATAACTATCATCATGTGCATCATTCTGCTCCTCCAAGGTTTGATCTTGTGTTTCTTGAGAAGTTGCATCTTGAGGATCTACCAATGTACCATCTTCTTGGCTTACTTTGAGGAAGGATTTTTTCCCTTCGATCTTTTTTAGCTTCATATTCTGGTGGACCTAATGGTCATTTAACAACTACACCTCTCCTCGTAACAACATTAATAGAAATAGGAATATTTGTATCATCTTGAAGAAACAATTGATAACCAGATGCTATTTGTTCACATTGGGTTTCAATCATACTAAGGTACTTGTGAAATAATTTTATTTCTTGGCCAATCTCATCATAATTTTTCGTAAGTTCGGCCAAAATCTTCTTGTGTCTTTGAAATTGCTTATGCAAGTTATTATAAGATTTGGCCTGTCGATATTTCAATTCTTGAAAAAAATTCTAGTTTCATCCTCTTTGGTAAAAACTTGTAACAAATCTACTTTGTTATCCTTAAAAAGTTAAGAAGGTATACCTTTTTCTTTCATGGTTTTGCATACTTCAAGCATAAGATCAGGATTTATACGAAGTATTCCCTTTTCTGGCTTAGTGCCAAAATCAGGATTATATAAAAAATCATTCTTAGCCCTAGTAGACATCAATTCCAAACATGCTTGTCGGGGGTATCACCCCCGGGTAGGCTAACCGGACAAGATATAGAGGCAATGTAACAGCCAGTCGGATGTAAAAACTCAAAAGCAGGTCAAGAAGAAGACCAGACACAGAGCATGCTATCAAACTAGTCAGCTGGATAAAGAGCACCCCGGAAGATATCTAGCCGGCTAGATCGCGCTAGCCGGATAGAGCAAGACAAGCTAAGAACGAGCCGATAGTACCATCAACCAGATAAGATAGCGAGGGCCAGACTCTTAGCCGTATGGGACCAGCCACCCTGTTAAACAGAGCAGCCGGCTAGGACGACCTAGCCGGACCTTCAAGGCAGACGAATGACGTAGGGTACCATACCCCGCAACCCTAGCAGACAGAAGGACAGACGCAATGGCATGACGCCAGAGGAGAAGGCCCGTACCCGTGTAAGGTGGGAATAGGATCCGCCGCCCGTGTCGGCCGGGGCGGCCTCCACTATTTATGTGCCAGCCGGGGGGCAGCCTTCACTATTTTCGTACCGGCCAGGGGGCGCGGCACTATGCGAGACATCAGGGAGGCTGGATACTGTGTTGTAATAGTCGACCGGGCCCGCCTATGGGACCCGTCAGTCGGCTGTGCCTTCGCCCATGCTGCCTCGGCCTATATAAGGGGCGCAGGGGCATTGTAGCAAGGGTTGGTGACTCCTTCTAGCTAGAGACAGATACAACTTGAGGACCAATTGTAGCCCTTTGTGTTCTAGATGGTCAGACGGCAGGAGTAGGGGTGTTACCTCACCACGAGGGCTCTGAACCTAGGTACTCCTTGTGTCCCCGACGCGTGCTTGTGCCCAATCCTTCCTATGGACGTCGTCGCACGCTTCCCTGCTCGCTCCCACACCATGAACTAGCCTGCTCAGGCACTACCGTTTTTATACTGACGACAGTTGGCACCCACCATGGGGTAGAGATGGAGGCGAACAGAGTGACGTTCCGCACGGGACCCCGTACTTCGTCCGGCGAGCGCGTGGCTTCCGACCTCGTGCTCATGTTGGGCAAATTCGACTGCGCCATTGAAAACGCTCGCTGCTTCGCCGGTTCCAGTTTCCCGGCTGGCGGCTCCGTCCTGCTGTTCGGCGACCTACCAGTCAACGTCGCCACCGTGCCGGAGAGTTTCCCTCGGGGGATTGTCTTTGTCGCCGAGTCGCTGCCCTCAGCCGGCAGCGTGCTCGTCGCGCCCCGTATCGTGGAGGTGATAATGTCCGGCTCCAGCCATGGCCGTTGTCCCGCTCTCGAGCGCACTAGCTAGCAAACTTGCCGGCACGTCCACTCCGCTGCGAGAAGGGTGCAGTGGAGGAAGTCATTGAGGAACTCCTCGAGCCGGTTGATCTCGGAGAGAACCCGAAAGAAGCAATGACCAAGATCGAGGCGGCGCGAGAGCGTTTGCTTTAGCAGGCTTGGGGCTTGGCCTCTACCAATTACCAGATGGAGAGCAACATCCACGAATATCACCGGGCCCATGGCGTCACCCCGGCTAATCAAGATCCTAGCCGGCTGGGCTTCGTGCAGCGTCGCGGGGGAGAGCTAGGCGCCCGCTTCGAGCAATATGTCGATCCGGGTCCCCACAGGTACTTCCCACCTCCTGTGTACGACACCGTGGTCAAGAATGTCCGGGCGGCGCGAGCCGTCGCGGAGGACCTACCTCACCTATAGGGGGAGGAAAAGATGCAGCAGTTTCAACGAGTGCAGCACCTGCTGGGCGTGGCAGACGAGCAGGCCGAGGCCGCTCGGATTGCGTATGAGGCAGGAGCCGGCTCCATAGGAACTACCCGGGTGGAGGTAGCTGGGGAGGACCTCGCCCGACCGAGTACTCCACGTCTCCAGGCCAGCATCACGTGCACCATGCTCCAAACGTCGCCAATCCAGAAGCAGCCAACCTCGTGGCGACCACGGTGCCACGAGTCATCCGCCTCCGTCCGGCTAGAATCACCCTCTACCCCCTCCCCCATCCCGCCTCACTGGCAGGGTGGGAGCGCCCAATCCGGTCGAGCCGAACGCGCGTGACATAATTGACCTCCTCGCACAAGCTCGTCTGACGGAGGAGGAAGATGCAACTGGCCTAGTGTGCTTCGGGCCGCACATCCGGAAGGAGCCGTTCCCCTACAAGTTCTCCCTGCCACGGGACACCCCCAAGTATAACAGCAGCATGAAGCCGGAGGAATGGCTGGCCGACTATGTCACAGCAGTTGGAATCGCCCACCGCAACAAGCGTGTGGCGGTCCGCTACATCCTCCTTATGTTGACCGTCTCGTCAAGAACCTGCCTCAATAGCCTCGCGCCCAACAGCATCAACGCCTGGCCTGACTTTGTTAAGTTCTTCATCCGAAACTTCAACGGCACCTACAAGCATCCGGGTAGACCCCGCGATCTCTCTTTGTGTGTCCAAGGATACAGCGAGTCCGATCAAGCGAGTATCTCGCCCGCTGGACCGAGCTGCACAACTCTTGCAAAGGGGTGGTGGAGAACTAGGCAATCGGCTTCTTCATCGAAGGGTGCCGAGAAGGCACGATGCTGCCCCACCGGCTGCTTTGCGACGAGCCCAAGACCATGGAGGAGCCGATGACCGTTGCATACCAGTACGCCACCGTGGACGCGGTGATGAAGAAACCCCTCCAGGTGAACGCAGAAGGACGGCCGGTTCCCACCGAGCCGGCTCGAGAGAAACAAGCCGGCCAAGGTGGAGATGTCGGATCGTCCAGGCGGCCTGGCAGCGACAATCGCTACCAGGGCAAGCGTTCGGTTGAGTAGAACCCCTGCTACCACCAAAGGAAAGTCAAAGCGGTGCAAGGCGCGCCGGCTGGCAACGACAATAGGCAGAAGAACGCCTTCACTTTTGATAAGATGTTTGATGGGCCGTGCAAGTACCACATAGGCGCCTTCAAGCCGACTATGTACACCACTCAGCAGTGCAGCAGGGCCCGGCAGATCAAGGAACAGGCTGGCTTGCCTCCTCTCCCCCCAACCCCTCCCAACGGACCGCCACCACCGGCTAGGGCAGCCGACAACAACAATGGCAATGGGGCCTACCCTTAATAGCACGAGAACTACCACATCTTTGAGGCCGAGCCGATTTACAACCAAAGCTGGAAGTAGCTCACCACGGAGGTGAACACTATCGCTCCCCCAGCCCCCATGCGCCTCAACTGGTCCGAGACTCCCATCACCTGGAACCAAGAGGATCAGCCGGATCTGCTCCTGAATCCCGGGGGCTACGTGATCGTGCTAGACCCTCTTCTCATCTCCGACATGTGCACCTGCCGGTTCTCGCGCGTGCTGGTAGACGGTGGGAGAAGCCTCAACCTGCTCTTTCGGTCTTCCATGGAGAATCTGGGCATCCGGGAGTGTGACCTGCAACCCTCGACCACTGTGTTCCATGACGTCGTGCCCGGGCCACTGTGCGTACCGTTGGGAAAGATCCGGCTGGATGTCATATTCGGCTCGGAGGAGAACTTCCGGCGCGAGCCGATCTGGTTTGAGGTGGTCAACCTCGCCAACACCTACCATGTCCTTCTTGGGCGCCCTGCCCTGGCTAAGTTCATGGCGGTCCCCCACTACGCATACCTCAAGATGAAGTTGTCGGGGTCGTGTGATCATCATGGTCGGCTGCTTCAGGCAGTCCATGGCTTGTGCGATGGAAGGTGTGAAGATAGCGGAGGCCCTGCTCATCGCCGAAGAGAAGCGCGAGATGATGTGCAATGTTGCCATGCTGCAGCAGGAGGTGCCAGCTGGCTTGAAGCCGGCTGGGGACATGGCGTTCCAGCCGTCCAAGGACACCAGTCAGATCCCGCTCGACCCGACTGACTCCTCCAAGTGCGTCACCATTGGTTTTGGCTTGGATAGCAAATAGGAAAGCGTGCTCGTCAACTTCCTCCATGAGAATCGGGACATCTTCGCATGGTCTCCCAAAGACATGCCGGGTGTGTCGAGGGAGTTCGTCGAGCACTCACTTCATGTGCGGCCTGACACCAAGCCGGTCAAGCAGCCCCTCCGTAGTTTCGCAAAGGACAAGAGGAAGGTCATCAACGACGAGATCTCCCGGCTACTTGTTGCTGGCTTCATCATCGAGGTATACCACCTGTACTGGCTGGCCAACCCAGTCCTGGTGTTGAAGAAGAACAAGACTTGGCGCATGTGTATCGACTAGACCAGCCTGAACAAGGCCTGCCCGAAAGACCCTTTCGCTTTGCCCCGTATTGATCAAGTGATTGACTCTATCGTCGGCTGCGATTTGCTCTCCTTTCTTGATTGTTATTCCGGCTAAAATTAGATCCGGCTGATCAATTGAAAATGTCGTTCATCACCCCGTACGGGGCTTAATGCTATGTAACCATGCCATTCGGCCTGAAGAATGCAGGTGCTACCTATCAGCGTTGCATGCAAAAATGCTTGCACTCACAGATCGGCCGGAATGTGTACACTTACGTGGGTGATGTCGTCATCAAGACAAAGGAGAAGCAAACCCTGCTGGAGGACCTCGGTGAGATGTTCGCAAACCTTTGTCGGCTCTAGATGAAGCTGAACCCAGAGAAGTGCGTGTTCGGCGTGCTAGCCGGACAGCTTCTCGGTTTCCTCATGTCGAGCCGAGGGATCGAGGCCAATCGGGAGAAGATCGCGACCATCGAGAGGATGCAGCCGCCTAAGAGCCTACTCGGCGTCCAGAAGTTCACCGGATGCTTGGACTCCCTTAGCCGATTCATCAGCCGGCTTGGGTAGAAGGCACTGTCACTATACCAGCTGATGAAGAAGAAAGACAAGTTCACCTGGACTGTGCAGGCGGATGCCCCGTTCAACGACCTCAAGCGCATGCTATCCACAACGTCGGTTCTCGCCACGCCGGCTGAGAAGGAGCCAATGTTGCTCTATAGCCGCCACCAACCGGGTCGTCAACGTCGTCCTGTTGATGGAGCGCCACGAGGAAGGCAAGGCCCAACCAGTTCAGCGACCCGTCTACTACCTCAGCGAGGTGCTCTCCCTCTCCAAGCAAAACTACCCCCACTACAAGAAGATGTGCTACGACGTCTACCTAGCTTGCAAGAAGCTCAAGCACTACTTCCAGGAGCACCCGCTCACCATGGTGTCCACCGCGCTGTTAGGAGAAATCTTCGGCAACAAGGACTCCACGGGCCGGGTAGCCAAGTAGGCCATCGAGCTGGCCGCCTACTGCATCCGGTACCAGCCCAGGATCACCATCAAGTCTCAGGCGGTGGCAAACTTCTTCGTCGACTGGGCGGAGAACTAGTACCTACCGTCGGTTCCTGATTCTGATTACTGGAAGCTGCACTTCGACGGCTCGAAGATGCGCGGGGGCTTGGGACCTCGCCCAAGGGAGACCGTATGGAGTACGTGCTGCAGATCCACTTCACCGACTTGAACAATGTTGCCGAGTATGAATCTCTCACGCACGGGCACCGGCTCGTGAAAGACATCGGCATCCGCCGGATCCTTTGCTTCGGTGATTTGGATCTGGTGGTGCATCAAGCATCTGGCGAGTGGGACTCTCGGGACGCCAACATGGCCCTGTACCGGTTCCACATCCAGCTGCTCAGTGCCGGCTTCAAGGGATGTGAATTCCATCACGTTGCCCGTGCCAACAATGATGTGGCTGACGTGCTCGCGTGAGTCGGATCCACTAGGTCGGCCATCCCGCCCGGAGAATCCTTGGAGCACCTCCGCAAGCCCAGCAGCACCCCCTCTCTGGAATCTGAGTCCATTATCTGGGTAGCATACCCGGGGGATGCCGGCTATAAACAACCAGGCCCCACTGTTGTGCCCTCTGGCTCGAAAGACCCGGGGGCTACCTCCTCCTCAGGCAAGCCATCGTCGAGCAAGGCAAAGGGACCGTTGGCTGCCGACTCGGGCATCCCACCCAGCCGACCCCCGGATGAGCTCCAGACCATTCCGGCTAGTGTCTTCACTATCCGGGAAGTGCCATCCTGGGCCCAGACCTTCATGAACTACCTCCTCAACGACGAGCTCCTGGATGACGAGGTGGAGGAAAGGCAAAACCGGCGTCGTGCGCACACGTACACCATCATAAACAAGGAGTTATACAAGAGCAGTGCCACAAGCGTTTTCTAGAGGTGCATCGACGCGGATACCGGCTACCAGTTGTTGAAGGAAATCCACCAGGGGGAGTGCGGCCACCACGCCTCTTCTCACGCCCTGGTGACAAAAGCAATGCGTCACGGATTCTACTGGCCTACTACCTCGGAGGATGCGGACTAGCTGGTTCGCGCGTGTAATGGGTGCCAGCGGTTTAGCCGGCTAAGGCATGCCGACCTCAGCACTCAAGACCATATCGATCATGTGGCCCTTTGCTATTTGGGGGCTGGACATGGTCGGCCCCTTCAAGCGAGCCTGAGCCGGCATGACCCACCTACTGGTGGCGGTGGACAAGTTCACCAAGTGGAACGAGGCGAAGCCGATCCCGAAGCTGGACAGGGCCACGGTCGTCACCGTCTTCTGGGAAATCATCATCCGGTTCGGGTATCCCCATAGCATCATCACCGACAACGACACGAACTTCGCCAAGGGGGATTTCGCCCAGTTCTGCCACAACAAGGGGGTCCGACTGTACCTCGCGTCCGTCACGCACCCGCGGTCCAACGGGCAGGTGGAAAGAGCCAACGGCTTGGTGCTAGCCGGAATCAAGCCCCAGTTGATCGAGCCACTGGAGCAATCACCTGAATGCTGGATCGAGGAGCTTCCGGTTGTGCTATGGAGCCTGCGCACCACTCCGAACAGATCAACCGGCTTCACCCTGTTCTTCCTCACCTACGGCTCAGAGGCGGTCCTCACGGCGGACATCGAGTTCGACTCACCCCGCAAGCTCCTTTACACGGAGAAGGAGAACCAGGAGGCGATGGAGGACAGCGTGGACCTCCTCGAGGAGGCCCGCGAGCTGGCCTTGTCCAGGTCGGCCATCTACCAGCAAGGGTTGCACCGGTATCACTCCAACCGCATCCGACACATCGCGTTCCGTGAAGGTGACCTGGTACTCCGGCTGATACAAGACACGAAGAGCATGCACAAGTTGTCCCCTTCGTGGGAGGGCCCCTTCATCATTAGCAAGGCGCTGCACAACAACTCCTACTACCTCATTGACGCGCAGCATCCGCGTAAGAACAAGATGGACAAGCCGAATGAGGAGACGGAGCGGCCGTGGAACACAGACCTGCTCCGGCCGTTTTACACTTAGTCGCAAATCAGTGTATGTATTCGGAACCCTGAATGAATGAAAGATGTGGAACCCCGGCTAATGCTCGGGGGCTCCTTGCCAGACATTTTGTTGTTGTTCGATTCCGATTAAAACCTACAAGGTTTTTTCCGGCTTCCGTTGACCCCCAACTGTGGGGGCTCACCGGTTGTCCTGGCCAACTAATTCTGTAAGCCGACTAAGTAGTGTGCGATGATGCTAGAGGCCCACTCTTCGTATGAGCAATAGACCGCAACCCGACTGTCCGGCTAGCAAGAGCAAAAGCCTGAGGCATCCCAAACGGCGAAATTTGCGATAGATCGGACAGTCCGGCCATGTGCCTAGTTGGTATTTTCCGGCTACTAAGCCTCTAGTACCATGCGGAAATGTATTGTAAGCTCCCTTCGGTTCCGGCTCCAGACCGCAACCCGGCTGTCCATCAAGGTGCAGCGTAAACAGCATTATGCACAAGAAAGCGACTAAGTGTTCAGAAAATCACGAGCTAGTTTTCAAAAAGAGAAATTTAGTCGGATAGTAAAAAGACATGTAGCATAATAATGTATTGATACGAAATCATTTTTCATGTGTTTTCTTTTGCTCAAACCGCACCGAGACGGAGAATATTCGAAGTACATGCCTGCGGTAGCCACTCCAAATCTTGGGGGACACACCTAGTGGGTGCACTGACGCGCCCCCACTGGAAGCATGCAGCATCCGGCTGAAAGGTGCCCCAGTCAGACAGAGAAGGACGAAGCCAGACAGAAAGCAAGGTAACAAGGTCGCTCGGGCAGGGGCGCAGCCTCTTCGGTCCGGCTAACTCCATTAGTCGGACGCGCAAAGCAGAGCCAGTCGAAAAAGCAAAATTTTCTAAAAGATTCAAAGTACCTATCTGCGGTAGCCACTTCGAATCTCGGGGGCTACACCCAGTGGGTGGGCTCACGCGCCCCCACTAAAGTGAAGTTTCTGGCTAAGAGATGCCTCAGCCGGTCAAAGCAAGAAAGAAAAATAGAAAGAAAGAAAGATATAAAGAGGAAAGAAAGAAAGAGAGAAAGAGGAAAGAAAGAAAAAGAGAAGGAAAGATGAGATAAGGAAAGTAATAGAGAAAAAAGGCCCAAGATACGGCTGAATAGTATAGCCGGATCGGGGTGCAGTTCCCCCCACTTTGGCTAAGCAAGTCGGACTCGGAGAGATAAGGTGAAAGGCAAGAATTTTTTGATGATTCGAAGCACCTTGCTACTCCATCTATTCTGAATCTCGGGGGCTACATCGAGTGGGTGCGCTGGCGTGCCCCCACTGGAAGAATGTAGTGCCTGGCCAGAAGGTGTGCTAGCCGGCCAGGTCAAGTCGGCAGATTGCTACCAAGTCAGAAGCGCAAAGTGGTACAAAGAAAAACACAAGTGAAAGGGCTCGCGACCGAGCAAGTTAAGAAGCAAGATAAGGCCGGATAGAATGGACCAGCCGGGTAAGTTAACCAGAGAAGACACAATAATAAGCGGGTGCGTGAAGGCAAGACCCAGCCAGACAATAATTAAGCGGCGGGGGGCGAAGCCCCCGTAGATCCAAGGTCTCAAAATACAAGTACGCGAGACAAAGTTTTCAGGACCAAAAGACATGTACAGTTACACCTGGCATCCCGGGGTTTTTCTTCTTCTTCACGCCGCTGGACCCTTGCCGTGCGGAGCCGAGCCGGCCTCGGCAGACTGGGAGGACGTCTCCCCCTCACCTTACGTCCTCGTGCTCGCCGCACTCTCCGTCAGCACCTCGTCGATGGCGGCAGAGCGGAGTTCGGGGTTGGCCTATTGCATGATGGGAAGGTCCGCGTTGGCTTGGAAGCCGTCCGTCAGCTTATCCAGCCACGTGTCCTTGTATCAGCTGAGTATCAGCGCCAAGGCCATCTCAGAGTCAGCGCGAGCAGCAAGGTCATAGAGCTAGTCAATGGCGTTTGGCGCGATGCCCAGCTTGATGGCGAGGGCGCTCATGGTCTCCGGCAGGAGCTTCCCCAGGAAGACGAGGTCGTGGATGCCGGTGCCAGCCTTGTGGAGGTTGGCGGAGTCCTCCCCGAGCTGCGCCACCACATCCCGGACGCTAGCCTTCTCACCCGGCGTGACCTGCTGCACCCGGTCATAGGCAAGCGCATATACTTGTGGGTAGAAGCCTTTTGGTCAGAGGGGGGAAGTCAAAAAAGGCAATTCAGGAAAGAGCAGTCGGACGAAACAAAAGAAAGGGACAGTCAGACGCACCCTTGGCGACGTAGCCGATGTTCATCAGCTCGTCCTCCAGGAAGGTGGTGTGTTTCTTCAGCCGGGTGACCTCCTTGTCAAGGAGATCAAAGGTAGTGGCCCGGCTGGCGAGGGCCTCGTCGCACTCCTTCAAGGAGGCCTCCAGCTGGTCGACCTTGGAGTGCCACTCCTTGTTCTGCAGCCGGAGCGCGGAGTTATCCCGGCTAAGGCGCGCGTTGGAGCGCGTCAGCCGGTCAATCTCGCGTTGAGCGCATACAAGGATGGATGCGACAAGACAAGAAGAAGGCAAGTAAGGATGCAGCCGGACCAAAAAAGGAAGCAAGACGGAAGACTTACTCCGTGCGATCCCCCGCGCCATCGCTAGTTGCATCGAGGAGGCCTGATTGACGCTGGCCAACATTGCCTGAAGCTGCCGGCACTCCTTCAGCCCGGCCTCGAGGTTCCCCTTGAGGGCTTACAGCGAAGGGCCTGCCTCCACGGGGAGCGGCGTCAGGAGCCGGCTAAGGCAGCCGGGGTGTCGTGGGCGACCGCCATCCATTGCACCGTTGCCTCCTCGTCAGAGTCGACGTCCTACACCACCATAGTCTCCTTGTCGGCGTGCAAGACCCCTACACCGGGTGAAGATCCCCCACCCAAGCTAGAGGTCACATCCGGCTGACTCACCGCATGCACAAGCGTGGTGGGAGTCGGCTGGACCACGACCGCCTGCTCTGGCAGGGGCAGGGTTTCGGTCGTGGGAGGGGAGCAGCCGTTGAGGGGGAACCCGGCTGGATGGGAGGGTCGCGAGGCGGCGAGGCAGACGTGTTGCGATCCGGGCTTGCGGCAAAGGAGAGAAGCGAGTTGCGAACAAAAACAGGGTCAAGGCAAGAACGAAAACAAGTGCAAGTGCTAGAAAGACAAAAAAATCAAGATAAAAATATGAGCAAGCGTACCCCTGCACCACGGGCGCGCCTGCCCTCTTCTGACCACCCCCGACCCGGCCAGGGCGTGGAGGAACGCCCACCCGGCTGCGCTTCGCAACCGGATCTTCGGGAGCGGGAGCGCTGCTCGGGCTTCCCTCACTGGCCCACTTCCGTGCAGGCTCGGTCGGCGCGGTGTCGTCCCTCTCCTCGGGCGCGGGGCCGTGCGGGTCCTCCACCGCCTCGTTGTTCCAGCTAGGGAAGAACCCTTCCTCGCATTCCGAGCCCTCACTGGTCCGGCGCAAGCGCGGCTCGGTGAGGTCGGCAGTGAAGACTTGGAGGGTCTCCGCACCCTCCTCCCGGATGATGCAGGGGAAGTTCTGCAAAGGAAGAGGAAACAATTCAAGACCGAATCAAGCGGTGATTCTGGACAAAACAGGAGCAAGAGAAAGGCAAAGAAAAAGAACAAGTAAAGTTACCCGGGGAGCGCGGTTCTCGTGGGTGTAAGGAGCAAGACCGAAGCGCCAGTCGGCCTTGATCTTCTCCTTCGTGATCATCCACACCCACTCGTAGAGGTTGGCGAAGGGGGGTCATGGCGGGAGAGCCGGGTCAGGTCCAGCGCCCGGAGTAGTAGCACAACTTGTGTGCTCACTGCTGGAGGGGCATCATCGGCCGGCTGTCCCGGTTGAGCGTCACGTCGATGCCAGTCAAGCCGGATGGACCAGCACCCTCATCCGGCATAGCAGCTCCTTCGACTCGGTCTTGGAGCCGAAGTTCTTCTGCTCCCAGTTCGCCTGGGTGGACTCAGCGTCCTGGAAGGATGGGAGGTTGAGGTGGTCATCGGTGCCCAAGTTCCATACATAGAAGTATGTCTGTTGCCATAGCTTCACTGTGTCGTGCAGTCGGAACTTGGGGTATCCAGTTTGGGCGCGTGAATAGATAGAGGCCCCGCCGCAGGGCACGAGCGGCCCCTTGGCATACTGCACCTGTGGCTAGATGAGAAACAACAGGCAGAAGAGCACGAGATCCGGTTGGGTCCCGAGGTAGCACTCGCAGAATGCTACGAAGTGCGCCGAAATGCCGATTGCATTCAGGCCGAGATGGTGGAGGGCGGAGATCAAAATGAGCAAGGAAAGACAGGAGGAAGGCACTGGTAGGGAAGGCCAGGCCACGCGCGAGATGCGTAAGGAAGATGACACGCTCGCCGGCTTGTGGCGCCGGCGAGATCTCGTCGGCCGAGGCGAGGTGCACCCCAACCTCGCCGGCGATCGGCAGAAGGCGCGCGCGCTGGTATTTTTCGATTTTCTCCTCCGTGATGGAAGAGCCGCACCACGCACCGCGACTCTCTGCCATCTCGACAACGGCAGTGCACGGCGGAGAAGGAAAAGGAAGAGGGGAGGGAGAAGAGGGAGCGGCGGATGAGTGGCAGTGGCCCGTCACTCCGGCAAGCAAAGAATAGGTGGCGCTGGCGGAGGAGGCGGTGCGAGCTCATCGGCGGCGCGGGCGCAAGGCAACGGCAAGAGGTAGAGAGGTGTGCGGCATCGATGGTGAGGAGAAAGGGGGAAAATGGCAAGTGAGAGTTGACGAGGCGCTGCGGGCGGTACTTAAGGGCCAGGCAGGCGAACCGCCGGCTCGCAACGTGGCAGCACCCCACACCCCATCAGTGGCCGGATCAACTACGCATGGCAAGATGCACAGAATATCCTAGGCTTGGGAGGCGAGGCGCCAGCGACGGTTCCCGAGGCGATGCCTTACACGACCCCTCGACGCACGTCGTCACAGTCATCATCACACCGTGGCTGATGTCTGTGATGACGTAGCCGAGCAGCCCAACCGCCAAAACTCAACCGGGAGAAAATTCAAACTAGCTTTTGGAGCCCGTGCACATTTCACCTAAGGGTGGAATCTACGCGTGCTCGTTGGCTAGTGTCGGGGGGATCACCCCCGGGTAGGCTAACGAACAAGATATAGAGGCAATGTAACTTCCAGCTGGCTGGCCCAGTCAGATGTAAAAACTCAAAACCAGGTCAAGAAGAAGACCAGACACACAGCAGATGTCCAGCCGGATAGAGCAAGACAAGCCAAGAACGAGCCGGCAGCACCATCAGTCGGATAAGATAGCGAGGGCCAGACTCTTAGCCAGATGGGACAAACCACCCGGTCAAGACAGAGCAGCCGGCTAGGACGACCTAGTTGGACCTTCAAGGCAGACGGATGGCGTAGGGTACCGTACCCCGCAGCCCTAGCAGACAGAAGGACAGATGCAGCGGCACCGACGCCGGTGGAGATGGCCCGTACCCGTGTCAGGTGGAAATAGGAGCCACCGCCCGTATCGGCCAGGGCAGCCTCCACTGTTTCCGTGTTGGCTGGGGGCGGCCTTCACTGTTTCCGTGTCGGCCAAGGGCGTGGCACTATGCGAGACGTCGGGGAGGCTAGATACCGTGTTGTAATAGTCGGTCGGGCCCGCCTATGGGACCCGCTAGTCGGCTGTGCCTTCACCCATGCCACTTTGGCCTATATAAGGGGAGGCAGGGGCATCATAGCAAGGGTTGGTGACTCCTTCTATCTAGAGACAGATACAGCTCGAGGAGCCATTGTAGCCCTTTGTGTTCATCCAAATAGTCAGATCGGCAGGAGTAGGGGTGTTACCTCACCACGAGGGCCCTGAACCTGGGTACTCCTTGTGTCCCCGACGCATGCCTGTGCCCAATCCCGCCTGTGGACACCGTAGCACGCTTCCCTGCTTGCTCCCACACCACGAACTAGCCTGCTCAAGCACTGCCGTTTCCATACCGACGATAATGCTTTAACAGTTAAAGTATTGATCGGTCCTCTTGCTGATAAATCAAGCAACTCTCTGCATGAGTATTAAGATGTGGTAAAATAAATGGCAAATAGTTGATTCAGAATAGCCATGATTGGGAATACTATTGATCATTCCAAAGAATCTTTCCTAGACTTGTGGGTAGTTTTCTCCCACGTTCTGACCGAAGTTGCCTATATTCTTTCTAATTTCAGTTACCTTTGTAAAAGGGTTAAACCTGTTTATGAATTTAACATTGCAGTTTTCCCAACATTTAGTGTAATGCCGAGGGAGAGAATATAACCAGTCTAGAGTCTTACCTTTAAGAGACCACGAAATAATTTTAAACGGGAAAATCTCTTGGCAAACCTTTTGGTCCAAGTGATGTTATCACATTGTTAAACTCTCTAAGATGTCTTCCTAGGTCTTCATCTTCCCACCCGCTGAAAGATTTTTCCTGCAATTTTTTAATAATCTCACCATCAAGTCGATATTCTCTAACTCCGGGATTAGGAAATTCTATGGTTTTTTTTAGAAAGGAAGAATTTGGAGCACTGTATTCTCTAAGAGTTTTCTTAGGTTTCTTGGGCATTGTCCTGTGGATGGACATGATTTCCATGAAGTCACTAAGATTTTCAACTTCAACCTTATTTGATCTCACAAGTTTTTCAATAATTTCCCCGTGTCTTTGAATAGGCACGCGATCAAGATAATCTGGTAGATAGGTCCTACTTGAGCATGTAGACCCTTTGTATCCTAGGGAGACCATCTTGTAATAGTAACACCTGAAATGTCAAGAGACAAAACACCTATCGCTTAGCTCCCCGGCAACGGCGCCAGAATATAGCTTGATGGTTGCAAGTGGACAGATTGTTCGTATCTATTTTCAAAGTTAAGATGTCGATCCCACAGGGAGCCCAAAGGTAAGTGTTTATGGGTGAAGTCTCTATCACACTCAAAGTTGTCACATGTATTCGGGTGAATTGACTACAAGTGTTTAATTAAGAATTGTATTTGGATGAAAATGAAGTATTTAAATGAAACTAAAATGTAAACTTCAAAAATAAAAAGCATAGAAGTAAAGAACAATTTGTTTTTTGTTTTTTGTAGATGACAAATTAGGCTCGGGGAGATTCAGTTCATGGTGATAGCGAATGTGCCAGGTGGATGAGTGATAAGTGTAACAATTATAATATTGTAAGTATATGTGTAGGCGAGCAACCCTTAATTATCTGGAACTCCTCTTGGTAGATTTCATCCCAACTTCAATAATCCTACTAGCCTGTTACCACAACCATGGTCATTCACTAGACGATTAAGATCCTTCAGGTTGCTTAGCAATTAAGCTCCTTGGATCGGACTAATGCAATAAGCACAGTGGTTCCTCATGATCCTCGAGTCAAACTAGTTTCCCATTGATATCCACGTGTCACTCGTGGGTCGCCGGTCTGCTAGCGAACAAGATCCTATCTATGTAAAACAAAGCATCATGTTGTCTAGGACCTTAATTGGACAACAAGCATTCAGCATCCCATAGATAATCAAGCACACCTAATATAGTAATTAAAATCAACCTCAAACTTAATGGAAATTATATAGGCACATCATATCTCACCAATCCCTTACATCTCCTACGCCCAAGGGAACTTACTGATGCTTGTGAAATATAGCCATCCACGTCCGCATTTAAACTAGATATTATTCATATATTTGATGAAATATCTCTCTAAAACCTGCTACTAATGCATAATGATCAAAGGGGTATGCAATCCTTTCTTGCTATTTTTCCCTGCACATATAATGACGTCTTATGATGGGAATCACTACATAAATGCCAAAGATACGATATTTGAACACGCCAAAGAAACTAGGAGCCATGAAGATATTACTACAAGCTTAACGAACAACTATACGGGCCGCCGCCGTATAGTTTGCACCGACTTCATTAGGTCAAACAGAACAACTTTCATGAAGGGACCCCTATATAAAGAGGCTTCGGGCGACGGGAAACAACGTTTATTTTTTTTACCTCAACTCTCCCTGCCACCAGAAGCCGCCACGCCGGAGGAATAGATCTAGATCTAAACCTCTAAACCCTTCTCCACCACCATAGCCATCTTCCACCACTTGTAATAGTAGTTCTCATCTCCAATTGGCGACATTGTAAGACTATTTGCTATCAACCTTATGATCTCTATTACAATGTTTATGTTTGTAGATTTCATATCTATGTGTGATTAATTCTCCTTAGGATAAGGGCCTCGGCCTAGCCATGTAGCTTTTGCGCATGTTATTTATCATAGATGGGATCATGTATTAGTTTGTATGACGTGATGATTGTAGTACCCTCTATTGCCTCAATCTAATGACTTGTCAGGTACCCAGACCCTGAGGATTGATCCAGGTAAAGGGAGTGTGAGTAATGACTGATCTGCAGGATAGGAACCCGAGTGACAGAAAGGGTAGTGCGGCTGTATGTGAGGAATTTACTTGGGATTAACAGTGACATCATGATGCATATCATTAGTTCTCTTTCTTCTATGGATGAGACTAGTAGGTTATTGTTATAAGCGGTTTCGGAGGCGATAACAATTATGGATGCACTATCGACATATAATTATCTTGCTCTAACAATTACATGTATACTTTATTATTATCTATTATTCCCATCAGATGTTATGCACAGGTACTGGTGAAAACAGAAGACCCTAGGCCCTCTCTCTCCATCAACAACAACAAAAAGATCACAAACTCTTGGTCCGATGAAAACACGATAGGAATTCTAAAAACTCTAGAAGGTTCGTTTAAGTAATCTCACTTTGCTTTCTTCTTCCCGAGGATTCGATAAACCGAGGTCTACTAGGGAAAAGGAGCTATACTACATCCGTAATCCGAATCGAAGGTATCAACCCTTTTTCTGGCGCCGTTGTCGGGGAAGCAATAGCTACCCTGGTGAGGTTAGTAGGAACCTTGCTAGTTTTTAATTCTCATTTTTAATTTTGTTTGTTTGCTTTTAGTTCTTATTTGAAAAACCCAAAAAATTAGTTAGTCTTTTAATTCTTGTTTTATCATCATTAGTACTTGTTTAAGAAAATCCAAAAACATAGGAAGTATGGCTGAAAAGAAACTTGGGAAGTTTGCAACTCCCAACAATGATTATTTGTGTACTCCTATTACTCAGCCAACAATTGCTGCTGAAGACTATGAAATTAAGCCCCACTATTTAAGTTTGGTTCAATAGAAACAATTTGGAGGCTCTGTTGTTGAATATGTAGGTATGCATTTAAATACTTTCACTGAAATATGTGATATGATGCGCATTTAAGATGTTTACCCTGACACGGTCAAATTGCGTTTATTTCCTTTATCTCTAAGAGGAAGAGCAAAAGAATGGTTGCTATCTTTGCCTAGAATACTATTGGATCATGGGTGGAATGTACTTCTTTATTTATGATGAAATTCTTTCCACCTGCAAATACTATGCAACTCAGATCTAATATTACTGGTTTTAGACAGGAAGAGCATGAGCCACTAGCGCTTGCATGGGAGAGAATGAAAGAATGCATGAGAAAGTGTCCCAGTCATGGGATGGAAGATTGGTTAATTCTCCATTTACAATGCTCTTAACCCTATTTCTAAGTCTATGCTAGATACTACAGCTAGAGGAACATTTATGGGTAAACAAATTACCGAAGCAAAGCAGCAGCTAGACAATATGCAAGACAACCATGCCCATTGGCATGTGGAAAGATTAAACACAAAGAAAGTGAACTCCGTCACACCTCAAGGGAATTAAGAACTCAATGCTAAGTTGGATGAGCTCATATTAGCCGTTAAAGGTAAGGAAACCCCGATAAGAGCTACTCCCGAACCAACTATTGAAGAAGTAGACTTCATAGCTCCATATGAAATGTGAGTTGGATACCGAATGTTGTTCAGAGTCTCGGATTGGATCCGGGATATCACGAGGAGATCCGGAATGGTCCAGATAATAAGATTCATATAAGGAAAGTCCAATTCCTGGGTTTGCAAATGTTATTGGTGTTTTCACTGGAAGCTTCTAAAAGGGTCTAGAAGGACCACCACTCTAGAGAGGGAAGGGTACATGAATGTGTCATATCAATGTGGAATGGTTGCATCATGTCCTAGGTCACTTGGCTGTGCAATGGGAAGTGAAATAATCAAATTCTAGTTTGAATAGTCAAACTACAATTTGAAAAGTCAAATCCCAACATTGATAGTCAAACAAAGTGGAGGGAGAGGAGGAAACCTAGAGGACAAAGGTTTACCCTCCCTCCCTTGTCGCCGGCCATACAATGGGAGTTGGGGGACTCCTCCTCCTCACCTAGCCGCCCCTCCCACCTATAAAATGAGGGGGGACACCCCCTTGGCCTAACCCCAAACCCTAGGTCGGCTGCCCCTCTAAACTGTCGCCGCCCTAGAGCATCCTCTAAACCGCCGCCGCCTAGCACTGCCTTAGTCGCCGGCCAACTCCACCCCTTGGCCTCTAAACCCTAGTTGCCAAGGCCTCTCTACTCCACCATACTCTCTCCAGCTTAGTTGAAGCCCTGTGGGATCTACTCTGTTTCACCACCACGCCGTCGTGCTGCTGGAATCAAGAGGAGATCTACAACCTCCGCTGCCTGCTAGAACAAGGGAGAGGAAGGTCTTCATCGAGTACCGAATGTGTCACCGTCTGCGGAAGCGCTATCGGAACGCGGCTCCAAAAGTATCGTCTTCGCGATCTTGATATCGGCAAGTGAACGACTACATCAACCACGAGAATCCGATCTCGTTAAACGCTTTGGATCTTCGAGGGTTAGTACTCTATGAACTCATTGCATCGATCTCGTAGATTAGATCTTGGCTTTTGTGTGTTCATGCAATAGAATTTTTTTGCTTTCCATTCTACGAACCACTACATGGATGCAACTGTGAAACCTCATGCTGGATGGTACATAGCCGTAACCTCCATATACTAAAATAAGAAGGTGTTTTACCTAATGTGTATATACTGTACAAGCATAGCTTGCCTGTGCTTGTGATGTGTTAATAAAAAAGCATTTCTTCAGGGACTTTATAGCTGTTGCTTATCATATAAATATGGTATGAATGTATGTTTTGAGTGCTTGCCATGATTCTTGGCTAGAGCTGCTATGTTTGCCTATTTGGTGTCTCTTCTAAGAGAGTGCACCATGGTAAATTCTCAAAGATTGGCTACCATAACTCTGGGCTTGGCCTATGATGCTGGTCTGAGGCACTTTTAGATAAGAACAAATGTTTTTATTTGCTACCTCGCTTTTCCTATGTTCCATGGTAATTAGTTCTAAACAATGATTCCTATGGCTTTTAGGAAAATTATTTGGTAACTCTATAAGAATTGTTCTAGTTGATTCTTACTTTATAAGAGAAATTTATGAGATGAAGCCACTACTAAGTTTCTACTATCCTTAGGATGTGCCTAGTAGTGGTTAATCAATGAATCCCTTTGCATCTAGTTATAAAACTAGAGAGTACCACCCAAAATCAATGATGCATAAGCTGAGATCTTGGTTATGGGTTTGAATAGATTTATTCTTGGTTGCTTAACATTCTTCAAGGATGAATATACACCTCAATTGGGTGTTGTTCAATCATATGCTATTGGTGATGTTGTCGTGGTGATTGATCTGCTGGCTTACTTCTTGAACTATGACCTCTTCCTAGGCCTTGTGCGTTGCTCTGCACTTCCTGGTACTGTCCTTGCTCCTCCTAGTTCCTGGGAGTTTCTGATTGACCTTGCTGTCCTCCTACACCTCCCCCTCCATTAGGTCACCATCTTGTGGAGGATCTAATTGGGTTTCTATGTAGATGGATTAGTTGATTTGTTGAGTATCTAGCAGAACCGCATGTGGTTTGGTTGTGTTCTTGAGAGCTAGAGTTGGGACTATGATGTTGAAGTGTTGTGCAGAGATGTTGTGCTATGTGCGAGTGTGATGTTGATGCTTCTCTTCTCCTTCTGCTGGTTGACAGCACACAACACGCATTTAGGTGAATGAGCTGCTTCACTGTGTTCCCTTCTTTGGATCAGATCAAGTGAATTTTACTTTACTGTATATCCTTTTACTATTTTCTGATCTGGTTAAACTTGCCCCTTTTACTTGGGCTTATGATGTTGTACTAAAGCCTTTTTGATGTGAAAGAACAAATACTACATATTGGTGAAACTTACCCCTCCATTTACTCAATGAGGTAAATATGAACAGTGCACCACACTTCTCCAAACTGAGAGTAAAACAGCTAAACTAACCTCCTTCTCATATTTTTACTATTTAATATTCTTATTTTCTTTTGTTACAGAAAACAGGTTGAACACAAAGGAAATAAGCAAGATGAAGAAATACTAGGTTTTAGTTTAGGACTCTTTTTTTAATCCATGTAATTTCCTTTTTACTTTTCGATGATGTATTTGACAATGTAATGTTGTATGCTATTAATAGAGTTAAATTTACTTTCTTTTTGTACTTTGAATCCTGTAATTTTTAGATCATACTTTTAAATATGAATGGAAGTCTTAATTATTATTGTAATTCATCTTCCATTTATAATAAATTTCCATTTTATTTTTCTTATATTATTTTTATTGTAATATTCTTTTCGATTTGAATAAAAATATATTATAATAATTGTTCCAATACTTTATTATTATTTATCTATTGTAATATCATATTACTTTATTCAAGAATTTTCATTCTATTTCTCCTAAGTATTTCAATATTCCTTATTCAATTTGAGATTTTTCTAAATTAATTTTAATTCAAATACATGTTTTGAATAAAAATATTACTTTATTGTTCTTTTAGTTTTGCACAAAAATTCCCTAGATTTTCGATGAAAGGATGCAATGCACAAAGATGTGTACTTTCTATTTCGAGATGCTAAATCCTGGGATGTTACACATATCCAATTTTGCTTCTTAGAGGACCAACATACCAAGGACCTACCGAGAATTTGGCAAGCCCTGGAGGTTGATTTTCTATCATCCTTATCACCAGCCCAATCTGAATCCGTGTATCCACAATAAGAGAATGTTGAGCCCCTAGGATACCACACACCATAGTTTGGGGTATGAACCAAATATCGAAAGATTCTTTTGACCGACATCAAGTGGATTTCTTTAGGAGCCACTTGATATATTGCACATACTCCTACACTTAACAAACTATCAGGTCTAGATGCACAAAGGTAAAGCAAAGAACCAATCATAGATCGGTATACCTTTTGATCCACATATTTACCATTTGGATTTAGTTCAAGATGAGTCTGGGTTGCCATGGGAGTAGGAGCTCCATTTAGTTCTTTCATGTTGAACCTCTTGAGCATGTCTTGAGTATACTTGGCTTGATTGAAGAAGGTTCCTCCTATTACTTGCTTGATCTCAAAACCAAGGTATACCCTCAACTCTCCCATCATAGATATCATGAACCTATTAGTCATAAGCTTTGAGAATTCATCGTTAAATGCTTTGCTATATGAGCCAAATATAATATCATCAACATATATTCAGCTAACAAAAATCACCCCATTAACCTTCTTAGTAAAAAGAGTGGGATTCCCAACCTCAAATCCACAGTCTAACAACAACTCTCTAAGGTGCTCATACCACGTGCATGGAGATTTTTTAAGCCCATAGAGCGCCATATCAAGCTTGTAGACGTGGTTTGGGAACTTGGGATCCTCGAACCCTGGGGGTTGCTTAACATAAACCAACTCATGCAATGGACCATTTAGAAAAGCACTTTCCACATCCATTTGTTGCAATTCATAATTATGATGTGCAACATATGCATGAAGGATACATATGGACTCAAGGCATGCCACGGGTGCATATATTTCTCCATAATCAATGCCTTCAATTTGAGAGAACCCTTGATCTACCAATCTTTCCTTTTTCCTCACAACAATTCCATGTTCATCTTGCTTGTTCTTGAATATCCATTTAGTTCCAATAAAATTACGGCAATCTTTGGGATTTTTTACTTACTTCCAAACTTTGTTTCTCTCAAAGTTGTTGAGCTCACTATGCATGGCTTCTAGCCAATCTGGATCTTCAAGAGCTTCCCACACTTTCTTGGGCTCCGCCATGGATATATGAGCTTGATGCTCACCGGAATGCTTCAATTGAGCTCGAGTGGACATTCCACTCCTTAGATCACCAAGAACATTCTCAAGAGTGTGGTCTCTTCTTTCCAACATTCTATCCACTCTAGCTTTGCGACGAGTTTTAATCTCCTTGTTGTTTCTTGTGGGGATCTCTTCATCATTTTGGTCCTCGTCTTGACCTTGATCAAACAATGGGTTCATTCTCATTATCATCATGAGGCACATGTTGATCTTGGTATTGATCAGGCACACTCCTTGAGAGGCGTTGAGATGATCTAGAGGACGACTTAATGAATCTGCCTTGTGCAATTGACTGCACAGGGCCGGACAAACCGGTTAATGGAGAGACCGGACAATCTAGCCTGGAGCTTCCAGTCTGATCAACTAGGTGAGGGTTCTTAGCTTGTCTTTGTCTTGGGTCATCATTTACTTCAATCATAGGAGCCTAAATCTAAATCTTAATGAAAGAAATCATTTCCAAGATCTCCCTAAGACTATGGATTTATTCCATATAAAAATTTAATAAAAAATATTTATAAATGATCAAAAATGATAAACAAAAATATTATAAAGCCATAGAAATTGGTTTCAATCAATTTGGACCCATGGATAAAAACTTATGAATTTAATAAGATAAAAGGAAATAATTTCCAAGGCTAATAAACTCCTAACTAAAATCAGTACCAATTTGTGAGCAAACTAATCCTAAAAGGATTTAAAAAGATAAACAAATATTAAATAAAATTATACAAATTGGAATCACCAATTTTGGAACTATAAATAAAAATATATGGATTTTATAAGATAAAGAAAGAAATAAATAAATAAGGAAATATTTGAAAGTCAAATTAAATCTTGGCCAAGTCCATAAGCAAATGGAATAAAGATAATCCAGATAAAAATAAAGGAATAAAGATTATTTAAATAAAATTATATGGGATTAAACCATATTCAAATTATTTAAGTGGAGACAAAATCCCTAATATAAATGATTAATTATATCATGAGAAAATAATAATTGAAATTGCCAAAGTGATTTAAAAGTTATCTAATTAACTTAAAAGAATAAAATATTAATTAAATAAAAATTATATGGTTTGGAACCATATTCAAATTATTTAAATAAAGACAAAAGCCTCATTTAAATGAATATTAAATCTTAATAAAATTTTTGAATTAATCCAAGGTGGACTATTTAAACACAACAATAAACAGTACAAACTTACTGAAAAGGTTTGGTCAAAATTTGAATTAAAACTGAAACATAAATTAAAAGGTTTCAATTGAAAACAGAAATCAGAAAAGGAAAAAGAAAAATAAAAAGAAAACAGAGAAGGAAAAAAATAGAAAACAGGTCAGCCCGGCTAGCCCTACCCAGCACCCCAGCCCTGCAGGCCTAGCAGCGTAGCCCACCTCTCTCACCCCGCGAACCCCCCTTTCTCACCGCGGCCCTTACCCCTCATCTCGCTGATGAAGTGACCCCACCTGGCCAGCTCATCGTCGTCTCCACCCCGCGTGACCCATTCCCCTCATTCAGTCGCCGTTTCTGCGTTGATTTCGCGGCTTGAATTCGTGTTAATGCGCCAGTAAATCTGCCCCGTGATCTCGCCCATTTAATCACCTCCCTCTTCCCTTCCTTTCCCCTCAGACACCATTGCCAGAGAGCCACCAGGTTGCGAGAATTGTTGCCCACACTGTCGCTGCTCCGACGTGCTCCGGCCACGATTCCGGTCAGCCCGACCTCCCCACTGCCCCTAGCTTCCACGAGCTTTCTGGCTAGCGTCTCCCACACCTACCAGCACTCACCGCTTACACACGCGCGCCCCAGAAGCTCGGCTTCGTCTTCGTCTGAGCGCCACCGCCTACTGCTCCCACTCCGGCGACTCCTCAAAGTGAGACCTGACCTTCCCCTCCTATCTAGTTGATACTCGCATACTCTCCTCTCTTTCGCGCGCGTGTAGTGCACTCATTGTTTTGCCTCCATGTGCCCTGTAGCCTCGCCCCCGATGACACCGGAGCGTGCCCGACGCTAGCAGGAACTCCGGCGAGCAATCGCCAGCAGCTCTGTGTGCCCCCTGCCCTGCGATGACCACGTTGAGCACCGCCAACGACCCCATGAACCCGGTGAGCATCTCCGTTATCTCCCTCGCTTCCTATTTTCACCGGAATGCCATCGCCTGAGTGCCGCCGTCGTGCGTTCGTCGCCAGCGCCGCCAGTCCATGGTCAAGGTGGTGTAGACCGTTAGATCTAGATCCCGTGGATGCGATATAACCACATAAGTGAAGCGGTACGCTCGATCTGAGCCACACAGATCTACTTAATCCAACGCACCGCATAGCGCGATCCTCACGAAACGGTATCAGCCAATAGAATTAAGACGCGTGGCCAGTTCTGTTTGTTTAAAATCCAGAAATGGTTTTGAATGATTAAACTTGCAAAAATCATAACTTTTATTCTACACGTCCAAAATTTACAAATTTTATATCACTGGAATCAGGAAAATGCAAAATGTGCAAAAGTGGCCTTAGTTTAGTATTTTGTTTCTAGAAAATTAGGTGTTTTTGCAGAAACGTTTGTAGGACTATTTTGGATATAAAAATTGTTTTCAAAATGATTTTTGAGTAAATATTTTTGCAAATAGATTTGTTTTGAACTCTCTGACCCTAAACACTAACATTTGGATTTAAAAATAAATTTAACTAACACAAGGAAATATTCCTTTAAATAAAAGAATTTCTAGTAAAACAAAAATGTTGTAATGATTTAAAAATGTTTTTGAGTGAAACCTTCTGCAAATGGATTACTTTTAAACACTTTTAACATAAACACTAACATTTGTGTTTAAAAACATATTTGGCTAACACTATAAATTATTCCTTTGAATAAAAGCATTTCTAGCAAAACAAAAATGATTTAAAATAGCCATTTTCACTAACTTGTTTTTAAATGGTGTTGCCACTTTTATAAATGACCAATAGGTGTTTTAAAATGTTTATAGCCTTAGTAGAAACCACTTTTTCAATAAAACAACCTTTTGCATGCTTGCATGCATTGTTTTGTTTTCTTTATTTTATGTGGTGAATTGTTTGAATGCTAGATTTGAATATGTGCTTGCTTGATTGATTTGTAGTGAACTTTGAAGAGTGTGACAATTTCAAAGATCAAGGAGTGAAAATATTTTCTCTACTAAAAAGGCAAGTGGTGCTTCATACATTTTGTCCTATTATTTTAACTATGCATTAGTGATATTTTAAGTAGGACTTGCATGGAATTTTCTATGTGTTAACTATGCCTTGGGAAATCCTAGTAGATGATGCCTTAGTAGAATTTTCCCTAAGTTAAGATTCTTATTACTATCATGCTTAGCCTAGCTAGTAGAAAACAAGGATGGATTATTCATGCTATGAAATATTTCTAAGTCTTTTGACTGGTGTTTTTGCTTACTAAAACTACTAAGTGAATGAATCACCTGGGTGGAATTGTATGAATGGGATATGTTGAGTGGTTACACAAGTCCAGGGACTGGTGAACCTTGTGTATCACACTTGTGGAAAGCCACCCAGGAACAAAGAGATTTGAGATGTCAAATGTTGAGAAGCTTCTAGTGCATCCACATGGCAATATGGGCTCTGCCTGGATCATATAGGTTGCAATAACTTAGCCAGATGGACATAAGGTGGTAGGGGGTGATAGGTTGGAACGCGTCCATTTGGTCTAAGGGAAGGCTTCTGAAAGATCTTGTCTCGATGCATGTCGAGTCTTGTGGGGAAAGTGCACCACCTCTCGAGAAAGTAAAATCTAAGTACTTAGCCATGTCCCCGGCAATGGACAATTTGAGCATCGATACATGGAAGCTATAAAGGATCTCCTCATCCCAATTTCTAAGTTAAAAACTTGTGGTTGAACAAGGGTTAAAGGTTCACCAATTCCTATTGGTGGTTCCTTGGGTGATTTTGACAAACAAAAACTTAGTGTTTTTTAACTAATAAGGTAAACCTTATTTTGAGAAAAGCAAACCTAATCTCCACTTAGCCAAATGCATATATATGATAGATACCACTATTCTACCATAGTATCACTTGCCAATACAATTCAAATGGATTGACCCTTGTGGTTGTATATTATTATGTTGCAGGTTTGTTTGATGTTAGTGAAGTGTGTTGAATAGTATTATAAGTCTACAACCAACATGATTGCTTGTGGCACTTGAAGATGAAGGACTCCATGTTATATAGTTATTTCTGCTGCATTGTAATGAGATAGCCAAATGATCTATGTAAGATGTAATGAATTATTTTATTCCTGGTTATAAAGTTGTATTATGACCTTTGTTTCACGATATTACATCTTAAACTGTGGATGCTAGCTATTCGATCCAGGGACTAGCATTGTAAACACATGGATCTCTACCTTATTAGGTTGGGACCTCTATAGAAGGCGGCCATCTCTTGCAAAAATTCAGTGGCGGTCATGAGATGGTAGTTGTGTATTCCTTGGAGACTCTTCAAGTCGGTGGGATCAAAGGGCATGAGTGCACTCATATACTTCCTCTTTATCCAAGCATCATCCACATGTGAGGCACCGACATTTCTAAAGGCGGTGGTATTGGATTTGAGTCTTCGGTACATATCTTCATGATCCTCACCATCCTTTATATATAAGCCTTCGGCTTCATTGCTCAAGGCATCATATCGGTTTTTCTCATGCTCTTCGAACAAACAAATCAATGAGAGCATCCCAAGCTTCATTGGCGGTGTTGAGGTGTTCAATGTGAGGGAAGTCTTTTGGCCCCACACCAAGTTGAATCATGTGTAGCGCGGTGTGATGTCTACGCACTTATATTCTTGTAAACAGTTGTTGGGCCTCCAAGTGTAGAGGTTTGTAGAACAGCAGCAAGTTTCCCTTAAGTGGATTACCCAAGGTTTATCGAACTCAGGGAGGAAGTGGTCAAAGGTATCCCTCTCAATCTACCCTGCAATCAAGATACAAGAAGTCTCTTGTGTCCCCAACACACCCAATACACTTGTCAGGTGTATAGGTGCACTAGTTCGGTGAAGAGATAGTGAAATACAAGTGGTAACGGTGCCATAAAAGAGATTTCTGATAGGGTGGAAAATACTTAAAGGCAAACTGAAATAAAGATGGCAGCAAGCAAACATGTAACAGATCTATTTGCAAACGGTGTTTCAATGCTTAGAAACAAGTCCTAGGGATCAAACTTTCACTAGTGAACACTCTCATATAAATATATTCTCTTCATGATACTACCCTGAACTACTCTCCGGTTAGACACTCTAATCCATGGTAGGGCTATAACAGCACTCCTCAAAGTCCGCCTTCCCCATCTAGATAACCCCACACTGTCACCTTGAGCGCTAGATGGTTCCAACAAAAACCACAATTTCATAAAGACATCCAACTCCAAATATAACTCATGATAAATATATAAGTAACCTAGCTTAAGTGCCACACAGAGAGCAGAGATTGGTTTAAGCACTTGAGTAACAGAGTATATCTAATTGACTACAAAGCTCATGACCACAACATGATCATGCATAGAGAGAGAGATGAACACATAGCTACCGGTAGAGCCCTTAACCTCGAGGAAGAACTACTCCCTCCTCATCATGGGAATCAGCAACGATGATGGAGATGGAGATGGCAATGGAGATCTATGGAGATGGCTCCGAGGGCACTTCCCCGTCCCGGCAAGGTGCCGGAACAGAGACTTTCTGTCCCCCGAATCTCCCCTTCGGTGGCGGCGGCGCAGCGGAACTTTTCATGTATTTACGCCAGATGATTTAGGGTTTCTAGGTCGGGAGGCTTCTTATAGGCGAAGAGGCAAGGTCGATGGAGGGCCAGGGGCCCACACCCCCTGTGGGCGCCACCAGGGCTAGCCTGCGCCCACCTAGGGTGTCGCCACCATAGTGTCCTCCTCCATTTCTGCTTCGTGGTTCCGTGTCGTGCCGGGTAAAATAATGACTTTGGCTTTTGTCCCGTCCAATTCCAAGAATATTTATTTTTTGCCTTTTCTGGAACCAAAAACAGAAGAAAACAGGCAACTAGCACTATGGCATCTTGTTAATAGGTTAGTACCAAACATATAAAAACACCTCAAAGTGTAGACAAAGCAAAGCAAAGTAGATACTAAACAAGCATGGAACATCAGAAGTTATAGATACGTTTTCAACGTATCAAGCATCCCCAAGCTTAACTCCTACTCATCCTCGAGTAGGTAAGTGATAAAAAAGAATAATTTTTGAGGTGACATGCACCATAAAAATCAAGATCAAACCATTTGCAAGCATTGAAATCTGGGATCAAATAATTCTAAACATGAGCAAGAAAGATGGAGTTCTAACATTAAGACAAAGCAACTATTGTTGCAACATGAAAGTATACAAACAAATATCATGAATAACACGCATTGAAAAAATGTTTGTTTGTTTCACATATAGAAAACATAGCATGGTGGCATTCATCTTGTCCCTCATGGAGTAGAAAAACATAAATGCATAGGACACCTTCAAAGTTCATAAGGGAGACTAGATACAAATAGTCCAAGAACAAGCAATATCAACAATATGAATAAATCAATAAGTTTTGGGACAATGCACATAGAACTAAGAATGGAAACTATGCTCTCATAATTGGTGCCTATGGATAGAAGGTGGAGACTCAATATAATGGTGGAAGAAAGGCCCTTCATAAAAGGTAAGCAGAGATTTCAAGTCTCAAAAAGAGCTTCCAAAAATTATGGTACTTGTTAGCTTTCAGCTCTCATTGCCCCTATCATAAGCATCTTGAAGTGGTTAAGGTTAAAGTGAACAAACTATGGATTATATGCTTGACAAATTATAAGTTGGCAATTTCATGTCCCTTGAATACGAGGGACGCTCCTCAATGCTATTCAAGTTTAGTTACTTGCAAGTTCTTGTTATAGTAAGTACATGTGTATCATAGAGAACCGCCAATGGGGTACCCCTTGCACATGCTACAGGAGCTGTCCCATAACAAAATGACAAGGCAAGCAGTCAATGAGCATCTCAGCAATCTTCTTATTTACCATGGGAATATGGTGCTTTTTCTCTGTTTCCTCTTTTCTCATCTTTTTTTTCTTTTTCTATCTCTTTTTTTATAAGAAGAATGCTTCATAGATTGCTCACTATGGTGATGCTGCAAGTTTCCACCATGATTAGGCATGGCTTAGGCGAGCGGCCCAGGCGTTTCTTTAACACACATACATAACTCCATGGACTAACAAGCTCCCCTTTCATTTCACACCGACGACATCCATAAACAAAAGAGGATGATATCAACTATGTACAATGTACAAGTGCAATGTTGAAAGCGTTCCCCGTGACAGCATGGTTCTGTTAATTCTGACGTATAAGTGCAAGCATATACAACATAGATGACACAATGGTTCAAGTTTATTAGGGGCAAGAAAAATAAAGTGTGCCATCAAGTTTGTGAGAGCTTTAATCACTAGTTTTTCACATAACAAAATACTTTTCAATTGGAAGATAGATAAAACAAGAATATACTTGAAATGGTGTAACACACCATGCATAGGAATTTATAGTGGACACATTGGAATAACTTGGTTTCTTGGGAGTTGGATGCATGAGTAGAGCTTACTCAGCAAAAGTGAAGGCTAGCAAAAGACTGGGAGCGACCAACTAAGAGAGCAATAATGGCCATAATCATGCAGAGCGACAAAGCATTACTAATCAAAGCATAAAGTGGTACCACATGTCAAAAACTAAATGATCATAGAGTCTAATGGTGACTGTTTAGAGTCATAAGATGGTGTGAGCATGTGCCAAGTCAACCCAAACAAAGCATCAAAGGAGAATACCACAAAACTATGCTTTTGCATGCTAAAACAACACATGATTCTTTCAAGGCACATTAAGCAATCCTAATTTTATGGAACAAGTCATGCTACAGCAATAATCACTAAGCATAAAGTCAAAAAAACATCTAGCACGACATGATAAAGTCTAAGCCTTAGTCAAAGCAAGCTCCCTTTTGTACCACTATAAGCATGAATTTCCTACTCCTTTCCAACACCAATCGACTTATTTGAAACAACACAGCGAGAACGGGGGTCTAAACTACTTTATTCAAGCAAACAAAAACTAAGATGCTCCAAGAACAACACAACAGTGCATGAAACAATAAAAACGAAGTGTCTAGAAAGACTTGAGATTTTTATTGATGAAGAAGGGGATGCCTTGGGCATATCCAAGCTTTGACGCTTGTACCTCTTGAGTATTTCTTGGTATGACACGGGGTGGTATCCCCAAGCTTGAGCTTTTGTACATTCTTCATCTCATTACATCATTCTTTCTCTACACCTGAAAATTTTCCTTCATACAAAACATCACACAATCTTCATTAGCAAAATTAGTGTATTCAAATGATAATAGAACTTTGGGGTTTAGTTTTAAAACAGCAAAAACTTTCACTAAATACACAAGCTACTGTAGCAATTCCCTTAAAAAGCTGAATTTCCCAAAAAGAAATCAATAAGAAGCAAATGCAAATAATGGCAGAAATCTGTCAAAACAGACCAGCAGGTAGAAATCGATTTTTCTAAGACCTTCTGTTTCTCAAATCAAAAAGTTTTGAACTAAATAAATTTATCTAACAACCTAGGGGATTTATTCAGAAAATTACAGCTCAATACGACTTACAGAGATTTTACATGAATTTTTACGGTGGAGCGCAAAAATCTGTTTCGGGTCAGCAACTTCTTCAAATCTTACTTCCCTCTCATTAGAGGTTATTCTTGTCACAAAAAGCAAATAAAAAGGATAAGGAGAGGTCATTACAGAGATAATAACTTCTAAGACTCAATAAAACTTTTGGTTTATATCTCCCAATAAGTACTTTTCTTTAACGCCTTTAAGTTAGGCTTGATAGTTTGAGAAGATGCTCACATAAGAAATATGAATTGAAGTAAAAGAGAGCATCAAGAAGCAAATTCAGAACACATTTAAGTCTAACCCACTTCCTATTAAAAATAATCTTGTAAATAAACAAGTCATGAAAGCACAAAGCAACAAGCATAGGAAAACAAAACAAGTGCAGCTTCAAAACTTTCGACATAAAGAGGGGAAACTTAACATTATTGAGATGTATAAAACCATATTTCCCTCTCTCATAATAACTTTCAGTAGCAACATGAATAAAATTAACAATATAACTGTCACATAAAACATTCTTATCATGAGCCACATGCATATAAAAATTATTACTCTCCACATAAGCATAGTCATTCTTATTAATTATAGTGGGAGCAAATTCAACAAAATAGCTATCATTGTTATTCTCATCACCAAAATCATCAAATATAGGAGGCATATTGTAATCATAATTAATTTTCTACTCAATAGTAGGTGGACTAAAAATATCATATTCATCATTGTAATCATCATATATTGGAGGTTTGGTATCATCATAAGCAATATAATAGCTATCTTCCAAAGTTGCGGAACTAAAAAGATCATTTTCATAAAAACTAGCTTCCCCAAGCTTAGACTTTTCCATAGCATTTGCAATAATGGTGTCCAACGAATTCATACTAATAACATGGCTATTAGCATGCAAATAAAGTTCAATAGTTTTTTTAATTTTCTCTTTAAACACTTCATGTCCTAACTCAAGATAAATAATATAAAGCTCTATTTTTTTTTGCTTTCCATTAAGCCTAACTAGTGAAAACAAGAAACAAAAAGACAAAATTGCAGAATCTAAAGGAAATAACTTCGAGCACTCACACCGGAGGATGTGAGTACCTTTTACCTTACCTCCCCGGCAACAGCGCCAGAAAATAGCTTGATGTCTACGCACTTCTATTCTTATAGACAGTTGTTGGGCATCCAAGTGTAGAGGTTTGTAGAACAGCAGCAAGTTTCCCTTAAGTGGATTACCCAAGGTTTATCGAACTCAGACAGGAAGTGGTCAAAGGTATCCCTCTCAAGCAACCCTGCAATCAAGATACAAGAAGTCTCTTGTGTCCCCAACACACCCAATACACTTTTCAGGTGTATAGGTGCACTAGTTCAGCGAATAGATAGTGAAATACAAGTGGTAACGGTGCCAGAAAAGAGCTTTCTGACAGGGTGGAAAAGACTTAAAGGCAAACTGAAATAAAGATGGCAGCAAGCAAACATGTAACAGATCTAGTTGCAAACGGTGTTTCAATGCTTAGTAACAAGGCCTAGCGATCATACTTTCACTAGTGAACACTCTCATATAAATATATTCTCTTCATGATACTACCCTGAACTACTCTCCGGTTGGACACTCTAATCCATGGTAGGGCTATAACAGCACTCCTCAAAGTCCGCCTTCCCCATCTAGATAACCCCACACTGTCACCTTGAGCACTAGACGATTCCAACAAACACCACAATTTCATAAAGACATCCAACTCCAAATATAACTCATGATAAATATATAAGTAACCTAGCTTAAGTGCCACACATGGCGTGCATGCTGGCACTTTCATACACATGGGGAAAAGCATAGATCTATTAAAACAATTGAGTAATTATGCAACCTCTAGCCTAAGTGCCACCACAGTGCGCACGCTGTCACTTTCACACACATGGGGAGAGCAGAGATTGGTTTAAGCACTTGAGTAACAGAGTAGATCTACTTGATTACAAAGATCATGACCACAACATGATCACACATAGAGATAGATAGAGAGAGAGATCAACACATAGCTACCGGTAGAGCCCTTAACCTCGAGGAAGAACTACTCCCTCCTCATCATGGGAATTAGCAACGGTGATGGAGATGGCGATGGAGATCGATGGAGATGGCTCTGGGGGCACTTCCCCGTCCCGGGAGGGTGCCGGAACAGAGACTTTCTGTCCCCTGAATCTCCCCTTCGGTGGCGGCTGCGCAGCGGAACTTTTCATGGATTTCCGCCAGATGATTTAGGGTTTCTAGGTCAGGAGGCTTCTTATAGGCGAAGAGGCAAGGTCGGTGGAGGGCCAGGGGGCCCACACCCCCTATGGGCGCCACCAGGGCTGGCCCGCGCCCACCTAGGGTGTGGCCACCCTGGTGTCCTCCTCCATCTCTACTTCGTGGTTCCGTGTCGTGTCGGGTAAAATAATGACTGATACGTCGGAAACGTATCTATAAATTTTGATGTTCCATGCTTGTTTATTATCTACTTTGCTTTGCTTTATCTTTCTTTGAGGTGTTTTTATATCTTTTCTAGAACTAACTGATTAACAAGTTGCCACAGTGCGGTTGCACGTGTTCTTCATTTTGGTTCCGAAAAGGCGTAAAATCAATATTCTCGAAATTGGACGGGACAAAATCCAAAGTCAATAACTTTCTGTGAGGGACACGAATCCAGAAGGAGAGACGGAGGATCACGGGGTGTCACTTTTCCCCAAGCCTGGCCCACGCCTGGGCAGGGTGTGGGCCCCCCGGGCGCCCCTGCCTCGCCTCTTCGCCTATAATAAGCCCCCGATGCAGAAACCCTAAGTAACAGATCAATATTCCATGAATTTTTTTGTATCCGCCACCACCGTTGTCCCTATATCGGGGGTCTGAAGTTCTTCCCGGCACCCTGCCGGAGGGGAGATCATTTCAGAGGTCTTCTCTCTAGTATGATGCGTGAGTAGTTCCACCTTGGAGTATGGGTCCATGTAGTAGCTAGATGGTTGTATCTCCTCCTTTGTGCTTTCATGTATAGATCTTGTGAGCTCGTTCATGATCAAGATCTAATCTATTTGTAATCATGCATGTTGTGTTTGCGGGGATCCAATGGATATTGAGATTATTATGTTGGATTGATTAATGGTTTTGTATTTATGATTCTATCATGTCTGTGTTGTTTGTGATCTTGCATGCTCTCCGTTGTTAGTAGCTATCTTGGCCGAGTAGTTGCTAGTGACTCCAAGAGGGGGTATTTATGCTCGATAGTGGGTTCATGCCTCTAGTTTCCAAGGGAAGTGACAGAAATCTCTTCGGTTGTAGATGTGTTGTTGCTACTAGGGAGAAAACAACGGTCTCTTGTTCATGGAACATGTGGACTGTTTACCTTACACACTTTGCTTAAAGTAGTTGTCTGTTGCCTGCAACTTAATACTAGAGGGGGTTCAGATGATAACCTGAAGGTGGACTTCTAGTCATAGATGAAGTTGGATGGCGGTCTATGTATCTTGTTGTATTGCCCAATCGAATCTCATAGGATCTTTCTGACTAGTATTGCATTGTTATTCCTTGCTTAGTTCATGTCAATTGCCCTACTGTAATTTGTTTAACCTTCATGCCATGTTGTTTATCTAAGGAGAGCACCTCTAGTGAACTATGGACCCCGGTCCAATCTTTACCATTGATACATCTTCCACTGTTACTTGTTTACTTGCTGCAAACCATTACCTTCCACACCATACGTTTAATCATTTGTTATAGCAACCGGTGAGATTGACAACCTCACTGTTAGTTTGGGCAAAGTCTTGAGTTTGTGTTGTGCAGGTCTCCGTGTTGCTAGCAACACCTGTGTGACGTTTCCTTCCTCCTACTGGTTCGATAACCTCGGTTTCTTCCTGAGGGAAAACTTGCTGATGTGCTACTTCACACCTTGCTCTTGGGGTTCCCAACAGGCTCCACGTCAATCACGTGCTAGCCATCACAAGCTTTTCTGGCGTCGTTGTCGGGGAGGCTAAGGACGTCTTCACAAGGGGAGTCCTTCGCTTCCTCTCTCTTTACTTTGTTTTTAGTTTGCTTTGTTTTGTTTTTCGCTTTTCAAAAAACTCCAAAAAAAATAGTCTAGTTTGGTTGCTTGCTTTATTCAAAAACACAAAAAAAATTAGTTCCTGCTCTAGCTTCTGCTGTTGTTTTTGGCTTGCCCACCTTTGCCAAAATGAACTCTGCTGAGAACACCAAGTTGTGTGACTTCACTAGAACCAACAACAATGATTTCCTTAGCACACATATTGCTCCACCTACTCCTGATGCTACCTTTTATGAAATTAAGACTGCTTTGTTGAATCTTGTGATGAGAGAGCAATTTTCTGGTACTAGTTCTGATGATCCTGTTGCCCATCTCAATAGCTTTGTTGAACTTTGTGAGATGCAAAAGTATAAGGATGTAGATGGAGACATTATTAAGCTCAAGATTTTTCCTTTCTCCTTGAGAGGAAAAGCTAAATAATGGTTGCTTTCTTTGCCTAAAAAAAGTATTGACTCTTGGACTAAGTGCATAGATGATTTTATTGGAAAGTACTATCCTCCTACTAAGATTATATCTATGAGAAGTGACATTATGAAATTTAAACAACTTGATAATGAACATGTTGCTCAAGCTTGGGAAAGAATGAAATCTTTGGTTAAGAATTGTCCCACTCATGGACTCACTGCTTGGGTGATTATCCAGACTTTTTATGCAGGTTTGAACTTCTCCTCAAGAAACATGTTGGATTCAGCTGCTGGAGGTACCTTTATGAGCATCACTTTGTGTGTTGTAACTAGACTCCTTGATTATATGATGGTTAACTACTCTGAATGGCACACTGAGAGAGCTCCACATGGTAAGAAGGTAAATTCTATTGAGGAAACTTCCTCTTTGAGTGATAAGATTGATGTTATTATGGCTATGCTTGTTAATGGGAAAGCTCCTTTAGATCCTAATAGTGTTCCCTTAGCCTCTTTGGTTGCTCAAGAAGAGCAAGTTGATGTGAGCTTCATTAGAAACAACAATTTCAACAATAATGCCTATAGGAATAATTTTGGTGGTAACAACAATTACAGGCCTTGTCCTCCTAATAATGGCAATTCCTATGGAAGATCTTACAACAATGCTAGAAGTGCCCCCTCTGAACTTGAAGTTATGCTCAAAGACTTTATTAGTAAGCAAACCACTTTCAATAAGGCTATAGACGAAAAGCTTTTAAATGTTGAGAAAAATATATCCTCTTTGTCTGAAGCTCAGTCCTCCTTGATTAATAAAATGGCTGCTAAACCTGGAACCATGGAAAATACCTTTGCTACTGCTCATGCCATACAAGTTACTATTGATGAAAATGTTAGGCTATTAGCTCAAATTCATGCTAGGTGGGAAAGGGAAGCTGAAATTGATGGAAATAATAGTGTGTGCACCATCACCACTAAACCACAAGTAGTCCATGTTCCTCCTCCTACTATGCCTAAGCCTATTGAGCCTACTACTAGTGATTTTAAGTTTGATTTTGATATTGATGGTTGCAATATTTCTGAAGTGATTATGTTCCTACAAAAGTTGCTAGAAGTCCTGATGCTAGTGATATGCATGTTGCTTTCACTAAACACATTACAGATGCTCTTGTTAAGATTAAGGAAGAGAAGTTAAAACACAAAGCTTCTATTCCTAGGAAAGTAGAAGATAGTTGGGAACCCATTATTAATATTCAAGTGAATGACTTTGATCTCAAAGCTTCATGTGATCTTCGTTCTAGTGTCTCTATTATGCCTAGGAAGATTTATGAAATGCTTAATTTGCCACCTTTGGAAGATTGTTATTTGGATGTCCCACTCAATGATAATGCTAAGAAGAAACTCATGGGGAGTATTAATGATGTTCTAATTATGGTTAACAATGCTTATGTCCCTGTGGATTTCTATATTTTGGATGTTGAATACAATGCTTCTTGTCCTATTAATTTGGGAAGACCTTTTCTTAGAACAGTTGGTGCCATCATTGATATGAAAGAAGGCACCATTAAATATCATTTTCCATTCAAGAAAGGTATTGAACACTTCCCTATGATGAGATAGAATTTGCTTTTTGCTCCTCCTTTGAAATCAAAGTTTGATGTTAATGCTTCATCATTTGAAAATACTTGATTCTTCTTGCTTCTTGTGCCTAACTTAAAGGCGTTAAAGAAAAGTACTTGTTGGGAGATAACCCAAGAGTTTACTTGAGTCTAGGAAGTTATTACTTCAGTAATGACCTCTCCTTATCCTTTTTGTTTGCTTTTTGTGCCAAGAATTACCTCTAATGAGAGGGAAGTATGATTTGGGGAGTTGTCTCGAAACAGATTTCTGTTCTCCACCATAAAAATTCGTGAGGAGTCTTTGTAACTCTGATTGATCTCACAATTTACTAATAAATCCCACAGTATGTTAGCTAACTTTAGTTAGTTCAACACTTTCTGATTTGAGCAACAGAAGATGTTCTAAAAAAATCGGTTTCTGCCTGCTGGTATGTTTTGATAGATTTCTGCCATTATTTGCATTTGCTTCTTATTGATTCCTTTTTTGAGTTCTCTTTTGGGGAATTTAGATTTTTGAAGGAATTGCTACAGTAGCCTGTGTTTTTAGTGAAAAGTCTTGCTGTTCCAAAGCTTTGCCAGAGGTCTAATATCTTTTGAATAAACTAATGTTGCTAATGAAGATTGTGTGAAGTTTTGTATGAAGGAAAAAAATTCAGGTGTAGAGAGAGAATGATGTAATGAGATTAATAATGGAAAAAAGCTCAATCTTGGGGATTCCACCATGGTGTCACCCCAAGAAATATCCAAGAGGTACAAGCGTTAAATCTTGGGGATGCCCAAGGCATCCCCTTCTTCATCAATAAAAAGCTCAGGTATGTCTAGACACTTTGTTTTTATTGTTTCATGCACAGTTGTGTTGTTCTTGGAGCGTCTTAGTTTTCGTTTTCTTTGCTTAGGTTGTTTAGTTTGATTGAATAAAGTAGTTTGGACCCCCGTTCTTGTTGTGTTGTTTCGCAAATAAGTTGCTTGGTGTTGGAAAGGAGTAGTAAGTTCTTGCTTGTAAGTGCAAGAGAAGCTTGCATTGACTGTGACTTTAGCATGACATGCTAGGTGTTGTTTTAACCTTATGCTTAGTGATTATTTCTGTAGCATGTCTTGTTCCAAACAATTGGGATTGCTTAGTGTGCCTTGAAGAAATTATTTCTTGTTTTAGCATGCAAAAGCATAGTATTGTGGTATTCTCCTTTGATGCTTTGTTTGGGTTGACTTGGCACATGCTCACACCATGTTATGACTATGACAAGTCACCATAGCCTCTATGATCATTTAGTCATTGACTTGTAGTACCACTCTATGCTTTGATTAGTAATGCTTTGTTGCTCTGCATGATTATGGCCATTATGCTCTCTTAGTTGGTTGCTCCCAGTATTTTGCTAGCCTCCACTTGTATGAGTAAGCTCCAGTCATGCTTCCAACTCCCAAGGAACCAAGTTATTACAAAGTGTCCACTATAAACTCCTATGCATGGTGTGTTACACCATTCCAAGTATATTCTTGTTTTTAGCTATCTTCCAATTAAAAAGTATTTTGTTATGTGAAAACTTAATGATTAAAGCCCTCATGAACTTGATGGCACACTTTATATTCTTTTCCCCTAATAAACTTGAACCATTGTGTCGTCTATGTTGTATATTCTAGCACTTATACGTTGGAATTAGCAAAACCATGATGTCATGGGGAACGTTTTCAACATTGCACTTGTACTTTGTACTCAGTTGATATAATGCTCTTTTGTCTATGGACGTCACCGGTGTGAAATAAAGAGGAAGCTTGTAAGTCCATGGAGTAAGTATTTTGTGTTAGAGAAACACCTGGGCCACTAGCCTAAGCCATGCCTAATCATGGTGGAAACTTGCAGCATCACCATAGTGAGCTATCTATGAAGCATCCTCAATAAAAAGCTATGCATATAGTAAATAAAAAGATCGCTGAGATGATCATTCTCTACTTGCCTTGTCATTTTGGTTATGGGATAGCTCATGTACCATGTGCAAGGGGTACTCCGTTGGCGATTCTCTATGATATGCATGTACTTACAATGACAAGAACTTACAGGTGACTGAAGTTGATGCGGTGACCCAGCATACCACTGCATGTGTAGTACACTATAGTCGTTGACATGACATCCATAGAACACTGTTCCGTAAATATCACATCCCTTAGAGTGGTACTGTAAGGTTCCCAACCTTTAATAAGGTAGAGATCCCTATGTTTACAATGCTAGTCCCTGGATCAATAGCTAGCATCCACAGTTAAGATGTAATATCAAGAAACAAGGTCATAATACAACTTTATAACCAGGAATAAAATAATTTATTACATCTTACATAGCTCATTTGGCTATCTCATTACAATGCAGCAGAATATAACAATAGCATGGGGTCCTTCATCTTCAAAGTGCCACAGGCATATGTTGTAGACTTATAATCCTAATCAATAAACTTCACTAACATCAAACAAACCTGCAACATAATAAGTTACAGCCACAAGGGTCAATACATTTGAATTGTATTGGCAAGTGATACTATGGTAGTATAGTGGAGTCTATCATCTATATGCATTTGGCTAGGTGGATCTTAGGCTTGCTTTGCTCAAAATAGATTTTTCCTTATCATTTGAAAACACTAAGTTTTTGCTTGACAAAATCACCCAAGGCATCTCCCAATAGAAATTGGTGATCCTTCAACCCTTGTTCAACCACAAGTTTTTAACTTAGAAATTAGGATGAGGAGATTCTTGATAGCTTCCATGTCTTGATGCTCAAATTGCCCTTTGCCAGGGACATGGCTAAGTACTTAGATTTTACACTCTGCATAGGTGGTGCACTTTCCCCACAAGACTTGGTTTCACCAAGACAAGATCTTTCAGAAGCCTTCCCTTAGACCAGAATGGACGCGTTCCAACCTATCATCCCACTACCACCAACTGTCCATTTGGCTAAGTTATTGCAACCTATATGATCCAGGCAGAGCCCATAATGCCAAGTGGCTGCACTTGAAGCTTCTCAACATTTGACATCTCAAATCTCTTTGTTCCTGGGTGTCCATCCACAAGTGAGATACACAAGGTAAACCATAGAAATGGGCCTTGTGAACCACTCAACACAAACCATTCCTTCCATTCCACCTAGGTGATTCATTCACTTAGTTGTTTTATTAACAAAACACAAGTCCTTGACTTAGAAATATTCCATGGTATGAATATATATTCCACCCTTGTTTTCTATTAGCTAAGCTAAGCATGATAGTAATGGGAACCTTAACTTAGGAAATTTCTACTAAGGTTTCATCTACTAGGATTTCCCATGGCTTAGTTTAGCAAAATTCCATGCAAGTCCTACTTAGAAATATCACTAATGCATAGTGAAAATAATGGGACAAAAGTATGGAGCATCACTTGCCTTTTTGGTAGAGAATATAAGTTCACTCCTTGTCTTTGCAATGATCACACTCTTCAAATCACTACAATTCAATCTACCATTCAAGCAACATCACATAAATTAATAGAATCAAAACAATGCATGCAAGCATGCCAAACTTTGTTTTATTTACAAAAGTGGTTTATAATAGGTTATAACCATTCTAAAACACTTATTGGTCATTTTATAAAGAGGCCAAACTATTTGCAAAAGATTCTTCCTATAAACCATTTTTAAACCAAATCATTATTTTATGTGGTTGAAAATGCCTTTATCAAAGTAGCAATCTTTATAGGGTTCACCAAATACATTTTTAAATCATAAAACTTGGTGCTTGGGGTCAGAGAGATTAAATCAAAACATTTCCCAAAGGTTTTCCTCCAAAAGCATTTTTAATAAATAAACATTATTTGTATTTGTCTAGAAATGGTTTAAATCAAAGATTTATTCTTTTGCTTTACCAAATACATTTTCAAATCCATGAGTTGTTTTCTAAGGTCAGTAGATTCAAAACAATCCATTTGCCAAAGGTTTTATCTCAAAAATCATTTTAGAACAATTTTTATATTCTAAACATGCATACACAAGTTTCTGCAAAAACAATCAATTTAACAGAAGCATTTTACTAAACAAAGTGCATGGTCAGAAAGTACTTGTCTTGCTGATTCCATTGATATAAAATTTGCAAAATTTGGACGTGTGGTTTGAAAGTTATGAATTTTTCAAATTGGAACATCTAATAGACAAGTTTCTGGTTTTTAAAACAATCTCTGGACACGTGGGCTGTTCTGATTCGTCGAAAACGGTTCGTGCGGATTGAGCTCTCTGGAGTGTTGGATCTTAATGAAATCGTGCGGCACAGAAGAAAGTGTACCCTTTCGTTTATGTTCTATCGCGTGCGTTAGATTTTAATCCTACGGCTGACGTTCGAGCAACCATTGAGTGGCGGCGCTGGCGGCGGCGACTGGCGGCGCGCGGTCAGACGGTGGCGTTGCTGGCGATGCAGGAAGCGAGAGAGGGTGGGGAGGAGCTCACCAAGTTCGCGGGGTCGTGGTGGTGCTCGAGGTGCCTGCTGTTTGTCGAGGGGCGCGCTAGAGTTGCGTTGATTGCTCGCCGGAGAGATGTCTGGCGACGGGCACGCACTGTCGTTGTCGGGGACGTCGCTGTAGAGCACGGGAGAGGGAACAGATGGTGCTATTAGACGTGTGGAAGAGTAGGGAGTATGGGAGCATCAAAGAGAGAGGGCGGCACGGTCAGAGACTACCTGTGGAGCTCGTCGGAGTTGGAGCAGACGGTGGCGCGGTCAGACGAGGTGGTTGCCGACGATAGGGGGCATGCACGAGCAAGCTGAGGCCACTGGGAGACGCGTATGGAAGAGGAGAGCAGGCTCGCGTGGTAGAGGAGGCGAGGGGCAGCAGGGTTTGGTCGGAATCGGAGGTGGAGCTCGCCGGAGACAGTGGCGGTCGGCAAATCAAGGCACTGATCTGAGAGGGTAGGCGAAGAGGGGAAAGAGAGAGGGGGAGCAGGAGACTTAGTAAGCATGATCGCGGGGAGGATTTATTCACCAAATAACTCTTGTTGAATCGGATTAAACGCGGAGGAAACTGTCAGGCAAGTTCATCGCGGGGAGGACGAAGCTGACGGGCAGTGGGGTCGCTTGGCAGCGAGAGAGAGGAGGAGGAGGTGGGGTCCAACCGTCAGTGACAACGTGGGTTCATTTGCGAGTGAAAAACATTTCACTGCGGGGTAGATGGAGTGGGCAGTTGATGGGCTTAGTGGGCTAGGTTAGTTGGGCTGCTCCTATTCCATTTTTTTATCTGATTGTTTTTCCTTTTTCCATTTCTATTAATCTGTTTTGGTTTTGTTTAATTAATTCAAACATCAATTTGATTTCAAACCTCAACCAAAATTTGTGTAGATTCATATACTGATTAATAGCACATTCCAAAGTCAAATTTAGAATAATATATTTATCCTTTTTAGTGTCTTTTAATTATTTAAAATAGGCTCTAGTATTAATTAAATAAGATTTAATAATATTTTTCAATCTCCATTTGAATTCAAATCACCACCAAACTTTGGGTGAATTTTTATTCTGTTTATCAACATATTTCAAAGTCAAAAAATAAAATAATTCTTTTATTCCCTTAAGATCTATTAATAATTAAATAAATAGACCATAGTCTTTAATTAAAATAGGTTTTAATTTATTTTAAAACTCTTTTTGAATTCTAAATAATATCAAAATCTTTTCAGTAGGTTTCATTTGAAAAACTAAAACACTTGGAATTCTTATTTTAAAATCTTTAATAAATTTTAATGTTTATTTGAAAGGAAAAAGCCTTTACTTAAATAAAATTGGATATTAATTAATCCTTATTATTTTATTTAAATAAACCTTTATTCTTTTTAACAAATAGAAATAATTTATTTCATTTGCTTGGCCAAGATTTAATTTGTCTCTTTAAAATAATACTCATTTATATTTCTACTTATGCTTATCAAAACCATATCTTTTTATTTAAAGATCCAAAATATAATGATTCCAACTATTATAACTTTATTTATTAATTGTTTATCTTTTTAAATCATTTTAGGATTTTATTTGTTCACCATTTGGTATGGATTTTAGATAAGTGCTTTATTAGCTTTGGAAATTACTTTTCCTTACCTTATTAAATTCATAAGATTTTTATTCATGGCTCCAAAGTAAGTGAATCCAATTTATACGGTTTTATAATATTTCTAATAGTCATTCTTGATCAATTTGAAATATTTGCTTGACAACTTTTTATATGGATCAAATCCATATTCTTAGAGATAACTTGAAAATGATTTTCTTCCATTAGGGTTTTAGGGTTTTGGTTTATTTTCTCAAGTGTTTAAATTTCCAGATGCATTTATGAAGAATGCATTTCTCAAATAATCAATTCAAACATTAACCAAAGTTTGTTCAAGATGGGTTTTTCCATTTAGAAACAAAAGTTTCTTTTCACCCTAATTTTCAACAATTATTTATTTTGTTTATTTATTTTTCACATTACAAGATTTGGAAAATCTTGGGATGTGACAGGTACAACAGAAACATTGCGGGTCCATATTACAAAATACACACATTATTATTATTACAATACCGGAAGTTCAAGACTTCCAAAGATCCAACTTACAAACCAAAATATAAAATGTTCATCGGAAATTTAGAAGTAACAACTCCAACTAGGAGTGGGGCTCAACAGCTTATTCTATAGAGTTCATGCTGCTCGGCTCCGATGGTTACTACTAACTAGGTACTTAGTTGGTCTCGTTCTCATCGACACCGTAGCAGATCTCGTAATCCACGCCTTCAACTCCTCCGAATAGATCAGGTTACTCGTAGAACACATCTTCTTGGCATTCATCTGCATACATTGGCAGGTCTTCAGGATCCTCAGAGTCTAAGCAAGGGATCAAAGGAAAGAATGAGTAACAGCGTTACCCAACAAGTTCATTATATGCAAGGTGGGAAGTTTGATGCGCTGACTACCACCTCGGATTATAAATCCTTGGCACTATGCAGTTTTTGTAAATCTTTCTTCAAAGATTGGTTTTATTCTGGAAAAAACTATGACAATCAGCCTTCACAGGTTGACTAGAACTTTCATGGAGTTCCTTTCCTGCCGCGTTCGTAGCTCCTTCCCGGAACAGGGAGTAACAAGTTACAGTTCTTACACTCTACAGAGGTGCGTTACTTTACCCATGAGAGATCAACTCCTTGTTGCACAACCGGGCGTACTTTCTCGTCCACAATTCCATGAAGTGGGGCCCAGTATTTGATCCAAGCCAATCACTGCCCCCTTCGCGACCACGCATGCCTCCTTGGTGTACACCATGCCCACATAATGAATTACGGAAATGGTTTGTACAAACTGTTAGATGCCAGAACTATCATGGGACGTTGAGGGTTCCCACCCATATGCTGCATATCCTCTACAAATTACCAATTAATATGCACGCTACGAGGATAACAGCCACGACCTGCACATCCGGCTTCATGCGAGAGGAAGAAGATACTGTTGGAATTATGCCCTAGAGGCAATAATAAAGATGTTATTATTATAATTCTTGTTCATGATAAAGTTTATATTCCATGCTAGAATTGTATTAAGCGGAAACTTTAATACTTGCGTGGTTTGTGAACAATACCGTGTCCCTAGTACGCCTCTATGGACTAGCTCATTGATCAATGATGGTTAAGGTTTCCTAACCATAGACATGAGTTGTCAATTGATAATGAGATCATATCATTGGGAGAATGATATGGTGGACAGACCCAAACTAAGCAAAGCTATTAGATCGTTTCATCGTGTTCATCTTTGCGAAGCTTTTCTCATGTCAAATATTGTATTCCTTAGACCATGAGATAATACAACTCCCTGGTATCGGAAGAAAGCTTTGAGGTCATCAAACGTCATCCTATGAGAGGGTGATCATAAAGGTGTCTCTCGGTGATCGGAAAGTATCTTGGGTTGTATGTATCGAGATGGGATTTGTCCCTCCCAAGTCGAGAGATATGCTTGGGCCCACTTTCGAATCGATATCAACACCGCTTGCAAGCATGTGGTTAAGGAGTTAATCACAAAGTGATATCGGATTACGAACGAGTAAAGTACTCTTGTGAACGAGATTGAACTAGGTATGACGATACCGACGATCGAATCTCGGGCAAGTAAAATATCGCGAGACGAAGGAATATATATATGGGATTGATTGAATCTGGCATCGTGGTTCATCCGATATGATCATCGATGAATGTGGAGTCAATATGGGTGCCTGCACCCCGTTGATTATTGATAGAAGATCATGTCGCATATTCGAACCATTGTGGTCACACACTTAACGTGTCTCGACGCTAGGATAGATTGGATAATTGGTTTATGAATTTTGTTCGAGTCTCGGATGGGATCCGGGATATCACAGAGGTTCGGAATGGTCCTGAGAATAAGATTCATATAAGGCGGTGCAGTTTTGGAGTTCTAATAGTTCCGGTTAATCGGTATTGTACCTAAGCTTCTAGAACCTTCCGGAAGGGGACCAACGTGGCCCCACCTTCCGGGAGGGCATGGGCCTATGAGGGAGTGTCCTGGCGCATTGGTCCAGGGGCACAAGGCCCCATAGGGCCCAGCCGATCCTAGATAAGTTTAAATCGTTTAAACTAGAGATAAGATAGGGTTTCTAGAAGGGAGAGTTTAAATCGTTTAAACTAGAGATAGGCTTGGAGGATGGGCAAGGGCTGGACGAACCCTCCCTCTATATATAGAGGGCTGGTGCGCCTTCCCCCACACACCTCCTCCAAGCCCTAGTAGCCTCGCCTTCCTCTCTCCCTCCCGACTGTTTGTGGGCGAAGCCTCACAGAAATTCTCCACCATATACACCACGCCGTCGTGTTGTAGATCCAATCCATCTCTCCACCATACTTGCTGGTCTGAGGAAGGAGGAGACGTCGAGGTGCTGCACGTGTGCATCTCACGGAGGCACCGCCACTTGTGGTGCTAGATCGGATCGGATCGCGAGGAGGAGAAGCGAGTACGACTACATCACCCACGCTCCGTTTAACGAGCGTTCATGCGAATCTTCAAGGGTATGAAGATCTAATCCAATCTCTCTCGTTGTTTGCATCTCCTAGATTAGATCTTGGCTTTCCCTCTGTTCGCTTCCGTAGAAAATTTTGATTTACTATGCTGCGAAACCCTTCAGATACAGCTGACTTCTCTGTCCCATTCCAAATCTCATGGCTAACGCGTAATATACGGCGCTAGAATCACTGATGTCAGGGGTTATTAAGTCCCTATTGGATCATCATTGTTGCAAGTAGAACCCTAAGTTCTATTGCTCCATTATATCACCACTTAGGATGATATCTATGATTTCTTTATTTATGAAAATAATATTTTCTTTATTTTATAGCATATATGATAACACACAATTTGCAATTACTTTGATAAAGACTCTTCAAAGGACATGAGCAAGTGATGAACTTGCCTTGTGATGACAAGGTAGTGAAGTCTGATGCTTGCACTGGACCTTGAGCTTCTAGTTCTACAAAAACATCATTATTGCCCGATAAGGACAATATTTAAAGAAGCAAAATGATTATGCAAGTAATGTAATGCATTATTTAAATTTATATGCATTTATCCCAAAAAGTTCCTTTTTGAGTAATAAGGGATTTATAAATATTTGTTTTTAATATTTATAACATGTATTGAGTTATTTTATTTTATTTCCCTTTATTTGACTTTTATTGATTTAATAATTCCTTTAGAAATAATTCATTATACCTTAATTTTATTACTAAATTTTTATTTAGTATTTTTCAAAAATACTATAATATTAATGAATAATGAAAGTGGTTTTTATTTATTTTTATCACCTTTCAATAATTTAGTAAAATTACATAAGGAATATTTAAATTACAAAATTCTTATAAAAAATTCGAATGTCCAAAATTTGATATCTTATTTTATTTGGACAGAATGAATTATTGTGAATCCAAAAATATTTTATTTATAATTTTTGGACTTTTATTTTATTTTCCATAATTTTATTGAGGTCGTATTGGTGCAGGTTGCAGGCGCCCTCTAAGTCTCACTGTCTTGCTTGTGATTCGGCCCTCTGCTTCCTCTTCGATTTATCAGCGAGGACCTCGGGTAAGTGGTCTTTGTGGTCCTTGTCCATGCTACTTTCCTGATTCTCTCTGTGTACCTAGTGGCTTCTCATGCCAAGTGATTATATGATGATTGGGTTAATCTCTAGATTAGGGTTCTTGCTTTGATTAGGGTTCATCACCCCCTGTTGATCATATCTATGATGCTTTAGATCTAGTGTTGATAATATTTGATCATGGGAAAAGATTGTTTGCTGTGATTGATGATTAATAGTAGCTTTGTTGCTGCTAATTGCCTGTTAGATTAATTCTAGTGGTAATCCACCATGATCCATGCTAGTGTGTTGATGAAATCCTTCATTGGATTATGTTATTGATCTAAGAGTTTACTCTACTGTCAGATTGCTTATACTGACAGTAGTTGCTTATTGCAATTATACTGTTGGCTTGTCTAAGATTATACTCAAAGAATCAAATCATTTCTTGCAATGATTCCTATGGATGTATAAGTGAATTTAAGGTTGATTCCTGGCACTTGGCTTCAGGAAAATGATATGTAGTGGTTGTCCCTTTTTATCTATGGAAGCTAAGTAAAGATTGGTTTTAGCTCATTAAGAACTTGTCCTTGTGATACCACTGTATTCTGGCACACAAGTGATTGGTTTTTTTATTTCTAGGCTTAGCTTGATTATGCTTGTGATTAAAACTGATAAGATGATATGGAAGCTTTTATTATCTTATCTGTCTATGATGTTGGTCTGAGGCTCTAGGATGTAATTCCTAGTTAGTTGGGCAATCGTTTGTTTGAAACTTGTAGATTTAGAGGTGCTACTCTCTCTTTGAGAGATGTGCCCTGATCTGATAAGATCAAATGAATGATCTAAGTTGCAAAAGTAACACTGAACTCAGTGATGTTGGTCTGAGAGTTGAATGCTTGTGGTTGAGCTTGATTTCTTATCTTATACTTAAAATCTCTAGGATAGATTCACCTCCTCTGGGTGATTATTGAGAGATCATTACATAAAGCAACACATGCTTTTGCTTAGATATTCTGATGAAAGCATGTGATGGTTTTATGAGACTCGCCACAAAATTTGATGTTGGTGTAGTAGATTGATGATGATATTGATCTTGGTCTGGATCTTGATCTGCTTTTGCTAGGCTCCTGAGCTTGCTATTGAGCTTTCCTGCTCCTCCTAGATCCTGGGCTTGACCTTGCTGTCCACCAGATCCATTCCCCCTCCTTATGTCACCATCCTGGTGATGTTTGGGGTTAATCTGGGTGGTTGGTTTGGCTGTTGTTCTTGGTTTGCTTATTGCTCACCCTGGCTGTGCTATGGTGTGGTGTGGTGTGCACTGAGGTGCTTCTCCACGGCTGTGATGTGGTTTTGTGATCCTGGTGGTGCTTGTGTGGTCGACAGCACACCATCTGCATGCTTGTGTGTGTGCAGCCTGTGTGCCTGCTATGCACATATGGATAGGTTCAGGAAATTTGAACTTACTATTACTAATCTACTTTTACCTTGGCTGGTGAATTGGTCCCTTTTGGCTGTCATTTGCCTTCTGGCTTGAATTTATGAAAGATGAAACCTTTCATATTGGTGAAACTTGCCCCTTTATAACACTTCTCAATGATGAGATTGTCAAGTTCACCTCAACGACATATCTGACAGAAATATTTACTAACACTAATCTTGTTTTATTTCTGTTTAATCTTTGTTTTGCAGGTTCAAAGATAAAGATGAAGATTTAGTGTAGGTTTTAGATATAGGATAGTTAGTAGATGTAATTTTCTTAGTTCTTTATAATTTTTCTTTTAGAATTCTTGTAATCTTTATTTTATTCAGTTGTAATAAAGATTATATTATTATTAATAAAGAATATTCTTATTCTTTATCCTGTCGTAACTAGTTTAGGTCTTTATAATATGAACATGAATTTCATAGTTTCTATTGTTTTGAGATTTAAGTTATAATACCTATCTCTTAATTTAATTTAAGATTCAAATCTTATGTCTAAGTCATTTAAATTATTATTCAAACACTTAAGTTTTTAAATTCAAACCCATTTCAAAACACACATAATTCCTTTAAGATAACATCAAAGTTTATAACAATCCTCCTTTAAGTCTAAACCTAATCTTAAAGTAAGAAAGAAACATTGATCACTTCAGGTTTTATTTGGCGAAAATTTTACCCACATTTTCACAAATACATGCATGCAACAATACATAATCCTAAATCTACCCTTCGTTAGGTCCTATATGCTGGGATGTTACAGTTGAGTAGCATGAGGTGTGGCCCTCGTATTTTAGGGACTTGAGATTGCCAACTTATACTTTGTCAAGCATATACTCCATAGTTAGTACACTTTAACCTTAATCACTTCAAGATGCTTATGATAGGGGCAATGAGGGCTGAAAGCTAACAAGTACCATAATTTTTGGAAGCTCTTTTTGAAACTTGAAATCCCTGCTTCCTTTACAAAAGGCCTTTCTTCCACCATTATTGAGTCTCCACCTTCTACCTTTAGGCACCATTAAGAGAGCATAGTTGACATTCTGTGTGCAGTGTCCCAAAGATTATTGATTGATGCATATTGTGATATTACTTGTTCTTGTGCTATTTGTTTCTAGTCACCCTTGTGAACTTTGAAGGTGTCCTATGCATCTATTTTCTACTCTATGAGGGACAAGCTGATTGCCACTATGCCATGTTTTCTGTATGTGAAACAAACAAACGTTTTTCAATGCATGTTATTCATGATCTTTGTTTGTAGCCTTTCATGTTGCATTCATAGTTACAATGTCCTATTGTCAGAACTCCATCTTTCATGCACATGTTTAGATTTCTTTGATCCCATCTTTCAATGCTTGCAAATGGTTTGATATTTATTGTGAAGGTGCATGTCACCTCAAAATTTATTCTTTTATCACTTACCTACTCGAGGATGAGCAGGATTTAAGCTTCGGGATGCTTGATACGTCGGAAACGTATCTATAACTTCTGATGTTCCATGCTTGTTTAGTATCTACTTTGCTTTGCTTTGCTTTGTCTACACTTTGAGGTGTTTTTATATCTTTTCTGGAACTAACCTATTAACAAGTTACCATAGTGCCAGTTGCATGTTTTCTTCTGTTTTTGGTTCTAGAAAGGCAGGAAATCAATATTCTTGGAATTGGAAGGGACAAAAGCCAAAATCGATAACTTTTCGTGAGGGACACGAATCCAGAAGGAGAGACGGAGGGGAGCCACGGGGTGGCCGCACCCCCTAGGCGAGGCCAAGCCTGGCCCACGCCTGGGCAGGGTGTGGGCCCCCCCGGGCGCCCCCTATCTCGCCTCTTCGCCTATAATAAGCCCCCGATGCAGAAACTCTAAGTACCCGATCAATATTCCACAAAACCTTTTGTAGCCGCCGCCACCGTTGTCCCTAGATCGGGGGGTCTAAAGTTCTTCCCGGCACCCTGCTGGAGGGAGATCATCTCGGAGGCCTTCTCTCCGGTATGATGCGTGAGTAGTTCCACCTTGGACTATGGGTCCATGTAGTAGCTAGATGGTTGTATATCCTCCTTGTGCTTTTATGTATAGATCTTGTGAGCTCCGTTCATGATCAAGATCTAAACTATGGGTCCATGTAGTAGCTATATTATTATGTTGGATTGATTAATAGTTTTGTATTTATGATTCTATCATGTCTATGTTGTTTGTGATCTTGCATGCTCTCCGTTGTTAGTAGCTATCTTGGCCGAGTAGTTGATAGTGACTCCAAGAGGGGGTATTTATGCTCGATAGTGGGTTCATGCCTCTAGTTTCCAAGGGAAGTGACGGTAATCTCTTCGGTTGTAGATGTGCTGTTGCTACTAGGGAGAAAACAACGGTCTCTTGTTCATGGAACATGTGGACTGTTTACCTTACACACTTTGCTTAAAGCAGTTGTCTGTTGCTTGCAACTTAATACTGGAGGGGGTTCAGATGATAACCCGAAGGTGGACTTCTAGTCATAGATGAAGTTGGATGGCGGTCTATGTATCTTGTTGTATTGCCCAATCGAATCTCATAGGATCTTTCTGACTAGTATTGCATTGTTATGCCTTGCTCAGTTCCTGTCAATTACCCTGCTGTAATTTGTTTACCCTTCATGCCATGTTGTTTATCTAAGGAGAGCACCTCTAGTGAACTATGGACCCCGGTCCAATCTTTACCATTGATACATCTTCCACTGTTACTTGTTTACTTGCTACAAACCATTACCTTCCACACCATACGTTTAATCCTTTGTTATAGCAACCGGTGAGATTACAACCTCACTGTTAGTTGGGGCAAAGTCTTGAGTTTGTGTTGTGCAGGTCTCCGCGTTGCTAGCAAAACCCGTGTGGCGTTTCCTTCCTCCTACTAGTTCGATAACCTCGGGTTTTTACTGAGGGAAAACTTGCTGCTGTGCTACTTCACACCTTGCTCTTGGGGTTCCCAACAGGCTCCACGTCAATCACGTGCTAGCCATCAATGACTTTGGCTTTTGTCCCATCCAATTCTGAGAATATTGATTTTCTGCCTTTTTTAGAACCAAAAATAGAAGAAAATGGGCAACTGGCACTGTGGCATCTTGTTAATAGGTTAGTACCAGAAAACATATAAAAACACCTCAAAGTGTATACAAAGCAAAGCAAAGTAGATACTAAACAAGCATGGAACATCAAAAGTGATAGATATGTTTTCAATGTATCACGGTGGCATTGAGTTGGATATTGACCACTTCTCTTCTTGTCAAATTGGTTGGATCCTCAATTTTGAGTCCTTCTTCAATAATATTCCACAAGTCAATGCAAGAGCTATGCACGTGAGATTTCATCAAAAATTTCCATTGAGCAAAAGAATGTGCGACTAACTTAGGTGGGTCACCTCTATTATTTATATGTGGGTGAGGGGTCAGGGGTCTGGAGAGTACCACCAGGGAACCGCATGGTGATCTTCCTTCCCATCGCCCTTTTTGGTGGAGGGATTAGTGGCATTATGTTCATCCTCCACTACAACAACCATTGGTTTAGCCGAAGCTTTCCCCTTTGGAAGCATAGGTGGTTCCTCTGGAGGAGGTGGTGAGGCTATCTTCTCCTTAACAAATTGCTCAACTAATAGATGCAACTATAGGATTTTGTTGCCGAGGGAGGAGCTCAAGCTTGATTCCAATTTATTGAGATCCTCCATGGGAACCATGGTGCTAGCCTCACTCCCTCCTTCTCCATCTTGGCTACACATACTCTCTTAGGCGGTTAAGCCCGAATAAAAATCCGAGGCTCTGATACCAATTGAAAGGATCATATGGGCACCTAGAGGAGGGGGTGAATATGTGCTACTTAAAATTTTACTCCTTTGCAATTTAGCGTTTGACACAAAATGTAAATTCTTTAGATATGCAACTAAGGTGAATTTACCTATATGTCACACTAGCACAACTAATTAAGCAAGAGCAAGTTATAATTAAAGTGCGGTAAAGGACAGAAGTAACCGAAATGGAGCATGAGAAGATACAAGGATGATTTCCCGCGGTTCCTTCCTTTCTAGGGGAAGTACATCTGCGTTTGGAGAGGGGGTGGTTTCAAACCACCAACGCCACAAAAGTCCTCCCTTGTTCTCCGGTGAATCTCACCCCAAAGGGATCAATTCACCCTTCCACTATATCGGTAACCTTCGAGGTGGAAACCGACACCTTTACAACAAGTTCGAGGCACACATCCACAACTGAAATGGAGGCTCCCGAATGCAAGCAAGCTATCACAACAATCAAATACAAGCTTGCAAGAACCAAATCAAAACTAGGGTTTCCAATGAAACACTAGAGCAAGGGGCACTCAAGTAAATGAGGGGGAAATGATGATCTCTTTTGGTGAAGTTGTAGATCAAGGCCTCCTCCTTTGATTCTCCAAAGATCGGGGACTTTGGATGGTTGTAGGGGAAGATCTTGTTGATTTGGTGGCTCAAATGGGGGTGTTCTTATTTTGTAAAAATGAGCAGCTTGAGGTAGGGGATGAAGTCCCCTATTTATAGGCCCACTGCTTCTGACCGTTTTCTGCCCATTGGGGAAGTTCCACACCGGAAAATCCGATATGAAGACCAGAGATTCCAGTTTACAATCACCTCACACCAGATATTCCGGTCCATCTCCAGACCCCCATACAGGATGTCCTGGACCTAGTATTGATAGTCACTCTAGAGACTTGATCGAAACTCCGGTCTTGAGAACACCGGAGACTTTGTTATGTGACTTCACACCAGAGATTCCGGCCAATATCCGGCCTGTCTCCGGACCCCTAGTCAGACTGTCCTTGGTCTTCAACTTTGATCCACACAAGAGGTTTGGGCCGAAACTTTGGTGCACACCAGAAACTCCGATGCACACTGAAACTCTCGTGCACACTGAAAACTCCGGTCTTTACACACCGGATATTCCGTCTGGACTTCCCATCAAGCTTTTGTTTTAGTCAGGGATATTTGCAATATGTCTTGGATTTTTATCTTTTCAGTAGATTAACCTGGAAATATTAGCACACTGTAAAAATGGTCTTCAAGTTGTTAACTGTCGGGGATATAACCCCAGGTACCCCAAAGTTGAGGTATAGAGAGACCTATAAACAGTAATGAACCCGTAAAAGAATATGAAGGTATAAAGAATTTATATCTTCAGATATGAGAAGTAAAGAGGACGACTTAAAAGAAAAATGAATAAAAGACTAATGGGCTGAACTATGCTTAATTCGGCCCCATCCAGAATTTGCTAGATTGAATTTGTTCATCACAGGCCGAATTACCAATTCCAGGACCGAATTAATCATTAAGTCGGCCGAAGGGCCGTATTATCCTCCCCAGGTGGGCCGGCCACGATCAATCCGACCTACCATGGGCCTGCACTGAGCCACACCTCCAAACGCCACCAATCCCGCCAGCATCTCCAAGCCTCCGCTCACTCCCCGTCAAACTCCCCCACCCATGGTGCAGCCCCCCCCCCCCCCCGGTGCCTCGGCCCACCACGGGCTTCGTCCCCACTCTGCGTCTGGCTTTTGGGTGGGGTGAAACGAAAGGCGCCCAGTCTGAGACTATGCACCGAGCTCGCCCGGGTTACCTTCAGACCCAGCCGACTGGGCCGAATTACACCAGGGCCACAACATCGTCCCTTGGGCTGGCTCGGCTGGGCCGCATGATGACTCGGTTGTGCAGTTAGGTGACTCGGCTGGGCCATGTTTCCCCCAGGCCGAGTCAATTCCAGACTAGGCTGAATCAACACTTCCTCTAGGGCGTCTGGGTCGAAGTATCTCACCCCATAAATCCTCTTATTTACCTCCAGATGCCTCCACGGTCTCCATAAGAACACGTCATCGGATCAAGACAAGACCAACAAGTATCGTGTCAGTCTTGGGATGCCCATGGCTTAGACTGGCACATGGGCGTATGGAATATGCCCTTGGCATCAAGAAGATGCTAGAGAATATTCCCTTGGCATCAAGAATATGCTAAGGAATATGCCATGGCATCTCCAAAGATGCCAAGGCATATGCTAAGCATCTAAGAAGATGCCAGGAATATGCTACGCAGATACCAAGCGTATGGAACAAGCCTTGTCCCCTGGGATCCCCTTTATAAGGAGCACTAGGGGGATCGTTCAAAGAGAGGCCCCTAAGGGCTCTTCCCCTCTCTGCTCAATAGGAGCTCTTCTTCTTCCTCCTCCAATCTCACAGAGAGATCTAGATAGAAGCATAGGAGATACAGCTCAAGGAGCATGATTGTAGCCACAAGTATGGCAACATTATAAGAGATTAGATGTAGAGAAAGAGGCGTTATCTCCACATAAGAGCCTCAATCCTATATACATTGTATTTCTCTTTGTTCATGTGAGTGCGGTCTACACTGCATCATCCCTCCCCAGATTCCTCCACGTCCATCGGCCCCAACTTTAGCCTACCCATGGCATATGCCGTGATACCACCACGACATTTGGCGCCCACCGTGGGACCTTTTAGTGGCGTTGGTTGGGTTTCCATCCGTACGGGAGCATCTTCATCAACCTCATCTTCATAGAGCACCTTCGGCTCCTCCAGGCGAACAGAGAACAGAGAGAGCACCTTCAGCTCCTCCAGGCGAACAGAGAACAGAGAGGCAAGCGCAAGGTTCTCCAAGTCTGACTCAGCAAGGCAGGTAAGACTCAGCAAGAATGACTCAAACTCTTCTCCAAGCTTACTGTAAGTAACAGATAACTCAGCCAACAACATTCGATCCTTCACCCCGGGGAGAAAATAACTCAACCTGGGGACTAGCCAGCGTATCCATAGAATCGCCTTTAGATGGATAAAAACTTATATAGGTTTGGATATGTATTTGACTAGCTTATTGATGATTCGGATAGAATTTTAGTCAGCTTATTTATAATTCGGATAGAATTTGAGTCAGCTTATTTATAATTCGGATAGAATTTGAGTCAGCTTATTTATAATTCGGATAGAATTTGAGTCAGCTTATTTATAATTTGGATAGAATTTGAGTCGGCTTATTTATAATTCGGATAGAATTTGAGTCAGCTTATTTATAATTCGGATAGAATTTGATTCAGCTTATTTATAATTTGGATGGAATTTGAGTCAGCTTATTTATGATTCGGATAGGATTTGAGTCAGTTTATTTGTGCTTTGGATCGACCCTTAACTCAGCTCACCAGCCAGCTTATTGATAATTCAGATAGAATTCGAGTTAGTATATTTATGCTTTGGATTAACCTTTAACTCAGCTCACCACCCAGCTCATTGATGATTCAGATAGGATTTGAGTCAGTATATTTATGCTTTGGATTAACCTTTAACTCAGCTCACCAGCCAACTTATTGATGATTCGGATAGGATTTGAGTCAGTATATTTATGCTTTGGATTAACCTTTAACTCAGCTCACCAGCCAGCTTATTGATGATTCGGATAGAATTTGAGTCAGTATATTTATGCTTTGGATTAACCTTTAACTCATCTAACCAACCAGCTTATTGATGATTCGGATAGAAATTGAGTCTGTTTATTTATGCTTTGGATTAACCTTTAACTCAGATCACTAGCTTATCTCTGATTCGGACTAACATTTGATTCAGCTTGCCAGGGTATATTATAGTTCGGATTTGTATTCTGGTTCAGCCTACTAGCTTATCTCTAATTCGGACTAAAAATTGATTCAGCTCGCCAGATGGCCAGGTTATGTTATGATTCGAATCAAAATTGGACTATCTTGCCAGGTTATCTCATCTCTCGAATGATTATTTGCCAGCATATCATATCTTGAATAGATATCTCGGATCTACATCTCGACTCACATATCTCAGCGATCAGCCCTATTATCCTATCCCAAAGCTTTATCTCGGATTCATATCTCAGGTCCATATCAAAGGCAAGATGCCATCTTCTCATCAGATCAAATTGTATCTCAGAAAACAGATGATTCGGATTTGGAATCAGATGACTCGGATTTGAGTCATATACCTCGGATTTGAGTCAAATGACTCAGATTTGAGATGTAAGTCAAAATTGAGTAAAGTAACACGGATTTGGAATCAGATAACTCGGATTTGAGTCATATACCTCGGATTTGAGTCAGATGACTCAGATTTGAGATGTAAGTCAAAATTGAGTAAAATACCTGGATTTTGAAACAGATGACTCGGATTTGAGTCATATACCTCGGATTTGAGTCAGATGACTCAGACTTGAGACACAAGTCAATTTTGAGTAAAATAACTCAGATTTGGAAACAGATGACTCGAATTTGAGTCATATACCTCGGATTTGAGTCAGATGACTCAGACTTGAAACATAAGTCAATTTTGAGTAAAGTAACTCGGATTTGGAGACAGATGAATCGGATTTGAGTCATATACCTCGGATTTGAGTCAGACGACTCAGACTTAAGACATAAGTCAATTTTGAGTAAAATAACTCGGATTTGGAAACAGATAACTCCGATTATGACTTGCCCAAAAGGGGTTATGACCAGTGCCCAAGAAGGCCTGAAGTCCAAAAAACTTGCCCAAAAGGGTTATGACCAGTGCCCAAGAAGGCCAGAAGTCCAAAAACTTTCCCAAAGGGGTTATGACCAGTGCCCAAGAAGGTCAGAAGTCCAAAAACTTTCCCAAAGGGGTTATGACCAGTGCCCAAGAAGGCCAGAAGTCCAAAAACTTTCCCAAAGGGGTTATAACCAGTGCCCAAGAAGGCCAGAGGTCCAAAAACTTTCCCAAAGGGGTTATGACCAGTGCCCAAGAAGGCCAGAAGTCAAATACTTACCCAAAAGGGTTATGACCAGTACCCATGAAGGCCAGAAGTCATATCTTACCCAAAAGGGTTAAAAGACCAGTGCTTATAAAGGCTAGGTATCACGAACTTACCCAAAAGTGTTATGGGACATAGAAGTATACAACCAAAATATATTAAGTCGGAAGGTAACTCTAAGAATATTTGAATTTGAAGCCTATGCACGACTCTACGAGTCCCACATAGCCTTGGGGACTAATGTCGGGGATATAACCCCAGGTACCCCAAAGTTGAGGTATAGAGAGACCTATGAACAGTAATGAACCCGTAAAAGAGTATGAAGGTATAAAGAATTTATATCTTCAGATATGAGAATTAAAGAGGACGACTTAAAAGGAAAAGGAATAAAAGACTAATGGGAAGAACTATGCTTAATTCGGCCCCATCCAGAATTTGCTAGATTGAATTTGTTCATCACAGTCCGAATTACCAATGCCAGGACCGAATTAATCATTAAGTCGGCCGAAGGGCCGTATTCTCCTCCCCAGGTGGGCCAGCCACGGTCAATCCGACCCACCACGGTCCTGCATCGAGCCACACCTCCAAACGCCACCAATCCCGCCAGCATCGCCAAGCCTCCGCTCACTCCCCGTCAAACTCCCCCGCCCATGGTGCAGCTCCCCTCGAAGGGCCGAGCAGCCTCAGCCCACCACGGGCTTCGTCCCCACTCCGCATCACAAAGCGCACCCAGGTGGGCCGAGACGAACGCAAGGCGTCCCACCGTGGGACTATGCACCGAGATCGCCCGGGATACCTTCAGACCCAGCCGGCTGGGCCGAATTACACTAGGGCCACAACATCGTCCCTTGGGCTGGCTCGGCTGGGCCGCATGATGACTCGGCTGTGCAGTTAGGTGACTCGGTTGGGCCCTGTTTCCCCCAGACCGAGTCAATTCCAGACTAGGCCGAATCAGCACTTCCTCTAGGGCGTCTGGGCCGAAGTATCTCACCCCATAAATCCTCTTATTTACCTCCAAATGCCTCCACGGTCTTCACAAGAACACGCCATCGGATCAAGACAAGACCAACAAGTATCGTGTCAGTCTTGGGACGCCCATGGCTCAGACTGGCACATGGGCGTATGGAATATGCCCTTGGCATCAAGAAGATGCTAGAGAATATGCCCTTGGCATCAAGAATATGCTAAGGAATATGCCATGGCATCTCCAAAGATGCCAAGGCATATGCTGAGCATCTAAGAAGATGCCAGGAATATGCTACGTAGATACCAAGCATATGGAACAAGCCTTGTCCCCTGGGCTCCCCTTTATAAGGAGCACCAGGGGGATCGTTCAAAGAGAGGCCCCGAAGGGCTCTGCCCCTCTCTGCTCAATAGGAGCTCTTCTTCTTCCTCCTCCAATCTCACAGAGAGATCTAGATAGAAGCATAGGAGATACATCTCAAGGAGCATGATTGTAGCCACAAGTATGGCAACATTATAAGAGATTAGATGTAGAGAAAGAGGTGTTATCTCCACATAAGACCCTCAATCCTATATACATTGTATTTCTCTTTGTTCATGTGAGTGCGGTCTACACTGCATCATCCCTTCCCAGATTCCTCCACGTCCATCGGCCCCAACTTTAGCCTACCCATGGCATATGCCGTGATACCACCACGACATTAACGAACACCAAAACTGATTAAGACAATAAATGTCTTTTACCTTTTATAAAGCATATAATTATGTTATTATGTGTATGGATGGAAGAGATAAATATGGCGTTCACTATTTTTTTAGGTACACAAATATTCCTCTTGATTCAGCCAACTATGTACTTGGCTAGTGCTATGGTTCCAAAATTCCATGAGGCCTGGTTAGTGGTGTGTGCGTATTTAGGCTAGTCATAGTGGGGAGTAACTTAGAGTGGTAATATGCATATGTTACTAGTCTAAGTTACTATTTCTATAGTGGGAAATAACATGTGTGGTCTCTTGCAAAGTCTTATTTATTGCATTGTAGACTTATTTTGTCTTAAAATATATGATGTGATGGTAACATACTGTAGCTAGTTACCACAAGCTCCCCCTCGTTATTTAATGGCATGCCATGTCATATAAATTCTTAGTTGGCAATGCATGTAGCTCTATATTACTATCTAAGTTACTCCTACTATGACTAGCTTTAGCTCTCCTCGTCCTGAAGGTGCCTATGCGTGCCTATGCCATTGTATAGCCTTACATCATGGTAGGTCAAATCGGTTTAAAACCAAACACCAAACCGAAATATCGGTTACCAAACTTTGGTATAATTATTAAAAACCCGACCTAATTTCGGGTGTCATTTCTCGAAACAGGCTATACGCCCCGCTATATAAATATAGCAACCAACCGATACAATGTTTCAAACAGTGTTGGGGCAGAACAGCAGAAACTGAGCCCAAACAAAAACAAGAAGAAAGAAAAGAAAATAAAGCCGACATTCGTGATGCGATGAGAATGAAGGTAACTCGTCATCGTTGCATTCTCCGGAGAAGTACCACCACACATCTAGCATTACAAAGTGTCGCGTATTAAGCAGCACCTCCAAGAAGGGGAGTGACGACGACACTGCTGCCCGAACAGGTCCTAGGTCCCCCCCCCCCGATACACCGTGGGAGGTGGAAGAGAGATACCCCCGACGCCCTTCAGGAAGGACAGCGATACCCACAGTCGTCACCACGTCGGTGTTATAATGACAAGGATTTCTCCCGACCTCTCCACCTAGTCACACTCCCGAACACTTTGTAATGATCCACCAAGCTCGTTGTACACGTGTCTACGACACCACGGTCTTGAAGTCGCCATCGTCATCACATAGTGAGATTTTGAATGTCATTTCTCATCATCTGAATTACCAAGATAAATCGAGAAACGGAACCGAATTTACGGTTAAAAATAAATGCCCATTCCTTAACCAGAACAACATGACACTAACACGATAGCCGCTCACTGAGCCCCGGTATCCAAATCCACGGTGCAGCTATGCAAGGACGACGCACGATAAGTAGGCAGGCATGGCTGTGGAAGCACTTGGTTAATCAACACCTGCTTCACGGGCCATGCATGTCGAGATTTGATTTGGACAGAGAAATGGGAGGCTGGATAATAGTACTTCGAGAGAGCCTAGTGGTTTTGGGCCGATCCCGAGCCCCTCCGGCGGCGATGTTGGCCGGAGGTGGCAGAGGAGAGGCTCCGACGTAGTTTAGGTTTAGTTTGTAGGGGTTTCCGAGGGTGTTAGGGGTGGCCCTTTAGGGTGGCCCGATCTTCACGGGTCTCGTGGTCAAATCGATGGGAAAGCGAGGGGAAAGGGAGAAGGTAGTGGAAGCGAACACACACCTCGCGAAGAACACGATGAACACACGCAAAACTCACACGATACAAGGCCGATTGCTCCCGAACGGCGGCCACCGGTCCGATAGAATCCTCGCAAGGAAATATCGTTCAACATGCTCCCTCAAATCCACATCGGAGAGGGAAGAACACCTTGGGGAGGGTCTTGACAACTTGGAGACGAGACACCAAACTCCAAGGCCTTGTTCAACGATGGATGCATGATGCAAAGTCCAATCGAGGTTGGTGACGATAGTCGGTCCCCTTGTAAGGGGATGAGGCAAAACTAGAGATTCCACACAAGGGGGTTGTCTTTAGTCTATCATCTATGCCTATGGGATACATGAAGGGGTGTGGGATCTATTTATAGGCCATCCACATAAACAGGGGTAGTATGGGGATAAAACTAGGGTTTGGACGAACTAGAGGGGTACATGGGCCGAAGGCCTAGCTGGCGGCACACAGGCCCATCTTGTGGGCCGTAGACTCCCGTGTGGTGGGCCGGAGACTCCGGTCTGGGCCAAACATTCTGGTCTATCTCCGGTGTCGTCTCCGGAGTGGTGTATTGACTGTCCCCGGGTCGGTTGCTAGGGTCGATCCGGAGGTCGGCCCGGAGACTCTGGTGTAGCAGGATCGGAGACTCCGGTGTAGGCCGGAGACTGCAGTGGTTCAGTCGTGGCTTCTTCCGTCTCCTCTTCCAAGCCTCCGTCTTATCGGGCTTGATGTTTCGGGCTTCCTCCCTTGCCTCCGTACTTGTCGGTGTAAACCTATCATGCATATGTGACAGAGTATGAAGTAGCATACCATTCAATAGGGTAGTAAGTGGGCTCGCATAGAGGAACGGATTCACCTTTGGAGTCCATGACGACTTGGCGTAAGTTGGAGACCATGATGTGGTAACGACCGTAGGTCGGCTCAATCAGCTCCCCCTTCAAAAAGATGCGTCCTCGACTATACATGCTCATCAGAAAGTAGAAGAGGTCGAGAGACCTTCTTGATCCTGGGGTTCACCATATAGTCGTCCTCGGGATGATTGACTTGACAACACCTCAATGTTCCTTCACCTTCAATGACGCCTACAAAGCTCACAACAAAAGCGAAGCAACACTCAAAGCATTGCCAATTCATGAAGATTATAGCATGAGTCCTCAAGTAGAAGGAAGTCACCTTAGCTTGTAGAGATAGCTCGATGAAGGGTAGCCATAGGTAACTCTGTTCGGTTCTTCTTGTCAACGCATTGTTGGTAGAGGTTGACGTGTATGCATTTGTACCTACACACAACAAATACCAAGCAAAATATTTTCGTGCGTGATAGAGGAGCATGTCAAATGTGGCATGTCCATTCTTGTTCACAACACTATTAGCACAATACATGTATAGAAAATGGAATGCATATGCAAGGTCAATATGCATGGAAATCGTTTGAACATCATCCAAATGTGGGAACTCAAAAACTCCATAGAACATAGTAGGGTGGCACGCAAAGCAATCAACATGCTTGCAATCAAACCATATGGAAGAGCAATTTGTCAACATGAAAGATGCAAAGCATGCCAAAGGTATCAGAGCTGGGTTCGATCTTGAACTCACTTGTGGGATGCTCTCAAGAGCTCTTTTTGTCAACTCGTGCTCAACCGAGGTTGACATGATATTGAGGGTACCTACACACATCACACACAAAAGGAAGAACGTGTGTGCATGGTAGAGATACACATCATCCATCATGCCGTATCTCTTCTTGTGCACATCACCATTAATGTCAGTCAAGTATGAAATAGATGCATGGTGAGTATGCAAGTGGGGAACATGCTTATCATGGCAATCATCAAAATCTCCAAAAATTGAGAAAGCTATGGGGGACATCTCATTATAATGCATATGATCAACATTGTTGCAAGCAAGACAAGTGAAATAGCAAACATTCATCTTATTGCAAGCAACGGGAGAAATTGAATGACTAGCATGACAAAGCATGTCTGAAGCAATTGGAGGATACACAAAAGATGTATAGCATGGCATGTGTATGGAAATAGTATCGCAATCAAACAATTCCACATGATCAATATTATGCAAAGGTAAAGCATCACATGGGAATATGAGTGAAGCATATGTAATGTCACAAGTATCATCCATAACATGCATATCCTCACAATTCATCATGTCCACTAGTGGGATCATGGCATCATCAACACCCTTATTGTTACCTTGTTCATACCTCTCATATGAAGTGGGTGTTGTGGAAGTAGTGGCCTCCTTGTGGACGACTTCGTCTTCTTGATGTATCCATGGCGTAGCATCCTCTTCCTCCACCATGTACATCTTCTCCATTCGAGGCATCATTGCTTCATGGCTTGGCGTGTATTCATCCATGGAACCTAGCATAACATAAGAGGACACACTAGAGGTAGAGGGTAAGTCGTTAGAAATAGAAATGGTCTCACTTGACCTATCAACTACCACTCTCAACTCACTAGGTGTATCACTCATGCCCTCCAAGTGGAAGCACTCAATCTCACATAAGGTGGATTCACTCATCCCACTCTTGTTCTCACTCAAGTGGGCTAAGTGGCTCTCATACTCACATGGGATTGGTACCACATCATCACTCAAGCATATGGGGATGGGCTCGGTTTCCTCAACTCCATGCGCCTCCTTTGGTGAAGGGAAAATCCCATGCTCACCATTCTTGACCTTGTCGCCTTCAAGGTTGGATGCCATAAGATGGGCATCATCGCTCTCCTCCATGGTAGAAGGGAAAATCTCATGCTCGACCGTCTTGTGGCCATCTTGTAGTAGTGGTGGAGGTAGGCTCATGCTATCCAACTTGGCGAAGTAGAGGGCTTCATTTTCCTTGTTCGCAAGGTCGCGGAAGTCAAGCGTAGGCGTTGAAGCTTGATGGCGTGTAAGAAGGCTTACTCTTGGTGCCATTGTGGTGGTGGCACGAGTAGTTGAAGGTGCCCTATGATGGTGTCGACAGAGGTCACCGGCGTGCCTTGCCGATGGTTGATGTAGGTGGCACACTTGGTCGTCCACATGACGCTCGCGACAGTGATCATTTTCCTTGGCACTCTGCTTGTGCTTGTGGTTCCTTCTTGAGCTTAATTGAGCATTATGGATGGTGCTCATCACGAATTCTTTGTCTTGGTGGCGAAGATGCCTTTGATGATGTCTTGTATCCTCTTTATGGTGGAGATGCTCATGAGAGGATGTTTGTCGGTGAAGATTCTTGTTTCTTGGCACCTCTTGATGTATATGATGTTTGGACGCCACTCTTCTTTGGATAGGAAGTGGAGCTTGGCGCCTTGGAGGTGATGGAGCTTGGCGCCTTGTCGATGGTGGAGCTTGATGCCATCTAGGTGGTGGCACTTGATGCCTTGTCGATGGTGGAGCTTGACGCCTTGGAGGTGGTAGCGCTTCCATCTCCACACAGTGGAGGAATTCTTCATGGCTCATGGAGGAGCCATCAAAGTCGATGTAGTTCTCCGTGTCCTCTATGCTAGGCGAGGCATCGTCTATGTCGCACTAGAAGTTGCCCATGCTTGGGGAGTAATTGTTGGTGTAGTACTCCATATCACCCAAGCATGTGGAGCCATTGTTGGTGTAGTGCTCCATATCCTCCATGCATGAGGAGCCATTGTCGATGTAGAGCTCCAAGTCTTCCATGCTTGAGGAGCCATAGTTGATGTCATGCTCCATGTATTCCATACATGTGGAGTCATCGTAGTTGTAGTGCTCCGGGTCCTCAAAGCATGCGGAGCCGTTGTCGGTGTTGTGCTCTGTCATGTCCTCTATACTTGTGGAGTCATAGTCATGGTGGCTCATCATGGATTCTTCATAGATATCATCCCCGGTACCGGAGTCCCTAGACATGATTCACAAGACCAAGTGTTGTATATGGATGTGGTAGAGGATGTTGGGGATGCAACGTCAAACCTTACTTTACCTTGGAAGATCGTATCGTGCAAGTGGCCACACTTGAGAGCAATAAACCAAGCAAAGTGAAGTTCACGTGAAACACCAAAACCAACTACTAACCAAAACACACACACATAAGGCCTATGGTGGATAGGTATGGAAAGTGGCATGTCAAGAACCAATCCGAAATCAAGATGTTGTATTGGCAAGTAAAGAACCACAATGATCACAAAGCAAACAAGTCAATCCACAAGATAGGAAATATGTACAAGAAAACGCACACGGTGGGATAAATGGGACTTGTGTGATGGAGAAAGTGAGCTAAGAACCAAATGATTACCTAGCGAAGACTATAAGCTCGTGTCACACAAGTACAAGAAGAGACGCTAGTTCGATTGCACAAGATTGGTGGGCTACAAGATATGCACAAAAAGTACCACCTATATAATGTTCATCGAGCTTGCGCTTCCTATTCTATGGGGCACATGTATAATTCTTTTTTTCTTTTTTCTTTTTCTTTTTCTTTTTTTTCTCTTTTTCTTTTTTCTTTTTTTTCTTTTTTTTTCACTTGCCTCTTCCTTGTGCCAACAACTATACAAGATAACTATATGAGATAGCGCTCACAATGTTTGCTCGGAATCTACAAGGTATCAAATGTGCATAGCCCAAGCAATCATAAGAGGAACTAGTCTCAATAGGTGTTTGTTGCTCGCAAAGATAGTGGGGTTCACAAAGGAATGCAAGTGGGGAAAGTCACGGAATGTTTATACCTTTCATCGACGATCTTCACCATTTATTGTTGGATTCTGCCTTGCTCACGGAATTTTGATATAGGATATAGCATGAACAACGTGGATGATGGTGTATAGCTCATTCTTCTCTTCGAAACGAGCTAAAGAACACCAAAATCCGAGTTTAGATGCAAAATTTATGCTCAAAACCGTGTTGCGGTTTTTCTATCTACAAGGGGGCGGAGACTCCAATCTGGAGGACCGGAGACTCCGGTCTAGAGCTCAAAAAGTCCGGAAACTCCGGTCTGGGCCGGAGACTCCGGTCCGGGAGATTTCAGAACGTTCAGAACTCAAACAGGGCGCGTTTTGGGCGGAAAAACTCGAACCAAAACCTCAAATTGATGGGGGAAATCAAGGAATTAGGCCATAGGAACGCAGGGGAAGGTAGATCAACAAGTTTAGCAAGTAATCCGTGGATCAAACCTACCAAAACTCACTCAAATCACAGATCGATCCAAAACACGAATTGGGGCTGTTTTTGGTGGAATTTTCGAATTTATGGGGAAAAGACCAAATCGATGAGAAATCTGTGGCAACCAAAAGCTGCTGATACCAATATGTTAGGGGTGACCCTTTAGGGTGGCCCGATCTTCACGGATCTCGTGGTCAGATCGATGGGAAAGCAAGGGGAAATGGAGAAGGTAGCGGAAGCGAACACACACCTCGCGAAGAACACGATGAACACGCGCAAAACTCACACGATACAAGGCCGATTGCTCCTGAACGGCGACCACCGGTCCGATAGAATCCTCGCAAGGAAAGATCGGTCAACGTGCTCCCTCAAATCCACATCGGAGAGGGAAGAACACCTTGGGGAGGGTCTTGACAACTTGGAGACGAGTCACCAAACTCCAAGACCTTGTTCAACGATGGATGTGTGATGCAAAGTCCAATCGAGGTTGGTGACGATAGTCGGTCCCCTTGTAAGGGGATGAGGCAAAACTAGAGATTCCACACAAGGGGGTTGTCTTTAGGCTATCATCTATTCCTAAGGGATACATGAAGGGGTGGGGGCTCTATTTATAGGCCATCCACATAAACAGGGTAGTATGGGGATAAAACTAGGGTTTGGACCAGCTAGAGGGGTACATGGGCCGAAGGCCCAGCTGGCGGCGCGCAGGCCCATCTTGTGGGCCGGAGACTCCGATCTAGGCCGGAGATTCCGGTCTATCTCCGGTGTCGTCTCCGGAGTGGTGTACTGACTGTCCCCGGGTCGGTTGCTGGGGTTGATCCGGAGGTCGGTCCGGAGACTCCGGTGTAGCAGGACCGGAGACTCCGGTGTAGGCCGGAGACTCCAGTGGTTTAGTTGTGGCTTCTTACGTCTCCTCTTCCAAGCCTCCGTCTTGTCGGGCTTGATGTTCTGGGCTTCCTCCCTTGCCTCTGTACTTGTCGATGTAAACCTATTATGCATATGTGACAGAGTATGAAGTAGCATACCATTCAATAGGGTAGGAAGTGGGCTCGCATAGAGGAACGGATTCACCTTTGGAGTCCATGACGACTTGGCGTAAGTTGGAGACCATGATGTTGTAACGACCGCAGGTCGGCTACATCAGACGGTCTCGTTGTTGTCTTGGGCGTCTTATGCCCGGAGTCATCTCCAGATTGTCGGCCAGATCTGGAGCGGACCGCGGTGGATCTCCCTTCTTGCAGTACTTCGGTGGTCGGAGGCAGTTGAGAGGGGTGGATCTTCCTTCGGCGACTCGTAATAAGGCCTAGGACCTGGCATCAGATGAGGGGGCTGAAGCTTCGCCCCTTTCTTGGTCGGCCGTGGTGGCGGGTGAGGAGGGGGTGGTGGTGATGGTGACTTGGGTTCTTCCTCCCGGACGGCCGTGGAGGCGAGGGGGATCTGGAGTGATGCGTCATCGTCGTCTTCCTCCTTGTCTGGGTGCTGGGGTGGTACTTGCCGCGACGGGTTTCCCCTTCTTCTCTCAAGCCGTCATGGTGGCAGCGCTGTTGGTGGAAGGTCCTGATGCCTGCGGTGGCGGCTCGGTTTTGGAGCACTCTCTCCGACGTCTTCTGGCGACAGTTGGTTCGTCAACACATCGGACCCAATGGCAGTAGGGCTGCCGCTCCGCAGCTGCTCGACCCGTGAGTTGATCCCTATGCGGTTGCAGGATTGCGCCGGTGCTTCTACGATCTGGAGATGGAAGAGGATGGAGGACTTGATTGCTTTTTCAAGTTTTCTATAGGGTCCTTAGTGCTTATTTCTAGGCCTTGATATAAGTTCTATTTCTTGATATAAGTTTTTCTGAGCAGCATTATATGTCGAGTGCATTTGCACCCGTTCCCAGTTAAAAAAAAAAGATAAACTAAGTTCAGTCACGCTGTGGTCTGCACGGCGGCGTGTGATACGCGTGCCCCAAGCCTCTTGCCGGACAAGCATATCGCAGCTGATTATTATTGCAAGTAGCCACCCACCAAGATTCGAAGGATCGTGGTAACCAGGCGCCTTTTTTTTAGCTCGTCGGGCTTGAATTTATGCCCAGAGTTCGCAGGGGTTACTATTTGGACAGATAAAGCCGCATAATCTATTATCACTGACCGTATCAGCAACAGCAACAGCCAACAGGAGTCGAATCCACACGGTACATACACCACGCCGCTAGCTCCGTCGTCGCCTAGTGCACACAGTTATCGCGATCGAGCTAACAGTCTCATGGCCTAGGTGTGCTACAGTACCTTCTTTATAGACAAGGGCTCAGACCAGAGCCTGGCCTGGCCTGGCCGGCTGCCGGCCCCCGGACGGTCCAGCGGCCTATGGCCATGGAGATCCCGGCAGATCACGTACCACAACCGCACGCCCAAGCTGGAGCTGCCGATCGGAGAACCGACGGCCCGGATCGAGTCGTCCGTAGCGAGGCCGCGCTACAGTGCGGCGGAGACGATCTTCCGCTGTAGCTGACGCGGCGCCATAGATTTTCCGCACAAGTATTTGTATTGTACTCCTGTCCTGATGATGGATGATGCGCTTGGCAATTATTGTGGTGCTTGGAGCGGGTTCCGACTAAGAGCCCGATTTGTGGTTCGATGGTTGGGCTGCAGTCGGACCCCAAGTCCACCAGAAATCAAAACTTTAGATTTGACGCTTTGGTTTCTTATTAAATAGGAATAATTTTTAGTGGGGTGCGACTTTTACATCGATATTGAGAGGTGTCCGTGACGTATTCGTCAATCTTAAGATCCGTCATATAAGCCTACTAGATTCAGTCTTTTGAATGTACTCGTAAAAATAAGGTGTGCATGCACATTCTAAGATTGCAACAGTAACCCCCCATAAGCCCAAAAAATGGAATTTAGTTCCAAACAGACTATTTCACTAAACTATAACTAGTCTAACAATGTTTGACAACGAAGAGGAGCGGAGCAAGTGTAGCTTCGCGTCCTTGTATGCTTTTTTTTTATTTATAGTACTCTCTTTGTATTGGTTTATTGGGTTAACACGGAGCCTAAAAAATATGTTTGGCTACATATTTGATCAACAAAATATAAATCATATGTTACAAAAATATATCATTAGAAAGAAATTTTAAATATCAATCCAATGGTATAATTTTTATGACATATAACTCATATTTTATTGATAAATTTTATGGTCAAACTTATTTTTTACTTCGTGTTAATCCAATAAACCGGTATGAAGCTGGTACTTATCATAAAAATAAATATATTTAAATATGTTTAATTTCATGATAATTGATATAGATCAGAGGGAGGAATACTAGTATTTGAGAGTGTCTCTTTCCGGATGGAGCACCGGAAAAACGCGGCCGCGCAAGCGATCGGACCCATGCCTTTGTTGTGCGCTTGTTCGCACGGCCGCATGGACGCATGGTGCAATCGATCACGCCGTGAGAAAATCTTCTTTCGCAAACAGGCAGGCGAAGGGAGAGAGAAAAGCTGCCCTGCCACTTCTGCAAAGAGGGCCAGGGTCGTCTTAGCATGGATGTGGAAATCGCGGGGACCGCAGGAGCAGTTCTTGTGGGCATCACTAGAAGATTTTGTCCATCCAGAATCTTTTCCACCGTAGAGGAGTTTCGGTTCATTAACGTCATTGTCGGATCAAAAAGTAAAAGCAGAGAACCCTACATCATCAACTCCCTCAAACTTTTTTTTACGACAACCGTCCGGATCTATTATAAAGGTTCACCAGAGTAAAAAAAAACACCACAGATACAATTAAAAACATTTTTTTTTAGAATAATTAAAAACATATTGAAGTCCCTAGGCCACAAAACAACCGCAACCGCCACTAGAACTATCCGTCGCTGCTCCCCTACCGGAGTTAGCCTGGCTTTATTAATGACAGTCAGGAAGTTTTCGTACATGTGTCCTAAGAATCATCGCCATAAAGCCAAAGTTTAAGCGCTTGAATCGATGTGAAGCAGATGACACCAAATCTCCCCGTCTTAGGTTTTTCTGGGCTTAGACTTCGTTTTTTTTAAGATTTAGCAAAATCAAAAGGGTGTACCACTAAAAACACTTAGAAATTAAATTCCAATATTGTTGGTTTATCAAATTCACCCGTAAGACAAATTCATAACATGGGTTAAAGGATATTCATAAGATGCATGCATGGGTGGAATAGATTTCTAACAAAATATATATAACTAGACTTCACAGTAGAAGAATAAAAATGATCTAAAAAGTTGGGAAGACAGTTTAGGAGTATTTTTATATCAAATAGCCACAATGTGCCATTTATCGATAAATAGGGCCGAGAAACGACCAGATTGTACAAAGATAACACATAGTATAAATGAGATCAGGATCTTGGAGATATAGATGAGAAGGCTTAACTACTAGTATGTCATGACACGATAAAGCACATCATTCGAGCTAGAAATAAGGATACATAGGGGCTGCCCTTATCAAGGGCAGCCCGTGCTGCAGTCCTAGGTTTAGGCCTAAAAATACACTAAATTTCCTTTCGATTTTTTGTAAAATCCCCCTAAAACAGTTGCTCAAAGCCTAAACACAGGGTTAGCCCGGGTGTGTGGCCATCTCTGCTGAGCATACCTTGATCTATCCTTGGCACGCTCTTTCCACATTTCACTTCTCATTTAATGATTGTAGCAACACTCATAAACAGTAACAATTTGTTCTAGAAAATCTTTCAATACGCTCTCTCTCCACTTTTTTAGACGAGGAAGTGCATTTTCCACTTAGGCTATTTTTTTTTTTTTTTGGATATTGTTTTGTTTAGGTTGCTGACCACGTATATCACGTGGTTACTTAGGCTAAAATTGGATAAGCTGTCTAAGCCATATGATATGAACCTAGCCTCTCCCACCTCCATTGCGACGTGGCCTAATCCAAGATTTGAATTATGTGTTCTCAAGGGCAGTTGTCTAGATGTTTGGAACATATGATTTCCCTTTAAGAAATTGTGTTGTTTTTGAGATTTGCACATGGCCGGTCACGCTTGCAGCTAGCGCGATGAAATTGCGTGGTTTTTTGTTTCATCAAGAAAAGGAAAAAAAAGAATAGCTAAGCTTTTCCAACCGAGTTGCAAACTGCATCAAGCCTATAGCTTTGAGAATGTGCAAGAGTGAGATGGACATGTCGACATGAGACAGATGTGCGCCTTTAGACTCACTCGATGCAAAGCGCGCAGGAGGTCCAGTCCCTCTCTCTCTCAATCTAATCGACCGTAGCAGGCTGCATGGCGCGGCGAAAGTGAACGTCACTCGGGATCCGCCATCGCCGCCTTTCGACGGGGGCCAATGGAGTGATGAATGCACCCACCCGCCCGGATCTCCGCTGCGCAGAGCTGGGTGCAGACGAAAAGGACGCGACGCCGGCCGCACCGCATACATACGCACGCAGTCAGTCGCGGATGGCCAGGGCAAGTGATGATGGCGCCATGATATTTTGGGGAGATCGCGAGCCACCGCTTTCTCGGATCATGCCCGGCCCCTTGGGTGCCAAAAGAGGCAAAATGGCTACGCACTCGGCCGTTTAGGGTAGTAGCGCGCGGCTCGGCCACGATCATCATCAGATCAGCAGCCGCGTCCAGATCCGCCGCATCTCGATCGCGCCCCCACCGGCCACCACCCTCGATCGATCGATCATCAGAGATTGGATTGGATTGGATTGGAAAGGGAGGAATGATTTCATTTGGCCGATGATGGGGGCGGAAAAGCCAAGCTCGCTCGCTCGTCTCTCGTCATGCACCAACTTGCTTGCTGGCGCTGCCAGCTGCGTGCGAAAAGGGCTAGTAGCTTGCCGATCGACGCCTCGATCGGCCTCCTTGTTCCGGATCGATGATCATCCGCTACCAGTTCCTACTTCCTACTACACTCCTACTTGGTATAGCAGCTAGGATGGGGCCACGGCAGACGTGTGATCTCGGATTGAGATCAAGTCCTCTGTTCGTTGGACCCCAATTATACGTGCGCTTCTCAGTTCTCACCTTCGCCGTGTCAAGTTTCAGGATGCGACTAGCTTTCACGTGTATCCTCAGGACCCTCTAATTCTTCCTCTCATGATTCTCATAGCACGAGGCCTAGAATTTACTAGACTCTAGCTAGCTAGCTGGTATAGCAAGTTGCGATTGACATGATGACTCTCAGTAGTTACCAATCATCGTCAATCAGTAAAAAGCTTCTCTGGCAATGGAAGGTGCTCAAGAATCTACGAGACTAGCTTGGCCAGCCTTTCACCACAAAAAGGAACGTACTACTAGCTAGTAGTACTACTACGACGTTTCGTCACGCCTTTCTTCTTCTTGTCGCCGTTGAACAGTAAGTATATATATGCCCAACTTTAATTTCTCCCCCAAATTAAACAAATTGACCAGTCATCTGTTCCTTCCTTCTTCCTTCGTTCACAAGGTGGTGGTTGTAGTGGTCGCGGGTTGTAGCTTCGTGGTGATCTTTCTTCTTCTTCTTCTTCGTGCTCTTCTAATTGTTGATCGATCTGTCTTTTGTTGCGCTACCACCTGCGTCCCATTTTCTCCACGATCGAGCGGCGACCCATAGATAATTAAAGCGACGTCACAAGATCATCATTGAGCTAATAAGCCAAGCATGCAGTACCATGATATATACTGACGTCGTGCTCGTGACAAAGAAACTTATGGAAAAGAATCTGCGTATCTTCCGCGCACTGAACATTAGTTCTTCGACCCTCGACGGACGACGTGGACGTGTGCGTACTACCTCCACTTGACAACATGGTTTGCACCAAGCGGCCGGCGAAAATGACGAGGTTTTCACCATCGGTCCCTGCAATAACGCTCGTCAAAAAGGAGCGATCACGTCACGCCCCTGGCCCCAAGTTTCTACCGCGGAAAATCCGCCATGCCAAGTTGCCACCACTCGCCAACGTCTTCTCTACGACGTTGCCGTCAGGTTTAACGATGTTCCCTGCTGATGAGATCGAAGTCTTGTCCGACGATTCTGATGTGGAAGGCGCTAAGATATGCATGCTTACGCTACCGCCTCAGCGCGCTGAGACGATCTCCGTCGCCGTCGTCAAAAGCCAGCATCCAGTGGCGTCGCACTCCCGATTCAGTCGCCAGTACCGGTGATGTAGAACGGATCAGCACACCGAGTGGAAGAGCAGAGACCATAGGTCTTAATTAGCTGCCAAATGAAAACGACGTGTGTGTGTGTATGTGTTGTCTGTGTGTGTGTTCACTACTTGATTGCGCATGATTATTTATCAGTTTGTTTAGAAATATCGAAATAATCAAGTTATACCGAGATTCCAAGCGCATGGGCCAACTAATATCGGGAGAGTAGGCTTTTGATGTAATAAGACCTTTTATTTCACTTGTTGTTACATTCTCGCTTAATTAATAGATTGAGCCAAAGCTTTTGCCCCTTTTATTTTAAAAAAAAATATCAAATTATACAGGGAGTGAATTGGGGACACGCGTTGTTGGTTGTATTTTTTTTAATTCCACCAATCTATTAAAAACAATATACAAATAGCTCCAAAAATAATAAAAGTTACAATTAGGTCTTTAGACCACTTAGCGAAGACTACCGACACTAGGGCGAGTCGAAGTCATGCCACCGCTTTCGCTCATCCATCACCGGAGCCGGGCGAAAACTTATCGTAGTACAGTTTGTTGAAGTAGACATATGGGAAATCTTCATGATAATGCTCCAAATGACCAACATACCAGAGCACCAACTATCGCCAATAATGACAAATATAGATCGGAAGAGACTGACTTGAAACAACACGATAACCAACCGGATACCAAGAAATCCGCCTGACACATGAATCCACGCATTCTCCATCGCCGCTAGACCTACCACCTGAGCGAGAATATTGCGGGAAATGCCTTATTCCGATTTTACAATATAATCGTTGCCTCAACACCTCAAAAAAGATGAGAACAAGTTAAACAAAGAACGAAAATCCTTCCGTCCGTGAGAAGCTGTGGTCCACCACGCCTCAAGCCCCCAAGGTGATCAAGAATAAGGAAAATTTCAGCCAACGTATAGATGCAGAGTAGTAACCTTTTGAGATTTAGTGGATTTGGATGGAATACTCTTCGTATTCTTCATATTCTTTTTGGCGGTTTCGTGTGCATCCACCATCTTTGTCAACGAACGAAAACAACAATCCCTGTAACTGTAAACATGTCTTCCTCATCGCAAAACAAAAATATCACGTGTGCGCGATCGCAGATTTTTTGCATAAACAAAACCGTCCGTGGTAATCATAGTCCTCCCGGCCCGGTGGCACTGAATCTCTGACGTGACGTTCTAAATCTAGTCCTTCGCAGCAGTGCCCCGCACTGATCCGGACTGCGAGATATTAGACGATAGCGATGAGCCTGCGATCCCCAGGACAGCGAAATCCATGGCGCTGTGGCCTGAATCGACGCCGCCTCGCCCTCTTGACGCCATGTTTTGTCGCCTGGCAGTCCAGGCGCGGTTAATTGATCATCACAGTGAATCAGTTCGGGTTCAGGGCCTGATTACAGCGACCATTACGGCAGCAGGCACTGTTTGCGGCTGAGGCGGGCATTGATTAATCTCCTGGCCGCTCCTAGGTTTCCGATCGGGCGAGGAGTTAATCGGTGGTGGGACTGCACTCGCTGGGCTCTGCCGGATCTGGACCGTGATGTGTGTGTGTCCTCGAGCAAATCTCCCCCCGGATTTGCTCTGTGATTTGATGCACTAGCTACCAGCAGATTCAGAAAGATCGGCTCGGGCAGGACAGGTCGATAATAACGCGGCTGGCTGCACGGGCACGGCTCGGCTGTCGAGTGTCGACGAACACGATTGATGGATTGATGGGTGCGTGAGTGAGTGAGCAACACTACACTAGAGCCAAGTTTATGGCAACAGCTAAGCACGCGGCCGCACGCCTCTGCTGTCTGTCGAGGCGGCGATGATTGGCGAGTGAGACAGGCGTGGTCTTTTCTGCGATCAATCTTGAGTAGTACGTGGCTGTTACGTGTGTGTGTGCGAGAAATGTAATTTTCATGTCTGTTCAGCGGCTTTGATCCACATTCCTGCAAATGTGTGCCTACAGTTTTATTACTACTATCATGGAAAGTGTGCAGGCGCCCACAGAGGTGAAAAACCAGTGACCGTGCAGTGATCTTTATATAGGCAGGGATACCCAGGCATGCACAGACAACCCCTCCTCGGCAAGTAATAATTGCAGACTCAGTGATGAATAAATTACACATCTGACGCGCTGATCCTAATGGTGGCGAAGCAACAGTATCGGCCGATCGGGTGCGGCGTTCTGCGACAGTAACGCTGCTGCATGCTTCATACGGCTGGTGATGATACTGGGGCACTTTTGCTGGCATGATTACAGATATCAATCAATATATCATGGTACAGTATCGGTGTGCAACGTACGAGGCAAACCTCACAGGACTGAGCTACAGACACTACAGCAGCATGGGCGTGAGTAAAGAGATGAACAGAAAGCTGAGATTTTGCCAGGGCAGGGGGGGCCAGGCATTTCAATAAATTTGATGCGGACAATACATGCAGGAAGCTAAGGGGGGAATAAATAAAGAAAGAAAAGAAAGCTTTCTAGTGAGCAGCATTTATTTGGTAAGTCATAGTAGCTCATTTCAGGATATATTGGTCATTGAATAGTCAGAAGAAGTAACAAGAAAACGTTGTAAAAAAATACGACGCTGTGGAGGTTACAGAGTCTCCCCCTGAGCATATGCTACACATATTTCCTTGCAAGAGCCCTGACCTTGGTATCGAAATGAGAGGATGTGATGCAAGAACCAGGCAAGTAGAGTGGATTGAGGAATATCTGCACAGAAATAGTACTCCCTCCGATCCCAAATAAGTGTCGTGGTTTTAGTTCAAAACAGCGACACTTATTTAGGATCAGAGGGAGTACATAAGTTGAAGTAGAGATCTATTATAGCACAAGCAAGGAGAATGATGAAATGCATGCGAACATCCTTGTGCAAGTTATGGAACACCGAAACTGTTAACAGCCCATACCAAGTGTATGCCAAGTTAGCTCCAACGCGTTGATAGAAGACAGTGCTATAAATGAATAGAAAAGGCACAGGAGAAATCATGGAGACTTGGAAGTTATGGACAGAGAACATAGGAAACACACCACCAACGTTTAAAGTTGGCGTTTGGAAGTGTTTTTTAATATTATTTGAATGACTGACTGACTTTAGCACAGCAACCAAATTTTCTCTGCACATAACTACATAACAGATTACCTTGATGTAAAGTTCGTGAACTTCCTGGAAGAAACTTTTTATCCCATCCTCACTTCGTGAGTCATGAAGCAACATAAATCTAGTATGTGGCAAACTGGCTATTAAGAACACAATGATACTAATACAAGGAAAGAATGAACAGAATGTCACAAGGACAATCGTGGTTATGAGCTATGACTCTCACCTGAAATAAACAAACATGAGAAACCAAATTTACCTGTTACACACTGACAGCCATACTTAAATCATTGACGGAGAACAATAATTTTGATCAAAAGTGTGAGGTAGAATTATCACTAACTTCTCACATTTCCAGTTTCTTTTTCTGCTAAGACATCACACAAGGTTTTGGCTCTATTAAAGACAACACATCTAAGTATTCAAAGGATATGACAGCAGTTACATAAACAGACACAACAAGATCGTTGAATCTATCTACAGACTTCAGAAAGCTGAAAGTGCATCAAAAAAGGAACGGTTGTGTGAAGCTAGAAGCAACAAAATCTACGTGGTGTGTTTGACAGCCCCTAAGAGGACTACGACAAACCAACCACTCACATTGCATTTGTAATCCATGCAAGGTCCTGAACAACATCTAATGCAGCATGCAAAATGAAGTGATGCTGATAAGCTTGATCTTCTTTCTGCAAGAGGAAGTAAATTATGTCATCATTGAACAAGCAAACTGCATGCACAGATCATAATAGATAATCTACAGAGAAATCTAAATGCAATGTGTGCCTCTTGTATAGCACTTATATGAGAAGTGGTGCATGCGTTCTCCAGTTCATCTATCACTTCTAGCCTTCATGGTGAATGTCCCATGCTTCTTTGACCCTTGTCAATGATCGAACAAACTTACAAATATGAACCGAGTGCCACTAGATGACCAAGATTGAACAACACCGAGGGATATGGAAAGGATGAAGTAATGAAAGAGGAAGTAATTGTCATGATCCATTGATTCATACACAAAGAGAATCCATGTCCTAGGTCTATCAACAAACTTTTTTTTCCTAGGCACACACAATAAGATAGAGTTAGAGGGCCAACCCTGAGATGAAGGGGGTACTAGATATGCTTCTACAAGGAGGGGGGATAATATCGCAAGAGTCCCCCGTTTCCAACATTTGGCTGTGTACGATATAATTGTAAATCTACATGTTTATAGTTCAGGTGAACACTTTTTGCTTGTTTGAAATCGAATGGACCATTAATATACTGTGATGGTCACATGTATGTGCATTATCTACTTCTAAATACAATATTACATGCATTCCACGAATAGCAAGGAGTTGAAAAAATTACAATGAACATTTAACCACCAGACCGCTGCTTCGACCGTGTTATACCAACAGAGACCCATTATATTACCATGAATATATATAACTACCAGTCTACCACGAATGTAATAGGCAAAACATGCATTATAATTACTAAAGAAAATATATTTAACAAAACATACTTTTGGGGCAGATCCAACTTCAGCATCATAGACTGGGATATCATTCTTACTAACAATCACAAAGCATGCTGTGCTCGCCATATCTGACAAGAAGATTGCAATTGCTCTGAAAGCTGTCACAACCACATACTAGAGCAAATTCTCTGTTCAAAGTTTGAAACATCACATAAGCGTGAGACATGAGTAAAGAACCTACCTCACCATGATAGTGTTATACATTAAGACACTATGGACCAAGAATGACCAAAGAATACTTAGAATAGAAGGTGTTTTATAATAGGTAACATAGCAGCAACATACATATCAGACCATATTTGGGTAATATCAGATACATGTTACACCATACATACATATATGTCAAGTAACTAAGAAGATTGCAGGGCTTAGAAGAGAATGCAATTCATTTTATCCACTAAGCACTTGTTTTATCTAGTTTGCACATACAAGGCTATAACTTATAAGCACAAATGGAGAAAGGCTAAAAAAACTGAAGGAGGCCTTTTTTGTGTGTGAAAGAAAAAGGAAAATGATATTTTGACCATAGAACTCCCCTAGCTGCCCAGCACCTACCTTCGCACAGCTATCTGCTTAAAAAATACATTTACAGGTAAAACTATGTAATAAGATTTTGATTGCCGACTTTGGTTAGAATGTTTCTCGTTTCCATAGAATCCCTCATGAGATCCTGGAGTTACCAACGTTCTTGAAGCTACTGGATACTAACAACTTAAAACTACCAACAGATGGGATGTGAAGAAGGGTAAGAGAATCCATTGTGGGGATCAACAACTTGAGGATTGGTCTGAGCTGGTGGTAGCGACTTTCGGCATGATTTTCCACTCTCTGTGCTGAGTATGGTAGATATCAATTGTGCATAACTAACAAGACCGGGCTGGCACTTTTGGGTGACTACATGTCTGATAGGTTGCCTGCACAAAGACAGCTTGCCCCATACCCTGGTTTTGGCAAGCCTAAGTCCTAAGATACACGGTTAAAGGGACCTACACGACAAGGGATGGCCAAAATTGGACGCCGACGAATTCTGACACGTAGGGATGGGGGTTAAGAGTGTGCGGCTACAAAACCAGACTGGCACTTTTGGGACATCAGCTTTTATTGGTTATCTACTAGCCCTACATGGCCAATATCTCCATCTTAGCTATTTCTTTTGTGGTTCCGATCTTGGCAACTTTGAGCCTAGCCAAGTGCACGGAAGTAAGGCTGTTTGGTCGCCCCTCGCCCGTTTCAGTTAGGCTGAGTGATGATGTTTCTGGGTTGGCTGCGTTACAGGGTTTGGGGAGGTTGCTATAAAAAATACAGCCTTGAGGATTGGTCTGAGCTGGTGGCAGCGACTTTCGGCATGATTTTCCACTCTCTGTACTGAGTATGGTAGATATCAATTGTGCATAACTAACAAGACCAGGCTGGCACTTTTGGGTGACTACATGTCTGATAGGTTGCCTGCACAAAGACAGCTTGCCCCATACCCTGGTTTTGGCAAGCCTAAGTCCTAAGATACGCGGTTAAAGGGACCTACACGAAAAGGGATGGCCAAAATTGGACGCCGACGAATTCTGACACGTAGGGGTGGGGGTTAAGAGTGTGCGGCTACAAAACCAGACTGGCACTTTTGGGACATTAGCTTTTATTGGTTATCTAGAACTAGCCCTACATGAACAATATCTCCATCTTAGCTACTCCCTCCGATCCATATTACTTGTCATTAAAATGGATGTATCTAGACATGTTTTAAGTGCTAGATACATCCATTTTAACGACAAGTAATATGGATCAGAGGGAGTATTTCTTTTGTGGTTCCCACTTGGTAACTTTGAGCCTAGCCAAGTGCACAGAAGTAAGGCTGTTTGGTCGTCCCTCGCCCGTTTCAGTTAGGCTGAGTGATGATGTTTCTGGGTTGGCTGCGTTACAGGGTTTGGGGAGGTTGCATGGCAAGAGATTGTGCTTGATTGGCTGCATCTAGGGATATTACAATGGTTTGGAAAGTAGATTGACTTAGTCATTGTGATTCAGTTTCTTCTACTTTGAGGATAAGTTGAGTAGTTAACTAGTTATGTCATTTTTCTGCACAATAAGGATGTAATCTAGGCACTACAGAACATATAATCCGTTAATCGTGACATGATGAAGTTAGAGTTCTGATCTATGCACTATGCATAAATACAAGTCTGGTAACATCTAGACATATCACATATTCACATTGAACAAAACCTATACATGGAGCTAAGTAAGGCATGCTTGGTTGATAGTCAAACTTCACCACAACTCTGGCAGTGCGATAGAGGGCTATGAAAGTGTGCCTCGCTATAGGCTACATCTATGGCGGTAAACCAAATCAGTAGTCATAAACAGTTGCCACATCTCTGGCAAAGTTGGAGGACCTGTGGCTATCAACCAAACATGCATTAACCTTTGATGTTGAAATTTTTGATACAGTAAGTTAGATTATTTTGGAGAAAGGACCGAGGATGGCCACAAAGTAACAGCACTCAAAATTGTTTAGAGGACCAAATGGCAAGAGAAGAAATCGTGTAAATCCTGACCACCGCACGTCTACAAGACTCAGGGATGCCCCAAGCAGAAATAGTTGGACAAAATTAACAGGGAAGCAAAGCCCGGATTGATAGAGCCACCGTGCTCAGATTGTTGGATAATCCCGTCAAACTTACCTCATAGGGCCTAGGAGCAGAACGGAGGGAGGGCAGCGAGACGCAGGCAGAGGCCGGGGAGCACGAGCGGGTGGGGCGAGGAAACCCTAGCTCAGATGGGGGAGGAGACGAGTGAGGGGCGCCAAAGGTGGGGGACAAGAGGTCACCCCGTCTCTCCGCATCACACGGCGTTTCCGATTTGCCGTCCAAGGCCCAACGTGCGCGTCAATGCGCTCCGCTCACGCACGCGCGCTCGCGTTGGACCGGCCTATTTATCCTTTTTTTTCCCCTTTTTTATGTTTCTGTTTCTGCTTTCTTTTTTCTTATTCTTTTCTGTTTTCTTTTGTTACTTTCTTTTTTCAAAGACTCCAAAAAAAATCAGATTAAAAAAACAGGTTTTGATATAATTTAGGATTTTGAAAAAAATAAGTTTGAAAATTTCAGATTTGAAAAAAAAACAAATTTGTAATGTCAAATTAGAAAAAAAATATTCAAAATGTCCAGACTTTGGAAAAACAGATTTTAAAAGAAATTTTCATGTTTTAGAAAAATCATAATTTGAAAATATTTAGATCTAAAAAATTGTTAAGATTTAGAACAAATATTCAGATTTATTCTTTTATTTTGAAATATATCTTTTAAAAAATAAGAAAAAAAGAAACTTAAATGTTATTTGAGACGCATTAGGTGCAACCCGCGGAGGGAGGTTGCAGGTGGAGCCTATTCTTGTCTGCGTCGAGAGGCAAAGAGAAGCACCCCCATCAGCCATCACACATGGTTGCACGGACAAGGCCTCCTTCATGGTCGAAGCTCAATTCGAGAATTTTCTCTCGGCCTAGTTTTGGTAATTTTGCATCTTTCAAGCTGAAATTGAAAGAAGCGACGTGCGGTGACCTAGCTCTTCTGTATATTGTAGTGTGCAAGTCGTGTATATAATATTCACAAGGTATCATTTTATAAACATTACAATTTTTAAAGTGGTATAACCGAAATATTACGGATTTGCAACTTTACGTGTTTATACTATCATTTAAAAGAGTACAGGAGATTCGATATCCTCCTTAATCTAGAGAGGATTCATATTTGAATTTGAAATACAAACTAGCTACTTTTTTTAGCAATGGCACTACTGTATTTAATACCACTAGAGCTCAACAACTTATTTATGTAATTCTATGTTGCTCGATGTATCTATGTTATCCTATAAACTATACTTCTGTTTCAGGATCTTCATATTCCTCTCCATATTCTATACAGTAGTCTATCCCTTTAATGCCTCCCAAAAAATCTGGTTGCTTACAGTAGATCTTTCCTCGGTCGTTGGTTTGGTCTAGTTTTCCTGTCTCGTAATTCTTAAAGTCTAATAAAAATCTAAAAAGATAATTTTAGTTCGAGCGTACTCATCAAATTTGATAATTGGTGTGTGGTGTAACCATTATTTAGGTTCCTTGATTTTTGAAAACGGTTTTTTAAGTTTACTTTAGAAAAACTAGTCCGTCAGTCTTCACAGGTTGTTAGAACTTTATTAAGCTTCTTTTCACGTTGCGTTCTCAATCCATTTCCCAGATAGAGAGTAACATATCACGTTTTATACACTCTTAAGAGGTGCACTACTTTTTCCATAAACGTTTTTGGTCTTATCCTCTATTACCAAGTTTCTCCAAATCATATCGAGTTCTACTAAAATCAGTAATCTGCCTGTTGCATTAAACCCGGTCAACGACCGCTGCTTGAAATGTTCTACAGATAAGATATTAAAGTTGTCATCTTGAGCACAAAATGAGAACATTACAGGCTTCCACCCACTGTTATTCCTCTTTGAGAATACAACACGACTTAGTCATCCGATGGTGTACAGAATTAAGAAAAAACTTCTCACTCGCTTGTCCTATTCCAAGATACGTGGTCAGCATGATTTATACGACGTCTTGGAATAACTGACTAAATTTATTATTTATGTCCTCATTTATTCCCTGGCATAATGAAATCTTCCTCATGTGATTTCCTATAATGTATTACAACATGATTTCATTTCCCAACAACCTTTAATTTAAAAACAATTTTTTGTTTTTGTACTTTGTTTGTGAAGCTTTTGGAAAAAGTATTTATAAAAATATAGGTTTGTAAGTTACTTGCAATTCTTATGAAGATTGAACTTGACTGGTAACGGTGATGTAATATAAGTTTCTGCTTGATCCTTGACCTCGGGATCTGGAAATAACAATCATTGTTCGATAAAGACATCACTTTGGTAAAAAAAGATTCTTTAATGCAACTAGATGAATGCAATTTTTCAAGTATTGTGGCTTCTTTTCTCTTTGTTTGGATTGCTTTGATTTGTATGTTTTCACATCCCAAAATTTTCCAAATTTTGAAATGTGAAAAATAAATAACAAAATAAATAACTGTTGAAATTTAGGGTGAAAAGAAACTTTTGTTTCTAAATGAAAACATCAAAACCCTTCTTGAACAAAATTTGAATAAAATGGAATCCAACAAATTTCAATCAAGTGAAATGCATTCATCAATGAATGTATCTTGAAATTTAAACACTTGAAAAAATAAACCAAAACCCTAAAACCCTAATGGAATAAATCATTCAAAAAGATCTCTCAAAGACTAGTTTTGATCCATACAAAAATTCAACAACAATCATTTTAAGATGATCAAAAGTGATAAACAAAAAAAAATATAAAACTATAGAAATTGGTTTCACTCTTTTTTGAACCATGGATAAAAACTTATGAATTTAATAAGTTAAAAAGAAATAAATTTCCAAGACTAATAAATCTCCTAGCTAAAATCAATACCAAATTATGAGAAAAATAATCCCAAAAGGATTTAAAAGGATAAACAAATATTAAATAAAATTCTACAAATTGGAATCACCAATTTGGGATCTATAAATAAAAAGATATGGATTTTATAAGGCAAAGAAAGAAAGAAAGAAGGAATATTTACAAAGCCAAATTAAATCTTGGCCAAATCCATAAATAAATGGAAGTTATTAAATAATAAAAAGAAATAAAATATTATTTAAATAAAACTATATGGGCTTTGAACCATATTCAGTTTTATTTAAATAAGGACAAATTGCCTAAACTAAATAAATAATAAATCCCAATAAAATTATTTAGAAGACAATTTAAACCTTGAGTTAAATCCATAAGCAAATGGAATAAAGATAATCCAAATAAAATAAAGGGATAAAGAATAATCAAATAAAGACATATGGGATTAAACCATATTCTAATTATATTTAAATGGAAGACAAAATCCCTAATATAAATGATTAATTAAATCATGAGAAAATAATAAGTTGGAATTTGCCTAAATGGAATAAAAGTTATCTAATTAACTTAAAAGGAATAAAATAATTATTTTAATAAAATTTATATGGGTTTAAAACCATATTGGATTTTATTTGAATAAAGACAAATTGTCATTTTAAATGAATATTAAATCATATTAAAATAATTTAAATAATTCAAAGTGAATTATTTAACACCCTAATGAATAAATAAAACCTACTGAAAAGGTTTGGTAAAAATTGGAATTCAAATAGAAGTTTGAAAATATATTTAAAATCTTATTTAAATAAAGACAAGTGTCTATTTTAAATAGTTAATAAACCATAAAAGAATATAAGAAAATATTCGAAAATGGATGCTAAAATACACTGTTAAAACAATATTAAAACTTACTAAAAATTTGGAAAAGTTCTGAATTCAAATGGGTGTTTGAATTATTTGAACAAAATCAAAACAGGAAATAGAAAACAGAAAAAGAAAAGAAAACAGAAGAAGGAAAAAATAAAAAGAAGCAACCCAACCCAGCTAGCCCAACAGGCCAGCGCAGCGCACTCCCTCCCCCTCCCCGAACCATTTTCTTTCACTCGCAAACGAACCCGCACCCTCACTGACCTGATGACCCCACCGAACCTTCCTAACCTCGCTAACCACCAGGTCCCACTGCCCCGTCATCGTCTTCCCCACCGCGATGACCATGCCCTCTCCCCCGGCCGTTTCTGCTGTTAATCTCTCTACGTAAATTCGCGTTAACTTCTGATAAATTCTCGCCAGTAAGCATGCCCTCTTAAGCGCCTCCTCTCCCTCTCTCATTCCCCTCAATCCCCCACACCTCTCGGCCCCTAGGATGCCCTAATTTCTCGCTGCACTCCACTGTTCGTGGCGAGCCTTAAACGTTAATTCCGGTGAGAATCAACTGCCCCTCTCCCTCTTCTTTGCTCTTTGATGTTTGTCATTGCCGTGCGCATCTTCTGACCCCAACCGCTTATTTTCTCGTGCCCAGAGGCTCGCCTCCGTCACCAACTGTGAACGACCAACGACGGCCACTACTCCGGCAATGAAATCCGGTGAGCTCCGACCACCCCCTCGCCTCTGGTTTGTTTTGTCGCATCCGCTGTCCCCACTCGCATGCATTGATGCTCTTCGTTTGTCCGCGGGCTCTCTATAGGATGACCTTCGACCACCTCTGCAAGAACCCGATGCCGATGCCAGCTCCGGCGAGCGATTCAAGTCAACATCGTGCGCCCCTTCAGCTACGACGACCACCTCGAGCTTCAGCACGTCGCGACGAATCCAGTGAGCAACCTCCCCCTCTCCCTTGCTTCCTAGATTCGCCGGAACATCTCTGCCCGAGAGCGCCGCTGCCGCTCGCTGTCGCTAGCGCCGCCAAACTTAGGTCAGTGCTTAGCAGCCGTTAGATTTTAATCTTGTGGCTGCGATAGATTGACTAGTCGAACAGGTATGGATCAATCTGATCTGTGCGATTTACTTTAGATCCAACGATCCATAGAACGCAATCCGTGTGAACCGGTACCAGCGAATAGGAAACAGACACGTGGCCTGTGTTTCATTTTAAAGACAGAAACATGTCTATTAGATGTTTAGATTTAAAAAAATTCATAACTTTTTGATCCACGCGTCCAAAATTTGTAAATTTTATATCACTGGAATCAGCAAAAAAGAAACCTTTGCAACCATGCCCTTAGTTTAGCATTTTGCTTCTGGAAATTGGTTGTTTTTACAAAAACATTTTTAGGCTTATTTAGAGTATAAAAATTATTCTAGAAATGATTTTTGAGTAAAATCTTTTGAAAATGTTTTGTTTTGAACCTACTGACCATAAAACCAACCTTTGGATTTAAAAGTATATTTTGTGACACTTAGGAATTATTCCTTTGAATAAAGGCATTTCTAGTAAAATAAAATTATTGCTTTCATTTAAAAATGGTTTTGAGTGGAACCTTTTGAAAATGGAATTTTTTAAACACTTTGACTCTAAATATTAATATTTGTGTTTAAAAACATTTTGACTAAACACTAGAAATTATTACTTTGATTTAAATCATTTCTAGCAAAACAAAAAAATGATTTAAATGGCCACTTTCACTAACTTGATTTTAAATGATTTTTCCACTTTTATAAATGACCAATAGGTATTTTAAAATGTTTATAGCCTATTAGAAACCACCTTTCCAAATAAAACAATCTCTTGCATGCTTGCATGCATTGTTTTGTTTTCTTTAATTTATGTGATGAATTATTTGAATGCTAGTTTGAATATGTGCTTGCTTGATTGAATTGCAGTGAACTTTGAAGAGTGTGACAATTGCAAGATCAAGGAGTGAACCTATATTCTCTACCAAAAAGGCAAGTGGTGCTTCATACATTTTGTCCTAATATTTTGACTATGCATTAGTGATATTTCTAAGTAGGACTTGCATGGAATTTTCTATGTGTTAACTATGCCATGGGAAATCCTAGTAGATGTTGCCTTGGTAGAATTTTCCCTAAGTTAAGATTCCTACTACTATCATGCTTAGCCTAGCTAGTAGAAAACAAGGGCGGATTATATTCATGCTATGGAAATTTTGCTAAGTCTTTTGACTTATGTTTTGGCTTAATAAAACTACTAAGTGAATTAATCACCTGGGTGGAATGGTGTGAATGGATTTATGTTGAGTGGTTACACAGGACCAGTAAACTGGCGAATACTTGTGTATCTCACTTGTGGAAAGCCACCCAGGAACAAAGAAATTTGAGATGTCAAATGTTGAGAAGATTCAAGTGCAGCCACATGGCATTATGGGCTCTGCCTGGATCATATAGGTTGCAATAACTTAGCCAGATGGACAGTTGGTGGTAGGGGGTGATAGGTTTGGAGCGCGTCCATTTTGGTCTAAGGGAAGGCTTCTGAAAGATCTTGTCTCAATGCATGTCGAGTCTTGTGTGGAAAGTGCACCACCTCTCGAGAGAGTAAAATCTAAGTACTTAGCCGTGTCCCCGACAATGGACAATTTGAGCATCAAGACATGGAAGCTATCAAGGGTATCCTCATCCCAATTTCTAAGTTAAAAACTTGTGGGTGAACAGGGGTAAAGGATCACCAATTTTATTGGTTGATGCCTTGGGAGTTTTTATCAAACAAAAACTTAGTGTTTTCAACTGATAGGTAAAATCTATTTTGAGCAAAGCAATCCTAAGATCCACTTAGCCAAATGCATATAGATGATAGATACCACTATTCTACCATAATATCACTTGCTAATACAATTCAAATGTATTGACCCTTGTGGCTGTAACTTATTATGTTGCAGGTTTGTTTGTTTGATGTTAGTGAAGTGTGTTCATTAGGATTACAAGTCTATAACCAACATGATTGCCTGTGGCACTTTGAAGATGAAGGACTCCATGCTATATAGTTATTTCTGCTGCATTGTAATGCGATAGCCAAATGAGCTATGTAAGATGTAATGAATTATTTTATTCCTGGTTATAAAGTTGTAATATGACCTTTGTTTCTTGATATTACATCTTAAAATGTGGATGATAGCTATTGATCCAGGACTAGCATTGCAATCACAGGGACCTTTACCTTTTAAAAAGGTGGGGTCTTACATATGTGAATCTTCCTTTTTTAGGGTTTTATTGAATTTCACTTTAGAATTTTCATATAATACAAGAAATTTCTTTCACATTCCAATGATGTTTTTTAAGATGAAAATAATATTCCAATAGTATAGGAATTCTTATTTAGGATTAAGGACTTTTGATGAGTCCAAAATTGAAGCATATTTACCTTTCGTTTTTGCATCAATAGAGTAGGGATTTTTATATTTCACTGCATTGCACGCACCTTTTTGTCCTTGTTTTAACAGGAACCCAAATCATTAAGTTTTATATGAACATATAAATTGGAACTGACATATTATGCTATAATATGATATTTTTAAATGATAAAAGTCATTTTATGGATTTACCTTCGCACCCGGGAGAACACCAAATGAGGAGAAGTCATCAGCATCGATATACGGGCAGATCCCGCCCGTACCGTCCGCCTGTACTGCGTGGCAGCGTGTCTGACTCATCAAATACTTTCTCCTGGCAAAGACAAGAGGGAGATCCAACATTCACAGCCACCAGAAACCATGAAAAAATACATCTGAAAGGGATCTGAAGGAGTAACTTGGCTAGGGGCAAATCCCTGCTGCTTCACAGATCATTAGAGGACATCGCATCATCCCCTTCACCATCAATCGCTACATCTCCATCACCATCGCTACCCCCGTCTCTCATCTATTAGATCTTGTTGTAATTTTAGATCTGAGCTTCAATCAAAGCTTTTTCTGGCGTCGTTTCCGGGGAGGCTAAGGACGGTTCACAAGGGGAGTCCTTCACAACCTTTCTCTTTACTTTGTTTTTGTTTTGCTTAGTTTCTTTTGCTTTGTTTTGCTTGCTTCCTTTTATCAGTTTCGTTTGGTTTGCTTTTCCTTATCAAAAACATAAAAAAATAGTTGTTCCTTTAGTTGTCACCTTGTTCTTGCTCACCATGTTTATCCCTAAGTTCACTCTGAAAGACCTTTCAATAGGTAGTGGCTCTATAATTGGGAAAGAAAATATTGAAGAATTCTTTAATCATATAAACAAATATGAGGATATTGAGGATAGATCCTTAGCAGAACTTGCTCCTAATTATGAAATTGCTGCAGCTTATTTAGTTCACATGTTGGAGGCTAGGTTTGTTGACCTTAACCCCATGATGCAAATAATGTTTCTTAAACTAAAATAAATTGAGGATGCTGAAAAGAGAGATTTTATCCTAGAAACCCTGTTAAAAGAGTTCAATGATGTTGCTAAGGAAGCCAAAAAGGTATTTGATCGTTTTAATAAACTAGGGTCATGTGTAGATGTTATGGGTACATTAGAAAAGTTGGATAAAACCAATGGAGAGGAAGTTAAAATACCCATACCTTTTAAACTTGTAGGAATGCATGAAGCCCTAGAAAAGAATTTTGATTGGATTGTTCATGAAAACCCATTTGATGAAAGTAGTGAACCCAAGAGAGATGAGAAAGGATCCTCTAAAAATCATTTGGATGAGATACCTTTCCTAGTTGAAGAAATTTCGTGTATTGATCTTAATGCTTCTTCATTTGAAAATACTTGATTCCTGCTTCTTGTGCCTAACTTAAAGGCGTTAAAGAAAATTACTTCTTGGAAGATAACCCAATAGTTTTCTTGAGTCCTGGAAGTTATTAATTCTGTAATAACCTCTCCTTATCCTTTTTGTTTGATCTTTGTGCCAAGAATAACCTCTAATGAGAGGGAAGTAAGATTTGGGGAGTTGTCGTTGTCCCGAAACAGATTTTTGTTCTCCACTGTAAAAATTCGAGTAAAATCTCTGTAACTAGGATTGAGCTGTAATTTTCTGAATAAATCCCCCAGGTTGTTAGATAACTTTAGTTAGTTCAACACTTTTTTATTTGAGCAACAGAAGATCTTCGAAAAAATCGGTTTTTACCCGCTGGTCTGTTTTGACTGATTTCTGCCATTATTTGTATTTGCTTCTTATTGATTCCTTTTTGGGTTCTTTTTGGGAAATTAAGCTTTTAGAGGGAATTACTACAATAGAGTGTGCTTAAGAATGCTTCCTCTTGGGTACGAGTGGGTGATCCTAGATGAGGTTCGATGATGATGATTCGGTGGATATCAAAAGATGATGATCAAGTTAGAGATATCATTTTCTTATCCCTTTCCTAAACACTCTGATTAGACAAGCTTCTTATCCCTCCTATTTTATAAACAAAGATGGATTTATGCAAAACAAATCCACCAGCCATAAGTCTTGCAGAGTACACCCTGTACTCACCCTTGCTTTGTTGATACTTTTGCAGCAGAGTAAGTGTTCCCCTGAAGATGAGTTTGATACGACATCGACGAGTAGCTTGGGGTTCCCGGCCGGCAGCCTGAAATCTATGAATTGGACGCCATCGTTAGGCTTCATCCCTCTTAGGCCATTTGTTAAGTTTGTTATACTTAATAGCATAATTTTTCTTCTGTTGTTTGATGTTTGTGGTCAGTGACCTATGCTTATAATATTTTGGTTCTTCGCTCAGTTATGAGCTTGCTGTAATAATTTTTGTGTCATAGGGTCACTATTGTGTTACCGTTTCTCTCTCTATATGCTTTCGAGATTAGGTTAGGCTTATGTTCAGACGAAGGTCTGGGATTTGTCTAGCCTTAATCCGAGGGTTGTCACATAAACTTGAACCATTGTGTCATCTATGTTGTATATACTTGCACTTATACGTTGGAATTAGCAGAACCATGTTGTCATGGGGAACACTTTCAACATTGCACTTGTACATTGTACACAGTTGATATCATGCTATTTTGTTTACGGATGTCGTCGGTGTGAAATAAAAGGGGAGCTTGTAAGTCCATGGAGTTATGTATGTGTGTTAGAGAAACGTCTGGGCCGCTAGCCTGATCCATGCCTAATCATGGTGGAAACTTGCAGCATCACCATAGTGAGAAATCTATGAAGCTTTCTTCTTATAAAAAAAAGAGAGACATTGAAAAGAGGAAAGAGAGAAAAAAACACCATTTTCCCATGGTAAATAAGAAGATTGCTGAGATGCCCATTGTCTGCTTGCCTTGTCATTTTGATATGGGATAGCTTCTCTATCATGTGCAAGGCATACCCCGTTGGCGGTTCTCTATGATACACATGTATATACTATGACAAGAACTTACCGATGACTAAAGTTGAGTAGCATGAGGAGAGGCCCTCGTACTCAAGGGACATGAAATTGCCAACTTATACTTTGTCAAGCATATACTCCATAGTTTGTTCACTTTAACCTTAATCACTTCAAGATGCTTATGATAGGGGCAATGAGAGCTGAAATCTAACAAGTACAATAATTTTTGGAAGCTCTTTATGAAACTTGAAATCTGTAACATCCCAAAAATATTAAACTAGAATCATCAAACTCTAATCACCAAAATTAGGGTTAACAAAAAAAATTCCAATTAAAAATATGAAAGCATTCCTATGTGTATGTAACAAAATTTGGATTCTTTTGAATTTCCATGATTATGTGTTTCTTTGCTTGTAAAATGATTCTTAGGTGAAATAAACATCATCTAAATAATCCCCACACTTTTCCTAAAGACAAATAAATCAAAACAAACAAATTAAGTGAATGGTCACTTTGGCCAAATTAACTCCCATGCCTACTTTGGCTATCTCTAACTTTCAGAACTTAACATAAACATATTTGGATCTTTGCACCCATTGATAGTACTCATAACAAAGTACCAAGGCCCACCTTGTGATCATCCAGAAACATTCAAATGCATAGTTTAAATGACAGTTTAAAACTGAATCTATTTCATATGGGAAGATCCCACTTTTGCAAAAAAAACTCAAACCAACTCAACTTTCAAAACCCAAGCATCTACAGACTCACCAGCACATGCCTAGCACACCCACCAAAAATAATTTCAAAATTCAAAACTTTAGTTCATGCGGCCATTTCATCAAACACCTTGCAGATGCAAATCAAACAAATCCTAAACACTATAGTGTGCAGTGATTCTGGCCTAACTTGTTCTCTCTCTGGACACCACTAGCCTTAGTAGATCATCTAACAACCTTAAATAATCTCTAGCACCACTGTAAGCTGGCCATTGTCATCAATGGTGAGCAGGCCGAGTGCACCATTGCCACCCCATAGTCGACAGCAAGCTATGAGCAACACTAGCCTCGCCAACCTTGTCTGGGAGCAAGCTAGCACCCCACCGCCACTCCCTGTCCCAGCCGCAAGCGATGCCAGCCCCTGGACCACACACACCGACCATGCCAAGCCGCTCTGCAACCATGCCGAGAGCGCGCCCCGTGTGCCACACTCGATAGCCTACCACAGACCGCGCGCTGCCCTCGCCGCATGCACGCGTGATCACCACCGTCCCAGCAACCCCGCAGACACTCCCGTTCGCCACCGCGCGGACCACCCGTGCTGTGCGCCATTAAACTCCCATCGGGCACGCTCAGAGCACCGCAGCGTTCCGACCGATCAGCACCGCCCCACGCCTCGCCACCATGTCGTTGAGATTCGCCAGGAAGCACAGCACCGCCCCTACCGTTGCCCACGCCGATAGCCCTCTGTGCCGTCGACCACGACGAGCTCAGCCCGCACCCGTCGGTCCCCTCTCGCCACTATTAATAGAGGCCTCCCCCGCTCGAATTCTTCACACCATCTCACTCCCCTCACCTCACTGATCGTTCCACCCCTTAGCCAGAGCAAGGCGAGCAGCGCATCGCCAGAATTGCGTCGGAGCTTGCCGCTGCAGAGGAGAAGAGGAGCCGTCGATTTCATCCACCCCAGGAGGAGCTGCCGGTACCAGAAGGTTCGCCGTCGTCGACTTCGTCGTGCGCCCGCATCGCCGACCTTCGCCTGAGCCCCGGTGAGCCCCCGACGACCCCCACTGAGCCGCTAGGGTTCAAAATCGCCGGTGACTAGTTCATCATCGACAACGACCCTTAGCCGTTGACCTTACTTCTAATCCAACGCACCACAGCGCCTCGTACCGCTTCGCATTTAAAGAGTCACTGACCAGTAGACCCGCCCTGTCAGTCGCGCCCCGCGCCGCGGAGTGACACTGGGCCAGCCCAATAACCCTTCCCGCGTAGCCCAGTCATTTGAATTTAGCTTTTTCCATTTTAGTTCAAACATAGTTCTGTATCTAGTTTCAAAAATCAACTCAGCTCGATTCACTAAACCAAATTGAATGAAACCAATTTTGTTAGAAAGGTTTTGAAATGCTTAATCCAAGCCCGTTGGATTCAAATCATTTGAATCTATAGATCAATCTTGGTAAAAATAACAAGGCAGAACCTTTTCTGCATTCAAACATTTTTCAAATTTAAACCATAATAGCTTTTGAGTTGATTCCAACTCTCAAAAATCACATTTGATCATACCTTTCAGAATATATAAAAACATATGGGTTTACTTACATAAATAATGTTCAAGTAATAAAAGAATGCCACATAGGCATTTCTAGTCATTTAGTTTTATTTAAAATAAAAGGTTAAATCTTACTAAATTGTGACACCACCTTAAATCACATTCCCATGTACTGAAATATGTGGTGATGACATGTGTCAACATGATCTCATGTTTGGTTTGGAGAATATTAAATCTTAAGTAGTTTTTCAATGAGTAGAAATTACTTTTCTAAAAAAATAATAATAAAATAAAATCAATAAGACAAATGCTTTAATCTTGTAATATTAGTGATGATGCTAGATCATCTATAGAACCCTTTTGTATGATGATTGAAAGTAGTTAAGTATTGTTTGGTGATTGTGTACCTCGTATTTATTTATAGACGCTATTACCGACCGAGGATACGAGGAGGAAGGAGGATACTACGAAGAAGAAGCCGAGGAGAACTTCAACCACTGCTCTGCACAAGGCAAGCCTAATACTACTAGTTGATTGAGCAAGCTAACAATTGTAAGATATTCTACTTATGCAAGCCTATACTGATACCTAGGCAAGCAAATACTTGCTTGTTAACATGCTAACCATATGCCTTAAGCATATGTGATCATACCCCCTTGATACCCCCTCCTAGTTTTACTTGCAAGCTTCTACTTTATTTCTTTATCCAAGCTTTCTTTTAGAGTTTACTTAAGTGACTTGTAGAGTCTAGGAAGATAATTGAAGGTGGCATAAAGAGCATAAAATTTGGCCTAAGCTAGATAATCTTTATGTCATCCTAAGGCATGATATTGAACTTGTAGGGTTCGCATCATAGAAAACAAAAAATTTCCTACGATGGGAACATCTATGTACCAAGATCTATCTACTAGATACAAGCAACGGGTGGATATACATCCATAGAATACATACCCTCGAAGACCGAATAGCGTTAACGAGGTTGTACTCATGGATGATGTAGATTTAACGCTAGATCTCAAGATCGTGATGAAGTCCATCTGGTCCAGCCGGTCCAGCACGATCAAGTCCAGCACCTCAAAGCAGTGGTGCATCCGTGATTGCACACACGTACGGGTACCCCGACAACCTCCACGCCCTCGCTCCAGAGAAGCAGCGGAAGCAACAAATCCTTCCAGAAAAAGCCACCAGGAACATGTATCTCACTGATCCGAGACCATGGGGAAATTCTAAAGGGGGGATAGAGATCCTTCACGAGGAGGTGTGCTTTGAGAGGAGGAGAGGGGGGCCTTTTATAGGAGAGAGGGGGGCACCCAAGGGGCATGGCGCCCAGCCATGGGGCTGCCCCCACCTCTTCCACATTCATGTGGGTGGAGATCCCACTCAAAATGAAAAGCCTCCACTCCCATTAAAAAGCCTCCACTCAAAAATCCACTCACATGCATTAAATTTCCACCAAATTTAATGCAAGCTCTCATTTAAATAAAACTTTTTTATTTATTTATTCAGAATTTTGTTAATTACTTTAATTAACAAACATTCACATAAAACCCCTTACAACATTTCAATTTCACATGCAGAACCAGTTTCAGCAATTTCAACCGAAACAGTTTCGGTGTCTAGTGAAATAAATTCCTGCGCTTTCCTTTTCTTTTTCTGGCATATCATTTGCTCCGAATGGTGTCGGCATCCCTTAAGTGTGTCACCCTACGGTTCGCGAATAATGCGGACATGATCGAGACCCTTCTCCGATCAATAATCAGTAGCGGGACCTGGAGATCCATACTGACTCTCACACATTCAACGATGACTTCTGTGATCGTGTGAACCTTTTACGCTAGTATCTTAATCCCTTTGTTTCATATATTACATGTCTGAGATTCGATCATCGGTATCTCCATACCTAGTTTGATCTCGTTACCGACATGCACTCTTTTCTCGTTCCCGTGATATAACATTCTAGTGATCAAATCACTTGCTTGCAAGCTAATCAATGTGATATCACCGAGAGGGCCCAGAGCATATCTATCCGTCATCGGGATGAACAAATTCCACTCTCGATCCATGGGTCTCAACATAACACTTTAGTAGTTCTGAAGCCATCTTTATAATCACCCAGTTACGGTGTGACGTTTGATGTCATCGAGAAACTCTTCCGGTGTTAGTGATTGACATGATCTCATGGTCTAAGGATTAGGATCACTTCGTAAGTTGTTATAGCAATATAAACTCAGTGACTTTGATCGTAATGCTATACTTCGGATGAATGTTCATCACATCATTACACTAATGTTGTGACCTCGTTATTAACAACATCCAATGTCCATGATCAGGAAACTTTGATCATCATGTTAATCAACGAGCTAGTTTATAAGAGAGGCATAACTAGGAACTTCCTTTTTTTTGTTTATAAAACACACATGTATTAATGTTTCCGTATTAATACAATTATAGCATGTAAAATAAACATTTATCATAAATAAGGAATACGATAATAACCACTTTATTATTGCCTCTCGGGCATATTCCCTTCAGAACTTAGTTAAACTCCACTAGTTTACTACCCCTCATTAGTACTTACCCCCACTTGTGGATGCTAGTGTTAAGCATAAAAACTTGATTCAACTTTAGATGGGAATACTTGGTGGAAAAATGGTTATGAAAACCTTGGAATGATGGATCATTTTATTGAGATGTTTTGACATGTGTTTCTGAACACCAGATGATTTGGATGATGAAAATGTTGAGGCATGAGCCTTAGCCCTTTATAAAACGGATGGTTGTCTGGATGCGATACCATTCCAATTTTACCGTATAACCACAATACCCGAGATTTGGGTAGGGCTTGACTGGAAACTTATATACCTTAGTATTGGTTCCCTCACGGCCAAGGTCTAAGCTGAGGCTACCTTGTGAAGATTGTCCACCTATGCAGTATCCAAGATGACAGTTGGTCATGGTTGGGAGGCCAAACTCAGAGGATAGGTGCCTATACTATGGCATGTAATCAAAAGGTTAGGATTGATTATCCGCATACTGAGTATGGTGAATTCAGGATTTGTTCCTGACGGATGTATCGAATGTTGTGGTGAAAGTGTACAATCTCTGCAGAGTGTCAAACTATTTGAATAGCCGCGTCCGCGGTTATGGACAGTTGGAGTGGCCATACTGTTCCCCCGACAGATGTTTTCAAAATGACTTATGAAATGAATTGAGATTTTGACTTGACCACAACAGAGTTGTGAGATGAAATACAAGTTCCCACTTAGGTGTTATAAAACTTCAACTAGCTTTCTTTGTTTCTCAACTTAGTAGAGGTAAATCTGGCTTTTGCAAAACAACCCTAGAGCTTAGTGTCCTACTACACAAAAAAAACCTTCACTTGTTAGTATTAGTTTGCGAGTACTTAAAGAGTACTCATGGATTTGTCCCTGGCTATTCCCATGGCCAGACTATGAAGAGGAGTACCAAGAGGATGGACCCCAGGAAGGTTACGACAACTAGGATCATCTCCCATCATCAGCATTGCCTGTGACCCCGAAGATGGAGCTTCGCCTACGCTACCGTTATTATTACGTATTTCCGCTGCTTGAGTTGTATTAAGAACTGGATCATGAGATCCTTATTTGTGTAAGACCTTATGTATGGTTTGTAATGGATGATTTACTGTGGTATCCAAATCTGTTATGTATCACAAAAATGGTAATCCTGGGATTGCGATGTATGGCATAACAGGCATCTGTGATTAAAAATCCGGGTGTTAACAAAATCCCTGCTTCCCTTTGAAGGGACTTTCTTCCACTTTTATATTGAGTCTCCACCTTCTATCATTAGGCACCAATTAAGAGAGCATAGTTGTCATTCTTAGTTCTATGTGCATTGTCCCAAAACTTATTGATTGATTCATATTGTTGATATTGCTTTTCTTGAACTATTTGTATCTAGTCACTCTTATGAACTTTGAAGGTGTCCTATGCATTTATTGCTACTCCATGAGGGACAAGCTGAATGCCACTATGCTATGTTTTCTATATGTGAAACAAACAAACGTCTTTCAATGCATTGTTATTCATGAATCTTTGTTTATATCCTTTCATGTTGCATGCATAGTTACTTTGTCTTATTGTTAGAACTTCTTCTTTCATGCTCATGTTTAGAGTACTTCGATCCCAGCTTTCAATGCTTGCAAATGGTTTGATCTTCATTTCAATGGTGCATGTCACCTAAAAAATTATTCTTTTTATCACTTACCTACTCGAGGATGAGCAAGAGTTAAGCTTGGGGATGCTTGATACGTCGAAAACGTATCTATAATTTTTGATGTTCCATGATTGTTTAGTATCTACTTTGCTTTGCTTTGTCTACACTTTGAGGTATTTTTATATGTTTTCTGGGACTAACCTATTAACAAGATGCCACAGTGCCAGTTGCCTGTTTTCTATTGCTTTTGGTTCTAGAAAAGCCAGAAAATGAATATTCTCGGAATTGGACGGGACAAAAGCCAAAGTCAATATTTCACCGAGGATAACACGGAGCCAGAAGACAAGACGGAGGAGGGCCTCAAGGGGGCCACACCCCTGGCTGCATGGCCAGGCCTGGGGGGTGCAGCCGCCTCGGGCACCCCCTCGGCCTCCCTCTTCGCCTATAAGAAGCCCCCGATACCTAAACCCTAAGTACCTGATAAATCTTCCACGAAACAGTCCATAGCCTCCGCCACCATCGTCCCTAGATTAGGGGGATATGAAGCTCTTCCCGGCATCCTGCCGGAGGGGAGAGATTATCCCGGAGGCCTTATTCATCACCATGCCAGCTGTCGTGGTATTGTTGATGAGTACGCCATGGAGGGGTCCTCACAGTGCGTGTTTAGAGACATGGGGGAAGGCGGACGGTTGACGGGTACGAGGTAACACAGCTTACCCAGGTTCAGATCCCACGACGGTGGCGGAATCCTACTCCTGCTATAAATCACTATAAGGGCAATACACCGAGTTACAGGGCTTGGTTCGCTGTGCGAGGTTGTATGAATCGATGCCCTAAAGGCTCCCATAGGCCCGACTTATATAGTCGCCGGGTCCTAGGGTTACAGGGAAAAGTCCTAGCCGTACAGGTTACAGAGTCCTACACCGTCTATTACTAGTCTTGTGTATCTTGCACTCCAAGGCTCCGGGTAAGTCGGTGACTCCAACCGTAGCCTTCCTTTATCCGGCATGGGCCTCCCTTCTGGATCCATCTAATTGGGCCGCCCAGCAGGCCATGGGCCATGCTACCAACTGTGGGCCACCCGGGTTATCCGGATAGGAGACATGCTATGAGGATACCCATATAGCATATCCCCAACAGTAGCCCCCGGAGAACTCCGAGATCTTGCGCCGTCTTGCCTCTTCACGTTGAATGCTCCGTCTAGATGGATGCCGGCAAATCGTCAAGCAACATCTTGTAGTCCTCCCAAAGAACCCTGCAAGGTTTTCTCCTTCTTCAATATGTAAGTCGGAGAAATGCTGAATCTTCCATCGTACTCTTCCGTAGCCGGACTGGATCCGTCCATGTCGGAATCTTCCTATGTGACGGCTCATCTGCCTATGTCAGCTAGGCCGACGTAGGCGTAGGTCAGCGACGCCTCGTAATTCACACATGCAGAGAACGCAATCATGTCCGATTTTTCCGCTGAGCGATATTTAACTGCTGGCGGCGGTTGGGACGCGGGCGAAATTTTTTTCCGACGTCCGCACACACGTCGTCTATGCGGCAACCGTCCGATCAAGCTGCACGAATCTTGATGCTGGAGATCATAAATAGTAACCGCGATGGAACTTTTTTACTTTTCACCTCATTCTCTCCTCGCATCGTCTTCTTCCTCCAGCGAGCGCCCCCTCGAGCTCTCCACGCAATCTTCGCGAAAAACCCTAGCTCCAATTCTCGCCAGTCACCTCCAAACTCACCCAATGGCCAGTAGCAGCTCTACCCCTTCCATGGCAGTGTCGGGCGAAACCGCGGCGAAGCCGGCGAGCTCCATCGTCGTGCCCCCAGAGGGTCTGGTCATCCCCGTCTTGGCGGTGGTTGAGTCCACCGGCGGCGACCATAATCCAGCGGCTCTAGAGCCGCTGGAGGAGGAGCTTGACTCCCACAAGGGAGATTGGCGTGGTTCGGATATCACGGACCGTGATATCAAGGAGATGATCGCCGAGGGATACTTCCCTGCGACGGAGGGGCTCGCCTGGCGGGCGGCACTGGCCGGTGAGGTGACACCTTCTCCCCAAGCCGGAGAAAAGGTGTACCTCAAAGCCCAATTGGTACGCGGCGTCTCCCTACCCATCTCTAACTTCTTCCTTTCCGTCTTGAATCACTATAGAGTCCAGCCCCAAAACCTCTCTCCCAATAGCATCTTAGCGCTTAGCAATTACGTGGCGCTCTGTGAGGGTTACCTAGGGATTAAGCCTAAGCTATATCTCTTCGTGTATTTCTTCACCGTCAAGCGTGAAGTCGGAGCCAGTAAGGAGGAACTTAGAAATTGCAGCACCATAAGCTTCAAGATCCGTCCTGGCCGGCGGTTCCCCGACATTGTTGGCCACGAGTCCTGCAAAAACTGGCAGCGCACTTACTTCTATGGCCCCGACATCCCTCTGGCCGGCCGAGAAGTAATGTACCCGGACTTTGTCGACGGAGCCGCCGCTGAAGCCTCGTCATGGAGATCCCAGGCCTCCCTTCCCTCCGACCTCGATGCTTCCCGCGCCATAAGGCAGATAGAATGGTTCGTAGAGATGGGTTTGACCGGCTTGGACCTAGCCATCTGCTGGTTCATCAGGCGAATCCAACCTCTGCAGCACTGCGCGAAGCTCATGCACGAGTACCAGTGATAGAAGGGATAGCCTCCGCATCTCCGTGGACAATTTCTCGAGTGACTCCGTCAAGCTCCGCCTTAAGGAAATCGTCAAGGTGAAGGACAAGAAGCATGGCTTCACCATAACCTATGACATGTTCATAGACGGCAAGTGCCCAAAGGTAGTTGTTTATTTCCGTGTATGACATATACTCCAGTTCTTCCGTCTAGCAAATGTCATCCCGTCTAACATGGTGGTTCTTCACCTTACAGCTTAGCGACATAGATGAGGACAACATGGCTCCTCAAATCTATGATCCAAATATGAAGGAAGTCACCGTCGTGTCCGATGATGATGCTCCATTGGCGCGAAAGCGGAAGAGCTCCACCTCTGATGCTTCCGACGGAGGTAAGAAGAAGAAGACGGAGGGTGGAGCCTCCAAGAAGACTACCGTCGCCCTGGAGGCGGAGAAGAGAAAAGTTACCGGGATCCCCTTTGCCAAAGCACCCCCACTTGTGTAAGCTTCTTTCTCTTTGACATTGTCTATTTATCTGTCTTGCTCCTGTACTTATGCATTTTGCACGTTTCAGGAAGAAAGCCACGACCATCTTGAATAAGACCTCCAAAACATTGGGGGCTTCTAGAACCATTAAGGACATGCTGCACCACGACGCATCTCCCGCCATCGCCCCTGTCACTCCCTCCGTCAAGCCCTCGTCTGCCCCAACAAGCTCTCAAGCTAAGGAGGCATCTGGCCCTTCCGCCATGGAAGTGGACTCAGGTGCCTCTACCGAGGTCGCTGTTGTCGGTGAGCAGGCGGCACAGGAGAGTGCCGCCCACCAAATGGCTAAAGCTCCGGCTAAGGATGCCATCGGTGGTGGTAAGGCGGTGGTGGAAGCAGGTACTTCTTCCGTAGGCGGCGCCCCTGCACCCAAGAAAGCCATAGCTTATCCAAAGATAGTCTATCCAGTACTTACACCGGGTAGCACTGCTCTGGTCCCTGGTGCGGCGCCGACATCTCCGACGTGCGGTCTAGAGGAGCTCCTCCGACAAGCAGAAATCTTGCAAGGAAACAACATATCCTTTGGCAAGCTGCTAGCCGAGAGTGCTACAAACCTCAAGATCATTGCACTTGTAAGTTTTTATTTGCCTTCTACATTTCATATGAGTATCCCACTGTAGCCCCCGAGGATGTAGACGGAAAACCATAGGTCTTTGCGTCTAGATGCTCTAAGAGTGACTAAGCTAGAAAACTTCTCACTGTAGCCCCCAAGCATATAGGTGGAATGAATTATTCCGAATAGATGCTTTAAGAGTAGCATATGCAGTGTTTATAAATTTCAATACTGTAGCCCCCAAGCCTCTAGTTGTAACTGATTTAGTTCCGACTAGATGCTTAAATAAAAGCTAAGCATATATCCGAGTTAAAAAACTTTATACTGTAGTCCCCAAGCTTCTAATCGAGAACAGAATTAGTTCCGACTAGATGCTTAAATAAAAGCTAAGCATATTGCTAAGTTAAAAACTCTCACTGTAACCCCCGAGCGTCTAGGTGGAATTTTTCTGGCTAGATGCTCCAAGCAGACCAAACAACGTTTAACTTTTCCTTTTTTCCACAGAACGAGAATGCTCGGAGGGGCATGGACAACGACAAGTATCATAAGATGCGCCCAGACTTGGAAGCTGAAAAGGGTAAAACTACCTTCTTGAAGGAACAGATCACCAAGAGCAAGCATATGTTTTCTTTTTTGCATTCCAACTTGGTTTTGTGTCCATATTCTCCGAGTACTCACTATGTACTTTGTGCTCTCCGACTTGCAGAAACCATTGCCAAGGCTAAGGATACTGTCGAGCAATCCAAGCACATTCAAGAGCTGGATAGCGAGAACAAGATCCTTAAGCAGGAGAGGAAGGACATGCTGAAGATGCACGAGGAATCCATGAAAGTCCTGCAGGACTCCGCCACCGAGGAGATCAACCGCTTGAAGGAGGAGATCTCGATCTTGAGAGATCAGAAGAAAGCTGCCGACAAGCAGAACCAACACCATCATGAGGCGTATAAACTCCTCCAACAAGAACGGGACTCCTTGGAAGATACCCTCTAGCAGGCTGAGGCCAGCATCTTCAGTAAGTGATTCTCCGTCTTGGATTTCTGTAGTCTAGATACTCTGAATTTTTTGAACTCATGTGTTCCTTGTCAGAATGTGCAGCTCCTACGTGTTGGAGATATGCCCTAGAGGCAATAATAAAAGTGGTTATTATTATATCTTTGTGTTTATGATAAATGTTTACATTCATGCTATGATAGTATTAACCGGAAACATTAATACTTATGTGATTTGTAAACTAAATTAGAGTCCCTGGTAAAGCCTCTTTATAATACTAGCTTGTTGATTAATAGATGATTGTGGTTTCTCGATCATGAACATTGAGATGTTATTAATAACAAGATCATATCATTAGGAGAATGGTATGATGGACATACTCCTATAGATACGCATAGCATTAAGATCAAGTCATTTCAATAGTCCGTTTGCTATAAGATTTCTGATACATAGTAACCTAATTCCTTCGACAATGAGATCATGTTAATCACCATCACCGGAAGGATGCTTTGATGACATCAAACACCACACGGTAACTGGGTGGCTATAAATGTGGCATTGAGTGTTCAGAAAGTATGGGTTGAGGCACATGGATCAAGAGTGGGATTTGTCCATCCATATGATGGATAGATATACTCTGGGCCCTCTCGGTGGAATGTCATCCAATTAGCTTGCAAGTATGTGACTGGCTCACAAGGGATCACTTATCACGGGAACGAGAAAAGAGTACTTATCGGTAAACGAGGTTGAACTAGGTATGCAGAGATATCGACGATCAAAACCTCGGATAAGTAAACTATCGTGAGACAAAGGGAAATTGGTATCGTATGTAAGTGGTTCATTCGATCGCAAAGTAATAGTAGAAATATGTGGGAGCCATATGAATTTCCAGATCCCTCTATTGGTTATTGATTAGAGAAGTGTCTCGATCATGTCCGCATAATTCACGAACCGTAGGGAGACACACTTAAGGATTCGATGTTATTTAGTAGATATGGAATGTTAGTAGGGATACCGAATGTTGTTCAGAGTCTCGGGTGGGATCCGGGATATCACGAGGAGATCCGAAATGGTCCGGAGAATAAGATTCATATAAGGAAAGTCCTATTTCGGAGTTCGGAAAAGTTTTTGATGTTTTCATCGGAGAGGTTCTAGAAGGGTCGAGAAGGTTCACCGGTCCGGAAGGAGAACGGTCCATGAATGTGTCATGGGTAAGTGGAATGATTGGATCATATCCTAGGTCACATGGTGTGTGCATTTGTAAGAGAGAATTAAAGCTCTAAATTGAAAGTCAAACGGGAGTTTGAAAAGTCAAACTGGAACAATGGTTTCCTAGTGGGAGAAGAAACAAGTCCTTCTCTCAATCCAACTTGGGTTTGGGTTTGGATTCAAACCCACCCCTCCCAAGGCTGCCCCCCTCTCATAAATAGAGGGGGAGGGCTGCCCCAAAGCACACAAGCCGTAGCCCCTCTCCCCGCACACGAGTCGCCGTCGCTGCAGCCCCGCCACCGCCGGTCCGTCGCCGCCGCCGAAACCTCCTCCTCCTCCCGGACTTCTAAACCCTAGATCTCCGAGAAACCCTAATCCACCATAACTCGCACCACTAAATGAAGCCTCATGATCTTCCTCTACTTGACACCACGCCGTCGTCTTTGCAGGCATCATGAGGAGAACTACAACCTCCACTGCCTGCTGGAACAAGGGAGAGGAAGGTCTTCATCGAGTACCGAACATGTGACCGACTGCGGAAGCGCTGTCGGAACGCAACGCCAAAAGGATCGTCTACGCGATCTTGAGATCGGCAAGTGTACGACTACATCACCCACGAGAATCTGCTCTCGTTAACCTCTTTGGAATCTTCAAGGGTGAGTGCTTCTATTGACTCGTTGCTACAATCTAGTAGATAGATCTTGGCTTGTTTGTGTGCATGCGGTAGAATTTTTTTGTTTTCATGCTACGAACCCCTACACTATGGGCTTAACCTGGTCGCCTCCTCCAGCCAAGGAATGCATGGTTCTTGCTGGCAATTTCATCAACACCGCCATCACGCAAGCCAAAGAGATCGCCAAGCCCCTCCAAATTAATATCAAGGCGTCGGACTCTATGGCGAAGTACTCAGAGATTCTGCGCCGATCCCCCGAGCGTATCACAAGTTGGAAAGCTCCATGTGCATGGGCTAGTGCAAGGATGGCGCTGTCCATGGTCAAGGCACACTATGAAGATGCCGACATCGACACGGTAACCTCTGGCATACCCGACGTGGATGACGATGGCAAAGAGATTAACCATGAATCTATCTTGTTGTCACTCGCGGGTTATGACACTAGAGTTGCCGACTTAGTTGATGTCAACGTCTTCGTGCCAATGAACACCATCGATGGTGGCAACCAAAGCTCCTCCGAGTCTCTTCACACCGCCGACTTCGAGGGTGGTTCTCCTGCTGCTGATGACGCTGCTTCCAAGTCGCCTGCGCCAAAGGAATGAAAATCAACTTGTAATATCTTTTTCACCTTTGATGCATTATGCGGAAAAAACTATGTATTTAACTTAAGGCGGAAAACAATGTTGTATGTCCTGCTACTTAAGAACCAGTTTCCAGCATGTATATATTTTTAAGAAAGTGTTGGCTTATCCATTACTTTGGTTCTTATGCTTGACTTTTCGTGAGTCAGAAGATTCGTTGTCGGAACCATGCGCTCAGGTGATGATGCCCAATGGCACCATCAATAACCTAAGCACAAAATTGCCGACAACAAGTGCCAAAAGTCACTACTCCAGAATCCACATGAAAACAACAAAGAACGTGTAGACCAGAAAACTTAAACTAACGCCCGTAGGCGGAATTTTCACAAGTGCAATCGCAAAGCTTATGCGTAAAGGTTTTACATGATCCAAAAATGAACACTAAAGGAGGTAAAAGACTCAGAAACATGAGTGAACCAGAGAGCTTTATTTCATTGATCATATAAGAGGTATATCAATTAGATAAAAAATACTAAGTGTAAAAGGACGTAGCTGTGCTATGTTCCATGACCAATCAAGCTCCGGGTAGTCATCATCCGGGTCACGTCGCTTACGCTTATGATCCTCGTTGGGTCTATCCTTCAGTTCAAGATTGTCAACAAGGTAGTAAGACCCATTGAGTAGCGCCTTGCTTATGATGAACGGTCCTTCCCATGGCGGGGATAATTTGTGCTACTTCTTGTGCTTAAGTCGGAGCACCAAATCCCCCTCTTTAAACGAGCGATGCCGAACGCGGCGACTATGGTAGCTGCGTAGCTTCTGCTGGTAGATGGCGGATCTTTGGCATGCCAAAACGCGCTCCTCCTCGAGAAGGTACACATCTAGGCGTATGGATTCTTCAGCGTCATCTTCGTCATAGGCGGCAACTCTTGGTGCATCGTGAAGTATGTCGGAATGCATGATGGCTTCTGCTCCATATACCATGAAGTAAGGGGTGTATCCGGTGGATCTGTTGGGTGTAGTTTGTAAACTCCACAGCACAGATGGCAATTCTTCCGCCCAGGCTCTAGCTTCTCTATGTAGCGGTGCCTCAAGACGTGGCTTGATTCCCTGCAGAATTAATCCATTAGCTCGCTCAACCTAACCGTTGGATTGTGGATGTGCCATAGATGCAAGGTCAAGTCGGATGCCCTTCTCCCAACAACAAGCTTACACTTCTCCGAGTGACAAGTTGCTGCCGTTGTCGGTGATAATGTTATGTGGGAGACCAAATCTCACCACTATATCCCGGACAAACCTGAGGGCAGTTGCCCCATCAAGCTTTCTAATGGGTTTAGCTTCTATCCATTTAGTGAATTTATCAACTACTACTAGCAGATGCGTAAACCCACATGGTATCGTCTATAACGGTCCCACCATGTCTATCACCCAGACTGCAAACGGCCAAGTTATTGGTATTGTTCGCAATTCTTCAGCAGGAACATGTCGTTGTCGGGCATAATACTGGCATCCCATGCATGTCTCAACCAGCTTATCGGCTTCCGCCTTCGCGGTCAGCCAGTAGAATCCTTGTCGGAAGGCTTTCGCGACCAAAGATCAAGGAGCGGCGTGATGCCCGCAATCTCCGAGATGGATTTCGCATAGGATTTCTATACCTTCTAACTGAGAGACACACTTCAGGTATACACCAGTAGTGCTCCTTTTGTAGAGTTGTCCATTGATTATGGTATAAACCTTTGCTCGTCGTACTATTTGCCGTCTTTCGACCTCGTCGTCGGGCAAAGTTCCGTGTTCGAGATATTCCATGGACGGTTTTGGCCAAGCCGGAGCAACCTTTGTCACCATGTTGACGAAAGAGTCAGCTCTATCCGGGTTGTCGATGTCGGCTCCCTTCACGGATGGTGTGCGCAGATGCTCTAGGAAAACTCCTGGCGGAATTCTTTTACGCCCTGATCCAAGCTTAGATAGCAGATCAGCCGCCTCGTTTTGCTCCCTAGGTACATACTTGACTTCGTAGCCCAACAAGCTCTTGGCTATCTCGTCCACTTCGTCTCAATATGCCGCCATCATAGGGTTCCACGCATTCCAGGTGCCAGCCACCTGCTGGGCAACCAAGTCGGAATCTCCACAGCAAACTATGCGCTTGATGCCAATATCCTTGGCTACACGTAGTCCGTGAATGAGTGCTTCATACTCCGCCATGTTGTTTGTAGCCTCGAAGTGGATCTGCAGAACGTAGTGTAGCTTGTCTCCTGTTGGTGACTGTAGCAACACACCAGCCCCCGAGCCGTTGAGCAACTTTGATCCGTCAAAGTGCATCACCCAGTACTCTGGTTCCGGCTACGGAGTAGCATCTGGCATCTACGTCCAATCTGCAACAAAATCCGCCAAGGCTTGTGACTTGATAGCGTCGCGTATCTTGTAGGTGATCTCGAAGACGGCAAGTTCAATGCCCACTTCGCGACCCTTCCCGTAGCATCGCTGTTGTTGATAATGTCAGACAGTGGAGTCTTGCTCACCACTGTGATTGGGTGCTCCTGAAAGTAATGCCTCGGCTTTCGAGAAGCAAGGAATACTCCATAAGCTATCTTCTGGTAGTGCGGGTAACGCTGCTTGGACTCCGTCAAGACCTCGCTTACATAGTAAACTGGTCGTTGAACTCCGTGCTCATAGCCTGGTTCCTTCCGCTCTACCACGACGACGATGTTGATTACCCGGTTGGTTGCCGCCATGTAGATTAACAGGGGCTCGCCAGGCTCGGGCGCTGCAAGGATTGGCGCTGAGGAGAGAATCTCCTTGAGCTGCTTCAATGCTGCATCTGCCTCGTCCGTCCACGTGAATTTTTCCTCCTTCTTCAGCAACTTGTACAGCAGCAGAGCCTTCTCTCCAAGTCGGCTAACGAACCGACTAACTGCTGCAACGCAACCTGTTAGTCGTTGAATGTGCTTTAGGCATGTCGGACAGTTTATGTTTAAGATGGCCTTGATTTTCTCCGCGTTGACCTCGATTCCACGCCGGGAAACGATGAAACCCAACAATTTTCCGGCTGGAACCCCGAAGACATACTTCTTAGGGTTAAGCATCATGTTGTATTTCCGGAGATTATCAAAGGTTTCTTTTAAGTCGGAGATTAAGTCATTTGACTTTTTAGACATCACCGCAATATCGTCCACATAGGCGTGAACGTTCCGACCAATTTGGTCATATAGGCAATGTTGCATTGTCCGCTGGTACGTAACACCTGCGTTTTTCAGCCCAAAGGGCATCGTGACATAGCAAGACGTGTCGTATGGGGTAGTGAACGAAGTGGCCAATTGGTCCGACTTCCTCATCTTGTTCTGGTGGTATCCTGAGTATGCATCGAGAAAACACAAAAGTTTCGAGCCAGCCGTCGAGTCAATGACTTGGTCAATGCGAGGCAAAGCAAACAGATCTTTGGGACACGCTTTGTTCAAGCCGGTATAATCAACGCACATTCTTAATTATTTGGTTCCCTTTTTGGGGACAAGTACAGGATTGGCCACCCATCGGGTGTGAAGGACTTCTCGGATAAATCTAGCCTTAAGTAACCTAGCTATCTCTTTGCCAATGGCGCGTCTCTTTTCGTCTCCGAAGCGTCGTAGAGGTTGTTTCACTGGTTTGCATTTTGGATCAATGTTTAAGCTGTGCTCGGCAAGTTCCCTAGGTACACCTTTCATGTCGGCAGGTTGCCAGGCAAAGATGTCCCTATTCTCATGGAGGAACTCGACGAGCGCGCTTTCCTATTTGGTATCTAGGTTCGTCCCAATGGCGGTGACCTTGGAGGCATCGCCTACCACAAGTTCCACCGGCTTGGTCTCGATGGCGGCCTTGAATGCAGGAGTGGAGTCGGAGATCTGCTTCTTCGATGCGGGCATCTCTGAGTCATCGACCTTGTTCTGGATCTCTTTGAATTCTTCGCTGTAGAGGACAGCTTCCGTGAAGGCTGCTTTGTTGATCTCGCAGTCCCTTGCCTTGGTAAAGCTTCCAGATACGGTGATGACACCATTTGGTCCGGGTATCTTGAGTTTGTTGTAGACGAAGCATGGCTTGGCCATGAACGTGTGGAATATGTCGCGGCCGAATATGACGTGGTAAACGCTCTTGAAGGGGACCACCTCAAAGGTCATGCGCTCTTGGAGGTAATTATTAACATCGCCAAAAGCAACCTGAAGTGTAATGCATCCAAGGGACCGAGCCTCCTGACCAGGAACCACGCCGTGGAAGATGGTGTTGGTCCGCCTTAGGTTTGCCTCCGTCAAGTTCATCTTCTGCAGTGTATATAGGTACATGATGTTGATGTTGTTTCCACTATCCACCATACACTTGGTGAACTCCACGCTGTCAATCAAGGGATTGATGACCATGGCGTATTGGTTCTCCGTAGGAATAAGGTCTGGGTGGTCCGTCATGTCCCAAGTAATTGGAACCTCCGACCAGCGCAGGTACTGGGGAACTGGGGGTAGAGTAGCCATCAGGATCCTCAGAGAAGTCTTCTGTTGTCGGACGGTGGGGGTGCCAAGGAAAGTGGGGTAGACTGGCACCTTCTTCATGAAGGGGTTCTTGCCCTTGTCATCGCTCTTGGCGGCGTGTTTGGGGTCAACGTCCTCGTCCATGTCACTTGAATCCTCGGACTCCTCCTCCTTCTTCTTCCCCTTGCCCTTGCCTCGCGGTCTGTTCTTCTGACTTCGCTTGTAGCCGTACTCCGGGTCTTCCTTGAGGTCGTTGACGAACTTGCAGTGTGGATTGGTATGGGTGGCCTTGCCGTTGACATCGAGGTGTACGAGGCACGGCATATCGCGGTACTCCTCGTAGGTTTGGGGAATGCGGAGCGGCACCGAGGTAGTTTCACTTCCTCGTTGTTGCCCATGAACAGCTCCCCTTCCTCGGCCACGTTGCCCGCCATCACCTCGTCCTGCAAAATTCATGGCGACCATGTCGGTAGAATACTTTTCTTCTGGAGCGGTTTTCCGCTTTGTACTGCTGTTCCTCCGAGCTTGAGTTGGAACGGCTGTTACCGGCAAGGAGCCACGAGCATCATCGTGGTAGCTGCGAACTCACTAGCAAACTGAATCATCTGGTTCAAGTCAAGCTGGTGATTGTCCTGCAAGCGCTTCAGTTTATGTCGGAGCAACATGCCCCTTTCCAACCCATCGATGAAGGCGGCCATGGCGGTCTGAGCATGCACTCCTGCGCAGGAATTCTTCATGTCCAGCCAGCGGGAGAGGTAGGCGCGAGATGTCTCGTCTTTCTCTTGCACGCACCGCTGTAGATCGCCAACAGTGCAGGACGCTTGTACGTACCCTCAAAGTTCTTGGTGAACGCTTCTTGCATGTCCAACCAATTGCAGATTGATTTCTCTGGTAAGTCGTCAATCCATTGATGGGCCGTGCCCGCCAACATTAACGGGAGGTACTTGACGGCGACGTTGGGGTTGCCTTCGACAATCTCCACCGCGTTGTCGTAGTCCTGCAACCATGTGGCTGGCTTGGCGGTGCCGTCATAGGGCTTGATGGTCTTGTCAATCTGGAAACCCTTGGGGTAAGTTGCGGACCGTATTGCAGGTCCAAAGCAACGTGGTCCCAGGTATGGTCCTTCCCGGGCCTCGTGGATCTTATCGATCCGCGAACGTGTGTCGTATGGCTCCGGGTTTTTCTTCTTCTTGTCAACAGGGGATGGGCTGCGTGAACGATGCAGGCCTCCTCCGCCATGGTGACTGCTAGGTGGTGATGGAGGCGGAGGTGGCGGTGGGTTAGCCTTCTTGCTGTTACCCTCCAGCGACGCCTCACGTCTGTCACGGTTGCTTGTCGGACGCGGAGGGTCATGGCATGACCTGCTCTTGTGTCCTTGGTTGCGCTCTCCATTATGACGGGTATGCTCCGTGTTGTCGCGGATGACGATGCCGCACTGCCTTGGCGGGGGCATATCCGTATGATGGTGAGCCTTGGGGTCTTCGCGATGTCGGGGGGATCAGGGCGGTGGCGATGGGCGACGAGGTCGGGCCTTTTCTCCATGGTCGGAGGATATGGGAATAGCATCCTTCCTGTTGCGTGCATCCCCCCGTCTTTGTTCTGATGAACCCGTCTGGTACCCAACATCAAGAGGAGATCTGTCCCTTGGCGGCTTATACTGGCTAGATTGGCAAAGCACTGGGTCAGACTCAAGCCTCTGAGAGATGGCCTTTTCCTGCTGCTTCACTGCCTTGGCCACTAGGTCATAGACCTGTTGAACTGCCTCGGGCAATCTATCCTGCTCCAGAAGGGTCTTGACGACGGCGAGGTTAAGGAGTGGGGTGGGCATCACCTGTTTACCTTCACTGTCAATGTATGGCTTGGCCTGTGCCGGCTTCGAGGGAGCCCATCCTAGGTTTCGCCGTACACCAGGATCGTTGATGATGCGAGCCGGAGCTTTCTTGGCCTTCTGCTGCTGCAGCAAAGTCTTGTACTCGACATCCATTGCTCTAGCTTTCTCTATGGACTTCTGCGCGTTGAACAGATCTCGATCTAGCTTAGCGCCTTGCTCCACGATGGCCTGTGCTTTCTCCAGCAGCTGCTGGCACTTCTCGTCAAGCTGAGTCACGTTCTGGATATGAGCTACCGTTAGTGGCTCAACGAGGAGATTGACGTACATCACTCTATCAGCTGGAGTAACTTGGGCAGCAGCAGGCGTAGATGCCGGAGGCAGAAAGTTTGTGGTGTTGTTGTTGCTCGGGCCGGTGCCGAGTTCCTGCGGCTGCTGCACTGGGTTAGGCGGAGGAGGCATGACCTTTGCGCGATCATCGTCAGCAGCAATAAGTGGCCCCTTCCCTTTTTCTAGAGCCGTAGGCAGAGCTCGTTCGGGTTGATCTTCATCCATCGCCGTCCCAATGGTGACGCACACCTCTCGAGACGTGACGGCATTGTTGGCTTGCTCGTCGCGCGTGTACTCCTCATCCATCTCCTGCATGGCGGAGTCTAGTTCCTCTGGACTAAAATCTATCTCCTCTGAATCTGCACTGAAGTCAGCATAAAGCGCGTCAATAATAGTCGGAGGGTGCCGTGACTTACTCGATGACGGGCGGTGGAGGTGCAACAGCAGCAACGATGACTGGAGGTGGCAGCGCAGCTACGACGATGGCGGCCGGAGGCGGTGGTGGTGGCTGAATCGGAGGGGCTCCGTCAATGAGCGCAAGCGCCGTCTCGAGATAAACCCGCCGCGTAGTTGTTGACGGTGTTCACCATGCCTTGAAGGTAAGGCGTCACGGCGCTTGCCGTCTTAGAGAATGCCGGAGAAGCGTGCCATGGTCCAGTCCTTCCACAAAGTGATACATAGCATCATCATTGGGGTAGTGGGCCAGATCGGCTCGTATGCGGAGCCACCTAGCCAGGTAATCGCGGGGGTTTTCGCCCTCTCTCTAAATGCAATGCGCCAGATCGAAGATGGTAACCACGCCGACGAACTTGGATCTCTGCTGTCCAGACGCATGGGCGAAGCCGGCGGACCTGCAGCGATCTTCCATCTTTATATCCTGCACAGGGGCGGTTTGGGTGGGCCTTGAATTTTTCCGATCTTTGCCGGTAAGCTCCGAAGATAGATCCGACATCGATCCTTCTGTGGACGTATACTGCCCGTAGGCGGTCCATGCAGGCCTTGATGCTCCTCCGACTCCCATGGAACTAGTGCCCGAGTCGGTTTCGCCAATGAAGAGGTGGAAGTCTCTGATAGGAACGATCGAGCACCACATAGGGTTCGTCTTTGCCGGGATCCAGAACTCGTCGGGAGGGACGATCGGAACGTTGCCGGATAAGAGAACACGACCGATGGCTACGGTTTCGCCGATTCCCGTGAAGATCTTGGTCCTCGCCCGCTGAAGAGCCTGAAGCGCCTCTTGCCCCACGGTGGGCGCCAACTGTCGTGGTATTCCCGACGAGTACGCCATGGAGAGGTCCTCATAGTGCGTTGTTGGAGATGTGGGGGAAGGCGGACGGTTGACGGGTATGAGGTAACACAGCTTACCCAGGTTTAGATCCCACGATGGTGGCGAAATCCTACTCCTGCTATAAATCACTATAAGGGCAATAGCCAAGTTACAAGGATTGGTTCGCTGTGCGAGGTTGTATGAATCGATGCCCTAAAGGCTCCCATAGGCCTGACTTATATAGTCGCCAGGTCCTAGGGTTACAGGGAAAAGTCCTAGCCGGACAAGTTACAGAGTCCTACACCGTCTATTACTAGTCTTGTGTATCTTGCACTCCAAGGCTCCGGGTACGTCGGTGACTCCAACCATAGCCTTCCTTTATCCGGCATGGGCCTCCCTTCTGGATCCATCTAACTCGGCCGCCCAGCAGGCCATGGTCCATGCTACCAACTGTGGGTGTAAGGTTCCCAACCTTAAATAAGGTAGAGATCCCTGTGTTTACAATGCTAGTCCCTAGATCAATAGCTAGCATCCACAGTTAAGATGTAATATCAAGAAACATAGGTCATAATACAACTTTATAACCAGGAATAACATAATTTATTACATCTTACATAGCTCATTTGGCTATTACATTACATTGCAGCAGAATATCTATAAGCATGGGGTCCTTCATCTTCAAAGTGCCACAGGCAGACATGTTGGTTGTAGACTTGTAATCCTAATCATTACACTTCAATAATATC